>OZ014530.1:291591635-292191635 GCA_963966105.1 Volucella zonaria | reverse complement strand
GGGTTATTTACTTTCATTTTGTTGTGTTTTTCAGTGGGATATCAGAAGATTGCTTTTCCTTTGACAATGTGGACGGACTTTTTATTAAAGTACTGAAAACAATCTGCCCAGGGCTTAAACTGTACGATGACAGATCAAATAAATTTTTGAATATTTTCGTATTTTACTGTTGGTAATAAGATAACATGCTTACTTATGCATATGCAAGATACACAGTCTCACCATCAGGGAATGGTGCAAATTGAAATATCAAATGAATTAACTTGCGAAGAGATCATTTGGTCCCTTTGAAAATGCTGTTGGTGCACTGTTTTATTTTATTGTAAGGGCATAATGCCTATAGCAATTTCATTCGATAAACCAGTGTCAGAATTTTCCCTTAGCAGCCTTGCTTAGTATCGTCGGTGTTTGTTTGTTTCTGTGTTTGTTTGTTCTTCTGACTGGGGAATTCAGGGTGCCCATAGAAAATATACGCGGTCTAAAAAGTAATCACTTTTCTGCGTACTTCCACGTCTGTAATTACACACCAGCTGTTTTGACACTTAGTGACACAGGTAGATGCCCGCCCACACCTCTCAGATCACTCTGATCTGAAGCTACCTGTCTACGAACTAGTGCCATTATTCTTCTCTTACCGCGGTCTCGCCATTTACGTGCGTAGTGAGGTAGCTTACCAAACTCCAACACAATGTGATTCCTGTTCCAATTCGGAATTCAACTTCATGTAGTTAAAATTCCACCTCCGTAAGCAAACTATCTACTATTGCCTTATTTACAGAAGCCCCGAATTGGATAGCAATTCGACCTTCAACGAGTTTGATACGCTGTCTGACTTCATACAAAGAATTGTATCCCTGTATCCCCATATTGAACTCGTGATTACGGGCGATTTCAATATACACAATTCTGGTTGGCTTCGACATTCTGGACAGACAACACCCGAAGGACGGTGTGTTGAGATCTTCGCTGCGGAAAATAACTTGACCCAGCTTACATATAAATGAGCCCACACGAATACCAGACGTTGACCAGATGTTGACCGTCAACACCCTGGACTTGGTTTTAACTTCTCACCCTGATAAGTACTCCGTTGATGTGCTCTCCCTCTACGCTCGTCGGACCACTGTGTTATATCAGCTAATTTCTCGTATATCGACTACACAGTTAGAGAAAAGATTCCTAAAAGAACCGTATGGCAATACGAGAAAGCCGATTGGAGCGGACTTAACAACTTCTTTAAGAATTTTAACTGGTCGTTCTGTTTCCTCGATAACGACGTGGATGCCGCTGCTGATATGATCACAGAAACTATTCTTTTTGGAATGAGATGTTTTATCCCTCATCAGATGAAGAGTATCAAACCAAAAGAAAAGGCATGGTACGACTCGAGCTGTAAAGAGGCTGTCAGAATTAGAGAAATGTTTTTCCAGTCCTACAAGACCGAACCTACAGAGCAAGACCGAAAAAAATTCAAACGACCCAGGAAAGACTGCAACATCTTTCTGAAGCAGGTGAAATTCCAATACGACCAGAAGGCTAAAAATACTGCAATGTCCCAAAAGCAGTAAAAATCTTTGGTCGCTCGTCAAAAACATCAGCAACTCTGCCTCATTCTCCATCACAACGCCTATTTACAATGACATTCCAGCTGTCAGCTCTTTGGATAAGGCGAATCTGCTTGCCGCACATTTCGCGGCTAGCTCAATACTCCCAGATTGTGCTCTGTCACCGCCTACACTTGGGTGCGTCGAATCTTCAATGGGACAAATCCACTTGGCATCAGGCTCTTTTGTCGAAAATGCGTGAATTTGAGATCGACGACTCTCTTCTTCAATGGATTAGAAATTACCTTTCGGAACGTTCAATTCAAGCTGTCGTTTACGGCTTCAAGTCTGATGTTCTCAAAATAAATGCTGGTGTGCCCCAGGGCTCCGTTGCTCCGTTCTGTCGTCGACACTCTTTTTCATTTTATCAACGATCTCTTGTCTTCTACTTCTAACCCAATATATTCCTCTGCTAATGACATTACTCTCTGCTTTTCACATTAGTTCCGTGTTCTTCGGCTGTAGAACAGGAACGGCAGCGTATGTTAAGCTCATTATATTCCGATATTAACAGCATAACCAATTGGGGAACTATCAACAAAGTGGAATTTAATGCTTCCAAAGCTCAATGCAGTCTGCTGTCGTTAAAACGAAATCTAAATACCCAGCCATTATACATGAATAGCACTTGCATTGTCGAAACCAAAAAACTTTCCATTCACGGTATGTGTGTTAATGACAGCTTACGTTGGAATGAACACATATTCAGTGCCGTCAAAAAGGCCTCGAAATGTCTATGTTTCCTCAAGCGATGTAAGGAATATATTACCCCCTCTGATCTGGCCTCAATATACTAGTATGTATAAGGCATCCATCCGCTCAAAATTGGAGTACAAAGCCCACTGGTCCTGTCAGGTGCTCCTAAAATATCTGTGCACCCGCTAGATAGGACTCAAAACCGTGCGATAATACTCATAGGTGATACTAATATCAGTCACCGAACACCGAAGTAGAATCTCCTGTCTCAATTTGTTTTATCGCTATTTCTCCATTGAAACCGCCAGTAGCATTCCGCCCATTCAAACTTTCAATCGTAACACCCGTCTCGCTATTAATGCTCATCCGTATACCCTCAAGCTCATTTTCGGACGTACTCTAAAATCGCATGATTCGTTCCTAAGCCGTACAACTCGCTTATGGAATGCCCTGCCAATTTCTGTATTTTCTGGCCGTTATAACTTACAAAAATTTTAAAACAATGTACTTCGGTACCTGTCTTTTCTTCCTCCTTAAATTTCTTGCGCTCGCGCTGTGTATAAACCCCTTGAGCGCGCGCTGGTTATAAAAAAAAAACGAAAAAACGTAAATTGTTGTACCGGCTCAGCTTAGATGGCTACGATATATTCAGTAATTGTACTACCAACGCCCCAGTCTGAAAAGGAGTAAAAGCATTAGCTAAGCCCGCTAAGCTGAAAAGGAACCTTAATCAACTTATTGTGTGTAACTCGATGAAAAATTGTGGTCAGTGCACATATCTGTTAGTTGATTCTGTCCATCCCGGAACAGGTTATTAAAATCCTATTTATGTTCGTGGTGAAGATTCAACGACGAACAATACGTGTTCTATGATTGTCGATTGAGTCAGAAAACTGCGTGTTAGATGCTTGAGAAGGGTAGAGTAGACATCAATGATTCGGCCTAATCTAAACTACATATGTAGAGTACCAGGTGAGGAAGACCTCTCCTTAGGTGGCACGCTGGAAACGAGGGACGATAACTACCATAAATGCTTTGCATATCTCAAAAGCAGGACTAATGATATTAATGCCTATCTACCGCACTATCAGTTCCAAGGTTGATGAAGTCAGAAGATAGCGACGGAATTTGTAGCAGTTTTGTAGAGTATGGGGATTCAGATATCGAATTCGTGTGTTTTCGAGCGTTGTGTACCAGTTTTCCCGTACGATGAATGTTGTCATATGCGAGCGGGAAGTAGATGAAACGACTGAATTGTATACTCTATTTCTTTCACTCAGGTAGAACGGTTCATTGGTTATCTGATAGAAGTGACCTTGTATTTGGTTTTCTTTGTTTTTAAGAATTTAGGTTAGCTGGTTAGATCTTGGTGATCTCAGCATGATCTGAATAGTCTAAACTTTTCTTTTCAAAATTTGGATATCAAACTGAACCTCCGAGTATCTTGCACTTTCCCTATTCTCCCTGCTCATACCAATCAAAACAATAGAAACGATGTTTCTGTTTTCCCGTATCGGTACTCCACAGCCTCTGAAGAAAACAGTCAGATGCTGTTGCATAGCTGACAAAAAAAAGATAGCAAAGTACAGGTATGTACGTATACACAGCTTTTACAATTGCAACGATTGCATCAAGAATATTCCGGGTGGGGATCTATATGCGACAAATAGTTCTAAACAAATTATAATCTTCAACGGGTTAACACGGTCAGCACAGGTAGACTCTAGATAAATGCTCGTTCGACTTTGAAAGTTCAATGAAAATGTTTTTAGATCCATATCCTAATGACACTTGTCACGCCTTATACTTTATCGAACATCCTTTTTTACAATTTTAGTCTAGATCATCAAGCTGCTATAGTTTACGCTTTGAAGGAGATACATACCAGGATGTTTCACCAGGTGTTTGGTGAAAGGCATATGTTATCGTTACATATGCCTTATTAACACATCATTTGGTGAACATTTTCCACAGTTCTGTTCACATATCTTCGGATTATTTCTGCATTTTAGCAAAGATGATCACTGAATTGTTAGCGCACTATGAAACCCGTAACCTGTAGTAAGGATATTGACGTGGTTGCTTGTAATATACAGTATAGTATAAAGCAGTACTTCAACAACTAAAAGTTGTTACTAGCTATGTACACCGGCATCGGTTTCCTGCTCATTTTGGATATCAAAAGAGCAATTACTTTATTGTCGACTAATATCATTCTGGTTTGATGTTTGCTGCTCAGCTATTATTTTGGAAGGCCGGACCGATCAAAGATTCTGCCTTCGATGTCTAGATGATTAGCTGTGAAAATCTTAATAGGCCATTGAGAGCTGCCGGTGATTTCATCCACATGTGCTGAATAGAAATATGCCGCAGAAATAGTACCTTCTATATGTAGAAAATCACAGACAAAAAAATTGACAAGTTGTTTCCAGTGCACCTAATTATGCCCCTCTCACCAATCTTACCTGGAAATAAACTAAAGTGACACCCCGTGGTGATTTAAAAATCTCTCTCTCTGCATGACGCAGCCACGTGAGTCATTGGACCTTCACTCTTCTGGCTAAGTCGATGTCGCCCACTTACAGACGGGACCGAAAATTACCCGAAGAATTTTCTTCCCAAAGCAGCCGAGACCACCGTTCTTCATTTTACAATAGTTAAAGTCTATGCCTCTATGTCATAGAGCAGGGCTGGTATTATTAAGGTCTTATACGGGTATAGGGTCACTTTCGTTGTTTGTGAGAGGGTTTTGCTAGCCATTTGGCCTCTTAGCCCAAAGAAGCAGTGACTAGCAAGAGTTATTCTTCGTTTGATCTCAGCGCTGGTGTCATTGTCTGAATTAATAGCGGAGCCTAGGTAGAGTCCTTACCTTCCTCAAAGTTATATCTGTCGAGGGTGGCGTTTTGTACGAGAAGTCGGTGTTGGGTGTCTTTTGTGGTTGATAGCATATACTTGATTTTGTCCTCATTAACTGTTAAACCTATCTTCTCCGCTACCAAATCAATACTCGCGAAAGCGTCATTAAAATCACGCTGCTTTCGTCCGATTATGTCAACACCATCGGCGTGTGCGAGTAATTCAACGGACTTATGAAAGATTGTGCATCTTCTGTTGGCGCATGAGCATTACTCTATTCTTTCAAGAATTATATTAAAGAAATCGCATGAGAGTGCGTCGCCTTGCCTGAATCCTTTTTTGACATCAAAGGTCTCGGTGAGTTCTTTGCCGACCTTGATGGAGTAGCGTGCACTCTTCATCGTCATCCTGGACACACGGACGAGTTTGTCAGGGATGCCAAAGGCAAACATTACTCTGTACAGTTCGTCTCTACAGATGCTGTCATACGCGGCCCTATAATCGATGAATAGGTAGTGTGTATCGATTTGGAGCTCATGGATCTGCCGTATTTGATTCCTTTGTCGATGATGGACTCTCCTGCTCTAAAGCCAAACTAATATGGAACAACCAATTTGTTGACGAAGGGCTTCAGGCGGCCACACAACCCGGCAGATGGGATCTTGTAAGCAATTTTTGGAAGGCTAATGCGTCTGAGGATCGGATAAACAATGCTGAGTTCCATTCATCGGGCATACTTTGGTCCCACCATATTTTACAGATGAGTTGGTGTATGCTCCTTACCAAGTCATCATCTGCCACTTTGAAGAGCTAGGCCGGCTACCTGGTAATGTTGACCCTGGTTTCGATATTTGTTGCTGGTGGACCTCCTAAGGGATTTGATGGACCCATTCGGTGGATCCATCCGAGTGACGACAAACCTCCTCACAGTATTAGCTTGCATTTGCATGTTCGGGATACTCACAACCGTTGGCGACTCGGAACATTCGGACATCCACAATATTGGAGGAGTGCCATGCGTAGGTCGTATTGTGGTCAATTTCTGTGACGGTAGATTAATCAGGAGTTCTCCAAGTCCCTTTATGAACTTTGAGATGCGGGAAACGTGTGCTAGCTACGACAATGTTTCGCTCCGCCGCTAAGTCGATTAGCTTAAATCCGTTATCGGAGATCGTATCGTTCAGACTATACCTGCCAACAGTACCACCGCAGATGCCGTTTCTTCCTAGCTTTCCATTAAAATCGACGAGGACAATTCTGATGCCATAGCTAGGGCACTGCTCGTAGGTCTTGCCCAAGAGCTCTTAGAAGCTATCTTTGGTGTCGTTATATTTCTCCTCTGGGTGGGCATGCGCACATAAAGGGCTAATGTTGGCTAATTTAGCCTTAATACGGATTGTTATGAGATGCTCGTTAACATTCCGGAAACTCAAGACTTCTTGCCTAAGTCTACCTTTAACAACAAATCTGCATTCAAATAGGCGCTGCTTTTGCCGTCGATAATAATCGTCGTGATAGATGCTGCCGTTTTTCTTCCTCTTTTAGTCCGTCCCGTCTCATCGCATTTCTTGGATGGCGGTACCATGTCAGTCCAAGGCTTCCACTAGTTGTTCGGCTGCACGTGGCCTAACATCACATGTATAGATCCGAAGTTCGTTGTCCTTGTTTCGTTTGCAGCGATTGTCAGTAGCAAATCCGTCTGTATCCGAGGCTTATTGTTGCTTCATAGCTATAATTTTTTTCCATGGCCGGGAAAATACCTTGGCGGCACAGCTTCCAACCTAGAGAGCCAGTTCCATTATAGAGGACGAGGGGTCGGTTAGGCCGAAGTCAGTAATCCGTTTGAGGATGTTACTCCTGCCACTGGCCCACATTAAGGGCTCATACGCCATCGTCTCTTTTCCAGTCTCGGAAATCCTTACTGGCCTAAGTTCCAAATAAGTATGTCGGAGTACCCGGATAAAGTCTTATTTGCTTTATTTCGCAGTTGATTTCTTCTGGAAAATTCATTCGCTGTCCCGTTTATTGAGCTGCTATTTTTGCCTGCTAGTCCGCGCTTATAAGCTCGGCAAGTCCGTATGGACATCGACCACTACCTGATGGTTACCACTTGGACGTAAAATAAGCATAATTCATGTGTAGAAACATTTATTACACTGTGCTTCGTCAGGTTGACACCTCTCTGTGCCTACCATATTTCTGCAGTACCTAGTCTCTATACATTCTTATTTTTATGCCATATCATCCGCACTCTTCTTTCTAACTTCTTTTATTATTGACACGTAAATACTAGCCTATAGTACCGATCCTAACTCTGTGCATCAATCCTTGAATACTTACAAGTAATATTACTTTTTTGTGATTTATGCCCTAAATATCTCATTACAGTCGCCATTAGGAAGTATACTGATATACCATAGTTTACATTGTACACTCTTTGATGACAACGGGATATTTAGGATATGTCTTCCCTACATTAAATGAGTCATCGTAAGTTGAATCTAGATAGTTTTCAGCCTTATCTCATTGTCATTACACTGTTAAATTCAGAGCCTGGATTGAGAAAGACTCTAACCGGAGTCCCTGTTTGGCTCTTTGAAGTACGCTTTGTCACGATGTTTAAAGCGCGTTAAGCAGTGATTAGCATTAAGTCAAATTGGATTTCATTAACGGCCCTCATGATGGTCATCTAGTAGATACATAAATGAGATAGCAATTAGTGTACTCAGAACCATTATTGTCAATAGTATAACTCATTTAACCAAGTTGGCGACAGTTTTATCTTTTCTGTAAGACCATGCGCAGATCTTGGTCTTCGTATTACGTCTTGTGGAGATGTAGCATATTCCCTTGCCAAAAAAAAATCTAGAAAAAAATATTTGAATAAAATCTAATGCATTCCATTATTCTTTTATGGATTATTTCTTTTTAAGAGGGCATAAATTACTGGTTTTAAGAAGGGTTTTCCTTCTAATTCCCAGCATCTTTATCATCGAAGGTGATGCCACATTCAAAATGACACCAGTCCGGGTTTTGTCACTTGTCTCGTGTCGTTTATTTTTTCATTTCATTTCTCGATTTCTCACGACTTAAACGTAAATTCCACTTTCCTAGACATTATTCAAAGGCGTTTCACATAATCCGTTTTTATCTTTAATATCCGGTTAAGTCCTATTTCTTTTTCTACTCTTGTATAAGAATGACTGAAAAATAGGAGCCCCCATGCTAAGGAATAACACAAAGTCATCGCAATCACTTTTTGCTAAAGAAGCACCTTTGCTCCGATGTCATCTAGAACACAGTACACTTTACCTTTATCCCGTTTTTTTTTATACTTCAAAAATGAAAAAATAAAAAAAGACACACAAAAGTTGGCTTCAATTCTTCGTTGCTTTTCAACTGACATTTCTACCATTTTACCGTTGGAATTAAATAAGAAATAGCTCAGAAGATAAAAGTCTCCTTCTTCGTCTTCATGTTCATCTTCGTCTTCATCTAAGCTGGTATCACTAAGCATCGTCTGTTGATACATCCACACTCGACGGATGCCACCCACTGTGTGTGCAAGAAAAACACATTTTTACCCCCGATGATGGATTTCTTCCGTTCGAATAACGGGAGTTTCATCTTTCACACAGCACTGCAATTGCGATTATTTCAGGTGAACTGGTGATGGTGTTACCACCTAGCTGGCTTATGCATTGGATCCGTTTGCTGGAGGATGATTGCATTTGTATTTGTCGCACAACATCCTTTCCCCTAAGGGTCGAAGCTAAAATTCCAAAAGGGCAAGCAAACCGGATTATGTCAACTTGCTACCGTTTTATATTTGAGTCTTGAGGATAAGAAAAATTGCCGACCATTTAAGGAAGATGCAATGTAACTAACTCGACATGGAAGGATAAAGCCAGAGCTACCGTTGTCGGTCCGCAGCAACGATGTTGCCTTTTTCACTTGTGTTCCCCCCAGAAAGTATCTTTGAATCGACGATGTAAGGTCTCCAAAATGGGATGTACTTTTGAAACTTTGCCCGATCTTAGTCATTCATGGTAGTGCCATCGTAAATCGTAATACAATCATACCCTATCGTCGCCGTTTTAAGCTAAGTTACACGGACGGGATTAATGTCAGGATCAAAAAAAATTGGAAGCAGGCCGGATAAGTAATGCTTCTTGAATTCATTCAATTGTCGCAATGGTCTTCAACAGGTTTTTGTGGTCAATATATGAAATTCGATGCCAACAATTATTACACTGTCTTGAAAGGTCTATCTCTAATAAAGTTTGGTTGTAAGAGCCTCAATATTACTGCTAAAAACGTCACCAAATAAGTTCAAGTCAGAAAATCATATTGAAGAGTGACATTTCATTCATTTCATTAGGCTCATCGAACGTACAAAGGTAGGATACTTAACGCAAATGCCCAGTCGAAGTTGAAGAATCATATCTTTTCCGTAATGCCCCTTTTTCAGCGACTTTTTGATTATCTTAAATGGTAGCTCGGAAACCCATTAGACTAACAGACCAAAAGTGTTCTGGTGCAACATGACACTGTTCACCTATCACCTTTATTCGTATCCGAAGAGTTGATCGCATGAATATCAACTGACCGACCAACCAGTATATATCACTGGACTGGACAATGTAACCCTTTGATGTAGTTACGCCAAGAACGTGACATCATGCACCACGTCCATACCCATGTTAATGCCATTCAAGTTCAAAGCTGGTCACACGAGTCGACCACCAGGTGTTGCTTGAAACGGACAATTTTTTGGGGTTAAAGGTTTGACCTTTTTTTCTTTACTTCACCACCATCGTCACCATCACTATTACAACGGGCATTAGTAAGCTGGCAAGGGCGGAAGTTGGCCTGGGTATAATCCGCCCACATAATTCTCTCGACAAACTGCTTACCGGTGCCTAAGGATAAATGTGATAAAGGCGACGAATAGGTCCTTATCCACACAGAAGGGCAAAAGTGGCAAGGGATAGGGATGGCTGATTCTTTCTTCGTATGGACAACTTTGCATCTCCGATGGAGAGAGAATTATTTTGGGAATTGTGTGTGCGTTAGTGATGTCAGTCAGTGGAACTCTAGCAATTAAAGGATTGGGTACCTGGCTAGAGGCTAAAAGTTCTTTAGACCATCTGGACAGACAATGACAAAAGTGGATTGTAGAGCACCATGGATTTTCTCTGTCGCACGACCCCTAAGGATACGTATGCTGTTCGTACATTGATCTTTTGTGATGTGATTCACGATACTGTGCGAGTATGCGAGTATGTACTCGTATTTGTATGTGGATAGTGTTTAATGGAGTCCTTTCCGTTTCCCGGAAGTGAGTGTGAGTTGTTCTCTTCGATGGTGGATGCTGGGTCAAAATTTGTTATGTGATTTGGGTACGCCCTGATATTTTTGAAGCAAACGCAGATGCAGTGAAGTGAAAAGTTATGTTGTGTCCAGTCATGTGGAAGTTCCGATGCCATCGGCTGACAGTTGTGCTGTACATTCGTATCCACAGCGTAAATGTATGATAGGACATCTACCAGTTCGTTTATACAAGGTGTGTGTTTTTGTATTTTCGGGTTTATTCCTTTTTTTTTATTCTTCTGCTGACGTCCTGGGAAGAGTCCATATGTGTGCTGGTGTATTTGTAAGTTATATCGAGTTTATGTACGTTTGGAAGGGTTTAGTATTGACAATTGAGATTGGTGAAGGAGGAAACAATTGAACTTGCTCAACCAGTAAGGAGGATAACGAGCAGGATGAGGTGGATTTCGTCATATTAAAAGTTGTTTGCAGATGTAAGACTTTGGACATAGTAGTGGCTGAATACTTAGCACTTAGAGCGTTATCATGGGTGAAACTTTTCCTAAGTCAGCATAGTGTCGGAGGAGATTATATCTCGTTATTCTGAAATGGTTTGATGAGTTATTTCTTGTTTTTATTTTTACCCTGGATTTTTATGTTCTCTATGGAATTTAAACTATCTTCAACAACATTGCTGTCGTTTCATTGAAGGGACAGGCAATAAACAGTTTTTGTAACGAGTAAAATATGAGTACCAGGTCAAGGTCTTTCTTTTTGTGTTCATAATATCCTTTGTTGTTGTGGAAGTTTATATACAATACATATATAAGTATATCGAATCGTCTCATTGTGAATCTTAGTAATTATGTTGGGATTCATAGAAGACTTTTCTTCAGTCATTTACTTAGGTTTGGTTAAAATAGGGGCATGATGGAGAGGCCATCACACGGACACCAGGCACCAGAAGGAGCCCACCGCGATTTCTGTGGAACCAGTTGAATTTATCTTCAAGTGGCAAAAACTTAAAAAATCTCCCTGGTGAAACATCCAATTTCTTTGCAAAAGCCAAGAAGGCGTTTGAAGTTCGTACCATCTATTTCCTCTGGGTTTTCGAAAAAGTATTTCCCTAAAAATTTTCTTCGACTACGCGATAGTGCCCCACATTCCCACAGTATGTGTGTTATGCCCTCAACAGCTTGCAGATAACCGCAAAATCTGTAGATAGCCGTATCTTACAATTTGAGTCTCTTTGTGTGTTTCCGCGCGAGACAGAGTCCTGTCAGGATTCCTTTTACTGTCCTAAGCATATCTCTGTTTAACTTTGTTAACTCCCTATATCTTTTGCCATCAAGAAGTGACCAGAAAGCCTTGGATAACCTCTGTTCTTCAAGACTTGACCACCATAGGTTGACAGTCTTTATGATTTTTTCCTCGATAGTGCCCCTTGCTATGCAAAGGGGAAAGAGGTGGTTTGATGTTGGCAACCTCCTATTGTCGTGTAGCCCTCCTTTTCTTGCAAGCTAATCAGATTGTTCATTTCCTTAATACCGCAGCATCCTGCCACCCGGTTCTGACTGCATATAGCCTTGATCACTTTGCGAAAGCTGCTGACCGTATTAGAATTGATGTTGGTCGATGCGGCGTGAGTGCGGCCTGGCTATCGGTGCAGATAGTGATAACTCTTTCGAGTACCGATCTCATCTGCATTAGCTCAGCCGCTCTGAGGACAGCCAGAACCTCTAATTGGAAATCAGCTCTTGCGTCTGGTAGTCTTATAAACACTCTTAGTTCTGTGTCTTCTGAGAAGATACCAGAACCTGTTCCTCCCTCTCTTATTAAGCCATCTGTGAAAATTGCAATTTCATTTGACCTGATTATTACATTTTTTTCAAATTCCTCCACCTCCGGATAAATTATATCGTACGGAATATAAAAGTCGACCAAGGAAGGAATTTCATCCGTTAGAATTGGATTGTCTGGCAGTAGCTCCGATAGGTACGTGCCATGCCCGAAACTACTGCTCTTGAAGTAACCCAGATTAGTGAGTTGTATCGCACTGTTGCCAGCAAGTTTTTTGATCTGTAAATCTAGCGGTGCTAGGTGCAGATAGGTACTCAATGCTGCCGTAGGGGTTGTGCGGGCCGTACCTGTAAGGGCTATGGAAGCCGTTCCTTGAACCGCCGCTAATTTTCCTTAAACTGTTTTCTTGTTTGCTGCTTTCCATCATACTAATGCGCCGTATGTAAGTACGAGGGTTGTCTGAAAAGTTTCCGACCGAACAATGATACAAGACATTTTTTCTCAAATTTTTTTTTTATTTTTCTACAAAGTCTCCTTGTAACTCTACATACTTCTCCCAGTGATGCTCCCATCTCTCTAATCCGTCCAAATAGTACTTGGCGTTTTTCTCTGCAAAATAATTATTCACGAAGGTGATTGCCTCCTCATTTGACGAAAATCTCTGTCCTCCGAGTGCAGTTTTTAGATGAGGGAACAAAAAGAAGTCGCTTGGGGCTAGATCTGGTGAATAAGGCGGATGGTCAAGCAGTTCAAACTGTAATTTATGGATTTTCGCCATGGAAACCACTGAGGTGTGAGACGGCGCGTTGTCTTGGTGAAACAGGATTTTCTTTTCTGCCTTCAGCTTGGCAAGTAATGATGCGTAGTATGCTAATGTAATGGTTTTTCTTTTTTGAAGATAATCGACTAAGATAACTCCTTTACTATCCCAAAAACCAGTCGCCATCACTTTCCCAGCTGAAAAAACAGTTTTTGCTTTTTTGTGGAGCCGGCTCGCCCTTTGCAGTTTTGACTGAATTTTTGCTTCGGGCGTATAATGGTGTATCCAAGTTTCATCTACAGTAATTAATCGGTGCCAAAACTCGAATTTATTGCGCCTAAACTGCGCCAACAGAGCGTTGGAAATGTTCATTCGAACACGTTTTTGGTCTAACGTAAGCAAACGCGGCACCCAACTCGCGGACAGCTTTCTTATGCCTAAATCGTGATTTAATATGTAACAAACACGTTCTTTGGACATTTTCATAATCTCTACTATCTCTCTCACTTTAATTCGGCGGTCGTCTAACACAATTTGGTGAACTTTAGCAATGCTATCGTCAGTGGTTGCAGTTTTTGGACGTCCCGAACGTTCATCATCTCCCAAGCTCTTACGGCCACGTTTAAATTCAGCTGCCCAAAATTTCACTGTGGTAAATGATGATGCAGAGTCCCCATACACAGAGTCCAACTCATTTTTGATTTGCGTAGGCGTATTGCCTTTCAAAAACAAGAATTTAATAACAGCTCGATACTCAATTTTTTCCATTTTCACAAAAAACACTCACATCGACTCACTCAAACGACTGTCAACTAAAAACTGCGCTTCCAAAATCACTGAAACTTCAGTAAGTAACTGTCAAAAGATGCACAACTAGCATTCACTAGCTTTTATTGACCACCACCGTATAAAGCCAGTACACCATAGTAGGTTTTAAGCCCTAAATTTTTCTACTGTTGTTTTGCAGATAAAAAGAGCATTACATGCCTTTTTGATTCTTTTCGCTAAGTTCAGATTCGAATTCGAATTTTTAAGGAGATGTCATTGATAACCAGACCCCTCATGGTGGCGATATAAATTCCCCTTGAGGGGTTCCCCTGGTTACGGATATTCTAACCGAGCTTTGCCAATGGAACAGTATATTTTCCTACTTGCAAACATGTTGGAAACCCAGTTTGTAATACCCTAATCAATATAAGCGTCTACTAGAGCGGTTTTAATAGCGCTGCACTCCACGTTACTGACGGCTCTTTCAATATCGAGGAAGGCCGCCATCGCAAACTCATCGAAGTGTAGCCTCTTCTCGATTTTTCACACCAGCTCATGCAGAGTGGTTTCTACTGATTTTCCTTTCATATATGTATGCTGTGACTCAATCAACAAGCCATTACTGCATCAGTTCCTAATGTGAATCTCCAATAATCGCTCTAGGGTGTTTAGCATAAATTATGACAGATTTGTTGCTCTGAGATCTTTTGCTGTTTGCCAGCTTTAGGTATAAAAATCACCTTACCTTCCCTACAAACTATTGCTATGTACGCTATTTTTGTAGGGTATGCTACCTTCAGTGCTTTCTGTAACATAATCGGTAGAATATCATCCGGACCGGGAGATTTGTATGGCTTAAAAGACTGCCCACCGTAATTTTTTCCTTTTAATAAAAACACCTATTTCCTCTTCGGAGAGAGGGAGATTAATATTTTCAGTGTCATGTCATCTGATAATGTGGATCCAGGAAAGTGGATTTCCACCAGCGTTGGCAGAACGTCCTGGATACTTTCAGCCTAGGTTCCGTTATTTTTCCTGAGGTTGCTAGAAATGCTCGCTTCCTTTGTAAACATTTTTTGTAACTTCGAAGTCCTTTTACCGCGATAGATTCGCAGTACTTCTTCCATGAAGCGCTTTTTGACTTTCCAACTAGGTACTTGAATTGTTTTTAGCCATCATAGTACTCACTCCATGTACTGTCACTTCTGAAAAGCTTCGCCTTGCTATAGAATTTCCTAACCTCTTTCCCTTTTAAACCTATCTTCTTATTCCACCATTTTGGTGCAGCCCTCTGTTATCCCGACAGGCTTTCTTTAACGCCGTTGTTAGTGCCTTGTTATTGTAATACCTATCGCCCTACCTAAGTTCCGAATTTTATCGCAGATGATTGATTGGGTATCCAGGAGTATATTTATAACTTCCACATATTTGACCAAATCAGTCTTCCTAGGATTTCTTCGAAAACTACATAGCCTGCTCTGAAAGCTCACCTTGAAGCGTATCCATCGGTGATCCGACATTGACGCTTCGTCGACTCCTGTCCATTCCTTTACTTCTAATCATTCTGTATTTGTAGCAAGTGTGATATCTAGCGCCTACTGCCTATTTTTCACCACAAAGGCGAGTGAATTCCCTTTATTGCAAATATTGAGGTTGGAAGATATAATGAAACCATATAAGCACTCACCTCCTGGGTTAATATCCCCGCTTCTCCATTGTGCTTGATGGGCGTTTACGTCACAGCCACGTACCAGCATCCAATCTTTTTGCCCTGCCAAGTCCTTTAGTCATTTACTTAGGATGTTGAAATTGCGAACAGTCACCACAGCTAAACTTATAAAACCTGAAACCATGCTTGAAAGCAATTAGCATGGCTGTCAAGAAACTGCTAAGATGAGTCTAATGTGATATGGTAAGAAACAATTCAGATGCCGAAGAGATACATCATTGTTGTCCTTTCGACCTATAATCAATTTTGTTGTCGACCCAAATCCCAACGAATTGTTCAGATCATCGGATTTTTGTATAAAAACGTGTACTCATAAAGCTTTTCTTGACACCGCCGGTTTACAATTAAATGAGCATAATCAGCGAAGAAGAAGCTGCATTTGTATTGGTATCAGAGTATTTCTAGTACTCGTAGAGAATTTTTCAACCCCAAATCTTAAATGCTTCTACTGCAGCACTAGAATCGATATAACTTTACGAGTATCAGTTAAGTGCTCGAAAAGCCACCATAAATGTCCCATAAACAACGGAATTCTCCGTTAATACATGCTTAAGTATCATCTTATGTATATTTTCGCCGAGCTACTGCAGTGAAAGGAGCCTTAATTTGTCCATCTTCCAAAACCTAAATTGTGCTGTCAATGAATAATAATTAGATGAAACCGAAACATATGTTATGGTCTAAACCGTACCCATTCTGAAAAAATAATGCCTTTAATTGACAATCAAAGACCTTTGTGGAACATTTGATTCCAAGTAAAGAAATGTAAACCTTTTGAAAAATTTTTCTAATCCCAAAAACCTATTCTGGAAATAGAATTTCCCAAATCAAAACAAACTCAAGAAAATAGCAAACAATAGAAAAAAGATTACCTATTTTTAGATACTATTCATGGATACTGGGTGCGGTAGTTTTCTATCTTGACCTTTCTGAGAAATTATCTGTCAAGGGAATATTGTTGTAAGCCCAGAAATATCATTAAATCATTGGGTAGAAGGCATGATAAAATTTTAATAAGCAGACCTACGTTACTAAAAATAATACAATACAACACGGGTCTACAAAGTTTCAATAGCTTGGTTTAATATCCGCAAATATATTGATGACTAGTTTCGGCCTTGTTCTTTACAACATATTACATCCATTATTCATTGTAAGTGGAATAAAGGTTTTGATATCTTCCAAAATCATCTGCACTAATGGGTAGTGAATGTAGAGGACTTCATTTAATTGCTCAAAAGTTTGACTTGGGGACATTTTGATATATTGTGGTTATCCTTACCTTAAATGAGCTGTAGAAGACTAGACTTTATAAAAATATGAATTAAAAGAAAATCAGAATTCAAGTTGCTTGAGAAAAAGTAAATAGAAAAACTAAAATACTTACGTATGGAAAGCTCTAAAACAATTGATGACCTTATTGAAACATAAGGCAGCGCAACATTTTTCGCATTTGACGTAGGTGAATCCGGCGCAGTCTGGAAACTTACATCGTAATTGCTTTACCATTACAGGCCAGTGGGATAGTTCATCCTTTTGCGAGTTCGTTGGTCTTCCTCTGGTCTTTTGGATTGATACGCCAGATCTACACAGGGACTCTGCAAGGTTTATAGGAAAATTTTACAGACTTAATGGGGGTTCATTGTGAAGTAGGCATACTCTTTTGTACAAAATCCCCGAATTTACAACGGTACTGTCGACTAAATGGTAAAATATTCTTATGTACCACTTTTTAGATCTGAGCTTTATTCGGTAGCGACAAATCAAACTGTCTGTCAAATCGACGTCACCCATATGCTTATTATACTGCTTCACGATGTTTGAACAGTGTATTTCCACTTGCTGTAACTTTAATTTATCAAACTGCTTAGCAGTCGTCACTGGGCGGGAGCCAACAAAACTTGATAGTAAATTGACAGGCTTATTGTCTTTCCAAGAAAGTTTACAAACACCAATGCTGTCAATTTGTGTGAAAAATTCGAACGACTTTCCACGTGGTTGACCCATGAGTCTATCATCTTCCTTGTGAAAACTCTAGAACGACAGATTGATATCCATATACGAGCTAAAATTGATCCAAGACTTCTATCAACGGCTCAACATGCCTCCTATAAAGGAAAGTCAGTGGAAACAGCTCTGCATTCACTGACTAGCCACATCGAACGATCCCTACAATATAAAGAGTACACAATGGTTACTTTCCTGGACATCCGCAGTCACAACTGCGCTGTCAACTCTGCAGGTAGATGACTCACTTGGGAAGTTGATCAGTCTTATGCTAAAAATTAGGATAATCAACTCCAAATAGGGTTAGACTTCCGCTAAAAGAGGTGTCAGGAGAGGTACCCCACAAGTCGTTGTCCTCTCTCCCTTTTTCTGGAACTTAGTAGTGAATGAACTGCTGATATACCTGGAAGCGAGTGGTAGCAGGGTGATTGCCTATGCGGATGACGTTGATATAGCCGTCTAAGGTAAGCATCTTAATACCATTAAAGAACTCCTTTAACTAAATCTCAATAGATTAACCCGTTGTGCAGATCGCTGTGGATTGGGAATAAACCCCCATAAAACTGATCCAGGAAATACAAAATTATAAATGTACACCCTCCTTCAATAAACGGTACCAGTTTTTCAGTCGTTCATAGACCTCCGCGGAGTGTAAACGTGTTTCGACTTGTAAGTGTGAAAGTGAGTCGCTTAAGTAAGACAATGTTCAACTTGGATTTAGGCTCCAATTAGCGCAGAGTGAGTGTGTTCGCTTGTGATTGCAAAGGTCGTGGGTTCGACTCCAAATAGTCGGCAGACAATTTTTTTTATTTTTTATTTTTTTATATAAAAATAAATATAAACTTAAAGTGCGGTATTTGATTAACATCACGTGATGGATTGTGGTGAGCGGTCCGCTATGCCTATAGCGGGATCTGCTGAAATGTCGGGTGAGGGTTCGAGTGGTTCGAACCAAACTCCAAAGCTAAAGAGAAGGAGGAAACTACCAACGGCAACTGTAAAGCTGCTTGGCGGCGGAGTGAGGGAAGGAAACAACTTCGCTTCATTAGCCGCAAGCGAATCGGATGATGAAGAGGAAGAGATGGAGGCCATTAGTAGTAGCATCAAAATGCTACAACAAAGAGTGCTGGCCATAAAAGAAAAGCAGATGGCAAGAAGGAAGAGGGAAGAGCAAGAGCAATCCCAACAACAGCAGCTTGCTCAAAAGCAGAAACAACAACAACACCAAGTAAATAAAGTAGCACAAGTGTTACAGCAACAAAATGTTAAGAAACACCAGCAACAACAAGTGCAGCCACAAAAACGGCAACAGCATAAACAGCAGCAGCAGCAGCAACAACAACAGCAGCAGCAGCAGCAACAACAACAGCAGCAGCAGCAAGAACAACAACAACAACAGCAGCAGCAGCAGCAGCAACAACAACAGCAGCAGCAGCAACAACAACAACAACAACAACAACAACAACAACAACAGCAGCAACAGCAGCAGCAGCAGCAGAAGCAGCAGAAGAAGAAGGAGAAGGTGCCTCCTATCAACACCTATAAATTGGAGGTAAATGCTACCAAAGACCTGTGTAAGCTGGTCATTGGTAATAATTTTAATATTAAGAGATTGGGGA
The DNA here is from genome assembly GCA_963966105.1 of Volucella zonaria. Lineage (NCBI taxonomy): Eukaryota > Metazoa > Arthropoda > Insecta > Diptera > Syrphidae > Volucella > Volucella zonaria. The sequence continues at coordinate 292,172,483 of OZ014530.1, read as the reverse complement.
ACGATCGCCATGCCATCCACTGTAATACAGTGGAGGGCTACGCGAAAGTGAAAGAGCTCCTAAAGGAGACGACGACGGAGCACTACTCTTTCACACCGAAGTGTGAAAAGCGGCAATCGATGCTGCTGAAGGGGTTGGAACCGTCTTCTGATCCTGAGGAGATCCTGGCACTGCTCAAAGAGAAGGAGTGCGAAGGACTCAAGTTCGTGGGGGTAAAGCCATTTACCACAGCTAGAGCCAAGAGGGAGAAACGGAGTCTGCCGTTCTTCCTGGTGCAGCTCAGTCCCGAAAGCCGTCTGGATAGTCTAAGGAGTATCAATGTCCTAGACTACCAGGTGGTTCACTGGGAAAAATTAAAAAGGAGCGAAGGCGTTATACAATGCGTTCGCTGCCAGAGGTTCGGACACGCCGCGTCGAACTGCCAAATGCAGCCTCGATGCGTGAAGTGCGCAAAGAACCACAGTTCCGAGGAGTGTGCTCTGGGTAGGGACGGAGCATCCGATAGGACGCAGCTCTCGTGCGTATTATGTGGGAACGTGGGACACACCGCAAACTATAAGTTCGCTGACATCAAAAAAGCAAAACTGGCTCTGCAGCAGAAGGTGGAGGTCAAACGTTCACCTGCTAGGTTTCAAACACCAGCCGTCACGTCCCAAATTTCCTACGCCCAAATGGCGGCAGGTAGGGGGGCTACGGTACACCAAGCGACTGTTGCTTCTCCAGCGCCAATGCCGAGAACAACGGAAGCTGCACCCAACATGCTGGCCATCTTGCTCGCAATCCAAGGGCAGATGGCTCAGCTGCAAAAGCAGGTGCAAGAACAGGCCAAGCGGGTGGACCAGATCTACGCGCTGCTGCCGGGCCTAACGCAACACATGTCGTAATGGGTACGCACATGGTGGAGCAATCTTTGAAGGTCCTTGCGGTAAATGTTAATTCACTGATTAGGATCGAGCGAAGAGCCGCGATGTTTAAATTGCTACAAGACCAAACTCCTGATGTGCTTTTCGCTAGCGAAACCAAGCTAACCGATAAGCACAAACTGGAGTACAATAATTATATTGTTAGAAGAAGAAACCGGCCCGGATCCGAACGTGGAGGCGGTGTCGCGATCTTCATTAAACAAGGTATAAAATTTCACAGAGTGTACAAGGGAGCGTTGCGTAGGTTCCGGGTGTTGGAGGCAGTCGTCATTTACATCCCGCTCCGCAGTGGAAAGCGGCTGTACTTGGCCTCTGTTTATGCACCTGAGACTTCACAATCCACTTTATTTATTACAGAGCTTGACACGCTTTTTCGACTTCTGAGGCTGGAATCGGGGGAGAATTATTTTGTAATCGGCGGGGATTTCAACGCTAAACAGATTGGGGAAATAATTTGCCAAATACTAGAGGGAACCTACTACTCAATTGGTGGGGTCAGCACGATGTAATGTACAGACTCGGTCTTAAAGCGACGGATAACCCGTCGTTTCCCAGAGGCGGGTCTTATTTGGATCTACTGCTGTACGACGAACGTATACGACTGACAGGTACGAATTTACAAACGCTAAACTGTCTGCGCACATTCGTGTATGACAGCGACCATTGCGGTTTTAGCACCGAAGTTACAGTTCCCAACGAAATTGCGGAATTGGAGGAGTTTGTCCAAAGATATTCTTACAACTACAGTAAGACTCGATGGACACGCTTTTCCGCAACATTGACAACAGCACTCTCCTCGAATACGCTCCACCCACCGTCCAATAGGAATTTGTCAAACGAGGAGATCGACAATTACCTAAAACAAATGGACGAGACAATTAAACAAACTATGGACACTACAATACCGCGATATCGACATACGACTAACGAAGACCTGTTCCGCAATCCTACTATTGACGCACTGCACCGACAGAAAAGTAGACTTCTGACAAGACTCAAAAACTTGTACAGACAATTTACTGACAGACAAGACCCGGAGATTAGGACACTGAAGGCGTCGATTAAAAATATTCAAACGTTAATAAAAGAGAATTACAGAATTTCTGTAAGTTCGTATTGGAACAACAGGGTTCGGGCTGTAAACACCAGCAACCCGAATATGTTCCCTCAAATAAACAAACTATTTCGGAGAAAAAATCAAAGCGACCTTCAGTGTCTTAAAATAGCGCGGACAACAGACAACGAACGGTTACTGACAGTAGCAGGTATTGATCCAAATGAGGCTGCTGATGATGACGACTTTTTTGTGATCGAGGATCCACAGGAGAAGGTTGAAGCCATAGGGGCGACTTTCCAGGAAATATACAAGGCCACTGATACCATTGGACCTAATTATGACCTGGACAATCGCGTCTTGGTGCACGACTTCTTCATTCGAAATGAAGTAGAGAACTGGCGATCCGAGGGCTCTGGTTTCACCCGGTTCAGCGACGAAAATATGGCAAATAATGTCATTACCAGAGAGGGTGACCTGCCTCCGTTCATTTCGAAGGAAGAGCTCCATGAGATCCTCGACACAATCAGGGCTAAGAAATCAGTGGGGACCGATGGTATTCCGAACATCGTGCTTCGACATCTTCCTCTAGAAGCGGTGGACATTTACGCCACCCTGTTTAATAATGCAATGAATAATGCACATTATCCAGCGCATTGGAAAACGGCGGTGGTGCAACCTATCCCCAAAAAGGGAAAGGATATATCCAATCCGGCGAATCTCCGGTCGATAAGTCTCCTTCCGAATATCAGTAAGGTGTTTGAAAAAGTAATCAATAGAGCTCTGTCTAGGTGGGTTGAGGACAAACATATAGTTCCGGATAATCAATTCGGTTTTAAGGCGGGACATGATATCTCACATGCCGCGTCTAAACTGGTGTCCGATATCCAATGGAATAAAGGCAAAAACCAATGCACTGGTGCCTGCCTTGTTGACTTGGAGAAGGCCTTCGACACTGTATGGTTAGAGGGTCTTTTCTATAAGCTGACTAGGCTGGGGATCAGTAAACCACTCTTGTACATTCTTTTTAATATGCTAACCAACAGACAGTTCATCGTGAAAAATGGCGATGTGACTTCTGTTGGAATATTTCAAATTAAAAATGGTCTTCAGCAAGGCGCGGTCAATTCGCCGATCCTATTCAACATTTATACAAGCGACTTGATAGGTTCACTTCCCCATATTATTGCGTACGCAGACGATTTGATAGCGTACAGAACAGGTACAAAAATCGAGGTCATTAATACTCTCTTGCAGCGTGATTTCGATAAGATAAGACGATTTTGCGATGACTGGAAGTTGAAAATCAACTTTCGGAAGTCGGAAACCATTCTCTTTAGGACGCCGTTGTCTGGAGCCTCTAGGGATACCAGGAAAAATTGGCGTAAGTTCTCGATCATTGGACAACACGGACAGCCTCTTGCCTGCCGAAATGTAGTCAGATACCTTTTGATCTGGCTAGATCAGTTTCTGTATTTTGACAAAAATGTAGATGCTGCTCTGGCCAGAGCCAAAGGCGCTTTTGCCCTTACAAAGAGACTGTTTTATAGCAGCCAACTCGATGCGAGGGTAAAGGTAATCTGCTACATGGCCCTTATCAGGCCCATGCTGGTATTCGGGTGCCCCGTGTGGTTCAATGTACGAGCAAGCTTAATGTAAAAGATTCGGGTGTTTGAGAGGGCTTGCCTTAGGGCTTGCCTTCGCTTGTACAGAACACCAGAGTCGGAGTACAAAAAATTTTATCGTAATGAGGTCCTTTACAACAGGGCGAACCTAATGCGAGTGGACAACTTCGTAATTAAGCTGACTCGAAGGCACATTGCAAGAGCAATGAACTCGACGAATAACCTGATATCTGGGGCTTACTACCGCAACTACCTTTACCACGAGAGTGTGCGCTCTGATGGCTTCGTTCCACCGGAAGCATTCCTCTACCTGGATCAGATAGGGTTGATCCAGGATAGATCAGCGATCCCGTTAATCTTCCATGTCGCTCGGAAAGCTGGGGACAGGCGACTCAACTACGGCAGAGACGTCGCACACGGCAGTGTGGATCGTCTCAGGTTCAGTAGGGCGGTGGGGAATCGCGATAAGAGGGATGTCGTTCGGCAGCACCAGCATTTCTGGTGGTTGAATGATGGAGAAGATGTTTCGTCGTCGTCGTTTCCGTCAATTACCGACCAGCCTCACTAATGGGGCAGAGCTGACAGATCTATTTGCTCTGCGAATAGCGATGGCCAGCTTACATAGGTTTAGGTTAGCATTTAAGAAATATATACATATATTAGTATATACCTTTGTATATACTAATCTATGTATATAATTGTGTATAATATCTGTGTGTGTGTATTGTGTATGTAGGTTAGGTAGACTAAGGTTTATTTTAAGTTAGATATTAAGTTTTATAAAAAATTAAGTCCATATGCTAAGTTTTTGTTAACAATTTTTTTTCTTAGCCTTAAGTATACAAGATATATATGTAAAAAAATAAATGTAAATAAAGTCGAAAGACATAAATACAAGAATTTAGAGTAGCTTAGAGTGCCTGTGTGGGGCCAGTAAGTTAGTATAAGATTGTTAAGTAATTTTAAGCTAGCATTTAAGCATTTTTTGTTAGTATGTAAGGGTTAATGATTAAGATAATAAAATGCATTTAAAACTAAAAACTAAACGGTACCAGTTTAGTACTTTCCGGTACAGCAAAATATCGGAGTATCATTTTTGACAAGAAACTAAATTAAGATTCAAGAAAGAGTCAATAAAGCTACAATAGCTTTATTCTCTTGCAAAAAGCCATTGAGTTTAAATGAGGCTTTCAATCTTCCATAACCTACTAGCTACACATCTCGGTCATAAGACCGATACTCACTTACGGGGTGGTGGTGGACGGCCTTAGAAAGTGCAGTCAACTGCATTAAACTAAGCAGAGTCCAAAGAACAACATGTCTATGTATAAGCGGAGCATTGCGGTCTACCCCTCTGCTGCATTAGACAATTTGTTTCATTTGACACCCCTCGATATTTTCAGCAGGAAAATAGGTGCGACTGCAGCGACTAAACAGTGGACAAATAATTCATTTGGCCATGCTAACATTCTTAATACATTAGGAATCCTCAGATAGATCTAAAACCGATAGCGGAGTTGTTGGCGGTGTTTTGTCAGATAAGCTACATTAAAGCCTCTCTTTCCGTCTTCCAAATCAGTGTAGCGTGTTCCAGGCGGAAATTTTGGCGATGACAGAAGCTCTGTCCTGGCTGAAGAAAAACGTGATATCTGCAAAGGATATCCGCATCTTTTCGGATAGTCAGGCCGTTATCAAGTCTCTGGACTCGGTCTCATTAAATTATAAAACCTCCCTTGAATGCCGATAATCTCTTATGGAGATGGCAGAGCAGTTCAACCTTCACCTTTGTTGGGTGCCGGGCCACAGACATTCCAGGGAAATGTAGAGCCGACGAACTCGCCAAAATTGGAACCACTCTACCTATGCTACTTAAAAAGGGTAGCAGAGGTATACCAATCGCTACGTTCAAACTAACAATAAAGCTGGATGCCGATAAAAGAACAGACCTTAGGTGGACTGTTGGACCAACATGTCTAGCGACCAAACAGATCTGGCCAAAACTAAACCTGAATCGTTCTAAGTGTCTGATCCTTCTAAATAAGAAACATTTCAGCGCCGTCATAGGTGTCATCACTGGACACTGCCTCATAGGTAAGCACGCAAGGAGGCTTGGCGCCTTTACAAACGATTTCTGCAGAAGCTGCATGGACGAGGAAGAGGAGGAGACAATCCTCCACCTATTCTGTAGGTCTCTCCCAGAGAAGAAAACTTCACTTAGGAGCTTTCTTCTACAACGACCTAAACGATCTAAAAAATATAGACGTAAGCAGTCTCCTACGCTTCATTATAACCTCAAACTGGTTCTATTAGTAAAAGGATCATAGATCCACGTGGCATCACAATGGGCCAATAAGCCTAAGAGGGTTGGTATTTCCAACAGCCATTCTTACCTACCCTACCCTTCCACGTGTTAATTTCTTCAGATCCTTTTCAGTGGGTAATTTATTATTGGCAAGCCTGTTTCGGCGAACAGTTCCCATGGAATATATTCCTTTTTTGCTAGTTCAACAACTAGTGGAAGTGTGCAAAAGTGGGTTTAAATATATGCTGCTGAGCATTCATAGCGAGACGGGTGTTACGGTTAAAAGTTTGAAGGGACAGAATGCTAATGGCGATTTCTTTGCAGCACTGGTGGTGGAAATAGTGATAGAACAAAGTGAAATACGCGACATTACGTCGGTTTTCGAAAGTGACTGGGTGATATTAACATCACCTATGAGTTTTACAGCACGGTTTTGAATCTTATCTAGAACGTGCAGGGATGTTTTAGGCGCACCTGAACAGATGTGTGCATTGTACTCCAATTTTGGCCGGATAAATGTCTTATACAGGGGACTTCTGAACTTTGACAGTTGATAACGGCAATATTGTTGAAGCTAGATCTGTCAAATTACCTGCCATTTATTCAGCGTCTTTTGCAAAATCACCATGGATGGACATAGCGTTCAACAACACGAGTAAATGATAAAATTTTTTTATCAAAATGGGTATTCTGTTCGGGCAATGCTACGCGCGCATCGCCCATTTTACGGTCGCCATAATCGTCCTACCGAGAGGACTATTCGCAGCGTGGTGGATAAGTTTGAGTCCACCGTACGTCGACAAAATGCAAGATCTGCCGAAAACATCGCCGCTGTCTGTGAGAGTGTGCAGGAGAAACCGAGGCATTCGATTTCGCGTCGCTCACAATAACTCGGCTTTTCGCAGACCATAACTTGGCGAATTTTGCGTCGTAACTTGGGCCTGCACTCGTACAAAATTCAACTGACCCAGGAGCTGAAGGTAAATGACCATAGACAAAGAGGTGTGTTCGCTAAATGGGCTCTGGGGTAGATGGAAACTGACCCTAATTCCCACCCAAAAATCATTTTCAGCGATGAGGCCCATTTCTGGATGAATGGGCACATCTACAAACAAAATTGCCGGTTTTGGGACGATACCAATTCACATGAGATCCAAGAGCGTCCAATGCATCCAGAAAAAGTCACTGTTTGGTGTAGATTTTGGGCTGGCGGCGTCATCGGTCCATATTACTTTGAGAACGACGTTGGCCAGGCCATCACCGTCAACGGCGAGCATTATAGGTAGACGATTACCAACTTCTTTTGGCCTGACTTGGATGATATGGACACCAACGACATGTGGTATCAACAGGACGGTGCTACGTGTCACACAGCTCACGCCATATTGGAAATTCTGCACAAGCGATTCGAGGGCATGGTCATCTCACGTGGTTGTGATGTGAACTGGCCACCGAGATCGTGCAATTTGACCCCGTTAGACCGTTTCTTGTGAGGTTTTCTGAAGTCGCAGGTCTATGCGAATAAGCTACAAACCACAGCGGCCTTCAAAGCTAACATAACCCATGCCATCGTTCAAATTCAGCCTGATTTACGCTCCATAGTCATGGAAAATTAGATATTTCGGATGCGCACCACCCAGAGAAGCCGCGGCGGACAGTTGAACGATGTTATATTCCATACATAATGACATTGGATGGCTTTTCGAACAAATGAAAAATTCCGTGACGTGAGTTCTGGAACGAATATGAAACACAGATAGTACTGGATTAGAAGTATCAGACAAGAGATCATTAATAAAAATTGAAAAGCGTGTCGGAGACAGAACGGGGTCCTGGGGCACACCAGTATTTATTCTGTGAATATCAAATTTGAAACTTCTGTGAATATCCAGATCAACTTGAATTGAAAATTCTGAAAGGTAGTTCTAATTCTAAAGTTAAACGCCTTAGAAATTTCAAGTGCAACTATCTTTTTTTCACCATATTGATGTACGCTTTGGTTCCACTTTTCGGTGAGACATGCCATCAAATCACCAGTGGATCTGTTGCTACGAAAGCCATACTGCCGGTCATTGTTTTGGCGTTTCGAGATATTTCATGAGCTGACGGTTTATCGGTATTTCCATGACCTTGGAAAGAAGAGATGTAAGTGCAATGGGTTTGTAGGAGGAGAGAGAAGAAGATTTGCTTTTTTCGTGTCCTAAAGTGTAGGATCAATAGAAAAGCTAACGTAGTGGATTTGCCGTGGGAGAACACCCCTTCAGATCAATCGGTATCAGCGGATTTGTGTGTATTTAGATCTTTAAGTACTCTTGCTACTACGCGAGTGTGAAAGTCGGTTCGTCCCATTGTAGATTCGACGCAAGCGGAGACAAAGCACAATCTAAAAGTATCCAAAATATGCAGCAAGCAGATTGGTCTTATCTAAAGAGCTGACAGCTGCAATGTCATTGTTAATGAGCGTTGGGACGGACGATGAGGCAGAGTTTCTGATATTTTTGACAAACGACCAAAAGATGCAGCCCTTCCTGGCTCGTTTGTTTTTCGATTTTCCTCTGTAGGTTCGGTCTTGTAGGACCGAAAAAACATTTTCCTAACCCTGGCAGCTCGAAACATACCATGCCTTTTATTTTGGTTTGGTACACTTTATCTGATGAGGGGTAAACCATCTCATTCCTTTCAGCGATATAATGTATTTTGTGTAACGGTAGCTTCAAAAATGACCAGAAGAGCTAAAACGTATCGTATTATCCTAATCCCAATCTGCTACTATCAGCTATGATAGCGATGACTTCGTGATCAAATTAGTAAGTTCTGAACTACACCTCATTATCGCCAATGAATTAAACGACTTAGTTAAAAATCGGAACCATGTTAGAGTAATTGATTGAAGAAAGATTCAAAGACGGACTTTCCTATTGTTATGTCCGAACGGCTTGTTTTAAGAAATTAGAATTTCATGCGCTCATTCTAACTGACGTCATTTCCTAGACAGTTCTACAAAATGTTTAAAAACTCCCCTTTTTCACAATGGAAATAAACTTTCAGCAATGGCTCGTTGTTGGCTCGTTCCGAGATGCTCAATAAAAATGAATAAAGTGTGAAAATTGTGCTTGAGAGTTTAGAGTATCATATGTGCATATATGCGGTACACCTGGGCAGTTAACGGATTTAACTACAGTTGGCGCTCTGTTGGGAACGCAAGGCCGGTATACCAAACATCCTTGCTACCTTTGCTTATGGGACAGTAGCAGACAGCAGACAATTTGCATTACCAGCACGACTTATGGCCTAAGCGTACCGAATTCGAGATATGTAAACATAATGTTATATGTGACCTAATTGTCGAGTCTAAACACTCATTGATGTGTTATATTCATTGTATATAAAATTTGGCCTTACGAAACAATCCGTAAAACTCTTCTGAAACTTTTCATTATCTACATAATAAAATTGTTTCCTAAGTCATCCGAAGCCAAACTAAAAATATAATAAAGAAAATAAAGAAAATAATAGCCAGCAACCAATTTGTACACCTACTCTATATTCATGAAAGGCAGGCGTGGACAGCCTTAAAGTGGCGATCCGTGGTTTTCTCGGAAACCTAAGAGCTGAGAACTACAAAAGCTGATTTCAAATATGCTTGAATACTTTAAACTTATGGGTTGCAGAATGTCCCGTAAAGTGCATATGTTACATGTTCATATGTTTAAAAACAATATGGGTGCCCACTCGGAAGAACAAGTTGTGATGGATTTTAAATGTCGTTGTCAATGACAATGTAATGAGAGAATGATGGGAGAATGATCATAAGTACAAAACGTATTCATTTTAAACGTTTTTTTTTGTGTTTCTTATATATGTATTTTGTTGCCACAGTAATTTCTTTTAAACTGGAAAAAAATAATTCAAATTCGATGCAAGATTATTTTTATTTTTAAGTACTTAATGTACGACACTGCCTTAGAATTAGGCTGTTGCTCCATTCTGCTGGAACTACACAGACTCTGGTCTTTAACGTAAATACCTGTCGGGAAGACTTAAGTTTACGGAATGCCTATACATCCATCGCTCTCCCTCAATATCTTTGATACCAATTCGGAGCTGTGTTGGAGGCAAAATTTCCATCCTTGGTATGAGGCCGACTTAAAACCTTTTAGTGTGCTTAGGGTCACAGCACCCAGTACTTATTACAACTTTATATTGGGTCAACCAACAGGAAGACCCTTCCCGCGACTTTGGGTTTAAACCTTCCAAGGCTTGCTTGGTTCAGTGTTGATCCAGTCTATAAGAGTCGTGTGGCTAAAGGAGACATCCAATGCCCAGTGGAAGCCGGGCGGCCAGGAAAATGGGCAATCACTGATGATTGTTCATCGAAAATATCATGACGATTTTTTCCTGTTCTTCAGGAGTGTAGCATTCCATTTCTTATTCATACAAATTTTTATTCTATTTGCTTCACAAATGTCTTTGACCGATTTGGTAGTTTGCAATAATTTTTGCAAGAGCTGTATAATAAGAAGATGAGGATCCAATTGATAAACTCCTTCTAAGGTTTCTTCTTTAAGCCTCTTTAGATGAGTAACTTTTTAGTGAAGCCCCCTCTGGACAGATTTAATATGACTGATCTTCAAAAATCCACAAATGGCAACAAATGCTATTACCTCCTCTCTTACCAGGATATAACGACGAAACTACTGTAGGTTTAATGGAGGCAACAAGTAGTTAGACATAGCTAAATACTATGTGAAGCCGTGGTAACTCAGACTTTTTCTATTCCACAAACGCATTGCCACAACTAGAATAAAGATATTTCCAAAATACTAACACGCACGGTCGCCAGCTTAGGAACGGATCCGCCAGAAGAAGGCATTAATTGCACTCAGATTCATTCAGAACTTAAGATTAAGTGTTAACCTCGTAGGCTTTACGATGTGGAAACTGATATTGGAATCATGATTTTCTAATCAACTTGAAATAGCTTTCATATTTTTTGAATTAACACCGCTTAAAATGTCTTATTTTCACACTGAATATGGAATGAGACTCCGAAGGTATTAGTTGTAGTAAGAGAAAATTGGTAGCAGCGACTGATTCCATAATTCAAATTAATTCCTTAATGCGTGGTCCTGAAGCCTGAAGCTTAAAACAAAAAAAAAATTTCATTTTATATCTCTCATTCTAATGGATCAGTCTTTCACCCGAAATAAATCCGAAATCTTGCATCCTACCAATGTGATTCCGACGACAAGCAAACATTCGCCAACAGTATGAGAAACACAATCATAAACAATCAAAAATGTAAGCTCCTAGCAATTTTGCTTTGTTAAAATATTTAAATTTCTCAAATTCTAAGAATTCTCAATATTGAAAGAAAAAGAAAAACTTTAAATTGAACGCGAAATTCCAATATTAACATAGAAACCACCTATTTATGCCAGTCTTTCCCCCATATCAGATAGAAGCAACTAACTTGTTCAATGTTGGAATGAAAAAACTTTCCATGAACTGAGGATTTTGTTGAATTTCGATAAAAAAAAACCATTACCCCTAGCATATCCTGCGGAAAACTTAAATTCTAAATCGATACTACTTGTTCAAAAAAAAAAAAATTAACAATGAACAAAACACACTCTTAAGTCCTTGCAAAGATTCCGAGTTTTTTGCTCTTCTAATCAATTCCATCAGGGCTGATAAGCCAGAGTGGAGTAAAAGAAACACGTATATGCCCGAGAGTACGTTTTCGAAAACCTTGGCAGCAAGTAGGTAGAAACGGGGTATACGATGAAAAGTAATAACATTCGAAGGAAAACGGCAAAAAAAAACAAGAACCTTGTCAAACAAGGGAAACAAGCAACAAGCAATATCGCCATCGGCTAAATGTATCCATAAAACTGGAAAACGCCGCCACCACTCTTCATATTGTAGGTGCAAAGATTTTTACGTCAAGATTTTGGATTACTTCGGTGTACGAACGAAAAGAGCTCTGTATTGCTGTGACCTACTAGAAAGCCTTGAGAAAAATTCGAAAAAAAAGGGAAAAACAATTTAAAATGTCTCGCTATGCAGTCACCCTATGGGTTGAAATTTTTCCAACATGTACGTTATATGTATACATACTTGTACTCGTATGTAGTTACGGATACTATTAAAAGAGCTCAAACATGAACTGCTTTTCACCTTAAACCACTTGGAGTCTTTGTTTCCCGGAAATGGAGGGAATATAGAGGATATGGAGGTTATAGAGGATATGAAATTTCCTTGCTAACCGTATAAAAAAAAAATCAAACCCTAAAACGGTCGATAAGAATCTGACAGATTGTTTGCTTTGCAGCTTAAATCGATTTGCTAGGCTCTCAACATGACATCTATACACATCCACACACTAACGCCGAATTTACAAAGTTAAGGAATTTCCACACAAGCCCTACAAGTTAACAGACATTATGTTCTTAGGATGCTTGTGAGGATGTCGTGTTGGTTTTCAGATTGCTAGGAAATGAATGGTTTTTTGAAACCGCGAAGGAATTAGAATTGATGAGTGAAGTTTGGCGTTCAAATATCTTGATCTTTCTACTTATCGTGCGAAAAGGAATTCGTTGCTATCATTTCGCCCCTTCAGCGTGGTGGGAAAGGAAGGACAAGGTTCACTTTCTTTGTTGGAAAATTTATTTTTCATTGTTTTTTATTTTCTTTCGTGTAAAAATGTGATGCTTTCTTGTTTGAGACTGTAATCTTATGACGCACAAGACCAGGGGTTATTGTCAGTTGGTTTGCTAATTTGGAAAGGAAAAACGAGTATATACAATGCTGTTTGAGAATGAGAAGATCCTAGGATGCAAATATTTTCTTTCCAGTCTTCGGTTGAGTTAGGTTTAAGAAGCAGCATACCATGATAACATATAACAAGCGCAAGATTGAGAGTATTCTACTACGCGCATTATTTCAAACAGATTTGTAACACAATCGAAGACAAAATCATCTAAACCAGTTGTTCTTGTAATAGAGGCCTCAAGATAGCTACACCCCACGTGGAGAGTGGTTTCCTTCTCATCTTTATTTCTAAAAACGCACTTAAGGGTAACTTAAATCTGCTAATATTCCTGGCAACTAAACAGTGGCGTATAATGATGTCCACTAGGACAGAGACGCATGTGATCCAGCTTAGGCCAGATTTTTCCGATCCCGTTGCAGGTTGTACCTTCTGTCTACTAGCAATGGGTCCCTTCTATCATATCTATGTTAGTTTGAGCCAGAATTACATAACATGTACATAACTAGTGGCAGTTCCATAACCTTAGGAGTATCAAAGTCCTAGACTACCAGGTTGTACACTGGGAGAAATTAAAGAGGAGCGAAAACATTTTATAATGTGTCCTATTTAGATCTAGTGACGTTCGACTCACGAATACAACTGACGTGCACTAACCAACAAACTACAAACTGTCTACGAACTTTCGTGTATGACAGTAACCATTGCGGTCTCAGTACCGAAATAACTGTTCCCAACGAAATTGCGGAATTGGAAGAATTCGTTCAAAAGCATTCCTACAATTATAGTAGGGTGCGTTGGACAAACTTTTTAAGAATACTGATAAGAGAGCACTCTCCTCGAATTCGCTCAAACCACCGTGCAATAGAAATCTGTCAAGCGAGGAGATTGACAGGTATCTAAGACTAATCGACGAGACAATCAAACGAACAATGGACAAAACGATACCTCGGTATCAACACACTGACGACGAAGACTTATTCCGCAATGCAACTATTGACGCACTGCACCGACAAAAGAGTAGGCTGCTGTCAAGACTAAAAACCTTGTACAGACAGTTTACTGACAGACATAATCCGGAGATCATGACACTGAAGTCGTCGATAAAAAACCTCCAAATATTAATAAAGGAAAATTACAGAAATTCTGTAAGTTTGTATTGGAACAATAAAATTCGGGCTGTAAACACCAGCAACCCGAATATGTTCCCGCAAATAAATAAAATATTTCGGAGAAATAATCAGAACGACCTTCCATGTCTTAGAATCGCCCGAACGACGAACAACGAACAAATACTTGTAGCAGCAGGTATCGATCCAAGTGAAGCAGTTGATGGTGATAACTTCTTTGTGATCGAGGATCCGCAGGAGAAGGTAGAGGCTATAGGAGCGACTTTCCAGGAAGTGTACAAGGCGAATGACATCATTGGCCTGAACCACGACCTGGAGAGTCGAGTCCTTGTGCACAATTTCTGCCTTCGAAATGAAATTGCGAATTGGCGATTCGAGAGCTCGGATTTCACCCAGTTCAGTGACGAGAATGTGGCAAATAATGTCATCACCAACGAAAGGGTATTACCCCCGTTCATTTCGAGGGAAGAGCTCCAAGCGATCTTCGAATCACTTAGAAGTAAGAAATCAGTGGGAACAGATGAAATACCGAACATTGTGCTTCGACATCTCCCACTAGAAGCGGTGGACATTTATACCACCCTGTTTAATAATGCAATGAATAATGCACATTATCCAGCGCATTGGAAAACTGCGGTGGTACATCCCATTCCCAAAAGGAATAAAGATACTTCCACTCCGGCGAATCTCCGCTCGATCAGTCTTCTTCCAAACATCAGTAAGGTTTTCGAGAAGGTGATCAATAGAGTCCTGATTAAGTGGGTTGAGGACAAACATATCGTTCCGGATAATCAATTCGGTTTCAAGGCGGGGCATGATATCATTCATGCTGCGTCTAAACTGGTTTCCGATATCCAATGGAACAAAGGCAAGAAACAGTGCACTGGTGCCTGCCTGATTGACTTGGAAAAAGCCTTCGATACCGTATGGTTAGAGGGACTCTTTTTCAAGCTGGATAGGTTGGGCATTAGTAAACCACTGCTGTATATTCTTTTTGATATGCTCTCCAGTAGACAGTTCATCGTGAAAAATGGCGATGTGACTTCTGCTGGAACATTTAACATTAAAAACGGTCTGCAACAGGTTGCGGTAAATTCGCCGATCCTATTCAACATTTACACAAGTGATCTGATGGGTTCACTTCCCCACAGCATAGCGTACGCAGACGACTTAATCGCGTACAGATCAGGTCCAAAGATTGAGGTCATTAATATACTTTTGCAACGTGACTTCGATAAAATTAAGCGATATTGCGACGACTGGAAGTTGAAAATCAACTTTCAGAAGTCGGAAACCATTCTGTTTAGGACGCCTTTGTCTGGGGCCTCTAGGGACACCAGAAAGAATTGGCGAAAGTTCTCTATCGTCGGACAACATGGACAGCCACTTGCTTGTCGAAATGTAGTCAGATATCTTGGGATCTGGCTAGATCAATATTTGTATTTTAATAAACATATATATGTTGCTCTGGCCAGAGCCAGAGGTGCTTTTGCCCTTACAAGGAGACTGTTTTATAACAGCCAACTCGATGCGAGGGTGAAGGTTATCTGCTACATGGCCCTTATCAGGCCCATGCTTGTATTTGGATGTCCTGTGTGGTTCAACGTGAGAGCAAGTTTATTGGAAAAGATTCGGGTGTTTGAGAGGGCTTGTTTTAGGACTTGTCTTCGCTTATACAGAACACCAGAATCTGAGTACATAAAATTCTATCCCAATGAGGTCTTGTACAATAGGGCGAACCTAATAAGAGTGGACAATTTCGTCATTAAATTGACTCGAAGGCACATTGCAAGAGCAATGACCTCATCGAACAACCTGATTTCCGGGGCTTACTACCCCAATTATATGTACCACGAGAGAGTTCGCTTTGACGGCTATGTTCCTCCAGAAGCATTCCTCTACTTAGATAGTAAAGGTCTGATCCAGGACAGATTGGCTGTGCCGCTAATCTTCCACGTTGCTCGAACAGCTGTGGACAGGCGACTCAACTACGGCAGAGACGTCGCACACGGCAGTGCGGTGCGTCTCCGGTTCAGTAGAGCGGTAGGGAGTCGCGACATGAGGGATGTTGCTCGGCAGCACCAACAATTTTGCTGGCTTGTTGAAGGAGGGGAGGGTTCGTCGTCGAATTCCTCAAGTAACAGGTAGCTTCATGTGAAGCAAAGTGAGCCAGCCTAATTTTGTTTTTAGCCATGGCCGGCTTACATAGTTTTAGGTAAGATTAAGTTAGATTTAAGAACAAAAAAAAAATATATATATATATAAAAACAAAAAAAATAAAAAAATAAAAAATTTTAAAAGAAAATATATATATGTGCATATATTTATATATTACGTATATATATATTTGTATATGCATGTTATATATTAGATGTAAGTGGGTTAAGTAGATTAAGATTTATTCTTAGGTAGTTTGTAAGTGTTAGTTTTAAGTTTTATAATAAAGTAAAAAAGAAAAGTCAGGTTACTAAGTTTTTGTTAAAAAATGTTTTCTTAGTTTTAATAATGAATGGAGATAGTATAAGCATGTAACGTAAGATTCGTCGAAAGACATAGTTTAAGTGTTAGGTTTAACTTAGAGTGCCCGCATGGGGCAGTAAGCTAGAATAAGATAATTTTAAGTTAATTAAGCTAATTTTTAAGCGTTTTTTTGTCTAGCATATAAAAATTAATTAATGAATGAATATAAAAATGCATATAAACTGACTCTCATATTCTTAGAGACTAAAACCACTAAATGTCGAGCCACTTTTGGTTCATGGCTCTATGGTTTCACTGCTTACCCGGTGTCCAGGTATGCTGCAAATGTGGATTATAAATTGTTTAGCTATTTAGTTGAGACAAATGTGACGATTTTAAACTACCTTTTGCATTGTTCTTATGATTAAAATACTTTCAAATATGTAATTCACGGTTAACAAGTTTTATTAGGATTATTAACGTCAAAATATATGTAAAATGAGAATTGACTTAAAAGCGACCAATCAGGGTTTGACAGATAACAGATCCCATGTGGAATGTTAGAATCGAAGTTAGTCTTAAAGTCATGTTGAATTATTCCCTTCGACCTAATATTTTTTTTAAGAATGGTTGTAAATGGTCTGGTTGCCTTCTCGTCCTCTTCAAATGGCGGGGTGTTGTTGAAGATGTAGTGGCTACCAGCATGCCCTCATTCTGGTCATGATTCATTGTCGATTGCATTTGAACGTGTAGCAAGGCTGGGCTTCTGGTACTGGAGTGGGAATGTAATGAATGCAATTCAATTTCAATATCTTATCAGCACTTTGATTCGCTGTAGACTCCTGATATCTTTATCGGAGCTGATTTTGTTGTCGCTTCATTTGGCCCTTAAATGTTTACAAAATGTAGTGTTAATGTTACCAATTAACTTGGTAATATTTCCAAGAAGATTTCACCTGTTGTAGCGATAAGCGTAGAAATATACGGGGGTTCAATTGGATCTGTTCCACTTTCGGAAAGAGGGCTGAAAAGATAGTTCGGAGCTGCCGACCATGTAAAAGTTCTGCGGGTGACTTTCCAGACTCTTGATTGGTGATCATCGTAAAGGGCATGAGGTATTTGTATAGAGCTTCTTCCTTGTTATCTTCGTCCTCCATGATTTTCTTGAACCGTTTCTTTGAATGCTCTTACTGCAGGCTAAGTAAGGCCATTTGAAGCTGGATGACATCGAGAGTTTGTGATGTGATCAATAAAGTTCAAATGGCAGAACATCTTAAATTTTTTGGACGTAATTTGTAGGCCGTTATCATTGACGATCGTCTTGGGTAAGCCTTCAATTACGTAAACTTTTTGCAGAGCGAAGATTGTTGATGATGAAGTTGTCGATGAAAGTTCGTAAACAAACGGGAAACTGGAAAATGAATCGACAATAATAACCCACATATAAGAAAGGAACGGATCTGTAAAATCATGGATCTGTTCCTACGCAACAGTCGCTTTGTGCCAAGAAGAGAATTGGTTCTTCGGGTGACTAAGGTTTAAGGTTTGTACGGCACATATTTCGTCGTTTGATTGATTGCTTGTTCAATGTTGGGAAACCAAACGCATATGTGCTCGAGTTGCTTCATCGGGTTTGCCTCTAGTAGCTCTTGTGTAGCTTATGGAAGATCTTTGATTTCAGCGATGTGGGTATCACAACAAGAATGTGATCGATGTGAAGAAGTAGGACTCCATTCTGTAGAGAAAATGCAAGCTTTCCAATAAAATATGAAAACAACTGGTTCTGGTAGCTGGGTAACATATCAGGTCAACTGGTCTGAACTAAGTGACATATGGAACTGAGAACGTCGTCTTTGCTACCGTATCTGCATCCAATAGGAAATCTGCAATCGTCGGCTCGTAAACATGGTCCTATCGCTGGACATCAATATTGACATGTTGCTTTGTGTTTCGATATTTCATTGAATATCTGTGCGCTTGAGGAATGACTGCCCACCGTTGTAAACTATGAAACCATGACAATTTGTTTTTTGGATGGGTGGAAGAGAGTCGTAAGTACTTGGTGATCGGTGAGGGGGTCAAGGTGTCTGCTATAAAGATATTGATGGAATTTCAATTTGAGAGTATTCCGATTGACTGTTATTTAGTTTCTTTGCTGAAAGGCAATGGATGCGATAGTGTGACGCCAATCCCAGTGTTCGATGCGTCTATGGCCTGAATGAGGGGCAATTTTTTATTAAAGTGAGTTGACATAATAATTTCTTCCTTTAGTGTAATACAAGCTACATCTTACTCCTTTTTCCAGACAAAACCAAAATTTTTCCTTCGTAGATAGCTTAAATCAGAGGCCTTTGAAGGAAAGTTTGTACAAATTTATTGTAATAATTTATTTTTTCAATAAAAGATTCTACTTCTGTTACATTCTTCGGACTTGGCATTCTGCGACATCAATCACGTAGCCTACATATTCCAGTTTGTTTTGGGCAAAATGACATTTTTCTTGTTTCCATTTAAGTTTATTCGAGGAAAGCCTTTTGAAAAATTATTTTATGTTATCCAGGTGCTCATTTTCATTGGCAGTTACGATAATGTCGTCGAAATAAACCGCATAGCCAGGTATATCTGTTGTTATCCCTTCCATAACTCTCTAGAAAAGGCTTAGAGCACTAGCTTTCCAAATGGCCAACGCTGGTATTGAAACAAACTAAAAGGTGTATTAATAACCATGAAATTCTTGGAGGCTTCGTTTACTGGTGTGAGGATATTTAATGACACCAGTCTGTCAATTTCAGTGCGAAGATCCTCATAGAGTGTAAATGGCACGTTATATGATTCCAAGAACTTGGGTCGCGCGTTTGCTTTTAACGCAATACTATATTGGTAGGAAGAAAAATGCCTAAATTCTGATGAAAACATTAACTGAAACTCATTCTTGAAATTTTCAAGTGTGTTTGTTAAGAAAGGTTGAAACATTGTGGGTTTCGATTATTGTGCCCCTCGATTGACTTGATGATGGACTTTGACTGTTAACTACTGTTAAAGATAACTTCTCGTAATTATATTCGTAATTCGTAATTATCCATACATATATCTTCAAAATTTTTATAGTAGGGACACACCATGACTTGCCTAGCTGGTGATATCCTTCTAGGGCAAAGGGGGTGCCTAGGCCAATGAGAAAACTGAAGATCTTTTTATTTACGTTTAAATCCAGGATTGCTTTGCTTTACTTCAATATATGTATGAGAATGAAGAATTAACAACATCGATAGTACTTACAGTTTCGAATGATCCTATCAAATTTACATCATCATCCTTACCCTGTGACTGTAAGGAGCGAATCTGCTTGTGAGTCTGTGAATTAGTTGATCAATGACGTTGATTGGACTTGAATGGTTTTATTGACAGCTGCAATCTGACCTACTCGTTTACATTTTTTGCAAGGCGTTTTATTTCTGAAATGGAAGCATTGAGGGCGCTGATGGGAAATCTCACATCCCAGGCATGATTTATGCCGATTTGTAGCTGCACTCTTACCAGTACTACCATTTGCTACTCGCCAACCTCTTGCCTGATTGAATTCACTGCCACTCTTCTGCTCACCTTTTAGTTTGATACATGTTTTCATCGTTTCTTCATACAATTGGGCAACAGGTAGACGGCCTTGGGCCAGACCAAAATTTTTTTAATGAACTAAAGCCAATTGCTACTACTACTACAACTACAACTACAACTACTACAACAACAACTACTACTACTACTACTACTACTACTACTACTACTACTACTACTACTACTACTACGACTACTACTACTACTACTACTACTACTACTACTACTACTACTACTACTACTACCACTACTACCACTACTACCACTACTACTACTACTACTACTACTACTACTACTACTACTACTACTACTACTACTACCACTACTACCACTACTACTACTACTACTACTACTACTACTACTACTACTACTCAATTTGGCAATCTGTAGAACTCTTTTCAGGGTAGGATTTTCCTTCTGCGGTGCTGTGGATTGAACTTTGTCGTGGAGAGTACAAAGGATTATTTCAGAGTCCATATATGATTCTCCACATGCACTTTTCTGACACCCAAGCATGCACTCCTTTGCTTTTCATGGAAAGATCGTCCACTCCTTCCGCATAGGTTTGGTTAGTTTGCATGAATGTCCGATAAAACTTAAACCTGGAGGTTTAAGTCTGTGAGGTTTTTTCCCAGAATGTTTGCTAAATTTTTGTATTAGTTCATTAAATGGTATTTGCTGTACTTTTTCGCTTACAATTTCTAAAGTAACTTCAGAAACTCACAACCAATCCAACTGAACAGGCACGCGCTTAATGTCATCTTCAAGCACGTTGTACGCAATATAATATTTTTGCAATTGCACTAGATATGTGGCCCAAGTTTCTTTGGCTTTCTCAATGCTTTTAAACGTTGATATAAATGCCTTTTTTATATTCTTTTGATCCAATTTGATAGTCTGCAAAAATTGTTGGTTTGGATCTTGAAGAGTTTTCAAAATTAACTCCAGAGCAGATGCGTCCATATCTATGCTGCTCGTTACATTTCGTCGTCGCAAAATGTCATGAATGATGGACTTTCGAATATAATTCATGATTAACAGGTTTTATTAGTATTAATAACTTTAAAATAAATGGTGTTTTTTTGAAGGTAAACAAATTCAATATGAAATACAATACTATACTTGAAGCTTATGTTAATGTCTATGACGTTAGCCTTATTTAATAGATAATTTTATGCCATTAGTGCTTAAATATAATATCGGGTATATGCGCGTTATGGCTAGCACGAATGAAGCGCAACCGTCAAGTCCAATTTTCGATAACTTTATCGAGCAACTGGGGCGGTATATAAACAATAACACGGCGAATGTTGACTTCCAAATCGTCCAACGTCTCTGGTTTATCGGAATATGTAGACTGGTAACTTCACATACCCCCGAAGAAAGAAATCTAAAGGTGTCAGATCACAGGATCGTGGAGGCCAGTTCACAGGTCTATTTCGCGAAATTATGCGCTCAGCAAATGTTTCCCGCAATAAATTGATGGTGTGGCGCGCCGTGTGGCATATTTGGCCATGTGGTTGAAACCAGAGCTCTGTTACGTCAATGTAATTCAACTGAGGAACGAAGAAATAAGAAACGATTTTCTATAGTGCTTTCCATTGACGGTAACATTCTAGCCGGCATCGTCCCTAAAGAAATATGGGCCGATGATTCCACCAGTCCATAAAGCACACCAAACAGTGAGTTTTAATGGCTGTAAGGGTCTCGACAAAGGCTCCTGGGTTTTCTCGACTCCAAATTCGGCAATTTTGTTTATTTACATATCCATTTACCCAAAAATGGGCCTCATCGGAGAAAAATCTTGCGTTGAAAATAAGATCAAGCTGAATGTTTTCGGCGCATTCACCGAACCTACGACGCGTATAATGGTCATGCGGTTTCAACTCTTGCATAAGCTGGATCTCATAATTTTTTAAGCCAAGATCTTTCCGTAAAATCTTCCACAAAGTGGATGGGCATATCTCGGATTATCGTCAACACTGCGCTCCACAACGGCAATAACTTCTTCTTTTCGCACTGCTTTTCGTCTTTGATTATGCGTGTCATCCACTAGAGTGTACGTGGTGCGAAAACCATTCATCGAGTTCCGAATAACTTGCTCAGATGGGCGATTATGTCTACCGTAAAATGGACGTTCGTTTGGCGAACCGAACCATAGTTTTCAAAATAAGTGTGCACAATTTGCAGGTGTTGTTCTGGAGTTAATCAATTCATTGCAAGATGGCAAAACATTCTAATCACAAATCAACTTTCAACTTGCAAATTGGCAATCTGTAGAAGCAGTGTTGCCAGTTTAAAAACCAAATCTCTAAAACAAAGACGCTTTATATGTAAAAAGAGTGATAGAAGAAACGTGGTTGATGAAATGAGAATTGACTTAAAAGTGACCAATCAGGTTTTGACAGATCACTTCTGTTTATCCCATGGAATGTTAGAATCGGAGTTATGTTGCATTAATTGTCATGCCCCAGTTTGGGACACTATCATTGTAGATGGATTCTTTCCTGGAGTAAACATTAATCCACTCAGGATTGTAATGCTGCAATTGCTTGCAAACTGGAGGTAGGAACGATATTGTCCATAATGGACAATATGTACAATATGACCCCTATATCCTATGTCTATAGGATGAATATGCAAAGTATATCTAGTTCAGAATTAAGGTAGATGTCGAAGTACCATTGATGTACACACCGCTTAATAATATTTACCTTCCATTCTAGTTATCTGTTCAGTGTTGTTTCCAGATATTTTACCAGCTCGACAAGATCTGGTTCGATTTTAGATAAGGTCGGAGCAGCCTTACTTTTTTACCAAGAAATACATCCCTACCAGAAGATGAAGTTGTTTATTGACTACCTTGATCTATAGAATGGGATATAGAGGAACAATTTCCGATGTACCTCGACTGATATTTTTACTGACTAATTCTCGACTTAACAATGTAGATTAGCCGCTATTGAAAGTCAATATTTCTAGTTATAATATATACGATGTCCTTCAATCATCACTGAACAATATGATAAAAAGGCTGACTATATTATAAACGTAAGAGACTAGACCTACCAAGTAACCAATTAGTGTCTTTTTTAATCCTTTGCTTAAGATGATGCTACAATTTATGGTCGATCGTCGCCTCAACCCGGCTCTAACTTCGGCCAATTACCCTTAGCAAATTGATTGCGTTTCGAGTTCAGATAGATTCAAAGGTGCCCTGGCCTTTATCCACTCAATATGGACCCAGCCAATGCTGCTATTGTCTTCAGAATCTAATGATCCACTCCTCATAGATAATCTGAAGAATAGTTCTCTAAAAACAAAATCTTCTATTTCTGTTGACTGTGGACTCTTTAGTTGTTTAGTATTGGGCTTTGGAGCTCAATTGCCTCATTGGCCCAAGGAAATAACAATCGATAAGAGTCATTATATGCCTGATATTAGCGCTTAGTAGACAAAGCCCTTAATTGTTTTGCGCAATCCGCTGTTCTACCTGATTGGATAAGTGGATTGTCTTTGTGCGGAAGATAGCGATATATCTACTATGCATCACCAACTTCGCCTTATCGAGATACGTTTTTGACAGAAACACGCAAGAAATTCACAAATTTTTGCAATTTGCAGGTGATAGCGGTGATTACATATTTTTTCTCTAAGCAACATTTATCTAATTTTGTTTTTATTAAAATTTTGTTTAATTATAAATTTTTATTTAATTACAAATATTGAAACTAAAACAAGTGCTAGAGACGGGCCATTCGCCCGTCCTATTCCTGTCAAAATAAAAATTCTGTGTTTAGTGTGAGATAATAGCGAGAGTATTTACAACAAGCTGAATTACATATTAATATTATTTATTATACAAACCTTGCTGTATCATGTTTCATTAAAAAAATATTAGCGAACAAATTTTTAAGCTCTAAGACAAAAAAACTTTTGATTTTGGATTCTTATATGGCAACTGTTCTAAGAGAGCTGAGGTGTGCTGAAATAGTGTACATAAAAGTTCGAGAAGATACAATTTTTTTGAAACCAGGACATTAACTAATGAGTGCGTATAAAATCTCAGATTAAAAATACTAGAGCTTTTTAGAGTTATGCTATAGCCACTTCACAAAAAGAACATCTTTAGCACTTTATTTACATATAGATGCTTCAAAGGCAAAACAGAACAAAAGCCAGCTGCTAGATATACTATGTTTTTTTTAATGATTCTGTTTATGTATTTTTCGAGTGGGTTCTGCTCCAACTGCAGATACCATATTGCAGCTTTGCACTCACAAGTCCATAGTAGAGCATTTACAATACTGCGAGTAACAGCCATCATGAGCTCCTGCAATTCCGCTGCGTGTGCCTTCCAATTTAGATTCTTATCTACTAAACTTGCTAAATATTTGGAATTATCAACAGTTTCTATTATTCTATTTTCATCAAAGTTAACTCTACCTCAATTGTGATTGAAAAAACTGTATTTAGCACATGCAGTTGACTGCAAACATACAACACAATCAATAAGGTCATCATCTTGTATGTTGCAAACCATAACCTTAGTTTTTTCGATTAAGATTTCATGTTTTGCGAACCATTGTTTTAAGACTTGGAAGCCATAATGAAGATTTATTACCGGTTTGAATAAATGTCAATGCCGTATCATCAGCAAAAGCTGTAATGTTGCTGCAAAATATTGGCTTAAATTCGAAGAGAAACAAAATTGAACCTAAAACCTGCAGTTATTTCCATCACTTCACCAAAATTACTATCAAGCTTGACTCTTTATGATCTTGCTCTCAAGTATGACTCAAGCTATTTATGTACCGAACCCCGAAAACCAGCTTTGTATAGTTTATCCAACAAAAGGTTATGATTGAACATATCAAAGGCTTTGGTCATATCAATAAATAATATTATATCGCTATTACTATCATTAAAACCATCATACATATATATCAGATGTATAGGAACAGTGTTCGTCGAGACTGTTTATTTGTTTATAAATTCCAAATGCGGTTATAGACTCAAAAGTAAAATTATTACTTTGGAAGATGTCATCAATTAAGTTCGGACATGGATCGCACATGCAATTACTTTCCGGGGCAAAAAGCTCTATATTAGCGGCAACAGTATTTGTTCGTATTCGAGACTAAATTATTTTCAATTTCGAAAACACTGTCTGTACTCTTTTCTCTACTTAGGATAGTGTTTACAACTTCCTTCTTCTAACTGATATTTGCTTTAAACGTCGCAAACTTATCAACATAATACTTATCCTGACTTTCCTCTACCTGTTTTGTTTCACCTTGCTACTCAGTTTATTATATTTTTGTTTCACCCTCATGTCATGAGGATGGCGTACATAATTCTTACGTAAGATATTTTTCGATTTTATTGTTCTTAGGAGGACCTCTCAATAATCCACGATCTAAGTACCTTTAGTTTAGAACTATTTGGTGGTTCATCCTGAGTTTTTGTAGACCTTTTAATGTTGCATTGCAAGACTCTGAAGAAGGTGTTGTAAGCTCATAGACCTGGTCCCAAGGCTCAAATTTAAGAAATTCATTTAGGTTTTCATAGCTTATTTTTGAAGTGAAGGTTTTTATAGCTCATTGGGTAGCAATTCCGAACTCTGATGAAACGAAAAACCGACATGAAGTTACTCCGAACCTTGATGAAACGAAAAAGCGGAATTAAGTGGTTCCAAACTCCGATGAAACAAATCTTTAGTCACTTTGGCACACACTAGATGGCATTCAAATCCGTGCAGTAATACTTGTAAATGAGACTAATATTATCTAATAAGGCTGAAATGTTAGTTGCTTCATGATGTTGTATTACTATTTTCCCCAGTGCTCCTATGTAGCCAATAAAGTTATCTATAGTACATCAAACTCTCCTCAACATCCATTTCGTTGTGAATGCTAAAAATTCGATGAAACGGAAAGCCGCAGGAAATGCGAGGGGCTAGGCGGGTGTGGTGTGTCAGCTCAGATGGAATGAGACATGGGAGAGGAACGAATAGGCGACAGGCTCGGAGTAGGGAACAAAATGGCTTTCATATCGAGAACAGCACTGTCATCACAATTGTTACCATCGTCAAGTGTTTACTTCAGCTTAACAACAAAATTCGGCTTGGTTTGGCTTGGCTTTTGTTTGTCAACGCCCAGAAGATAAGCAGCGAACAGGAGCCCAGCAACGGAATGGATCCAGCGACATCGGTTGACCAAGTTTGGTAATAGCGCATCTAGCAAGGGAAGCCAAACAACGTGATTACTAACAGCTAACTATCAACTCCTCATTGTATGATATAATGCTTTGTTTTATTATAGGTATTATGCTAAATTAATTTAAGATAACAAGTCAGTCATGTAAAAGAAAATGAATTAAAAAGATATTATTCATATAAGTTGTGTTTTATATGTGAGGGCTACAAGCCCAAGCTTTGTTTAAGTTTGACTTTTCCATTGTCAAAATACTCTCCATGTACTACATCCTAACAATAACACTGAACTAGAACAGTTGCCGACTAACAAGTTGAACTAGAACAGTTGCCGACTGTTCTTCTCGTGAAAAACATAACTCTTCCAGATAATGGGCAAATCCCAGAGAGGCATTGGTTTCCCGATTCTAGTGCCTACATCAGTTCTACGATCGACCGAGACCATACTTTCAGGATAAAGAAAGTTGTGAACTCGATAAGACCAAGGAGTGCTAATTTGGGCTCAAATTATATTGTCCTGGGCTGTTTTATTTCCTCGCAACATTCTTTAGTTCATGAGCCCTTGTATATAATGTGATGTTTTTGACATGGTGGCATTTTCCATTGTATTCCCCACCTTTTGCCTTCCACTACTGCGCATTAAACATCTCTGTTGACAACAAGTAACGATATTGGTGAAAGTATGCTTCCCTGCCTTCCTTCGCTTTGGAATTTAATTTCTTCTGGTAGCTCACAACTAACAGCTTACTGGCAGGGGCCCAGAACCGAATCTGAATTTACAATTCAAGTACCTTCACGAAGTCGATTAAAAAACCTGATGTAATTAATGGATACCTTAACCCCACGTTCCACTCTATAGCGATTCGAAAGATGTCCAGGTGGTCGGAATACAAAAATCCTGTGCGAAATGCGTATAGGAGCTATTATAAAACGTTGGTTGCAATCTATTCCGATGTTGGCTCCGCTTTTCAGAAGTTCAAGAGACATTTTTAAAAGCATTTCAAACATTTTCAAATGTGGTCGATAAAATCGCCGATAATAATCACAATCTCGGTGCATACCAATGAATGATGGCAATCTGTTTTTTTTTTTTTCTACTTTAAAATCTTGCCATCAATATCCTATGCAATATTCGAATAAATAGTAGTCCTACGCTGGACTTACGCCGGAATCGCCGGTGCAATACCTTGTATACGAGTTTACACAAAAACAAAGACAAGAACAATTTTGAAATTACTACCCACTTCTTTTTAAAAATATCATGGATCTTCAAGATTGCAACACAGTTACTGCTAATTTAAGACGAAACATTTTCTTCTAAAATTTGGGAAAACACCTCTAGGCCTCTTAAAATTTGTTCAACTCCAACTGCTTCATTGAAGACTAGAACTATAAAGTCCACAAACCCGAAAGCATTCCATCTATTATCTCCGACAAAAATCAAAATATGGTATGACCCGGTCTTGTCCTGCGGCATCTCTGATATACAATAGTTCCGACTCTGCCAAAGGTTTTCCGTATAGCTAAAGATTTTATATGCATCATCGCATTTTTGAAAGGAAAAACAAAAACCACAAGCTCGCATTTTAAACACATTTTCTTGTTCGCCACACTTTCCTTTAAACACGCTGGCGCTCATCAAATTTCCAACTTCAGACATCATTTCGGATCACAAACCTTCCGGCTGCCAAACTCAGTTCAACAGATACACAAACAAAACGAAAGAGAGATTCATCACATCTCATTACTGAGACTATGACTTTTGTCCAGGAAGGATCTACGGGTAGTAATTTCACACTGTTTATCCTTGCTGGGGTAGACTGTGGGGTTCTTTATGATTTTCCATCGAAAAGCGAAACTCTGCTTTATCCCCGGCAATATCTTTGATTCAATGCGGGTAACCGGCAACAGTCGAAGTAGGGAAAAACCAACCCCAACGGTCGATGGCGCGGCAATAGCGGCGGTGGAAGGTAACGAGCGTTCCAAATTGCTTGCCATTCAACATTTCAGTCAAGAAGAGTACAACATTAATTCGAGCATGTCTAATGTTCGATTGTTAAATTGATAAAATACCTTTGTTGTTGTTGGAGTTTTGAAGCGATAGTATGACTGAGCCTTATAGTATAGTACTCGTCCATTGGCTGTGAGGGATAACCAGGGAGGGAATTGCTTGAACGTCTTGCCCTAATCGCTGTCAATAAACTGAGGGTTTCTTGTTAATTTTATGATGGTTCGTTAACGAGATGGATAAACATTACTCCAACAGGAAATGTAAACTACTTCTCTCGTCTGTTTTTATTTTTTTTTTATTTAGTTTTTTTTTTGCAACCAACTTTGTTGTTATTGTTTCTTTGCTTTGTATGTCTTACTTCTGTTAAAGTTGTCCCTATTCGAGTGCTGTAATATGTCATGCTGTTCGTCAGAAAACACTGAAATGCCACTCAGCCACCTGCATCATTTATATAAACGAGCGAACATTTGTTTATTCGTACGTTTACTTTATGCTAGGAGCCACAGAAACAGGCACAGGATTCTTTTCTCGTTTTTTGCTGTTTTAAGGTTCATAAGGCACTCGTTGCTTTTATCTTTACATCAGCTAAAGAGTATCTACATTTGGGTATCTAGATATTTGTATGTACTCGTATATAGGCAAGGGGGACATTTGTCCGAAAATTCCGGACATTTAAGCCCGAACCCAAATTAGTCCAAAGTTCATCAGGAGTATCCGGGTAATTTTCTACGTCTGTTCCCCTGCCCTCGTTTCGTTCTCATTTCATCTTCATGCATGGACCCATGGTAATTCCCTGCCATGAGTAGACATTCCCATTGTACGGATAATTGCAGAGCTGTACTCGTAGCTATATCTATTGGCAGCACCACCATTGAAAGGTGTTGGACGTCATGTTTGCTTTTTATTTTTTTATTTTTCTGTTTCTGCAGATTGGGCAACCAAAAGTTTTTGGGGAAAATATTTATGCAAATGAACGCTCATTTGAGTCCTGCAAATGAGCAGGGGATTAACATTTGCGAATGCCAAAAAGTATCTTCTGTAGAAGGAGTACGAGTAGATAGTTTGTAGATAACCGAGAGCTGCCGGAGACGATCGGTGGTGAATTGAATGGTAATTTGTGGCCTTTGCAAGTTTTATCGCTGCTGAGGTGCTTAAAATTTTAACTTTATAGGTGAAGGTTGGCTTTGACTTTATTTGGGAGCTAAAAAGTCACGCTGGGTGGAACCTTTGTGTATGCATATTTGAGTTCAACACAAAACAAATTTCACCTAAAACTAGAAAGTGTTATTAGACAATTTTTATTTTTATTTTTAAATTTCGATTAAAATTACACGTTCCTTTAGATTTAGATTTAGTTGCTACAGCCTTGAGCTTTGAAGCAAATGGGGAATGCAATAAGTTCTGCGCTATGTCAACTTACTTCTATGGTATGATTGGATACTATGATTGGTATACAGGTGCACTCAGGGCTTTCATCGTAGGTTTCCATGTCACACCATTAATACATCCAACTCCAAATCGGATGCCAGTCGCAAATAATGGCAAAAAGAACCACAGGAGAAACTCTGCAAATCCGTAAAAACTCATCCTAAGCTCAGAATGAGACAGTATTTAGAACTAAACGGTGCCCTCATGGAATGTTTTCAACTGGCGTATCCTGCAAGGAAAAATTCTAGCAGTTTACCGATTCTATGGTGGAATGCAGATCGATCTGAAGCAACTATGTAAAGAAAGCAGAAACCAGTGTATAACTTTGTCGTCTGTATACACGGACGCGACGATCTGCGCGAATTCAAAATATTTTGTGATTACGTTATTTGTGCAAACGTGTATGTATCGTGTATCATACCCGCAAGGAAATTCAGAGTATAAACTCGAATAAAAATGTCCCTGCGCCAAATTCTTAATTTTTTTTTCGTTTCAGTTTTTTATTGCACAAGCTGTATTTGTCATTGTGCCGTCCTCTGGAGTGTTTGGAGGAAACTATACAAAACTGATGTGAGTGCAGTGTGTGGAGAAAACGTTATTTGAACATACACAGGGTGAAGTGAAGATAAGACCGTGCTACTCCGGCATATTTGAAGCTCAGGGCAGTAAGTATTTCCGAGACTAAGTCACTGTCGTGGAAAAGAGATGGTGGCGGAGAAGCCTTTAATGAACCAACGTCAGTGCTCACACCCCGCATGTGTTCAGTCTAACCGTCCCATCATCATAAGGGTATCTATAACTGGAATGGCTCTCTAAGCTTCGGAATTACTGTTCACAACCCCTGCACACGAAACAAGGACAACGAACTTCAGATCTGCACGCGGAATTGTTAGTCCCTTAATAAGACACTTAGACCCGAAGAACTAGCGAAGGCCCTGGATTGCTGCAAAGCAGATGTTAACAACAACCAAGAAGTGCGATAGAGGGGCTGGACAAAAAGGGGATACAAAACTCCGACATATAGGCGGTTGTTACCGTACCGTCTTATTGTTATAGGCAGACTTAAGAAAAGTGTCTTCAGTTTCTGGCATGTTAACGAGCGCCTCTTATTAATCCGCATTAAGATTAAATTTGCCAACATTAGGGTAAAGTGACAGAACGTACCTGGATCTTTATCGTAAACCTCCTGTCATGTAGACTTAATGTTTACGAGGTGCCCATACACCCATAGGGAGCAAGGATACGCCTTGCCATCGCTCTCCGTCAATCCTTTGATACCAATTCGGAACTGTGTTGGAGGCACAGTTCCACCCTTGGTATGAGTCGAGGCCGACCTAAAACCTCTTGCTGCTCTTAGGGTCGCAGCACCCAGTACCTTTTTGCAACTCTACAATGAGTTAGACCCGTTCCCGCGATTTGGGTTTAAACCACAGCCACCATGACGCTCCCACAAGGGGGCCTACCTCTAACAAGTCAGGCCCGGACCGAAGTCCGGGGGGCTCCTGACTCCCATGGTACCGTGATTTAAGTCCTGGTATGGACTACCGGTGGTCAAGCCTACCAACAAGACCTATGACCGGCAACTTGTAACTGGTCAAATCGTATCATCCATTCATGCAAAATATCTGGATGTTTTCGATAAGACCAGTTATAGAATAATCTACCCCCGCTTTTTATTAGACAACGTCATTGATGGGCGAAGCCTTGATAATTGGGCGGGGGCCCAGGGTAAAGTGACAGTAGTTTCTACGAGTTCTTAGACAAGACTAATGAGCACGGCCTTAGCAATGATATTAAATTGTACTTGGCGACTTTAGCGCAAAGCTAAGAATAGAGGACATTTTTTTCAGTACTGTCAGAAAGTATAGGCTGTACGACACTACCTCCGATAACAGATTCAGGTTAATTAACTTTGCATGTTGATATTCATAAGGGGACTTAAAAGTGTCGTAATCAATTAATCGTTGACCATTCTGCGATCGGCGCAAAGTTTTGCAAATGGCGAATTTTGACACAAACCATTACATTGTTGCGGGTATCACGAACATCGCAAAGACAAGCCAGTACTCTGAGAATCTTTGATATCGGACAGCTACAATCGCAAGAGATTGACAAATGCTTTTCCATTCGACTATCCTTAATCTCTTAAGAGGTTCCATGCTTGATGCTAGAATCAAGTATTGAAGACCAGTGCCAAAAAGCGATCAGAGATGCAACCTGTAATATTCTGGGTTTCACTCTAGCACCATAACGGAATCCCTGATTTGACGACGAGTGCCGGCAAGCACATTCAGTTAAGCAAGAGGCACGCGAAACGGAGCTGCACCGAAGAACTAGAGCTACTCACGAACTCTACGAGCAAAAGAGGAGAGATGAATACCGACTTCTCAGGAGGAAACAGAAGAAGCATGAGCTCGCGGTCGAGGAAATTGAGAGAATCAGATCAGATCAGACCAGGAATCAGATCCGGATGCTTCGCCAAATAGTACAAAAAAAAATGCAACGGATACAAACACCAAATCGAAGCCTGTAGAGACGAACAAGGGAACATAGTAGTAGAGTGTCAGGCGATGCTGAGGATTTGGAAAGAGCATTTCTGTAGACTGTACGACGGCGATGACGAACCACATGCCGTATCAGGCAGAATGAACCTCTCAACCTAGACGATGTATGTAGACCCATAATTCCGTCCACCCGACCTGGATGAATTGAAGGTAGCCATATCTAAGCTCAAGTCCAACGAATCTGCTTGAGCGGACGGCTGCCTAACTCTTCAAAGCTGCAGCAATGACATGATGAGGAGCATACACGAAGTCATCTCCAAGATATGGTGGAGCGAAAGTATGCCCGATGAATGGAATCTCAATATTGTTTTTCCGAACCTCAAGAAAAGAGACCTTCTGAACTGTGCCAACTACAGAGGCATCAGTCTTCTTACCATCGTCTACCAGATCTTGTCTGCCATATTATGTGAATGCCTGAAGCCGTTTGTCTACAACCCGACTCGTCCATATCAGTGCGGCTTTAGGCCACTATCGACCAAATATTCACACTACGGCAGATCTTGGAAAAAACCCTTGATCTCCAAATCGGTGCACACCACCTATTAATCGATTTTAAAGTCGCGTATGGCAGCATCT
Source organism: Volucella zonaria (assembly GCA_963966105.1). NCBI lineage: Eukaryota > Metazoa > Arthropoda > Insecta > Diptera > Syrphidae > Volucella > Volucella zonaria. Next base: position 292,139,812 of record OZ014530.1, on the reverse strand, counting down.
ATAGAGACAAACTAGACAGAGTAATGTCTGGCTTTGGATTCCCTGCAAAATTCGTCCATTTGTCCAGGATAAAAATGGAAAATGCACTCTGCGCCATCAACGTCGGTAGAGAATTCAGTGGGACATTCGATTTCTTTAACATGATTCTTGAAAGAATAGTGCAAAATCCACGCGCCAACACAGCACAATATTTCAAAAGTCCGTCCAACTACTCTCATAATGATATTGACATAATCTGAGGAAAGCAGCGTGATGTTAGTGGCGGTTTCGCGCGCCAGCCTACATGGCGTGCGAAACTGGAGGCAGCTAATTATAGACTGAGCTGACTGGAGACGCTTGTTGCTTGATGCCCAGATCCACCCCGGACTTTAGCGCCACGTTAAGTAAGTAAGTAAGTGAACATCTTTGGCCTACACGCGTGATATCGAGAACATGCCGGCTGTCACCAAAGAGTATTTTGTGGATCTATACGTCTTGGTGCCACGTACTGACTGACCTCGCTCGTCTTAATTTTCACACGAGGGGTTACACTCTCAAAACCATATTTTTAATCAAAACAAGTGATTTTTAGTAAAACGCACTCTGGACTTTCGTTAACCTTGCGCATCGACTGTCATTTGAGTCCAATCACATGGACTCTGATATAATCTAGTCTGGTAGATATGGGAATACGAGCTATAAAAACATATAATCAGAACAGGCTTCATTGTAGAAAATTAGTGGAGGGTCAAAAATGCTAAAATGTTACACACAAGGCTTTATAGTCATCTTTACCAATTTCCTATATTAAAGCTTCTAGCATCATTCGGCATCCGAACGACGGACTAACAATGGAAATCACCCTCAGACTTGGTAGCAATGCTCCATATAATTTTGCATCGAAGTTTGACATACATAGTCGGTACCAGGTTGATTTTCTTTCGGGTAATTTGCAGGCCACCTTGCTAGTGGTTTCAATTTTAGAGTAGGGTTCATGCATTTGATGAAAAGTGGCCCTTTAAAAATTTATTATACATATATGACAGTGGTTCGTTTAGCCTTAACATACGCTCTGCAATATTAGACGATGTACGAGAAGCATAAAGGAAAAATGATAGCGACGGAAATGAAAATGTAACGAATGTGAGCGTGGCCTTATAAGAAGTACTTATGCAATACTTATACTATAGGTCTCCTCATTAAGAAGCCGATAGTGAAAAACTTTTCAAACTGAGATGGTTTCACGAGTTGATTTTACCTACGAAGTTCATCGAAAAATTCGGTCTAAAAAGCAATAGGTGCTCAATTTGCAGTCGATATTCGAAGAATAATGGAAGGGTGCTAAGATCCGCAGATGTAACTAGCCCTGCAAGCAGCGCAGTAACAATTCAGATATGAATCGTGTCTTAATCCGGTTAATGTACGGATTGATTTCACAGCCATAATGCAAGCTATTTAGTAAATTATCCCTTTTACTTGGCTTACTCTAAAGTCAGGGCTTAAGCATTCAGTCTTTTAATTTGTTGCCGTTTATAGTCATTCTTCTATTTATCTATAGATTAAGATCTATTGGTTTCACTCCCCATTTGGACAGTTTCCTTCATTTTCGTTAAATTCTCTTAAAAATTGGTCCCAGGGCCGTTCCATGTATTGTAGACCAGATTCTTTTCACTGTCTTCGGAGTCATGCATGAAGTCACTTTGATAAAACTAGTAAAATACAATTTTCTAATATTCGAGATATTCGAGTACCATTTATATTTACATGGTTATAATACTACGCCTACTATTGTAGCCAGTCGATACTATGTATTTGGAGTTCGCTTTCTATAGATTTCGTCATATTCTAGTCGTTTTTGTTGCAGATACGGCAATAATTCACCTTTTCCTTCATACCTTCTACTAGTCTTTGCAAAAGAAGTTACTCCAAGTTTATGTCGGTAGTTTCTGGTATACAGTGAGGTTGTTATACGAGTACTATTGAACCTTTGGCATCACAATTCCTCCAAAGTTTTTTTTTTATTCAAGCAATATAGGCATCCTGCCTGTTATACGTACTCGTATATCAGACAATCGGACTGCCTTCTTTAGTTTTATGATGATTAGTCTTTTATTTCTCCATCATTGATTTGTGCTCCTTTTGGTGTAGATATGCTACGGTGGACGCTTAAAGATTTTGAGTTCATTTATCAAATATTTGGGAAAATAGTTCTATATAGAAGAAATTAAGGGAACTTTTCCCAGGTGTAACCTCTAACCCAAGCCTGAAAAAAATTCTTATTGCAAATCTAATTAGGCTGTCCTAAATGCCCAGCATTTTTCTAATTTCTTTAACAAATTTGTCACATAATGTTAACGTACACTAATGTCCTTCCACTAGGACAAAAAAAATCACCTTTAACCTTTTACCAATTTGCCAATTACTCAAGATTTTACTCGCTCCACCATTCCCACATGTTTATCAGAAACAGAGATGTCTTCAACACATTAATCACCAGTCCAAGCATGATTGACGTGTCAAAGAGAAATTACTTTCAAAGCTATAAACATACCTACAAACCTACTCGTACTTGATATCTTTGTGTCTCTATCTTCACTTTCAATCAGCACATCGACAGCTAATCGATATTGGATGGCAATAAAATGAAATCAGAAACAACACTCGACCATCAACTCCATTAAAGGTCATTGCTGATGTATCTCTCTTTAGATGCCGACAAACGCACTTCAGACAGGAATACAGGACATGGAGGAAACTTAAGAGGATCGACCTATTACAACAGCACTCTGTTTCTCTCGGAATTCGCAGAAAAAAAAAGGTTTCCTTCAGAAGCAATAAAAACTTGTCACAGGGTTATCACAGTGGAATCGGTAATGACTCATCATTTGCAGGACTTGAGAGTTCTCATGTAGGATCGAAAAACTGATGTGAAGTGGGGGATACATTTTATTTTTGATTGATAACAAAGAACATAGGAAGAGATGGTTCTTTACAAAGCTGTCTGTATCTTTATTGTTTCCTTTTTTTAAAGGTTGAGCTCTTAAAGGAATTTTAGAATCATTTTTGCTCGCTTGATTTTAATGGCTTGAATAATGGATTCACTCGAAGAGAACCTTTAAATTTGATATAAATTCTAGTGTTGAAGTGTTGAATAATGGCATCACTTTAGCCAGTTCCGATTGAGTGTCCTCAATTCATCCCAAACGGATCTGGGTTATGTCTGCTTACTGCTATCTGAAAGGCTTAAGGCCTTAGTTTTGGATTAGCCACACTCTTGTCATCTGAGCTTAAGTTTTGGATTACACCGTACCCAATGCATGACCAGGTAAATATCTTCATCGTAGGGAATGTAATTAGAACAATATAACTTATTATTACCAGAGATAAAACTCGGTGATAAAATTCAGCCCTGTCGAACTCCTTTTTAAATTAAAAGTACAGTAGGCAGCTTATGTTTGTTAAGAAAGCAACATTTTGCACTGTCATATGTGGTCTTACAACAGCTGTTTTTTTGTCAGGAACAAGTCTTCCGACCAATGCTGTCTACATACATGAATTCACGATAAGTGCGGTTGAAGCTGACGTCATGCAAGTAAAGCAGGGATCCATTCCTGTTGTATTGCTCTATTATGATCTGCAAAGTGTATATAATGTCGACACAGAAAGATTCAGGGCAAAGGAATGTGTTCTTTGAACCTGTCCAAGATATCGTCAATATTCTTTTGGCTAGATCGAAAAAATGCCACGTTATTTTCCGCAGTAAATTCGACTGCCCTCTTTGGGAAGCAATGTATGTATTCTATCATGTCAATCTTCTAGGAAACGCTCATTTTTCATGTGATTTCTATAGTTGGTACCAATAGATTTGCCTTCTTCTTTCAAAGCCTCACAGGCGCTTGGAATATCTGTTATGCAAAAGGGGCTGCGGTGATTATCTCGGAATTTTTTTCTTGCAAAAACATCTCAAGTGGTCGTAATTAAATCTGCCGATTTCTTCTGCCTTTGTTTCAGTTTGTCACCGAATACTCGTAGCTGGCATGATTTAGATCGAATATGTCAGTGTTGCATGAAGAGAAATCAGAATTTTAACACAGGTACTAACAACGACTGCAGGCCGAAGGCACACTAAGATAGTTAGAAAACCGGCAAATGCTTTTTCTTTGATACCTAATATTAGTCGTTGTTGGCTAAGTATAAAAGAATCAACGGAAGCTTATAACCATTTTTTCGTAGGAGTAGAAAGGTATATTGAGTAAAGGATTTATCGTGAACACCTCTCGTGGAGACTTAATTTCACTGGATGCCCATACATCTATTGGAGCAAGAATATGCCTTGCAATCGTATGGAGCAAAATAACCACTGAGCCCAAACATCTTTCTTTCTCTCTCTATCCCATTTTCCAAAAAACTTAACACATGCTGAGGCATTATAAGTGTATTCATACCCACTTGAGTGTTAAGTTCTTTTAAAAAAAAAAAAAAATTCACTTTGATACTGAAGAAGAAATTGTGTTGGAGGTAAAAGTTCTACCATTGGCATGGGTCGAAGCTAATTTAAAACCTCTTGCTGATCTTAGGGTCACAGCACCCAGTACTTTTTGCAACTCTACATTGGGTCGAAGACCTTTCCCGCGATTTGGGTTTAAGCCACAGCCACCATGATGCTCGCACACGGTGGCCTACCTCAATAAGTCAGGACCGAGATCCAGGGAGCTCCTGACCACGGGCCGTGATTTAAGTCTTGGTAGGGACTACCGGTGGCCCTGCTGCCAACAAGGCCTATGACCAACTCCTTGTGACTGGTCAAATCGTAGCAACCTTCGGAGGCGTCATCTGAAAACCGGTACGATAAGACGAGTACCTTGCTCTGCCCCCGCTTTTTATTAGGCAAAGTCGTCGATGGTCAAAGTCTTGATAATTAAGCGGCGGCCCAGTAGATAGGCACCATGTGTCTGGTTATTGATGTGTGTTGTTGAGGACGTGAGACAGTCGGTCCCTAGATCCAGCTTATGAAGTTAAGAAAATAGGATTAAAGATTAAGGATTACTCGTAGATCTCGTATCACTTTGCCCTAGATATCGTTAAGGTCGTTGAAGAATGGTTGGCTTAGGGAACGCAGTTTGGCTCTTGCCAGCTCCGGGTGTTACGTTTTCATTTTTGTTCCCACAACTGCGGCAGTTAGGGTTGTATGGGATACCTAGTTTAGCCATTGGCAGGTTCTGTTTCGTAGGTTTTTTTTGTTCTGCTTTTATCGTAGGTCACCCATATCGTCCTTGATATGGCACAGTTGGTTAACCCCCTCCATTGGAGGTTGGTTTAATACAGGAAGCGTGCGCGGATTTGTGTTTTAACCGCTCCTAGCGAGATGTGGATCCTTGCCATGAGTGAACCGCGCAGAGTTGAGCCTTGCCTGGCCAGTTCATCTGCACACTCGTTTCATTTTATGTCAATGTGCCCCGGAACTCAGAGCAGTGTGACCCTGAAGCGTTCGCCCAAGTGGGCAAGCTCGTTCCAGCACTCCTGTACCAGACTGGAGGATATGAGAACAGCAATCTTTTGTTCGTGTGTTGTGTCACGTCCGATTTGCCAGTAATTCCGCCAGGAAGACGCTTGACATTGATATTCTCAGTGATTCCTAGTAGACACCGGCCCCCACACGGTTAATCTTTGATCCATTGGTGTAGATGACCGTGTCGTACTTCGTCTTTCTTCCACTGAGCTCTGGTGGGGAATACTACGTGGAAGTTTTTCAGGAGAAGTCATAGAAGGCGACACATGCCTTCCCTACTCTCTGTTCGATAGTTTCAGTTAAGTTTTGGGTCAAGCATGATACCCAGATAGCTGGCGCTAGAGGATCATTAAGACAGGAAAGTTCCAGGGTCTCCGTGGAGGATCCTGTCTGTCCTCCACCTGCCTTTTTTAGAAAGGAAGGGTTGGAGTGTTCTTTGGATAGAATTTTGCTTAGCCTGGAGGCACCCTTGAGGGTTTCTATTGAATGGCTATAAAAATCCAGGCCTGCTTCTTGGATGTCATCTTGGTCACTTGCCCAATTTTACAGAGATCTTCACTCCACCATGGGAGACGTATTTTTTCATTACATTTAACTGGACACGAGTTTTTGTATGCAACGTCAATTGGTTTCTCGAAGGTTTTTAACTTTGCCTCCTTTCTTCGATTGCTACGGTGTTTATTCCGGCTATGTTTTAGAGTTTTGTCTCAAGGAGTTGGCCAAACTTGATCCAGTTAACTCTCTTAAGATTTGTAAACGATTTAGTTTTTTCGGCCTTAAGACTCAAATCGTTAAGGATCCATCTGTGGTCTGAGAGTGACTTCAGATTAGAAAGTCTCCAATGTTCGACCGTAAAGTTGTCATTGTTTGCTTTGAGAGTAATGTCTAGGACCTCTTCTATCTGAATTTGTACATCATATGAATGCTAGCGGTTTCCAAGAAGAAATTTCATGAAGGTGAGACAGAAGACGCTATGTCGGTGTTCAAATGTGTCAATTGACTATGTAATATTGGCGTTACCCATGAGTTTTATCGGACTGTTTTGGATCCTATCTAGCAAGTGCAAGGAGGTATTGGCGAGACCTGAACAGATATGAGCATTGTACTCCAATTTTGGGTGGATAAATGTCTTATGTATTGTAGCTCAATCAAAGGGAGTGAAGTATTTCTTACATCGCAGCGTTTTTGACGACATCGAATATGTGGTCATTCCAACGTAAGTTATCATACTGAAAATAGAAAGTTTTTCGGTTCGGACAATGCAAATGCCATTCATGGATAATGGCTGGGTGTTTACATTTCGCTTTAACGACAGCAGACAGCATTGTGTTTTTGAAGCATTAAATTCCACTCTATTGGTGGTTTCTCATTTAGTAATGCTATTTATATCGGAATTTAATGGCCGAAGAGCAAAGACGGGAGTTGCGAAACGAATATGATAAGCACAGATTACCACCATCAGCAGAGGAATATATTGGATTAGAAGTAGCAGGCAAAAGATCATTAATGAAAATTAAAAAGAGTGTCGGAGACAGAACGGAGCCCTGAGGCACACTAGCATTTATTTTGTGAATATAAGACTTGGAACCATCCAAGACAAGTTAAATTGAACGTTCCGAAAGGTAATTTCTCATTCGTTGAAGAAGAGTGTCATCGATCTCAAATGCACGCATTTTCGATAAAAGAACCTGATGCCAGACTCTGTCAAATGCCTTAGAAATATCAAGTACATCTATCTTGCTTTCACCAGATTGATGTACGCTTTGATACCAATTTTCGGTGAGACATGCCGTCAAATCACCAGTGGACCTGCGACGTGGTCATTGAGAGGTCATAAGGAGCTGTTGCAAGCAAAACTCTTCCTTTAGTTTCGATCTCGTATGTTTTTAGGGGAACCACGACAAATTAACGAAGAATTGAGCTCTTCAACCTCTCCTCTATAAAACAAATCAGCTGTGTTGCAGCTGAAACAGCCCAATCAATTTGTTACATATTTTATGCGCGTTCATTTAACAATTACTTCAGTGACAACTGATTGATTTCGAGCTCTAAACTATTTATGGTATATGGTTATGGTAAACTTCAATGGCAATGTCTTGAAGTTGATATGGTAAATTAACCAACACAATTACCAAATTTTCCATTTCTAATTTCGATTCCATCAAACTCCTGATGAGCTTCAATCAAATTGCTATCATCGCATGCTTACACTAGTGAAACTAAAACTTTATTCATATTTTACCATAATGCAATTCAAGAGCCCCTTCTCCGGCTGCCATCATATTTGAATTACCACCCTAGTCACTGTCATGTTTCACTGAACGAAATAATAATCTCATCTTTCAACACTATGGGCACAGGCAAGAACGTCCTTCTAAGGCCACTTAAGACCGTGCGCCTATGAACATATGAACGAGAATTCATGTAGCTGCTGCTACTGCAGTGCCATGCCGTTGTTGCTGCCGTGCCCTCTCCAAAAATCAGGGTCACAATTTAATTTACGGCGAATTCCTCATGCAATTACGTTCAGTTTTGCAGTAGATAAATTCATAAAGTTCACTTCACTTCAAATTACCATTTTCAAGCAAACACAATGGGCTGCGGTCTCACGTCAAGTCTGGGCAGAAATGTTGCCGCCAATTTTGCAAAATTTTGCGCCCTATACCCCATCAACTATTCGTACCTCATCCCCTATTCACTCATATAGTTTGTTCGAGTACTTGTGAAACAAGTATTGCTTCTGAATGCGCTATTAAATTCAAAACCTACGAATCGCAAAGCGCTAAGTACACGATGGATGTTTAATCCTCCCACACACACTCTGTGGTAGCTCCTAAACAGCCATCAACCCAAGAGTTAACCTCAAAAAGCTTTCTCCAGGGTTTATAGAGCACACCGAATACCGCACCGAGAGCACGAAAACGAAACAAAGGAACTTGCCAAGGTTTCAGTTGTAAATTCCTCAATGGAGAATCACAGATTTCTATGACGAAGGTATGGGATTGGAATAGCGTTGTCGTTGGGCACCTGGGATCCTAAGTCACTTTGGAACCCTTTTCGGAATCGGTTTTTTAATTTTGATGGGGATTAGGCCACTGTTTGTTATCGCATAACTGCTAAAATACTGAACGTGTTTCGATTGGGTTTTCATTATCATGCAAGGAAGATTTGAGGCAGGGACATGACCTTGGTTTCTAATAGTGTTTCAGTAAACGATAGTAAGCCTAAAAACTTTAAAGCAAATAAAAAGATACCTCGATTGGGTACAATACATAGATTACTACCACCTGCCGAATATAATTTTTGCTAAGTATCATACCGCACTGTTGGCCAAATTAGGCCTCTACTATTGACAACCGAAAATCCGGTATGTATTCGGGATATACGTATCAATGGGATAAGTCGTGTGTCGATGGTTTTTTGATGAGGGGAGTACCAAGTCAGTTTCTGAATACTAAGGCGTTGGAAGAGTGTGCTGGTTCTAATGCAATTTCGCCAAACTGCAAGGTCCACCAGTCTAAGTCCAATGAAGGACGATCTTAAATCCGCGTTTTTATATTCTTGATGTTCAGGGCTTTATGTCCAATTCTTGCCCTGGCAACAAATCCGCATCTTCAAGGATTCTGGTTCTGTTCATTATAGCAATCACAATTGAGGATCGGTAACTTCTATCGTATTTCTTGAGTTGCGGCGGTATCTGTTTCAGAACGGTTTTTACTGTTCGGCTGTTTGCGGACTTTTAGTGTTCGAATATTCTACATGGATTGCCGAGAATCGTGTCTTTCTTAAGTTTGTTTGGTTTTTCAAATGTGAGTTCATTCATATCCAATGCTGTTTGCTACAGAATGCAATCTGAAAGACCTCAAAAGTCTTTATTCAAAGGGTATTGCCGATAGTCCATTAGCTGCTAAGGAGGGCATAAGAGCTACCATTGAATCTTTTTTTCGGCATACTGGCCAGTTGTAGGGTTTATAGAGAAACCCGCGTTGGGTTCATTGTAATGGATGTGCATTCAATGTGAAAGTTGAAATCAGCAGCGATCACACGGACAACAAATGTATTGTACTCGTACTAAGGGTTTTCCCAAAACTCTCTACTCCTTGCATAAAGCACCATTCTACCATTATTGTATGTTAACGCATTGCTCAGGACTTTTCCCCTTTTATAAGACAAAAATACTACGTGGGCCACTTTTGACTGCAATTCATTGGCAACTCCATATTAAGGTGGCACCTACAATAGAAATCCAAAAAGCAAAGCACAGACCATACGGAGATGATACTTTGTTCAGAAAACGAAAATGAAAATTTCTATTTGGCGCTAAGCGCAACTTGAGAATAACGGTCGAGCTAAGCTATCTTCAATATCCATATCTTCGCTTAGAGCTAAAAAGAAGCATAGGAGGGACGACCGACAGACCGAATGCAACGACACTAAAGGTTAGAGCTCGGTTTGAAAATGACTGCATTAAGGACGATGGAATCCATGGGTTAAGTTATGCAAATTGCATTGGAAAATCCCCTGAAGAACTGTTATTTGCTGTTGCAACGCCACCGCCACAGCAACATAGCACCCCCAAAACCAGTGTGCACTTCACTAGGATGTACTGGAATCGTGCAATCTTCACCGTTGGAAGGTAGTCAGGTAAAAAAATCCAGGTCACGTGCACACTGTTGTTACATTCCTACTTCTGAGTTTTCTCCTTTTCTCTCTCTCTCTCTCTCTGTGCCCCACTCTTGGTTGTCGCCAGCCTCACCGTCGTCGTCGTCGGTCTGAATTTCTATTATTCTTGCAGGTGTGAGTAAGTGCATTTAGTAAGTGTGTGAGTAAAGCGTAAAAGTAGTTTCTGTGCCAGCGCTTAGTTGGGACGCGCGTTTTTTGTTTTGCTTTTTGCCACATACGAGTATCTGGGGTGGATGATTCTTGTTTTTTTTTTTTCATAGCACATGGGATGTATACGAGTACGTACGTTAGCCGCGACCTCATTACATAGCAACATGCAGATTGGAAAAGTTCACTTAAATGTGGTAGGACACACGATACGAAATGAGGCGGGGGAGTTCAAAATGAACACAATGCACAAAGGTTAGCGGCTGGTGGATACATGATTGCAACTCAGCAATGTACATATGTACATGCAAACATACATACTATCGTACGAGTGTGTCGTGCAGTCGTATGTGATGTGACACGAAAACGTTGTCAACCACAGGAATAATGAATCATGCGAATTGAATTACATTGACTTACATTTCTTGCAAAATTTTGTGGCAATAGATGATTTGGAAGTTCGCCGATCTGTCTATTAGACACATGCAATCGTTCAAAAAATCTACGCTAGAGGTTCTCATAGTACAATTCACGCTACACGATAATAAATCGATTTAATATGCTCCAAAGCCACAGAGTAGTAACAAGCGCAGCTTAGCTGTCGCTACAGATGCAAAGGCTTCGCCCTCTCCACAGATTCATCACAATACAGTTCGCTGCAATCATGATTTCGTATATCTCCGTTTGGCATACAGACGTCAGTTTTCCTAACGAGGAGTGAAATCTAACATTGTCGTCCTCGAGAAAGACTGTATTTCTTTCCTGACTCAGATTCTGACGGAAACCGGTCTTTGGCACAGGGAAAGTCGAAAGAATATTTTTTCTGCCGCAGGATTTCTGATGTCATGTCCATAAGACCGGAGTCAAAATACAGCCGGCGTGGAAGGTCATCAAAGCTCCACTGCTTGCTGTACCAAAGACTACTGGAATTTAGTCCACGGTAGAGAGATTCAATGCGCCTAGAGCGGGGTCAAGCGTGGTAGGGAAAGCCCCCATGCAGCCGAGAAAGACTGCTCTTTGGAGTCTGGTAAAAGCAGCAATTATGTATTTTCGTGAGAGTATATTCCATCAGACAACCCACACATAGGATATAATAGGCCTTGTCATAGCCGGACCCTTCTCGGTAGCAGGCCCCATGTCTTGCCAATAGCTCCTTTCCACTGCCACAAGACCGACAGCGCCTTAGAGGCTTTCGACGTCACATATCTGGTCCGTATAAATTTGTTATCCAGGATGACACCCAAATATTTAGTTTCTTTGGAGAACTGGATGGTGATGCCTTTAAGTAACAGATGAGTCAGACCACACAGTTTCCTTCATCTCGTAAAAAGAGAGATCGTCTAAAAATGTTTTTCTAGTGCTCACCAACCACAATTAGGGTTGAATTCACCGGCATTGCTATATCCACAAGGTCTGTGATTCATGTACGCCGTGTTTTCATGTTCACATGGGATTTAATGGCATATCTTAACGAGACATCCAATAAGAAAAAAACAAGGTATTCTCACTTGATATTTTCCACAAAATAAATGCCCCAAGGCTACGTTCTTACTACGACACTTATTAAGTTTTCACTATGACTCACATCCCCGATCTTTGGCATAGAATACGAATTGCAGCATATGTAAGGCTGATTAAATTCCGATATTAACAGGATAATTAATTGGGAAATAAGCAACCAAGAATTTGTGGTGAAATTGTAAGATTTTTTAGGATGATTGGCTTAATTTTTTTTGGATGTAACGCACGCGATGCAACTCAAAATTGAGGAGAAGTGACAATGATTCCTTATTATGCATGTATATGTTTCATAATCGTGTACAAAAAAAGTGTGTTCTGTTGGAAAACAGAAAGGTAATGAACGAATCCAAATTTATAGTATATTACATGAGTTGTTTTGTATTTGACAGATTGAGTACTTATATATGAATAAATTCGAGTATGTATGCACAATGTTTAGTTTAATTAACATGCTCCCGAACTTGAAGGATTGAAGATTCTTCAATAGATATTACACAAACCGTTGCAACATTTCGTTTAACTATAGAAGAAGGTGTCTTAATACTAACCACTCGAACAACATTGTCTTTTCCAGGATACAGTTCAACTATTTTAGGGATGAAAGATTGTCGTCTCTCAAAACAACAAGACTACCGATGTTCTCCCTTCTTGACTGAGAAGCCCATTTATTGTGCCTTTGTAGAGCTTGAAGATATTCAGATGACCACTATCATCTAAAAAAGGGGACAATGATTTTAAGTGGCTCTTTATGGGAATATTCCCATCCTTCAGCAAACTTATAAGCTCCTGTTCAATTGATTGTTGTTGAATGATTTTGACTATGGTACATAAAGCATTTTTGAGTTCGTTAACTGTAATTGGTCCAAATCTTTTCTCTGCTTTGCGTTTTTCAGTAAGAGTGTTTCCAACAAGCTTTCGATAGGAAGTATGAAATGTTATTCTAGTGATAAAATCGTAATTGATCGCTGCTAGAAGAACCAAGTTAATCTTTCGCTTTTTAAGAAGTGCTTCGTCGCCAGACTTAAATGATTGATGATAAGGCCACATGTTTTCATTGCGTTTAAGGAACTGGGGGCCCCGAAACCAATCACGTGAGTGCAGTATGATATATGGATGAGTACCGCGGGAAACAATATCGACTATATTTAACTTAGATTCAATATGGTGACACTGATCCAATGTCGTTGTGTCTTGAATGGTCGCAACTCGATTTGCTACGTAGGTTTCACATTTTGATTATTCAGCTGATGTCCACGATAGCTTAATATAAGTAGGAGTCAGTCCAATAACAAATTTTATTAAATCTCTATAAGTCAATTATCAAACTGCGCCATCATAACAGCCTCGTATAGTTCAAGTCTAAGTAGTCTGGTTTTCTTGACTGAAGCAACCATCATTATTTAAAGACCTCACATAAATGCAGGTTTCAGAAGCTAGCTCAGAGCAGTCGGCAAATGCGTGAAATTGTGCCTTTTCCTTTAGATGGGAAATTGTAAGTCAAGGTACTCTTAACTTTTCTAATAGAAGCCATTCCTTTCGATAGCTCAATCATTTGTGGTAGTATTCTTTTGTTTTGTTTTGAGATGTTACAAAAAATATTTTCGCCAGTACAATGAAGGGGTTTGAGCGCAGAGGATCAAACAGCTGAGAAATCGCATATAACACCAATCTTTTTGTTATCCGTCCATATCCTAAGTTGTTAACCTTGTACATAAAGACATCGGATTGAGGTTCCCATATTGAGCCAAGTGTTTTGATGACGTTATTCCCCTTAACGTTTAGGTATGGCTCTCTTTGATGGACCGGAATATTAGCCAATAGATCTGGGTTGCTGCCGTATCGCACTTATTCAACTCAAATCTTCCTCTGTATAAAAAGTGTTTTAGCTCATTCTGTAGTCGCAAAACTTTTTCTAAGCTATTTGATCCCGTGAGAACGTCATCAACATAGAAATCGGTGAGCAGGGATTTCGACGCCAGAGGAAAGATAGCTGTTTCATCAGTTGCTAACTGATTTGGGATGCGAGTGGAAAGGTAAGAGGCAGAGGCAGTACCATACGTAACTGTGCACGATCGGAATGTTTTAATGCTCTCTTGCTCCGATTGTCTCCATAAGATCAATTGAAAATAGCGATCAGCTGAATCAATGACCATTTGTCGGTACATCTTCGTGATACAGCGCTAAAAACGTACCGGTGCAATCGAAAGCGAAGAGAAATAGTAAATAAGCCAGGTTGAACAACTGGACCTACCGTGCGTACGTCATTAAGAGATTTACTACTGCCTGTTTTGCATGAGCCATTGAAAAGAACTCTCAGTTTTGTAGTGCTGCGGTTATATGTGGTAAAAGTGAGGTTCTGATTGATTAACGCAGTCTATGATCTAACTGTACGTATTTCTTCATGAAAGACGTTTATTGGGAGCGCAGTTGATTGTTCTTCTTAAACTTACGCTCCAAGTGCCGAAGTCGCCATACAACATTGTTATAGGAGTTACCTTAGATTAATGGATGCTCCTTAAAAAGGTAGTCGCACTTGATACCTGCACCCAACCATTCGTTTAGTATTTTTTTTAAAGTGTTATTCGCAATTTCATTCTTTGTTAATCTTAAAGGTGGGTAAGAACGTTCTCCAATTGCCCAGAAATATTTTAGACTTTCTACCAAGTTGTCTTCTTCTTTGTCATTAAGCACTAAATTGCAGAATTTCTTCTGAGCACTTGTGCAGTATGATACGGAAATGATCCATTAAGAGTTGTATTTTGCAGAATGGTAATATCATTTTTAAGTTTTAGTTGACCAGATAAACGTAATGAAAAAATCAATTCGATGAGGAATTTGATAGCATGGATCAGCTAAAGACAAGTTCGGAGGGATGATTGCATACAGCGGCGCAGAAGAAAGAAAAACAAGTGATGATAGGAAGAGAGGTACCAGTGAACGCTGTGTGAGACGTGAGAGAGTACGTCGGTGTGCGAGTGTGTCCATTGTTTGAGTGATATCAGGTGCATAGATGTTTTGGGAGCACCCGACCAGATGTGGGCATTGTACTCCAAATTTGGGCGGACAAACGCCTTATACGAGTATATTGAGGCCTAATCAGAGGGGGCGAAGTATTTCTTACATCAGTTGAGGAAACCTAGACATTTCGCAGCATTTTTGATGACACCAAAAATGTGGTAATTCCAACGTAACTTGTCATTAACACACATACCGAGAATGGAAAGTTTATCGGTTTCGACGAACGAAATCAGAGAGTACTGTTGTCAGCAAAGGAATATATTGGATTAGAAGTAGCAGACAACAGATCGTTGATGAAAATTAAAAAGAGTGTCGGTGACAGAACGGAGCCCTGGGGCACACCAGCATTTATTATGTGAATGTCAGACTTGAAACCATCCAAGACAACTTGAACTGAACGTTTCGAAAGGCAGTTTCTAATCCACTGAAAAAGAGAGTCGTCGATCCCACAAGCAAGGACTTTCGCCAAAAGAGCCTGATTCCAAACTCTGTCACCTTTTTTAGGGACGGGGTAGACAGATGTTGTTTTCCATCTTCTCGGAAAGAGTCCTAAAGAGTAGGATTGCTGAAAAAGCTTATGCAGTGGTTTCACCAGCGAGGAAGAACACCGCATCAGAAGAAGGGGAGATAAACAATCTGGACCAGCGGATTTATGTTTATTAAGGTCTTTAAGTACTCTTGCTACAAAACGAGTGTGAAAGTGAATTTGTCCCATTGAAGATTCGACGCACCCAAGAGTAGACGGAGACAGAGCACAATCTGTGAGCGTTGAGCTCGCCACAAAGTATGCAGCAAGTAGATTGGCCTGGTCCAAAGAGCGGACAGCTGGAATGTCATTATAAATGAGCGTTGGGATGGAGGATAAGACATTGTAGTATTATCTGCCTCAGTTTTCGGTCGTATTGGAATTTTACGATTAAGAAAGACGATGCAGTCATTCCTGACTCCTTTAAATTTTTTTCAGTTTTCCTCCGTTGTGTTGGTCTTGAAGGACCGATAAAACATTCCTCTAACCCTGACAGCCTCTTTACAGCTCGAGTCGTACGATGCCTTTTCTTTTGGTTTGATACTCTTCATCCGATGAGGGATAAAGTTTCTCATTCCAAAGAGAATGGTGTCTGTAATCATATCAACAGCTGCATCCACACCATTATCTAGGAAACATAACTACCAGTTAGACTTCCTAAAGAAGCTGTTAAGACCGCTCCAGTTGACTTTCTCTTATTGCCATACGTTTTCTTTTAGCAATCTTTTCTCCAAATGTGTCTTGGGTGTACGAGAAATTAGCTGATGTAACACAATGGTCCGTCGAGCCTAGAGGGGAGAGGGGACAATTAAAACCAAGTCCAAGGTGTTGGCGGTATGACCATCAACGTCGGGTATTCGTGTGGGCTCATTTACAAATTGTTTTAGGTTATTTTGCGCAACAAAGATCTCAACACACCGTTCTTCGGGTGTTGTCTGTCCATAATGTCGAAGACAACCAGAATTGTGTATATTGAAATCGCCTGTAATCACGATTTCAGTATGAGGATACGGGGACACAATTCTTTGAATGGAGTCAGACAACGCATCAAACTCGTTAAAAGTCGAATGGTTGTCCACTTTGGGGCTGTAAATAAAGCAGTAGTGGATAATTTGCTTACGAAGATGGAATTTTAACCACGTAAAGTTGAATTCCGGATTGAATCACCCAACATGAATCACATTGTGGTGGAATTTGGTAAGCTACATCACTGCGTACGTAAATAGCAAGACCGCGGTGATAGAAGAATAATGGCACTAGTTCGTAACCAGGCAGCTTCAGATCCGAGTGATCTGAGAGTTGTGGGTAGGGATCTACCTGTGCTTCGCTAAGTGCCAAAACAGCTAATGTGTATTTACAGACGTGGATGTACGCAGAAAAGTGATTACTATGTTGCTCGCGTATATTTGCAATATCCACTCTATATTCTCAAGTCATTATAAAGAAAGACAAACATAGAAAACACAAACACCGACATTACTGAGCACAGCTGTGAAGTAAAATTTCAGAGTTGGATGATAAGGTCGTGCAGAGGAATTATTTCTGATACCCGGTTATCTTGGGTAGGATAATAGCTTTGATTGTAGCAGAGAAAGCAGTTAATCGCAACTGAATTCTAGTAAAGGTCTTGTGACGAGCTTGTTTAGTGAATGAAGAAATGCCTGAATATGTTTGATCAACCTTGATGCGCTTCGATTCGATGCATTGCGTTGGGAAAATTATTTCGAGATCAAATTCATTTGCGACGCTGAGTCCAAAAGGGCACGGCTGGGAATGGACACATCTTGATGATTGACTACGTGAACTATAGCCGTAGCAAGTATTGTGGATATTTATTTATGAGCAGAGTGCTGGGAAACGGCAGTATTATGGTTTGGCACATAATATATTCGTTGACGCTGTGATCAAATGCCGTTTTTGATGAGTTATTATGAAGCAAAATGTGCTACCTTGCCCGGCAATTATGGTAGTTGACAGAAGTTCATTTAGTCTCATTCTGGTTACCTTTTAAACAGTTAGAACACAGCTTTAATCGAGAAACTTGTTGCCGCCTTTCACTCGGAGAACACCGAAGTAGCTTGCAGCGTTTGATTATGGTGTGACCTTGTTTAGAACAAAGGGTGCACCTTATATCGCTAGTAACGGTTACAGATTTGGGCCATTGCCGAGTTCTACCATCTACTTTGCATGCTCCACTAACCTTGCTTGTTGTGATTGGGCTCACCATTCCCTCCAGAATTTGACCTCTTTTGTTCAGGAACTTCAACCATCAACTTTTGCAGACTTGGTGATCTGTCTGATGGCAACTCTTCTTGCCATTTCATTAGCGTAGTTGAATCGAGTTTTAATGTCAAGATATATACGATAATATCATTCCAGTGATGACAGAGATCGAAGGTGAACATTCGTTGAATCAATCAAATTGCGTAGAGATTAGGCTGAGCTTTTTTGAACAGCTTGAGTTTCAAATATTTGTCTTAGGTGTTCATTGACCATGAGCTTCTTATTTGTCTTAGGTGTTCATTGACAATGAGCTTCTTATTTTCGTACCGGGCGACAAGTATCTTTAGAGCTACCTCGTAGTTTGCGTCGGTTATAACTAATGACTTTATGGTCATCGGCACGTTGTCAGTCAGAGCACCAAGCAAATAATGGAACTTGCAGACGTTGCTAAGGTTAGATTTGGAATGCACGACAGATTGAAAAGTCTCATAAAAGGTAAGCCACCCTGTGATTTCACCTGAGAATATTGGAAAATTAACTTTCGTAAGTTTTAAGAGTTTTTATACCGATCGACGAGTTCCCACAACGCTGTCGTCTGATTTTGTTTCATTTGTGCCCAAGACGGTCTGCATTTTAGGTCGAATAGAATAATATATCTCCTCATATGTTGCACGCTCTTCCTTAATCACCTTTTTTGGCTAAAAATGCAGAGAAAACATTTTCTAAATCTTCCAAGCGTGTTGTAACTTCCCATTTTCTTTCTTTCGCAGGACTGTGTGTAAGCATTTTTGTGGTATTTATAATCCCTTAGGCTAATTATGTGGATTATAAATGGTTTTCCTCATTTCTAACTTAATTCGAGTATGTCTTTTTAAAACAAAATTAATTACTGGATTTGAGTAATTCATTACAATGCTCCGCATCTTTGGTCGAAATTATTGTTGTGTGTTTTAAATGGATAGAAATGTTGTCTACTTTTTCCTTTAATTCTTGTTACCTCTTTGACTCTAAAATTTAATCAACTGTCTCTAATTACGTTCTGCAAAACCACCTTTATCTATGTATTCCTAATTTCACCACACCTAAGCTAATAAACATCCCTGCTCCAAAGAACTCACCTTCAACTTGTTGCCTCTAAATCAGCTTTCTCATTTCAATCTCCATATATTATTTTCACACTTCCTTCCATCTACCTACATCTATCCATATCATTCGAAATATCTAAAAAAAGAGAAACTGAAAAAAAAAGTTTGTCCAGCTAAGGAAACTGCAGCGTTGTCCTTCCCATGCAATAGTCCTATTCATACATATGTTACCAAGCTCTACCATCGCCATGTGAAGAGGAAAAATCCTTTAAAAGTATTAATTGCCCTCTCACTTTTTTCCACAACTTTCCCTCCTCATTTGACTCTATCTGTATGTCGACAGTAGAAAATAGAAAACAGAAAATCCTTACCACATGCTCACATGTGCCAGAACACGTTTTTACGTCAATTGAGCCTTTTTTACTCGCTCCAACTCTTCGTATGTCCATGTTACCCCACTCCCCATCTCTAACTACTGTCCCTCGTCCTTTTGTGAATTTTCCATTTCATTTCCAACTAAAGCGTTGGAAAATGGTGTATCTTCTCTCCTCGATAGGATTACTTGTACAGCAGAAAAAATTAAAAAAAAAAAACAACAAAATGAAAATAGAATAAAAACAACAACACTAACAGTTCCATAATTTGTGCTTTCCTGTGTATACTTTCAGTGTCCACAGTTGCAGTGGAAGCCGTCCTGGGTCGAACAGCATCCCTGCCATGTGACATCGAGCCAGAAGCTAAGGATGATAGAGTCTATATGGTTTTGTGGTTTCGAGAAAGCGCTGGCAAACCACTTTACAGGTAAATTAGAAAAATTTTCAATTTAGCATGAGGTTTCAGGTTGCTATGCTCTAGTCAGTCCCAGTACGGGGCAACAACTATGAGTGGGTGATGGGTCCTTTAACTGCATATCCGAGTATGAATGTGGTGCAATAAGTGGGAGGTAAGGCCGAAGTTGTGTTTTAGCACAGCGACTTTCCAACTTTCCACGGTTTCTTTCAATTTCACGCTGACGTGCAAACCATGGTTTACCTGGGGACCGAGATAGAGCCAGCTTAAACCGCTCTCTGTATACTGGGAATACTCGTATTCTGGCTGACAGGCAAACCTGCAGTTTATGTGAAGGTTAGAAATAGGTTTTTTTTTTCAGCTAGCTACAATATATGAAGACCTCATCATTAATTTCAGCTCACGTTGAAATTGTGCGGTAATGGTACGGTACGGGAATACGAGGACTTGGCATAGTGCAGTGGTCATAGAAACACAACCGACTAATGATAAATACCCTGGTTTGCGTTTGTATCTTCCAGTGGTCAACCAAAACGAAACGTCATGTAGAAGCATCAGTTTATCTCTGGTGTTCTTGTATTTTTTGTCCAGCGAAGCCTTTGTGGACGAACATACTCGTAAACTAGAGTCATCGTAGCCACGTCTGTTAGTTGAGTAGATACACATAATTTCAAATAATTTTCCCTTGGGAAGGTTATCATCCTTAGACCATGGATGGTAGTTAGCCTATATGCAGAGTGAGTTGCCGGTGGGATTTGATTTTAATGAATATAAATGTGTAGATCTGGCGGGGTATTGCCAAAATTGCCTCTGATGATTAGGTTAACCATACAATGGGTTTTCCTTTCCGAGTATTGCCTAGGACTATTCACTAACACTAGGGAACTTTCAAGTTGGAAAAGGCCGAAAGGAGTATTTTCATATGAAGCAAATTCATCGGACATATGAATGAACACATTGGGAATTGCGAAGATGCATGTGATTCGACTACTTCAAATGGAAACTAGTAGATTTGTTCGCGACGATTAACATTATGTAGTGCAGTATCAAACATTTTAAAATGTGTGAATATATTGACAGAGAATTGCATTCAACTCTGTTATATTGTACTTAGCGAATGATGACCAACATATGCTTGGGTGTGCTTAAACGTTATCAAGAGGCATTGGCCGAACTTTTGGTGGGATGTTGCAGTAGTTCATCCACACCTATTTGAGAGGGTTTTAGTTCGAAAATAGACCAATGCCAAGAAAATCATAGCTTTTCTGATTTCGCCACATTTTTGCCGGACAATGGTAAACCTCAGTAACAGAAAATCTTCTGGCAAATAAAACATTGGTCTATCTATGGGTATAACCAAGAATACTAATAGGAAGAATGTAGTGAGCGGAGAAAGTAGGTCTTGATCTATATCTGACTGTTGCCCTATCAATTTATTTATACTTTGCTCCGAACAGTCAGGCTGCATTGAAGCCATTTTTGCGGTTTTTCAGTAACAACTTACTTTAGTAGCAGCTGCATAAAAATGAAAGTACTTCTGTGATTAGAAAAAAAAGCAAAATACGCATGCTAATCATGTCTCCTAGATTCAGTTCTTATTATTTTTCCAATGGCCCAAATAAAGCCTCACAATAACAATGGTTTTAGAAGCTTGATGTGTATCTATTTATGTACCTACGGATCTTTCAGATGAATGATGTCAGAGACGATGCTGATAAGGATCTCTTTGTTTTAGATTGAACTGACACGGACCAACAAGGCTCTTATCAAATGACATTAGGCGACAACAAAGTTCAGCAACACTCTTTTGGTTGGTGTATACACAGGATTCAATCGGATTACATCGGAACAATTTGAGCTTATTGATTAAACTTATTGTTTAGGTTGTCCATATCGTAGACAAAATTTCAAGCGCAGATTTTGCTTTACTTTCCTTCGAGACGGAAGGTATTGAGAGCTTTAAACTATCAGAACTATGGACTTGGCAGAGTTCACGCTAATAATATTTGCCTTTGCTATTGTGTTAATTTTCAGCCTCATGAAATCTACCACCATCTTAAAACTTGATGTAATAACGATAGCGTAGCTGTTGGGAAGTCTTTAATTTAGTCTAGCTTGGGATTACATTTGAGAGCTCATAAAGTTTCTCAATTTACCATCGTCAAAGTAGCGTGGAGCAAATAATGGGAATAATATTAATAACTGGATGCAGCTTTGTCTTACTCCGCTTTGACTCATGTATCCCTCGAATAACCTTCCTCTTTGGAATACGTGACAATCTGACCTAAGCGTGGAATTAATAATAATAATTATTAATTTGTCTAATATAACATTATTAGGCAGGACGCGTCATACAAGTTGTCCATTGCCATTTACTTACTTACTTAATGTAGCGCTACAGTCCGGAGTGGACCTGGATCTTTGGCCAGCTGCATCCAGTTTCGCACGCTTCCACCTGCGTGCGCCACCTAAGTCGCGGTCTTCGTCAACTGCGCTGTCCCTCGGGGGTGGATTCAAAGATTTTTCGGACCGAAGCATTGATGTCCATCCGCGCTACATGACCCAGACATCTCAGTCGTTGGACCTTCACTCTTCTGGCAAAATAGATGTCGTTGTACAGCCAACTGTACTGTCAAAGCAGCCGAAAGCAACCTCCTACATTTTTGATAAAGTCCTTGCCTCTTCGCAATAGAACAGGACTGGGATTATTAAGGCCTTTTATACTATAGGGTCGCTTTTGTTATTCAAAAGAGTGCTTTGCTAGTCCATCTTCATAGCCTATAAAGCAGCGACTGGGAAGAGTTATTCTACGTTTGATCTCAGCACTGATGTTATTGTGTGAATTAATAGCACAGCCTTGGTAGACAATGTCCTTAACTACCTCAAAGTTATATCTGTTAAAGATTACGTTCTGTCCGAGATGTCGGTGTGTGGTGTTCTTATTTTTTGGCAAGATATTTTTGGTGAGATGCCAAAGCTATACATTGAATCTGTCTTATTTGTCGTTATACGTAGCCTTAAAATCGATGAATAGGTGGTGTATATCGATTTTTATCTCATGGGTTTTTTTTTCAAAGATCTGCCGTAGTGTGGATATTTGGTCGATAGAAAATTTTTCTGGCCTAGAGCCACATTGATATAGACCAGTCAGGCTGTTGACGAACGGCTTCAGGGGTTCATATAATATGGGAGATAGGATCTTGTAGGCGATGGTAAGAAGACTTATGCCTTTGTAGTTGGCGCGGGTAAAGGTGTCTCTTTCCTTGAGGATCAAACAAACAGTGTTGAGTTTCCATTCATCGGACATACTTTCGTCTCACCATATTTTGGAGATGACTTGGTGTATGCTTCTTGCTAAATCATCAACTGCAGCTTTGATGAAGTTCGGCAACCAGGTCTCCACTCCAGCAGATTTGTTGGACTTGAGCTTAGATACGGTTACATTCAATTCATCCAGGTCGGGTGGATGGAATTGTTGGTCTATGTACATCGTCCAGGTTGAAAGGTTCATTCTGCCTGACAGCGGTATGTAGTTCGTCAACGCTGTTGTACAGTCTACAGAAATGCTCTTTCAAAATCCTCGGCATCGGCTGCGACTCTACTACTAAGTTCCCTAGTTCGTCTCTACAAGCTTGGGTTCGGTGTTTGTAACCGTTGTATTTTTTTTTTACTTTTTGGCAAAGCATCCGGATCTGATTCTTAGAGTAACATCTCTCAATTTCCTCGACCGCGAGCTTCTCATGCTTCTTCTTTTTTCTCCTGAGAAGCCGGTATTCATCTCTCCTCTTTTGCTCGTAGAGCTCGTGAGCTGCTCTAGTCCTTGTGTGCAGCTCCGCTTCATATGGCTCTTGCTTAGCTGCATGTGCATGCCGGCACTCGTCGTCAAACCAGTAATTTCATTATGGTGGCCGAGTGAGACCCAGAACATCAGAGGCGGCGTCTCTGATGGCTTTTTGGCAATGTTGACACTGGTCTTCGATACTTGAAGCTGACGGCATAGGACCTCTTAATTGATTAGAGGAGACTCGATCGGAAAGAGTTTGGCTATCTCTTGGTATTGTAACCATCCGTCACTATATTAGCATGCCTTTGCGATGTTCGGTATATCCACAGCCGCACCTTGGCTCTACATGTGAATATCTAGATTTGGGAACTGCATGCTAGCTACGACAATGTTGTTATCGGCCGCAAAGTTGATTAGCCTGAATCCGTTATCAGAGGTCGTGTCGTTCAGGCTATACCTTCCGACAGTACTACCACAGATGCCCACTTTTCGTAGCTAGTTAGGGCACTGATCGTTGGTCTTGTCTAAGAGCTCGTAGAAGCTATCGTTGGTGTCGTGATGTTTCTCCTCTGGGTTGGCGTGCGCGTATTTAAAGCTAATGTTGGCTTAATACGGATTATTACGAGGCGCTCGTTAACATGCTGGAAACTCAAGACTTTTTGCTTAAGTCTGCCCCTAGCAAGAAATCCGCATTCAAATAGGCGGTACTTTTGCCGTCAATAACAATCATTGTAGTAAATGTTGCCGTTTCTTCCTCTTTTTGTCCGGCCCTTTCCATCGCATTTCTTGGATGGCGGTAATATATGCTTTGCAGCAGTCCAGGGTCACCGCTAGTTGTTCGGCTGCACATGTCCTGTTAAGTGACCTAAAAGTTCAGGTACGGATCTGAAGTTCGTTGTCCTTGTTTCGGTTGCAGGGGTTGTCAACAGCAGATCCGATTTTTGGTGCTTCTTAACTGAACTTTCGTTTCCTTGGCCGGGCAGTTACCACGGCGGTACAACTCCGAACCTGGAGGGCGAGTTCCTTTGGGAAAACGTGTCGGTTAGACCGAAGCTGGTAAGACGCTTGCAGAAGGGCTCATCCGCCATCATTTCTTTTCCAAGACTTTGACTTAGTCTTGGAAATTCTTATCGGCCTGAGCTCCCAGCACATGGGAGTAGCCCGGATAAGGTGTCATTTGTTTTATTGTAGGATTTTGGTTCACCATTAATTCCATCTGGGGAATTCAACCGCTTTCTCACTTCTAGTGCCGCCTTTATCGAAATCTTTTTCGAATTTGAGTTTGGCATTCAATGGACTGTTCAATAAAAATCCACAGGATATTGATACTTTCGACGCAGGAAAACATCCTGCAGAGATATTGGGTGTGCATTAAGAGTATTTTATCAGCCATACTTCTTTGGCAGAGTTAAAAACTTCATCGAATTTTATGCGAAAGAGATCCAAGCTCTTAATCTCAGCAAAGGCAAATGATTTTGCTAACCCCGCTACTCTTTTGATGTCCAAACCTCCAAAAGTGAAATCCTCTGCCAGCGACCGTGTTTCGGAGTTGGGAACAACTTGTAGGCCCTTTTCTCTATTCTCAAGATCACAAGAAACAACATAATGAGTGGACAGGGCATGTATTAGGGCACACCGGACTGTTGCGCCATAAATCCATTATAAAGGGTGTATTGTTTTAGAGGTTATATTTTTAAACTGGCAGTACTATCTCTACAGATTGTTAATTTGACAGCTGAAAGTTGATTTATAGTTAGTATGTATTGCCATTTTACGATGAATATATTATCACCAGAACAACGCTCGCAAATTGTGCAAACTTATTTTGAAAACCATGGTTCGGTTAGCCAAGCTCATCGTGCGGTACGTGCATTTTACGGTCGACGTAATCGTCCCTCTGAGCACGTTATTCGGAACACGATGAATCGTCTTCGCATCATGTGGACGACAAATAGTGAGAACAGAAGAAGTTATTGCCGTTGTCGTTGTGGAGCGCAGTATTGAGGAGAATCCGAATGAGTCGATTCGCCATCGTGCACAGCAATTGGAGCTATGCCCATCCACTTTGTTGAAGATTTTACGGAAAGATCTTGGCTTAAAATCTTATGAGATCCAGCTTGTGCAAGAGTTGAAATCGTGTGACCATTATACTTATCGCAGGTTCGGTGAATGGGCCGAAAACATGATTCAGCTTGATCCTTATTTTCAACGCAAAATTTTGATCACCGATGATCCCCGGCTTTGGTTTAATGGATATGTAAACAAGCAAAATTGCCAAATTTGGAGTAGAGAATACCCAGAAGCCTTTGTCCGGACGCCCTTACAACCATTAAAGCTCAGTGTTTGGTGTGCTTTATGGGCTGGTGGAATCATCAGCCCATATTTCTTTAAGGACGATGCCGGCCAGAATGTTACCGTCAATGGAGAGCGCTATACGAGTAGAGACATGATTTCTGACTTCTTCGTTCTTCAGTTGAATGACATTGACGTGACAGAGCAATCTTGGACTTCAAGATTGCGCTTCATTCGAGCTAGCCGTTCCGCGCATATGCTCGATATAATATTTAAGCTAAATTTATTGGCATAAAATTGTCTATAGACATTAACATTAGCTTTAAGTGATTTATTACACATTGAATTTGTATGCCTCTAAAAAAAAACACCCTTTATTATGTTCTCTAAGCATTAGTTCAGCTAGAAATAGAAAATAGGGCTCAACTATCGATCTCGTCATCACCTGTGAGCTACTTCGTGTCGTAACATTTGAACAGTGATGGTCGATGGGCAAACGCTAGCTTCGTAGTTTTTCCAGGAAATTAGACCCCATGGTGTCGATGTCTATATTTATGTGTCCCAATGTCCCTATGTCCCAAGATGTCTATTATGTTAGTATACGGAAGCAAGATAAACACAATCCTATGATTCGACTTTGACTTATTTATTAGGAAAGAGCTTACGACTAAGAGCTTACAGAATATGACTTATATACTACGGTTTATATACTATATGAATAGATCCTACAGCATATTAAATGCTAACCTACATTTCTCAGCCCAGAAACGTCAGAAATTTTCGCACTCTCAATTTCAGAATAAATTCCATTAGGTTTGCTACAAGCAGCTACTAGGGACTACCTCAGGAGCTAAATATAATAGAACAATAGTTGCAAATTTGATTGTTGTTTTACTGGCTCATTTCAGGTTCCGAGTTCCAGTTCTACCTAACAGTTCAATATTGGCCACCACCGTCATTTTAAAGTCTACAGAAGTGCTCATACGACGTCGGAATATTAGGGAATTTAAAAAACGGAACCTTTATTGACTTTTGTCGTTTCGTATTGGCCTATTTTCTAAGAGATACTCGTATTTGCATTAATTTACATACTGCAAACTCTTGCGGTCTTTTGCGATTGCAGCCATCCGAGTCAAAGCTTTCCACATTATTTTGCCGGTACAGTACTTTCCTTACCGTGCCTTGACAACTTGTTAGTGGTACGAGTTAATGTTGAAGTTTCGGAATGTGCCTACGTTGAGAATAGTAGAAACGTGTATATCTGAGTTGTTGTGTAGCCCTTTCTGGGCCGTATGATTCGTGAAATGTACTTGCTTCGACGATATTTTATTAGATGAAAAATCAATCAGCTTGTATCCGTTTGTGGATGTGATGTCGCTCAGCATATGCATGCTACCAGCATCACCAATGATATTACATTGCCATTTTCTGGGATTAAGGCCACCAAGTATAATTTTTACGCCGTACTAGGGATACTGCTTAAAGCTGTCCCACTGACTTCGTAGAAGCCTTTGTTTGCTTTCTTCCTCCAATGGGGCCTGCAAATACATAAAGCTGATATTGGGAATCTGGCGGTGACTCAGGTTGTCGCTTGTTTATAATAAAGCACAGATATTTACTGGAATGTTTAAGTCAATCTTATACGAGACTGTTGCCACTTTCATCACCTAGGCTTATGAAGGTCAATGAGGGATAAAAGCATATTCAGTTGTATTTTGGAGAATTTTGGATCCATAAGATGGGTGCGATATTCTTTCTCTCTATTCATTCTACCCTTCAGGTAGTTGGAAAAGAAGTAAGCAAATATTGACCGAATCGCTGTTTCTGGCTCCTCTTCTGTGACTGGTTGTTGTTTTGATGCTGAAGCGCTGTAGCTGCTTACTTAACATGAAGCCCCATGGTGCTATTATTTTTTATATAAGTCCACCCCACGAGGAACATTGAGTGCCATCCAAGAATGCGCAACAATTATTCTGGGTTTTGCAACATTCTCTTCCACTC
Source organism: Volucella zonaria (assembly GCA_963966105.1). Classification (NCBI taxonomy): domain Eukaryota; kingdom Metazoa; phylum Arthropoda; class Insecta; order Diptera; family Syrphidae; genus Volucella; species Volucella zonaria. Next base: position 292,112,255 of record OZ014530.1, on the reverse strand, counting down.
ATTAGGAGCTTTTTAGTCGAGATATAATCGAGAGATTACTCTTCCAGATCATGGACAGTATAACTTTTTCCTGGATTTGAGCCAGCCGATATCAATGTGGGTTTTGGCCTTTTTTCTGACATATCTCCGTGCTCCGATTGAAATAACATTTTTCCAGTGTTTTTTTCTTAATATTTTCTTATACACTACTGCTGATTGCTTTCACTCCCAGAAGAAGTTGAACATCAAATTATAACTCGAGGACGTTCGCATTCAGACTTGTTGCAGTTGCCTCTGACGGATGCACAATAAAAATGTAAGGAAACTACCATAATTGTCTTTCATTCTGATGTTGGCCTCGTGTTTATATCGGATGCCCAGAAGATATCTGTTAAATCCGTTAACAGCAATTTGGTTCATTTGATTGATTCTATTCTCAGGGTGGACTTTTTACCAGAAGCTGTGGTCAAATGACTAGGTGATAATTATTTAAGAGCCCACTAAAAGTTTGTCATTGTCATTTTGATTTTCCCATAACGTGCTCGATTGCTTTTGTTAAGACCCAGTTTGGCATTAAAACCCCTCATTATGCACGAAATTGTGGGTTGATAGCTACCCATAAATGACGCGTCTTCTACCGGTATATAATTTGAATGATGGCAATCTTTCTTAAACTGCTCTGTAAATTTGCGGTCAATATGGTGATAGTATATTGACGACAAGTTTGCTTTCATAGCTCTGCGCCGATCTTTTGAGCTAATTTTTAAGAGTAAAGGCACAATACGAGTATTTTTAGTTAACATACACAACTTTATCTCACTCATACCTAAGATATCCAACATGAACTTGTTGGATTCCCGACCTAGTTGGAGAATCTAACGTTCTATGAACCTTAATTTACCATGATCTGCTGTCATGAGGTGTTGCCGCCAGCGTGGGTTTGTGAGATCGATGTTTTAGTTTCTCATTGCTTCGATGATCAGCTTCATTTTATCAAAATAATAGAAGACTTTGCACCTCATTGTCATCAAGCGTTTCAGCGTGGATGACTTTGATCTCAGAACACACAAAAAAACCAGCCTGGTTTGTATTTCGAGTCTCTAAATAGAGTCCTGACAGTCCAATTAAAATACCGATGACAGCTTATTTTATGGCAACTATTTGCTATGTCCATGTCTCTAGGAAACGCCAGCTATAATGCTATAGAAAGATTTTTTTTAGATAGGAGGCCCGCATGTCGAACTCCATATATTAGGTTGATCATCATTGGTTAAAATTTAGCTAGCTATCCACCAGTAGCAAAAAGGGGAGACCTTGCATTATTCATTGCCGATCCCCTCGAAAAAATATCACATAGGCCTAGGAAATATTTCTGTTCGATATAAGTCATAAGGATGTACATACTCTCGAAAATACCAGAGTCTAGAATCCCACTGTCCAAAGTTGAAAATCGTAGGCAATCAGCGTAAATCTGTGTGGTCGGCAGTCGGTACCCATGATATTTATTGACACCAAAATAAGTCGTCCATCGTTTCCAAATAGCAAGTTCTCTAAAAATTCACAGACAGAATTACGAAAAATCTGGAAGCTAGGTTAAATCAACGTGAATGTGACCATCATAACCTACTCGTCATAAAGCATTCGAAGTAAATGTTAACAATTTTAAAATGATTAAAAACGAAACACTTTTTTTATATAGCATGCGAGCTAATAAAGCTGAAGTAGCTGTTTGTTGATTTTCCCACTGACAGTGATGTTTCTATTAATATGTACAAGCACGGCAACACCCTTGTCTCACTAAAGTAACAACAATCCAAAAAACTTAACTCAAAAGTCAAGTTTCCTGCCGCAGACTTTGATACGAGTATCTTCATCAACACAACATTCTATTTTTTACTGCAAATCGGTGCATGCTTCACTTATGCGAATAACACTCAATTAAGTTATAAAGTAAAAAAGAGCAGTCCGTTCGTTGGAAAGTTTCCTTTAGAAAATTCCTTTCGAGTTAATGGAATTTCCCGTGTGTCCTTTTTAAGTCTTTAAAATTTATTTACAGAATTGTTCTTGCAGGAACCTCTGGAATGCAAACATTTCCTCTTCACTGCATATTCAAAAGACTTCCACTACTCTGTCAACATATGTACAAATAAATTACACCTTTGTCCCAGGACTCGTAATTCTTCAGGACACGACAAAAAAAAGGACACAACAAAGAAAAACTAACGAACAGAAAAAAATGAGGAAAAAAAAATAAGAACACCAAATTGAACTTCACGGTATCTTAATGCTACCACCAGCACGAAATGGCAATAAAAATCCAAGTAGGTGGAGACATAACCTACGTATCCAGGATTAAACTTGGAGCTAGGGTTAGAGTTACATTCTATAATACTTGCGTGACTTGAAGCAATTTCACTTCGTAAATGATTCTTGAGAGTAACACCACTAGTTTCGATTTCGATTCGTTTCTTACGAGTATTCTATGCCGTCAGAAACTGTTGGTTGGTTGGTTGAATTTTTTTTTACCACCCTGTAGTGTGGTGAAGGCAAAGAAAAATGTTGAAATCTGAATCCTTTCCGGCGACTGCTTCATTAAAAGCTCTTCAAAGAAAATTGATTTTGTTTTTGTTTCTGTTGTTGCTGTTGTTTTAGTTGTGTTTTCTGTCAGTATACGTAAGTAGATACCGTTAATTTTTGGGAAAACCAAGGACTGGCAAAAAGGTGAGCTAGGTGATACATGCCACATGAAAAGAAATGATGATACCAGCAGCTGGGAATGGTGCTGGCAATATTTTCAGGATAATATCCTTTCCACTTAGAGTTCTGGCTAATTAGGCGAATGATATTCTATTTCACGTAAATGAAAGTTTTAAAAGTTTTTGCCCTGCTGATAATCTTTTTTAGCGACAGCAAAGTTTATTTTCATTCTAAGTAAGCACAGGCTGAGGTGTCTGCACAGAGGTAATTTGCTGGAACGCCTATTAGGAATGCTCTTGTATATACTCGTATCTATGTATACATCCAGCGTTGAAAACATGACTGGTTGTTGTGGAAATTGAATTTCCATAATTATAGCAGAAAGTTGAGTAGGTGTTGAGGATTTAGCAGAGGATTGTAGCCGTTTGACTTTTTAGCGAGTTTGACGAAATTATGGAATCGAGAGTTGGAGACGAAAAATCAAAAAGGTCATGAGGTGTTTAAACAATGTTAAACCGGTGGATAATGACATCTGCTAACGTTAACACGAAGACTTTATTACTTTGATACAGTATCTTGATGAGAATCAATGTGCCTGTTAGCTAGGTTACCATGGTTGTAACGTCGGCATCAGGAAACAGGATGCTATGGGCAATAATATCTTGCATCAAGTACATTAAAACCTGTTCTGTCTGAAGGTCGCAGTAAAAGCTGAATGTATTAGGTCAAGATTTAATTTTCGAAGTTACAGAAATGAGGACTATTCATGCTTGCTCGCTAACACAGCGGAAATTCGTGCACATATGGTGCAAGATCCCGTTTTAAAGGAAACAATTTTATCCCCCTTTCTATAGACAGCTTTGTGTTCTCCAACGTCATCCTGTATAGTCGAATGCGTTTAGCAGGGATGCCAAAACTGGACTTGGCTCCCTTGATGGTGTCAAATGGGGCTCTGAAATCGATGAAGAGGTGGTGTATATCTATGTGAAATCTATGGGGATTTTCTTAGCCTTAGACGAAGAGTCTTAGGCGTTTACATACTAAAGCAGACAGAATTTTATAAGCGATGTTGAGGAGACTTATTTCCTTGTAGTTGGCGCAGTTTAGGGGATCTCCCTTCTTTAGGATCAGACAAACAATGCTGGAGTTATATTCGTCGGGCATACTTTCGTTGATACATATCTTAGAGATTAAAGTTCGCTTCCAATAACCAATTGCTGCTTTAAACAGCCCGGTAGGTGAGCCATCGAGTCCAGCAGCTTTATAAGACTCTAGCTTAGAAATTGCTGTGCTGACTTCATCTTGTTCGGGTGGACGGAAATGTTGTCTGTATTTGTCCAGATTGAACAAGATCTTAGTCATCACCGTTTAACAGTCTGCCGAATTAGTCTTTCCATATTTTCAACACCAACAAATTTAATTTGAATTTTAGTAGGGACTGAGGCCCCATTTATTGGCTTAATCTAACTCAAAAACTAGGACTAAAAACTAACCGAAGGACTAAAGAGCTAGGAATCAAGAGAATAATGGAAGACATCTTGTTTGAGACGAGGAGTGCTTAGGTTGAAATGAAAAAGGGAGAGGTTTGAGTTGACCTTTCGGAACATCCGAGAGATTGGTTCGTTGGAACCATAAGAGGTGCAGTGAACCGGTAGATAGAAAAGACGAGGACAACGTAGATTGCGTGGGTAGGAGTTGAAAGAAATACTCGTAGAGTTGAAAATTGATGCACAGTCGATGAAACCTGAGAGCAGTCGATGAATGAAAAGAATGTCAGCAGTATTCATACGTTCTTCTATCGAATTTATATTGAGAAGTTTGAGGCGGTCCTGATAGGGAGGTAAGATCAAAGAGTCGTTCCAGGACAGACCACGGAGAGGAAATCGGAGGAATCGATTCGGGAAACATGAACTCGTTGAAAGTGGGACCAAGCTTGACTGGCATACTCAAGCTGGGGGCGAACAAAGATAACATAGAGTGATCAGGTTACATACGTTTTGGAAAATTCCTTGCGCCATCGTTTAATATAGCCAAGCAATGAGTTGGTTCTGAGGATCATCTTATGAATATGCTAACGGAAATTAAGCTCACAGTCGAATAATATGACAAGGTCTTGAAAAGACTGAACCAGGGGATTTGGTTGACCATAGAAAAAATAAAATCGGGGAGGAGACGGGTTGCATTTATTTACGTTTGGCTATATTAAGTTCTATGCAGCTTTTGAGATACCAGATGGAAAACCTATCAAGGATTTCTTAAAGAAGGTCAGAGTCATGGGGAGAAGAAATAGTTTTAAAAAATTTTGCGTCGTCAGCGTAAAGGGAGAGGGAGGAATGTTTAATGTCCTTCTCAAGGTCATTAATAGTAAGAATGAAAAGAAAAGGACCAAGATGACTGCCTTGTGGAACTCCAGATGAGGCCGGGAATGAAACAGAAAGGGCAGATCTAAACCGAACACTGTAATAACGGTTTATCAGGTAAGAAGAAATCCGTTTTAATAAAAGAGGCTCAAAGCCGAGAGCAGGCAATTTGAAGAGGATCAATTGATGAGATATCTTGTTAAACGCCTTAGTGAAATAGGTTCTTTGCCATTTGCTAAGGCTACAAAAGACACGAATTCAACTAGGTTTGTGGTAGTTGATCTGCCTTCCAGAAAACCATGTTGTCGGAACGAAATAAAGTGCTTGCATTTGAAGCTTGAGGCTTAATATAAAATGATTTCAAAGAGTTTGAGTATATGAGAGAGTTTAGCGATGAGACGATAAGTGGTAACTTCGTGCTTAGATCCCTTTTTGTATATCGGAACTATAAAAGAGGTCTTCCAAATCTGGAGAAATTCTCCCTGTGTAAGGGATAGACAAAAAAGGTAGATAAAGTTTGGAATGGCATTTTTTTAAGAAAAACGGCGGGGAGTCCATCTGGGAGAGGTACAAGTTCATCTTTAAATTTAGTAACTTTTCTTCAATAACTGCAGGATCGAAATTTTGAGTGAGAAAGTACCAACAGAGAAATTTGGTGGGTCATTGAAGTAAGAGGGATCTGGTACGAAGGAGTTGTTGGCAAATAATTGTTTGAAAAATGTAGCAACAAATAGATTTGGTTTCAAAAGCGAAGGAGGGTTCTACTAGCAGGTCTCCTTCCCCATCATTGCAAATTTCTGTTCATGCATTACAGCTTTGGCATGTTCATTTTATTTGTTGGTACAACTCCCAAACTTAATTCTTCCAGTATCACTTCTCTAAGTTCGAGCACTCCCCGTGCTTTTCCTATTTTCTACTGATCCTATGTTCTTCCCCCATTTTCTTTTCCGCAGAGCCGCTCTATATGTCTGATCTTTTTCTACATTTACCGGTCTGTGTTCAACGAACCCTGGAATTTTTTGTTTGAGCGAGTTGAAATCCAATACATTAGAGGCGGCCTCTCTGATTGCTTTTTGGCAGAGATGCCACTGGCCTCCGTGGTTAAAGAAAACTCGAGCGGGAAAGGCCCTGGCGGTTTCTTACTATTATATCTGTTTGACGTTGAACTTCCTCACAATGGTTTGCTTGCTTTGGGATGTTACGGATATCCACATCCTTATCGTAGCTACAACAATGGTGCAAGTGACTGTTATTGTAGCTGCTCCGAACGTTCGGACATCCAATATACTGGAGGAGTGCTTTTCGGCGATCGCAATATAATTCATTTGGTTGACGGTTTGTTGATCAATCGTCAGTCAAGTTCTTTTAGGAATATCAAGGTGTGGAAGCCGTGTGCTGGCTATAGTTTCATTACGCCCTGCCACAAAATTAATAAGCGTGTACACGTTTCCGGAACTGATATCGTGGAAGCCATGTTACCGTATTACTAAAGATGCCCTCTTTACCTTGTTATTCATGTTATATCGTCAAGAGCGATTTTCACGTCATAATTGGAATATTGTTCGTAAGTTTTGTCGATGAGCTCATAGAAGCAGTCTTTAGTAGGGTAGTTCTTCTGCTCCGTCGGGTCGTGTGCGTACCTTGGTGATTAACACAAGTCTCTATGCGGATCGTCATCAGACGTTCAGTTATCTGAAGCTCAAGGCTTATTCTCTAAATTTTCCTCTGATGCATCTGAGTAAACTCTGGGACTTCTTTCCTTGTCGACCCGATTGTCTGTAACATTTCAAATAGTAGATATTACAGTTTTTCATCCTCTTTTTGTCGGGTCCATCCCATCGCTCTTCTTGGATGCCGGTAATTTTTGTTTTGTAACAGTCGAGGATTCTATGTTTCTTATTCAGATGCATGAGGTCTTCTATATGCCAGAAAATTCCACGTGTATATGCGAAGATCCTTATCTTTTAATCGTTCTCCGTGGCCGTTAATTATCTCAGGCTATTAGCTAGCTTATCAAATTTTTTTTATTTCTTCCGTGTGGAGTTGTGAGCCCTGTGACGGCGAAGGCCAGTAATATGCTACTGGTCGAGCACGCACTTGCCATTTTAGCCTTTATGTTCATGCTTACTGCATGAGTAAAGATTTATTCATACTGTTAGGGTGAATCAACACTGGGAGGTAGGGCAAGCACTACGCTATGAACTTGGTCTTTGTGCTACTGGCTCAATCCGGATTACAAGACACTTAACAGTTTGCCGATCATTCGTCAGATCCTCAGCGAGAGAGCTTAGGGATATTAATTTTCCGCAATTTTGTAAGATAATTCTTCTAAAGGAATGTCAGAAGTTAGGTTTACGTGTTCGGAAAACTACCACTGCGCGTTTTAGTTTTTAGTGCGACTAATGTGCTGCCTCAATACTACATTTTGCATGACGTTAAAAAGCAACGTACTTTGTACACTGCCTTCGAGAACCTCGAATTGTCCGTGTATTCCCGCTTATTTTCGCCGGGGTTCATTTTGAAATTTTAGTGTTCAATTTGATCTAGGGAAACACTGTCGATGAAGACGATATGCAGATCCTTTGACGCTTCATGATGTTTTTTATATCATTATCTGTAAATTTTGAATCGCTTTAAATGTTGACTTGCTTCCCAGTGTCTCTTGGTCTTTATGTAGTGGCTAACTCATTCTCCACAAATTAAGTATTCGATCGTCTCTCATCATTTTAAGACTTGCAATCGCCGCACATAATTCGGAGGGTGTGTGATCTTGACCGACTTCGCGCACCCATTTATTCTTTTCACTGCTTCGCTAACTTTTGCCTCCGTAAATTTTGCCCTTTACTTTTCTTGGGCGATAGTCATTAAGGTACTCTTTCCATCTTTTGCAAATATCCTGTAAACTTAGAATTTGGAACATAAAGAGGACTAAGCTAATACATATCAGCCCTCCGCAAAAGGCCTTTTATTGAGGTATGTGGGATGAGGTACCACTTGAGCGTACGTCTCAATTTTTCCTAAAGCCTTGGAATATATGACCTCCCAAATGTATCTCTTTAGTAAGTAATTTGCATGTCTGGTTTGTAAGTGGGTACTATTGACTGATTTTCAAAATGTTCATTTGAGGTGAAAATAAGAAAAAAAAATCATTACATCAAAGTTGAAAATCCTGATAACAATAAGGACACATAAAGTGGGATGTATTCGGACTTAGAGTGGCTATCTCTTGTTCAACAATCAGCTGACTGGACCACAGCAAAAGTACAAGTGTATGTTATAAAGATGTAATGGGAGAGATATAATATTACTACAAAACTCACTGGAAAAGTATGAATCAAGCAAGAGACGACATAGTGGTATACTAATCCACAAACATTTATGGCAGGTGCTTCTTCATTTTTATGTTTTTCTCTCTGGAAATAACATTTTGATAAATACATCAAGTTCTTTTACTTTTATTTCTTACTTAATATGTCAGTCTTCAGTATAAGTGAGTAATCGTTTCAGTGATAAAGACCCTGCAGCACCAACATTCATCATGTCACTGTCTCGTACCTGCAGACTTATGCTAACGTAAGCTGGACATTCACATCTGGCGTGCGCTGCCGTAGTTACCTCCAACTTTAGCGTCGCAAGGGGCGCTGTTACCTTTGTTTAGCACATAAGGTAGTTAACATGAAAAACGAGTTCTCCATTCAACTCATATAACCATTCTACAGCCTTTCGGTAAGGGACAGCAAAAATTACCTAATTTTCCAAAACATTTTTTTTGATGACATAAACGTAGTTTAAGCAGCGAAGTCTAAAGTTGTTTTATCAAAACACTGCAGCTTAGATACAAATGCAAACTGATGGCGGAAGCTGGTCCTTGTTGACAAGAAAAATTGACAACAGCAAATGTGTCGTAAGGAACCAGCAACCTCTCTTTTTTTTCGGGTGGATACTCAATTCTCATTAATCGACAGTCTCGTCGATAACTATTGTATGTCGGATCTTTTTTAGCAGAACAATTTTTGCCAAATTAAGCTTAACCATCCTCATATGCAGAGCAGACTTCAGTCTTACTGACCTATTGACTCCTTACTTATATTCGGTATGAAAGCTGCTCTCTCTGTTTTCGATATTGGTATGTACGGTATGTCTAATCCTAAGGATCTATTCAGCGTTTGAAGAAGCTGATTTAAACCTTTTCGCGGTATTAGTACCAGGTATATGAAGTAGTTAACGGACGATATAGTGAGCTCAATATTTCCATTCGTCCCTGCAGCCGATGATAGATACCGACAATGGTTGATTGTTTTACTCAGTTTATTTTTAATTCCATTGAGAAGAGTCGGTTTTAAGTTGATTATTTCGGAAATGAGTTTTGAGCATTAGACTGCGACTCAATACGGAGAGTCTTCAATATAGATCGTCCCTTTGAATTTCTTTCGCAGAATCGTGCGTCGTAGTGCACACTACAATACATAGGGAAACAACTCGCTTATGTCGCTGCACTGCATAAAAGAACAAGAACGGCTCCAGAGTACTACAAGCAAAAAAGAAGTGACGAACATTGGGTGTCCCGAAGCAAAAAGAGATGAAACTCCACGAACAACGTTCGAAAGCCTTACCAAAAAATATCATAAAAAGAACTTCTCAAAGCAAAAAGTCCGAAACAGAGGTCTGTAAAGATGAACAAGAAAAAATAGTACAATAGTAGAGTACAGTCGGTATCGGGGATATGGAAAAGCCACTTCTTGAGACTGCTTAAAGGCAGGAACAAACAAAATTTTGCTGCCAGGCAGAATTAAGCATTAAACTTGGACGATGAGAGAGATCCACCCAGCCGACTAAAATGAAGTCAGGATAGGAATATCCAAGCTTAAGAAAAACAAGGCTGCTTAGCCGGACGGCCTACCTGCCGAGCTACGGCAGTGGGAGATGACTTGGTAGAGAGCATGCACCAACTCCATTCTAAGATTTTGTTCGCAGAAAGCAACGCCTTAGACCCGTTCTCCTGATCTACAAGAAAGAAAACCCTCTTAACTGCGAGACGAGCTGTACAGATTCAAGTCTAGTCCTGGTACAAATATCACTGCCGAACTCATCAGACTGTGCAGAGTGACCGTTCTGCTGCTCCGTTAAAGTCGGAAGCAATCTCTCCGAGACCTATCGTAAAGGTATTTAGGCAAGGTGATTAGCTTCTATGTAATTTTTTCAACATCATACTCGAGAAAATTGTGCGAAACTTCCAAGTCAATACCAAAGGCAAAATTTTCCAAAAGTCTGTACAATTACTACCATAAACTGATGTCACTAACCTCATTGCCAGAACTAAGTGAGCTGCCACTGATGCGTTCGTAAGTATTCGAAAAGAAACGGTAAAAATCGGTTTAGTCGCGAATGGTGGCGTAACTAAGTACTCGCATATGTTGTCAACAAGGAAGGACACACAACAACGACGTATCGGACCGAACATCGCAATAGACTACTAAATGGTGACCAGATAGCTATGATAGTATAAATTATTAAGAAAATATTATCGAAATTCCGGCTCAGTTGTAAATACGGTCGTCATCATGGGTTCAGTGTGCAGGAAATTCGTCACACCGTGGAAAAGTTTGAGCGTGAGTACACTCTTTTGGATCTTAAGCCACCAAGCAGACAGAGATTGGTGCGAAATGAAGAAAACATTGCCGCATGCCCGCAGCGGTCAGTATCCAAGAAGACCCGGAAATGTCGATTTGGCGCCGATCAGCTGAATTGGACATCGCCAGAGAGTCAAGACAGCTTATTTTTGGATTTTCGCCTACAGCCCATCTTATTGACGCAAGAATTGAAACCATATGGCCATAGACAATGACGTGAGTTCGCTAATTGGGCGGTGGAGATGTTGGCCGGATATCTTTTCGGACGAGGCCCATTTTTGGCTCAGCGGCTATATCAACAAGCAAAATTGCCGTTTTGGAGCGAACACATTCCAGAAGTATTCGGCTAAGCATCAATCCAACCACAAAAATTGACTGTTTTCTTCTTCTACTTCTTCTTTCGAAACGAGGAATGAGACACCGTTGACGTCAACGGTCCCAGGTATAGAGCAATGTTAACCATGTTTCTGTTGTCAGAGTTCGACTACATCAATATAACCGAGCTGCGGTTCCAACAAGACGGCACTACATGCCACACAAGTGACGGAACGTTCGAAGTTGTGAAAAAGAAATTTTGCGACTGAGTCATCTCACGGCGAGCGTTTATCAATTGGCCGCCGGGATCATGTGACTTAACACAACTCGATTATATTCTCTGGGGCTACGTCAAGTACTTAGTGTACCCTAACAAGGCAACCACTTTAGACAAGCTCGAGGCCAACATTCGATACGCTATTTCCGGAATAACGCCGCACATATTGGAACGAGTCATCAAAAGTTGCACCGACCGCTTGAAGCACTCTCAGCGAAGCTGAGGCAGCCATTTGAATGATGGCTATTGCACACAAAATGGCATGAACGTAGCCTCGAAATAAAGCCAGACCCTATTTTGTATCTCACACCGTTGTTGTTTTATTTAAATTTTTTATCAAGTGCAACTATCTTACTTTCGCCTGATTGATGTACGCTTTGGTTCCACTTTTCGGTAAGACATGCTATCAAATCACCAGTGTACCTGTTCCTACAAAACTCGTATTGCCGGTCATTGAGGTGTTTTCGTGTTTCAAGATATTTCATGAGCTGCTGTCTTATGGCCTTGGAAAAAGGGACGTAAGTGCAACAGGTCTGTAGGAGGAGAGAGAAGCGTATTCGCCTTTTTAGGGACCAGATGGACAAATGCTGTTTTCCATCTGCTCGGAAAGAGTCATGAAGAGTGGGATGACATAGAGTATATAAGTTATGATTACATTTGTTAGTTGTTCCACTAAATGGGCTCAACCACTGACTGTATGAGTTTAACATATTTTAAGTAGCCCCGCGAGCAGCTGTATCATAGTTTCGTGTCGCGTAGAGAGAGATTTTAATCAGCTCCGGATTGTGAGACTACGTCTATTACAAGTCCCACGTAATTATGTCTACTGTACTCGTTGAAAGACATGAAACTGTTATTCTATTATATGTACTCGTAGTTCCAGATTTCAATATTGGTCTTCTTGCTGATCTCAGATGCGTCTGCTAGAAATTACGGCCAAAAACTTAAGCCCAGCTGTACTGCTGTATTGTGTTTAACATTTCTGACATTCGAAACCTAAGCTATCAATACTGCTTTTCAACTTCAAGTGTCAATGTATACTCTTCAAATTAAAATGCTTTTTGCTTTTGATAAATGTTGTCTCAAATTTCTCACTTAAGATTATCAATTACAAGGAGAAGACATATTACATACAACATATACCCCTTTGCTGCTATACCTTTTCTGGCAACAAATAACCAGAACTTCATTCAACAACTTCTATCTATTGTTCATGTACATGAAATCTTGTCAATCAATCAAATGTGTGCTCTTACAACCTTGAATTCTGTTAAACATGACATTTGCTCATTACTCACTTGGAGCTTCAGTGAAATGCTAACAAGACCATTACTGTTAACATAACCAAACACAAAGACAATACCACCATAAGCCCATGCTTCATTCATCAAAGGACTCCTCAAAATATCACACATATCTTCGCTTCGCAGCAAAGCCGCAGAAACGTCTGCGGTTCGTCCAATGCCTTTGCCCTTTAATTGAAATTTCGTTTGATACGAAGAAGCCATTCCTATCATGGTATACAAGAGCGTTCATCTTAAGCACCCAATTCTCACTGGTACATCTCATATAACATATATTTAAACACCAACACCGAAATCGACAAAATGTAGTACCTCGATTATTTCGATTCGATGGAAACCCTAAATTTACCATCTTCGACGACTACTATGTGTGATGTGGTTTCCGCTGAATGTCGAAGCTGGTGTGTTCCTTGTTTTGTTGTCAAAGGACGAGTACCCTTGCTATTTCGACTTTTGGCGCCTTTAATGTGGTTGTTGTTGGTAACATCGACACCCCGTTTGATGCTTCTCTCTTTTTACCATTACGCAACCAACCCACTTATTGTACATGGTTTGAAGAAGTTCCAAAACTCAAAATTAAAAAATACCAAACGAAGGAGAGTATGAAAAGAAAAGTCGAATGTGTCAGTTCTCTCTCGTTTATTGATCCCTAGTCCTAATATACATATGTACTCGTATATCTATTTTGTAGAGTTTGTGTTAATCGGAAAATGTTGCTAAGCCACTGAGCCGCCTATGCCTACCTAGAACGCCTCCATTTTTTTTCATAGTATTATGAGCGACGATAAATTGTCAATGTCACAAGGCAATGGATACCAAAGCGAGTACCAATACGAATACGGAGAGGGATATGGATAGGGATATGGAGTATAAAACGGATTGTACCTAAAAAATTCAATTTCATGACACTGAATGTACACTAGGAATATTGTACCTTTTACAATTCGCTACAGGGACTGGGATTCTGTGAACGGTGTATCCGTAGTCGGCAGTTTAGTGCACGGAGTTGGAATCCTGTTGGGAAGTCAACCTTGAATTATAAGGGTTCAATCCATTGTTTGTCACTGTTGTTGTTGTTGTTCATAGTGGTATTATTGTTGGAGGCATGTGTATCTAGTGTTTAGCAGTTGATATTCGATTTGACACTTTCCCATAAAATTGGAAAAATTATTTACGCTCGCACACTCATCCGTTGGAGGATATGTTGTATCCTTGGAAAAGTTACCCTTTTATGTGTCAAATATTGAAGTGCCTTCATGTGGGTTTATGTTGTGGAAAATGACCACAATGTAAGGCTTATGAGACAGAAGTAAAGGTTAAGTGCTTGGGACCAGCAAGGTAAAATTGGAGAAAATCGTTGAATTTTTTTTTTTTCGGATGGCCCTCATAAAGTGAATTGTCTCGCAGTCGACCTGACATACATAAATTGCCAGAGTAGTGAGAAAAGTTATTGTTGATAATTTTCAACTTTGTGAACCCTTTTTTTTATTTAATACCATAGAAAGCTCAATTTAATTTCATTCAGTTTTGTACTGGTAACAGTAGGGTAAGAAAATATGGGGACACGATATGTATTAAAAAAGTTATGTACCTTTGCTGTCTCATCAAGTACAAACTCTTCTTGGGATTTTAAATGACTCGATTGAATTTAGACTTAAGCGTTTCTGTTGTGAAATGTACGAAATTTACGAATTGACATTTTGTCAAGTATTTTTAAAACTAAGCTGCAGTTCGAAGTGGACCTGAGCCCCAAGTAATTTCTCCGTCTAGCAAGCTAGATTTGAATACGTTGAGGTTACCTACCCACTGTGTAGTAAGATTTCATCTACTCCATCTTTTAAATGGGTTGGTATCAACGACTTTGAGTAGGGACTTCGAAGTCTAGAATCTCGAAAGGTCTAGGGGTGTGTAGGCCTCTTATTAACTCTTTAATCAGTAAAGTTGATGTATTTCCTTTCAGTATTTCAAAACTTTATTATATGTTTACGTTTTATAATTGGTAATGTTGTTTTTTTTTCGTAAATACTGTGTGTGTGGCGGTATTATTAAAGTGCTCTCCTGATATAAGTTGTTACCGAAGGAAAAAGTGTGCCTTCGCTGTTGTCATTTTGCTCCATAGCGTTAGATTTCTCAAGTAAGTGGTGAATATCAAAACTCTAAAGTTTATTTTCAGATATCTTAAAGAAAAAATTTAGACGGTTCACAACTTTTGGGTTCGAAATGGCTTAATACATTTAGAAACTATTCACAGAATCTCAAAGGTAAAGTTTAGTATACTGACTACTTTAAAAGGTTTGGGTAGTGTGTACCTTCAATGTATATCCGACGGATTTTACTTATCGGGTATCATTCGATATAAAGCAATCCCCCCACCTATTGATTAAGTTGATAGAGTTTTTGGCTGCTATAGTTTATGTGTCATGCAGACCATTCTGCTTGAATGGGGTAGCCTGCAGTCGTGTTGCCTCCAAAATCTCATTACCGACTACCCAGTAGGTTGCTGTTAAAACGATCTAACATTATTTTTATCAAATCACCTCCCAATGCTCTCGTTTTTCGTGCTTATTTAGTCTGCATGAAAGCCTACATGTATTCACGTCTTCTTCTCAACTCGTGTACCTTCTTTTGCAGGACTTTCTACTGCAATTGTTCGTCGACAAAAGATTTTTTGTGCAATCCTACTGAAACTTAGAGCTTTTCTCATGACCTGCTCATTGTGGAAATATCTTAATCGGTTCATTGCTTGTAACGAAGTAGTGGTACGAGCAACATAGCCGATCGGGATCACTGACAGATAACTCGAATTCATTATCCTGAAATCTGATTCTGAAATCACGGAAATCATGTGTATTTCGTGTCACATTTAAGTCGATTACATTCAGTTCGCTGACAGACGTAATATCAGTAGGCTCAAGACTCCGATTCTGTAGCTTCTTTTCCTTATTTTTCCTTTTATTAAGGGCATTGCTCACAGATGCAACCCTATGCAATATTTTCTTTTTAGGACAGTGCATGCATTTATAGCTTATTTTAGGGAATTGACTTGCTGTTCACAGAGGTTCACTTGTGTTCCAGAATTTTCAGAGCATGATCACGAATCCTAAGCACGGTTTTAGGCATACAGCTGCTTTTGGGCGCATACTCTCAATCTAATTTTGGGCCAATCCTCGGAGAATATGAGGTTCTGTCACTCAAATAACACGCTAAATATTGACTTCCAATGTCTGAATAATTTGCCTAATCGGCATACACCGAAGCCAATACATAGCCCCACAAGAGGTAATCGATTTTCGTCAAATCGTATGATATCGATGACAAATTAGTTTGTCCTTGCCACAATATTAAGTTGGTGTTGGGTCAGGTATTACATGTAGCGAGATCTTGCTTAAACCAAATATTATCCTGATCAACAGCTTTTAAAATTTGAAAGAAATAATCACTGATCATTGTCTGGCCAGTAGGATATTAGGATTAGGAAATAATGACATATCAAACAGAGCACTTTTGTGGGTGTAATTGAGACTTATGAAACTCTTTTGGATTTGCCTCATTCCAGAAGCAGAAATTTTGTTTGCCACGAATTTATTGAGCCAAACGTATAGTTCATTACACAGGTGTAGACTGTCATATTTTTACAAAATTTACCACATCCCTTGTATAAAGGACAAGAAAATTAATCATGCCGTGCTTTCAGTTTCTTCTGTACGTAGAGTGCGGTGATGCGAATAGTGAACTCAGTTGGTCGGTTATCAGGACAAAAGAAACAACGTAATCTCTTATATGTTGTCTATCTACCATGATTTGTTAAACAATTCTAACATAATTGTCAAGGAAGTGTCAAAATAACAGCATTGTATAAAAGTTATCCCTATTGGAAGATCTATGAGTCAATGGCTGAAATCACTCCTTACATGAGTTATGCTTGTCTCTACTTTTTACCCTATTGGCAGCACACTTGCTTCACACACTGTTGCGGAGCAATTTTTTTTTATTTTATTTGCAACAATTTTCGCATATGTTTGGCTGCTTTTATATCCTCGTGGATATTGAATTCATCTAATAGCTTTGGAAAACTTACGACCTAACTTCTTTCAGCAACAGCCTCAGGTATGTGTACATATTTGCACCCTCTTACCGGCAGTTGAAAACAGAAAAAAAAAAATAAAGGACCGAACCACTTCAAATAAGAAAGGAAATTGCCAGTTGTAGCATAACTATTTTTTACCTCCAACAACAATGCAACTATATGTATTTGTATAGCAACATTGTTCAGGCACATTGGCTTTTAGCACCCTTGGAGAAGAGAAACCCTTGCAAACGATGGATTTAACACAAAAGACAACAAAAGGTGAAAAGTGCTTATAGTCTTCGACTTATGTATCCTTTGAAATTCCTTTTTTCTTTATTTCACTACCACCCAGAACCCAGTCCTGCCCTTCTCAAACCATCATCA
This sequence comes from Volucella zonaria, assembly GCA_963966105.1. Taxonomy (NCBI): domain Eukaryota; kingdom Metazoa; phylum Arthropoda; class Insecta; order Diptera; family Syrphidae; genus Volucella; species Volucella zonaria. The sequence goes on along the minus strand of OZ014530.1, from coordinate 292,095,240 downwards.
TCCACGCTATACATCCCCTTTTGAATAGTATCACAAAAAAAAAAACAAGAAAAAAAAAAAGAACCAGAAAATGAAATTTTGATTGTCACATCTAAAAAGAAATAAGAAAACGAAAAAAATGAAAAGAAAAGTGTAATAATCTCAAATTGAAGGAAACAAGTGAAGTACGGGATGGGTGGCAAAAATAGCACGGACGTACGACCGATCCTTTTGTCCTATCACATTCAATTCACTTTCGGAAAATTTCGTTTTCGGAACACATGACAGCAATGACTTTTCAACGAATCCTTGAAGCTATTGTTTAGTTTAGATCGTAGGACACATGAAAGAATCGTTTTTTTTTTTTTTTTGTAACTTAATTTACGAAGGCGTTTCAGATTTATATTTCTTGTATATTTTTTTTGTGAGGAAAAAATCAATTAACTACAATTGTTAGTGGAGACTTAGAAGATGGACAATAGGCTTTTTGGTATGGACTAAGTAACAGGTGGTGATGCGGAAGGACTGTGTGACAAAGTATCCCGAGTCTGAGAAAAATGCTATTGCTTTGTGTCTATTGAATTAAGAGTGATTGGAAAACATACGGTAGGTAGATAAATTCCAAGAATTCGCCAAAGTGAGGAAAAAAATGTTTGGTTTTCCGGAATATGACAACAGTGCCCGGTGGCACTTACTGCATTGTTCTTAAACTTCGTTTAGGATTCTCATTGGACTGTGTCTAATGTCCAAAGGTTGGATGTTTAGGCAAGTAGACCAACAATTTGACAAATTATGTACTCAGTTGGTTTTAAAAATGTTAACCTTAAAGAATTTAAATTCGCGGATTCCAAGGCTTAAATGAAGTAATATAATCGATTAGACGAGATAAAGACAATTTCAAGATTGACTATCATGAACGCTTTGTCAGAAAAATATGCCAATAGCCTTCAAGGTACTTGATATCTGTGCATTCGTTCACACATATTCAGGTTGCTTGCAGAAGTATCCTGTAACAGGAATTTAAAACAAATTTATCAACAAACACTTCAGAAACTGCAACAGCTTACATAAAAATAACCTACAGGATCAGCAGCGTGCTACAATAGATATAGGATGCCTTTGAAAATTTCACAATTAAAGGAATAAAACTCTAAAATATCGTTCCGATTCTTGCTGCCAATTATCCTCCAAACAAGGGAAACATTTGCGAAGTTAGTTCAGATCTATGAAAAACCTATAAGTTACTAAGGTTGATCTATTCACGCCGAGGATACCTAAAGTTAACGACTCTGAATCGAAGGAATTGTGGTAAATTATGATTTTATTGGTTGACAATGACAATAGCGGGTTCGTTATTATTGCAACCACGGATAAGCCTATTGTCATATCTTTGACTAAGAACTCAGGCATGATTTTAGATTTTCAGGGATGTGGTAGTAATTAGGTAGGCTTGCAGAAATATTGCATATTAAAAGTGGTAAAGCCATCTGCGTTAAACAGTATTTTGGGGTTATTCGATTTTGATAACGTATACCATTTTACAATATTAAAATTTTTTTGATAAATGTAGAAGAAATGATGAGAACTGCTTCTCTTTCCTCGTTTCATAAACTTGCGACATGAACTTGGCTTGGATTTTAGTTATTTGTGGTTGTAGTATTGGATTTACTTAATCTCATTGAATTTTTTGTTATTCCAAGTACTTTTGGACCAATAAAAATTAAAGATTTCTATCTCAGCCTACCAGTCTCTATTAATCGGAACAGGGATTCCTCATCTAACTCCGCCATTAATTGTGTATTTATTTGTTGTAGCTTTTAATCACTTCTTCTTTAAATCTTAGAAGCAAATTAAGAAAACATGTTCCCATAAATCTTAGAAGCAAATTAAGAAAACATGTTTCTTCGGATCTTGTTCGTGAAATCTTTTGCTTCAAAAAAGTAAAGAACAAAATCAAACATTTTTATAAAATCCATTCATCCGAGTCAAATTGTAGGACCTACACGTACTCGTATGTATGATAAGTGCCTTCACGACTGTTTTTTAAATTACTCGTGACATGAATTTATTTTCTTAGCCAATAAAAAAATTGAAAATGAAAGATACTCGTAAGTAGCACTTCGGTGACAAAATGTCCGCAGTACCACCACCCACCACATCAGCACAGAGTACCAGCAGCCTGATGTGAGCGTAAGTCGGACATCCACAGAGGTCGTGCTCCGCTAAGTCTTCATCATTTTCACAGCAACCGTCGCAGGATGTTGTATCACATGCCCATTACATTTAAGTGTTATTCTAAAGCGTAGTGACCCGTCAAGATGCCAATAAGCAGCTTGCAGTCTTTCCTACTGAAGGACAATAGGAAAGCCGCTTACCCTTTTGAGACGTCGGGAATCATTCGCTGGGTCTACCGGCAATCTGGAGAGTTATTCCATCTGCAGTTATGCTCATCTGTTAAACAATTGTCAATGGAATACCTAGCTGGGGACGTAAGCAGACGTAACATAGGATCCGATACTGAAAAATTCTCCTCTGAGTTTTGCCTAGCAAGTTCAAGTGATCCCATTGTAATCTGAGACCCAGACAAGACTCAGACTCAATGGATTTAGCCTTCTGACTGCATTTAGTGAAGTCTTGCACTCTCGACTTAGCTTGGAAGTGGTAAGAGGGTTCACCATAGTTCTAAGGGAAGCTAGGCTGTCGCTACGTATGCAAATGCTTCGTCCCCTGCACCGGTTCTTTACAATATAGTTCGTTGCAATCAGGATTACACATATCTCCGTTTGGAAGACAGATGTAAGTTTTCCGAACGGAGAATGAAATCTAACGTTGTCGTTCTACAGAAAGAGTCCAATAATTTATCCTAAATCGATTTTGGAGCCAGTTGTGACTACAAACTACATTCCATTTCTGCGTCAGATTCTGGCCGGAATCAGTCTGAGGCACAGAGAAAGTGATGAATACATAATCTACTCCTCTGAGTTAGCTAGCTAATTACTTTAATCCTCTATGCGAACCTGTATACCTTCACAGTTCTATTAATCCCGTAAAAAGCAGCCTCCAAATTGATGGTTTTCTCAAAGATCGGTCGTAAAGTGAAGGCAGAGATTTCTGAAGCCATACTAATAAATAATACCACACATATGGATTATTTCAGGTTTTTGAAAACATTTTGTATTTAAATAAAACATAGAATAATTGAGATATCGGGCTGAACATACTCGTATATTTAAGTATGGAATTCGATCTCGCTCATACGACCAACGTAAGCGCGTTTGCAACCATCGATTCTTTGGAGCCAATTTTCCACCACTCCTCTACAAATATCGGCCGGAACGTTGGCAATTTCGATTGTTCCTGAGCTCCTCTTGTTGACTTGCTGGCATTAACCAACGACTTAACGTAGCCCCATAAAAAGAAATTCAACGGTGTTAAATCGCATGAGCGATGTGGCCATTCCACCAGCCTATTTCTCGAGATTACACGATTACCGAACTTTCCCTTCATTAGTTCAATTGTTTGACCAGCTTTGTGGCATGTGACACAACTTGTTAGAAACACAAATCACTGATGTTAAGTACATCCAATTCTGGTTAAAAAATAGTTCTGTTTTTGTAGTAAAGCTCTAACAGCTCTAACGATTCTCTGCAACGTTACTTTGTTGGAGATTCTTCAAACCATCATATACGAATTCGTACAATGGATAATGTTACGAGTGATTAATGGCCTCTCACGATGATCGTATTCTTAGAATATTTTAACTGCCTCAATATCAAAGTAGTCATCTGGTAAATTATTTTTAGATCCTTTAATTAATCGGCTACTGCCATTAGGTTTTTTGCAGTTGTGCTTTTCCGTCCATTTTTTTTATTTTTTATTACTATCAAAACTATGTTACTAATGAAACCAAGCTTCCCCGCTGGCAGACCTCTACGTAGGCTTTTTATTCAATCCTGCTCCTTACAGCTCTTTCCTAGCAGATGGAAAACACAATTTGTCCAGCCAGTCCCTAATAAAGGCGAATCTTCTTCTCTTTCTTCCTACAGACCCATTGCACTTACGTCCCGTCATTCCATAGTCATGGAAACGCTCATAAACAATTAGCTCATGAAATATCTCGAAAAGTGAACACTTCTCAATGATAGGCAATATGGTTTTCATAGCAAGAAGTACACTGATGATTTGATGGCATATCGCAACGAAAAGTGGCACCAAAGTGTACATCAGTCTGGCGAAAGGAATATAGTTGCACTTGATATTTCTAAGGCATTTGAAAGAGTTAGGCGTCAGGCTCTTTTGTCGAAAATGCGTGCTTTTAGGATCGATGACTCTCTTCTTCAATGAATTAGAGATTACCTTTCGGAACGTTCAATTCAAGTTGTCTCGGATGGTTTCAAGTCTGATGTTCACAAAATAAATTCTGGTGTGACCAAGGGCTCCGTTCTGTCTCGGACACTCTTTGTAATTTTCATTAATGATCTCTTATCTAATACTTCTAACCCAATATACGTATTTCTCTGCTGATGGCAGTACTCTCTGACATTTCCGGGACTGACATCTCTGCTCTTTGGCTGTAGAACGGGAACGGCAGCGTATGTTAAGCTTGTTAAATTCCCATACTAACAACACAGCCAATTTGGGAAATATCAACTGAGTGGAATTTGATGCCTTCAAAACACAATGCTGTCTACTGTCGTTAAAGCGAAATTTAAATACCCAGCCATTTTCCATGAATGGCGCTTAGATCGTCAAAACCGAAATACCCTCCATTTCCGGTATGTGTGTCAGTGAACACTTACGTTGGAATGACCATATATTCGATGTCGACAAAAATGCTGCGAAATGTCTAGATTTGCTCAAGCGGAGTAGGAAATATTTCACCCGCTATAACCTGGCTTCAATATATGTATAAGGCATTCATCAGCCCAAAATTGGAGTACAAAACCCACATCCACAGGTGCTCCATAGAAATCGTCAGTGGCATTCCCCCCTTCAAACCTTTAATCGTAGCACCCATCTCGATATTTCAAGCTCCAGGTAATGGAATATATATATATCTTAGGGGCTTCTGCAGATTCTAGTTCTGGGCTTAGACTCAGGTAATTTCTTTTCCTATGCAACCTTCAGAATTAGCTCTCATTGTGGTGCTCTTCTCTTTCCTTAAGACTGTGCTTTTCTTTTTTTTTGATTTGATTTAATAGCTGAATTTAATAGTGGATCTTATGAAACTATACGTCATACTTATATAAAAGGCCATTATATCGAAAATGAATTTCTATCAGTTTATATCCCAGTATGCTGAATCTTCTGAGTTGCGGTAACGTCTGCCCTATATTATGAGAAGACAGATGTGGGTATTTATTTTATACCGGAGTGTATTTAAGAACTTATTATTCCCGCGTTCTTTAGCTAATTGAGTTTTATTATTTAAAGAGGGCGTTGGAGGGATTAACTGAGGAACCGATGTTCATAGGTCTTGCCAAAGGGTAAGAAAACATGTCAAGGTAACACTACAGAACAGAGATCTGAAGAGATGAGCTAGGAAGCTTAGCATCACAATCGTAGTTGGCTTGGATATTATGGAAGGTCCAACATGAACCAACAGAAGCAACGTATTAATAAATGTTCAACAGAGAATGCCCGCCAATCTATTTAAGTGACACAGTAGAGAACATATGCCAACTTTACATATGTTCTCACTCGTTAACTCTAGAGCCATCAGTCTCCTTGGCATGGTCGCATAGTTTGTACAGTTTAGTCTATTGGATTTTTTGAAACTCATCAACATCAGAGGTACGTATCCTTGTGAGGTCACTAATTAGATTCCGAGTGTTGAAAAGAATATGGAAAAATCGGTTAGCTTATGAATCAATCAAAGCAACTTCAAGTGTAAAATTGAAGGCATGTGCCTTAAGTCGGCAATAACTACAATACAAGCGTCGTAGTATGTAACGACAATATGGAGTATATTATCTAGGTACTCGTACATAATATAAAAATCAAATTAAAGCGCAGGTCCTGGTCCGAACTAATTGGTTTTGATTTCTAAAGCAAATCGTTTAAAGCTTCCTATTACTACCGTGCATAACTATTGTTGTATCTCTAGAAGCACTCTCACTCCTTTGAGGAACAACTTGGTTATATTGTAGAGATACAACTATTGTTGTATCTCTAGAAACACTCTCACTCCTTTGAGGAACAACTTGGTTATATTGTAGATTTCATTTCATTTTCATTTATTTATCTAAAATTATATATTACAAAAGGAAGATATAAAAATCTTATAAAAATATTTGTTGTCTTTACATATCAACATTTGAAAAATAATAAAATGAAAGTAATTAATTGTCTGTTAATTTGATTTGCGGCCCCGGTCAACCCCGGACAGATTTATTAATGCTTATTGCAAGCTTATTCTTAAAACTAACAATTTTCACTTAAAACTAAAGATAAAAACTAAAGGGTGGGAGCGGTTAAAAAAACGTTAGGACGTGAGGCATAGTTTGAAATAAGAGTGTTCTTAAGAGAGAGTTTTGTGAGATGGTATTCGAAGAGAGGCAGAATATCGTTAACTTCCCGAAGCATTCTAGACATTGGCTCCAAGTGTCCGTAATTCGTTCTGTGAAGATTGAGCCGCAAAAGTGGCACAGACCTAAGATTGCGTGGGTTGGTGTTAAAAGAAAAAAGGTGAAGTAAAAACAGACAATTGATATTACCAACTAAAATTTGATGAATAGAGAGAATGTCGGCAACTTTTCGACATATAGAAAGGGGTTGTAAATTTATAAGTTTCAATCGGTCAGTATAAGGTGGTAAGTTTTGGCTATCATACCAGAAAAGACCACGTAAAGCAAATCATAAAAACCTGCGTTGAGCAGCTTCTATCCGGAGGATGTGTGTTCTGTAGTAGGGTGACCAAACTTGACTTGCATATTCAAGAAGAGGCCTAACAAAGGTTATGTAAAGAGATTTGGTTACATAAGGATTGGAATACTCCTTAGACCAGCGCTTAATGAAGCCAAGGGCAGAGTTCGTTTTTTTATTATATTATTAATGTGAAAACGGAAATTGAGTTCCTTATCACAGATAACACCTAAATCACGAAACTCATTCACTAAGGGAACAGGCAGATTAAAGATTAGATAGCAGCAGGGCCGCCTACGGGTATAGGTTATAGCCTGACACTTATTGACGTTAAGCTCAAGAAAATTCTTCTGACACCAAGTACAAAATCTGTTAAGATTTCCTGCAGTGGTAGGCTGTCTAAGGAAGAAGATATATATCTAAAGATTTTCATATCGTCTGCGTAAACAGATATGTATGAATTTTTAATGATGCAATCAACATCATTAATGGCCAGAATAAATAGTAAGGGACCAAGGTGGCTGCCTTGAGGGACACCAGAGGAGGCTTTAACTAGGTCAGAAACCATGGACCTAAATAGAACATAGTAATGTCTTTCATTTAAATATGATTGAACCCATGTTATAAAGTTTATTTGGAAACCAAGAGCTTAAAATTTCAGAAGGATTATATCATATGAAATCCTATCTAAGGCTTTGCTGAAATCGGTGGCAATCACATCAACTTCATTTCCAGATTCCAGTGGACATAAAGTGCTTGATACGAATTCCGTTAAGTTGGTGGTTGTAGATCTACCTTTGAGAAATCCGTGCTGGTTTTGGTAAACAATAGGTTTACAATGGAAAAGCATTATGTCATAAATAATGCTCACGAAAGGCTTAGGTATGCAGGACAGGTTAGCAATTGGCCGATAGTTGGAAATATCGTCTTTTCGGCCTTTTTTATGTAGGAGAATAATAAAAGACCTTTTCTAGGTCGAGGGAAATAATCCCTGGGTGATAAAAAGCTGAAAGAGAGCTGTAAGAGGTTGGGCTAGATGCATTTCACATTTCTTTAAAAATATAGAGGGAAGATCGTCAGGCCCAGCAGAATAATCATCTTTGAGGTTTATTATTTTATCTTTAACCTGCTGTAAAGTTACAGACACAGATTCCAAAGTTGTTTAAGTAGGAAAAGTAAGAGTGGTCTGGCTCTTGGGAATGGGTGGCGAACGCTTGGCTAAAAAAAATTGCTATGCGATTTGCAATAATTGGGGATCTAGAAAATTCAGAGATGATGGATAGTTATCCGATTTACTTTTAGTTTTTATGAACTGAAAGAATAGTTTGTGGTCGGAAATGAGTGTGTGGTTCATTTGGTTTAAAGGGTTTGGCAAAGTACAGAGAAATTTATTTGGGCAGACTGGTAGTAAAAGAAACCAGTGTCGGAACGCGATTTTAAGTAAGTATACCAGAGCTTATTTCTCTTATTACGAAGAGATCGCAGCTCTTTATTATACCAGGGTGGTGATGATGAGGGATTCTTTTTGGGTAAAAAAAGGTACAGATTGGGAGAGGCATTTGAAAATTTCGGTGTAAAAGGATGCAAGGGCATCGTTAACCGTAAGGTTGGGATTATCGTAAAGAAAGTCAAAATTGGCCATACTGAGGAAATTGTTCATAAAAAAAATTGAGGCAGATTATTCAGTAATATATCCAAAAAAGAGAACAAAAAAAAGGTAAGAAGAGGAAGGATAATAAAAAGAAGAAGAAAAAAGGTAGTAAGTCATGTTGTAGGTACTCAGATATACAAGTTAAGAAGATTCTAACTTATTCGTGCTTACCATTCCCCTTAGATCTGAAGTCAAACAGTTCCACAGTCGAACAGTTTGGACAAAAATTGACGCAAAGCATGAAAATCTGGGTTGGACAAGAAGTAGGGATCTGTGCGCTTGCAAGAAGTTGAGTTCATTATACACTTAGGTAGTCTACCTTATGAGTTTGGATAATGTTTCTTAGAAGGTAAAGAGATCAAAATTTTAAAAACGTTAGCAAGAGAGCAGACGGTAATTTACTGAAATAAGTGGGAGATGTGATCTCCCTGCCTTATGTTAAAAATATATGTAGCTATTTTGCTGAAGGCGACTTTCAGTAGTCGGGTTTGTATGCTATTGTAGTCGAGTTTGCAGAAAATTTCACATCCGTATAATAAAATTGGCAAGAGAAGAGTTTTTTCCAAAATAGTTTTGGTTTTCGTAGGAAGAAGATGTTGTGTCGCCCATAGAGTACGAAGTCCACAATAAACCTTGCCAGTAAGATTCGTAATGTGTGTGACCCAACTAAGTGTGGAACTAAATGTCACAAAAAAGTGCCCATCTATGGGTAATTGGTTTATAATATCAGGTTGAAAAACTGTTCGTTGAATGACAAGTAATGGGTGGTTTTTAGATGTTTGCTTTTTAAACTGGCAACACTGTTTCTAAAAGTATTATCATTTTGACAGATGAAAGTTGATTTGCGGTTAGTATGTTTTGCCATTTTATGATAAATAGAATAACGCTAGAGCAACGCGTGCAAACTGTGCAAGCCTATTTTGAAAAAGATGGCTCGGTTCGCCAAACTTTTCGTATGCTACATCCATTTTATTGTCGAAATAATTGTCCATCTGAGCAAGTTATTCGGAACACGATGAATCGTTTTCGCACCACGTACACTTAAGTGGATAATACGCATCCCCAAAGACGACAAACAGTGCAAACAGAAGAAGTTATTGTCGTTGTGGAGCGCAGTGTTGTGGTGAATGCGAATGAGTCGACTCGCCATCGTGAACAGCAATTGGAGCTATGCCCATGCACTTTGTGGAAGATTTTACGGAAAGATTTCGACTGAAAAGCTTACAAGATTCAGCTTGTGCAAGAGTTGAAACCGCGTGACCACTATGCACGTCGTAGGTTCGGTGAATGGGCCGAAAACATGATTCGGTTTGATCCTCATTTTCAACGCAAAATTTTGTTCTCCGATGAGGTCCATTTTTGGTTAAATGGATATATAAATAAGAAAACTTGCCGAATTTGGAGTGCCAAAAACTCAGAACCCTTTGCCGAGACCCTTACAACCATTAAAACTCATTTTTTGGTATGCTTTATGGGCTGGTGGAATCATCGACCCATATTTCTTTAAGGACGATGCCGGCCAGAATATTACATTCAATGGAGAGCGCTATAGAAACATGATTTCTGACGTTCCTCAGTTGAATGGCATTGACGTGACAGAGCTTTGGTTTCAACAAGATGGCGCGCGACACCATCAATTTATTACGGAAATCATTTGCTGAGCGCATAATTTCGCGTAATGGACCTGCGAACTAGCCTCCACGATCCTGTGATCGCACATGTTTAGATTACTTTCTTTGGGTGTATGTGAAGTCACAAGTCTATGCCCATAAACCAAGAGGTTGGACAGTTTGGAAGTCAACATTCGCCGTGTTATTGCTGATATTCGGCCCCAGTTGCTCGATTAAGTTGTCGAAAATTGGACTTCAGAATTGCGCTTCATTCGAGCTAGCCTAAGTGCATAAAATTATACATGTATTAAATAAGACTAATTTCATATACATTAATATTAGCATCAAGTGTTTTATTTCATATTGTATTTGTATACCTCTAAAAAAAACACCCTCTACCTTTGATTTGTCAGCATTAAGTGGAAGTTCGTGCTTTATTGACTTGTCCTAGTTACGAGCGAGATCTTTATTCAATTGCATGATTCGTCTCATTTTGGAGACGACTTATTAGAAGTCGATCATCATCTGCGTACGGATTGATGCCTATATCGAAGACTTTTGCTATTGAGATACTGATGGATTTGCTTTTGTCTTTTCACAGGTATGGCAGGATTGCAATGGGCCTGTATTCAGGTGTATTCCTCGATCCCGTTTTTGGGGATTGGCATGATTTTTACTTGTTTTCCATTCAGAAGGAAACTTTGAGGTTGTAAGCAAGCAATTAAAGTTATGGGCTATATATGGCAGAATATACGGCAACAAAAGTTTCACAAGTCTTGGGATGAGAGGATTAGATAAGAGTAGAATTGGGCTTAAGTTAGAGAAGTGCTTCCACATCTATCTACTTTGCTTACTCTGTTGAAAGAAAAGAAAGTTATGACGTTGATTGAGAGCTGAAACTCTCATGCTGCCAGATGGGGTACCGTCGGAAGATATGAAATCCTTGTTGAGCCCATAGCAGTTGACATCAGTGGGGATAACGGCGTTTTCTTTCCCAATACCAAGATCACGAAGCTTATTCCATATTAACTTTTCTGGGGTACATACTCGTCGGTTAACCTTAACACTATAGAATTTTATTCGCGCGTCTGACTTTTGAACCAATTCTGTTGCATAAGAGGCGAACTCATCAGGCTTAAACCTGTTCCACATTCGATAGGCAGAGTCTGTTTTTCATAGTTACAGAATGTGAGGGGTCTCCACTGACCGTTTTATTTCCTTCAGAAGAATGTGAATCTCATATATGTAGGTAAAATACCCGTCGTTGAAGGAAAATAACTTGATCGTCTATAGGAGGCATGAAATTAATGCGGTCCCTGCTAATGCGGAAAAAAGCTCAGGAGCGCAAAGCTGACCTTAGATAAGCATATTTGAAATACCCCCAATGAAAATAACTTTTTTGTAAAAAAAAAAAAGAACTAATCGCTCAAGTGGGTATGAATACACTTATAATGCCTCAGCATGTGTTAAGTTTTTTGGAAAATGGGATAGAGAGAGAAAGAAAGATGTTTGAGCTCAGTGTATTTTCGCTACATGGGTGGCATCCAACATTTAATGGGGAGACTAAATTCTTAGTGGAAGTTGGCTTGACGTTGATAGAAAAAATGAATATGTCTTTCGAGCGAGGCTGGGATTCGAACACCGAACCTTCCGATTTGAAAGCCAGTCCACTACCAACTGAGCCACAAAAAGTGTGAAGGTGTGCAAGTGTTTTCCGTAGTTAGATTAGGCGATTTCATTGAGTCAGAAGAGAGAGCCGACTTATCCATTAAGTTACAGTTAAGGTTGACACAGGCAAAATTTCTTTCAGAACGTCCAAAATTGCTATAAAACTTGAATTTTAATGTAAATGGCAACACTAAACACTACTTCTATTAATGATGTTCCTCGCAATCGCTTTCATGTTGTCGGTGTTTAGAACATGAAAGTTTTGCCCTTGTTCAGAAAGCTTTACAGATACTGACCCACGGATCAGCAGTTTGGAGAGCGCGATTTGTTTTTTGTAAGGCTCCCATTTAGGTAACAACTGGCATCTGAGTCAGTCGGAGGCTGACAATCAATCGTAGTACAGAGCTAGTCAATTAGAGACTGCTGGTTTTCGCAGTTTATTCTGGGAACACCCAACAATACAATGTCCGTTGCGATCTCTCTTCTCTCCAGAGGGCCAATATGGTGTAGAGCTTTTCCTTAATCACTTTATTTTCTGCATCAGCTTTCAAAGTGGCCCACCCACGCATTTTCTAATTCTGCGACGCTCGCAAGAAAATCGGTTCGAATTTTAGCTATTTCGGTTCGTATAGTTTCAGCTAAAGATTCACGCTGTTTTAGGGTAATATACAATACAATGTCCGTTGCGATCTCTCTTCTCTCCAGAGGGCTAATATGGTGTAGAGCTTTTCCTTAATCACTTTATTTTCTGCATCAGCTTTCAAAGCGGCCCACCTACGCATTTTCTAATTCTGAGACGCTCGCAAGATCGGATCGAATTTTAGCTATTTCGGTTCGTATAGTTTCAGCTAAAGATTCACGCTGTTTTAGGGTAATATATGAGTGAGGGGATGAATATGCCGGAGTTGAAGCCGGGCGACTTGCTAGATTTTTACCAGACCGGAGCGCCATAACGTAGCCTTAGTTATGTCTTAGGATTACACGTGTTTTTTTTTTGTCAGAACGAGTTTTTAACGAACAAGAAACATGCAATCTACTCGCATTCGGTTACACAATGGACTAATTTTAACAGTTTTTGTTTTAGTAAAACCACAGAACACTTTAAATATGTAAATAAAGCAAAGCCGAGTAGCTCTGAAAATAGTATTTTTTTTTTTAAATGAACTTTAGACTTTTTTAAGTTTAACGAATTGTATAAACGACAGGAATTTTAATTAGCTCTTCCATATTATTTATATAATATCTAGCATAAAGGATTAGTGTCCTCTGTCATAACGTTGCCTTTCATACAATATTATATTTCTATTATATTATATTAGATTTCTATTAAACTTATTTTTCTTCATATTATTTTTAAGTGATACGGATATGTAAATTAATTTTCGTAAAACACTTTCAATAAAGAAGATACGTTTACCCAAGTTTCAAATATAAATCACAATGGGTGTTATGGCTGTCTACGATTACCAAAATGTAGACCTTGGTGCATATAGCTTAGTAGTCTATTCCCGATTGTTCCTAAAATCACTTAAAATAAATTATCTATTTAAATGTTTTCAACTGTAAGCACATTCCCCTCAACCGCTACAGAGCTATAAACTCAAAATCCTACCACATATTGTACTAATCCTCAAATCTTGAAAAAACAAAACAAAAACATAGCTCTTCACAATTGCTCAAACAACTATTTCCAGATTAGACCACAAAAATTCTAAAGGATTCTCGAAAATTAGAAGGATTGCAAATTTTCTTATAAAAACCTTCTCCCTTGACTGTTTCCACACACATTTTAATCCATCTACCTTTCAAGTCTGTATGTAGCCCTTTTCTTAGAAAACTTTCCCCTTTTAAGTTTCCGGGATGCGGTAGAAGTTTCTTGTATTGATCAACGAAGGATGCAACTAGAAAATAGTAAAGCGAAACAGCGAATAAAAATAAACAGAAATAAACTTAAAGATACGGCAAAGGCATTAAAATAAAAGTTCCGTCCTAGCGTATGCAGTGGAAATCGTAGAACTTTTCTATTTCCATCACTTGTACAAGGATCCCGTGCTAAGAAAACTTAAGTCAAAGAACGTGGTTTATCATGGCAAAAGAGATAGATGAACTTTTCTTTTTTGGCGCTTTATTTGCCACAACGATGTTTGTTTTTTGTGTTTCTTTAATTTTCCAATTTTTTTAGTAGAAGCGCTATGTAGAATAGACGGTTTGAATTGCCACTGTAATTAATTCGAAAATCGAATGGAGGTTTTTAAAACGGGCCCCCTTTTTTAAAAAAGTGTAGAAGTTTAGGTTACATCCAACTATATGCGAGACGCGACATTGAGGGGACATTACTTCAGTAGTTTCGAAGTTGGATTTGGCACTCGTTGCCAAGGCTTCTTTCATGGTATATTTATTTTAAATAGAAAATGTTCAAATTAATTTTATATTGCCGCCTACTTTCAATACTCTGAAAAGAATGATCTGTAGATTTTCTCCGGAGTAAAGTAATGAACCCCGGAACATCAACCCGGGAAGCAGAAAAACATAAATAACTGGATAACCACTGATAGGTTGGTTTCGACTCAGACTGATAGATATTCCAATAGCGATAACTTTCATACCCTGCTGTCATTTTTGACAGTTGTAAGACATTTATGTTTAATATTTTTTGGCAAATCGTTACACATATGTAGACCCATATCGGAATTATTAGTTCGACGTCGATTGCAACAGTGTGGCCTTTGTCCATTTGCTACGTATGAAATTTGGCGAAAATATTTCGGTGTACACCCTTGCACCCAGCTGGTCAAGGAATGTAAGCTCCGAGACTATATCTTGCGACGTGAATCCGGGGGATTGGGCCCTAGGGATGCTTGAAGTCAAAACCCTTTTTTTCGAAAAACTGGCTTATCTAAAAGACACTCAAAAACTTGATTACATCCACAAAAATACACAATTTAGTGTGATGCTCAAGCTGGTGGCAACATCGATTCTTATTTTCTCAAAAACTAGTCCACAGCTTGTTGACCAACGTTGCAGTACAATTATTTTTCGAAAACATGAACGAGATTAATCCGAACGTTAAGTGCGTCCACTTATATGGACCCTACGAGACCATTAACTTACTGGCTGCTATAGTCCGAAGTGGTTGGCTGAAATTCACATATTACGATTTATCGGTTTGAGACATATGGTAATTGAAAATTTAGCGACATTACTCTCGATTGTAGATAAGGTTAAGGAGTCACATGTAATGAAATTACATGTGGATCGGTGGGATGCATTGAAACATGATATCAACCGACTCTGCCATCGACGACACGTTGTGCAGTGCAATGCGCGATTTCTATCAGATCCTTCCCTGCTCCATTCTACCTTGTCGTACCGTAATTGACCGGTTCCGTACCGTTTATCGAAGTAAATTGAACCCAAAAACTAGAAAATGATAGAGAAACGGAAGGAGGTGAAGCAAATGAAGAGGAAGCAGAGGCTCAACGCCAGAGCCCAACAGAAGAAGGAGGAAAACGAGGATAAGCAAGAACTAGAGAAAGATACTATCCACGATCGTTTATTGTATGGATTCGGTTCGGAGGAGCAAACATGTGAGGATGAAAGCGACTAACTGAGGACAGTTTTCTTCTGGTTACCTAACACATTATCTAGTCGTTCAAATGTTGTGAAACGCATTTATTTTAGGGAAACCAACTGTTTTGATTAAATAATCAAATTCGTTGAGAAGAGGGGTCATAGCTTGACATCAGATGTACTGCAATGGTCTACCGGCAGCAGTCATACCAAAACATAGGCTCACTTCACCTCGTAGACCACAATTGATCAAAATGAATTTGGCTGCTACAACACCTGGCAATTATTAGATCAGCAAAGATAAGTCTCACTGCATAAGTCGATGTTCGCAACTCCTGGCACTCCCAGTGGCAGAACGTTTTCAAAAACGTAAAGGGATCCAATCTGTGAGCAGTTATTTATACCAAATGTATAAATCCCATTCAGGTCTGATGCACAGGTGCTTAGCAATTCACACAACTTGACTCTAAGCCATTTCCGGCAGTTGGAACGCCAGCTAGCTACGAATTGTGATTTAAGACAAAAATATGTGGCTTTCATGCAGGAATACATCAACCTTGGTCGTATGCATGCAGTGGTAGATCAACCAGGCGACCTATAACCATCACACTACATTCCTCATCATGCGGGAGAATCAAAATTTCATGTGTTCTTCAATGTCTCAGCGTAGACAACAAATGAAACACATTTGCCAGGCCTGCTCATACAAGAATTTCAGGTAGACATCACCTTCCGATTTCGAAGAGTTGCTGTGGCACTATCCACAGATATCGAGAAAATATTCAGGCTGTCATTGACAAACGACATAGGTCATGGCAGCAGATATTATGACGAGAATCTCCAACTCAACCTTTGCGTACATATCAGTTGGTAAGAGTTACTTATGGCGCTGCAAGCCGACCAATCTTGGCTATACGAACAATGCAGCAATGTGGCATATACAATTGATATAAAACATCAAATAGTATCCGGGCAGCTGAAGATCAAATAAGTATCTTGCGAGACTTTTACATAGACGACTACCTTAGTGTTCCATCAACTTAGAGAGCTGTCGATATTGCAGAGGTTGTTGAATTCACCCCCCAGGAAGGACATTTTCATTTTCTGATATGGCGGTCAACTGATCCAGCAGCACTGGCTCAAATCACAAATACTCCTATTACGAACGAAATATCCTTGCAATTCGTATCAACAACAGTTCCTGGCTTACATTGGGAATCTATGACAAACTAATTTTTCTGCAAAATCAAGCTGGCTATGGACTCGGTCTAAGCGATTCTGCAAGGATCTATGACTCAACTGCTTATTGGCTCCCATCATTGTTGTGGCAAAAATGCACTTCCAACGACTATGGCAAGCAGAATTAGCATGGAATGCACTACTAATAATGCATGAACGAATGGTTGGCGCTCGGAAAGGACTTGATGAAACTTGAACAATTATGCATACCCCGATGGCTTGGATATACGAGTATATCACAACTACTGACAATCACGGATACCATACATGAAGGCTTATCACAGCAAAGGCAAAAAGTGGCACCTACTAAGCCTACCACTATTCCACACTTGGAATTATGCGCCCTCAGCTACTTAGTACAACTGTGGTGGACACCAGGCAGGCATTGGATTATTGTAACAGACATTCTGGAGTGGAGTGTTACAAATTGTCACAAATATTATATTTCACCGGTTCCGTAAATCACCAGATTTGCTGAAATCATATGCATCACCTGCTGTTGCTATATTCAACAGCACTCCAAGATTGGCTGTTGGCATTACATTCACACACACAACATAACCAGACAGATTGCGCAAGCAGCACTTTTAACACACAACTTATGGTGGCATGGTCCAACTATCGACAAAGGACATCTCTCAATGGAAGTCAGTGCAAACAGGATTTGAAAGCGCATTGTGGATAAGATAGGGCTCGAAATTTTCGAAGAGTGGCCTAAAATTGTAGCGCCGGAATGCGCTTACCATATGCCAGGTTCAAATCAATTGAGCAATTCTTCATAATGGATGAACACTTTTGATTCAAACTCAAATTCCTTCATTATGGCTTAAAATAAAGTTCTATGGCCTACAAGAAGTAATCTTTCAACCAAGTAAAATTGAGTTATATTTGAACGTCGGTCAATAATCAATTAAGGATTATTTATCGGATCTGTGATGAAGCGGTCAAAACCTCCAGTTACAAACACTATCTGTTATAAAAAGTGATAAATCTTTCAAAATACGCTCCAAAAATGTACAGATGTACATATAGAAACTTAAATGCAACATATCGCAATAAAAGTTCGGCATAAAATCAGTATTTCATAGCTGCAGGACCTGACTGTCTTCAGATTTTTAGAGAAATTAAATCGACCGTCACCGTTTGTCACAAAATGTAACCGTAGGCAGCTTTAAGGAATTGACATACCATCAATTTAGTGCTGATTCGATGAATACTAAGCAAACATTTTCTACTTTATTTGTTCAAATAACTGGATTCAAAATTTTTAACTCGAAAGGCCGATTTATGTTAGTGTCCAGCAAAATACTGGGCCGATCCTTTCTTGTGGAAATGATAGCCACCAAACCTAAGAGCTATGAACAATGCGAATGTAGTTTAAAATGTTTAGATACGAAGACCACATTAGCTCAACCACATTGAAACAATGCACCACAACTTCTCAGACAAGATTGTGTCTGAATCGTAACCCTCTAGTTCGAGTCGAAAACGGAATCTCCTGTTAATGAATTAAGTGATTGTGGATATTACAAAATTTCGTGTGGAGTATGCTGACCCTAGATCTGGAAGGAGGGAAAAAGAAATGTGTCTCAAGTGAAGATTTTAAATGGTAAAGAAGCCTGATACTGATAAACTTCCTAGCAGCGTATGATTACTGCATACGAGAGCCCTAGATCCTTTTGTTAACGCATCTTCAATTACCACAAATACTCGTATTGGACGTCCATGATTAAAAAAAAAGGGTCTTGCAATCCATTATGACTTGATCAACTTATACGGCCAACAATTTATGCTTATTGCATAGACAAACTAAAAATTATGCGAAACAGTCCTCATACACCAAACCTTTATCTGTTAACCCGTTTATGTATCATACCTCCTGATTTTGAGCGTTGTGCTACTAGTTCTTCGTCAAATTTAACTATGTTAGATAATGGCCACTGTAGTCTCTGAATCTAACTTGGAATTATTTAAGAGCGAGAGATTTCCAAATATCTAACGATATACATTACTTCTTATTTGACATTTGCCAACTACTCGTATAGGTCTAGAAGGTCCGTCCGTTCTAGCACCTTCTTTGTAAGTCTCATCATATGTAATACCATTCGAATTTAGTTTTTCTGATAGGTCGTAGGAATTAGATTAATAAAATTTAAAGGGATTTGTACCCACCTACTAAAAAATAGGAGAGACTTTAAATTTATTCAACCCGAAACGAATAAATCTAATACAATGTTACGAACCAATCTCTTAACTCATCCTCATAGAACATATGAATCATGTAATATGGGCCTCATAAATGAAAATTGTATTCCAGATTTGAAAAGTGAATGTGAAAAAAAATTATAATAACTCCAAATACTGGCAAAAAGGACTGCAATATAGAATGCAGGCTCGTCAGGAAATGTTAACTAAAATCAAAAGTTTGGAAAAAAATTCATCAAAATGAGCCTAGTGTGTACACAAGACGTCTGATGAAGATGGAAACTCTGTGATGTAGTACTTGAACTTCCACATCTACTCGTACAATTTTAAGACAGGGTGTCTAGGCAGGAATGATAGGAAAAAAATTTTAAATAAAACAAAACAAGTGTGAGATATAAAATGGATTCTGGCTTTATTTTGAAGCTATGTCCATGCAGTTATGTGTGGAATAGCACATCATTCAAATGGCCGTCTCGGCTTCGCTGGCAGTGCTTCAAACGGTCAGTCCAATTTTTGAACACTCATTCCAATAAGTGCAGCATCAAATGTTGGCCTAGAGCTCATCCAAAGTGGCTGGATTGTCAGCGTAGACTAAGGACTTGACGTAACCAAAGAGGACATAATCGAGTAGTATCAGATCGCATGATCGCAGCGGCCAATTGATGAACATTCGACTTGAGATGACCATGTCGCCAAATTTGACCTTCACAACTTCGAGTGTTGCGTCGCTTTCATGGCATGTAGCGCCGTCTCGGTTATATCGATGTTGTCGAGCTGTGACTACAGAAAGTTAGATAATATCGCCCTTTACCTGAGACCATTGACGGTAATGGTGTCTCCTTCCTCATTTCGAAAGAAATAAGGTCCGATGATGCCGCCATACCTTAAACCGCAGCAAACAGTCAACCTTTGTGGATGCTTAATGCTTGACCCAACACTTGTGGATTGTGTTCGCTGCAATAATGGCAATTTTGCTTGTTGACATAGCCGCTGAGCCAAAACTGGGCCTCGTCCGAGAAAATGATTTTTTGGCTAAAATTCGGGTCTCCGGCCAACATTTTCAACGCCCCACTCACGGCATTAGTGGTCCGGCTTCAATTATGGCGTCAGGACAATCTTATATAGATGTGGGCCCAAATCCAACCGCAAAATAAGTCTTCTTGACTCTAGCGATGCCCAAGTCGGCTGATCGGAGCCGAATCGACATTGCTGCTATGTTTTCTTCATTTCGCACCAATCTCTGTCTGGTTGGTGGCTTAAGATCCAGAAGTGTGTACTCGCAGGCAATCTTTTCCACGGTGCGACTAATTGCCTGCACATTGAAGCCATGATGATGACCGACCTCACGACGAAATTCCTGTTGCGTATTTACAACTGAGCCGAAACTTCGACAATATTTTTTTAATAATTTCCGCTCGTTCGACAAGCGTGAAAAGATGCATGATAAAATCGCTAACCTTACTGAACTGGATGTCACTGGCAACTTTGATTGCTCCGGAAACATAACAATTGGAAAAACTATCATTGCTATCTGGTCACCGTTTATTATGCTAATCACACTGGTAGTTAGTAATGATTCCAGTGAAAGATTTCACTGTGAATAGCTATTTTGGCACAGAGCCAAAACTATTGCATTAATAAGAATAGAACGTATTGTTAGAAGGACGTGATTGTGAAATCGTGGATCTGAAATCGGACGCGTTGCCCATGAAAAACTGGGAACATTGCTCCTCCACCGCGAAACTTGTCGATACCATATCGATCTTAAGAATCTTAAAAATATCACTAACAGCATCCCAACACAGAATTCATGTTCAAAACTTTGGTCATGGGGCTTATAAGACCCAACTGACTCAAGAACTTATGGCTTCTGACCGTCAGCCACGTATTATTTTCACAATTGGGTGTTTGAAATGTATGAAATAGATCGAGAATATAACCTAAAAATCATTTCGAGAGATGAGGGACATTTTCATCTTCAAGGCTTATCCCCATTGGGCTAGTACAATCCAAAAATGATTGTCGAGAAGCTTCTTTTCAGCAACTTGTTATTGTCTGATGAGGTTTTCGGGGTTAGAGGGTATCATTGAAGCATATTTCCTAGAAAATGGAATCGGGTATGGCTGCTAACGTAAATGGACTACGCTATCGAACCGCGGTCAATGAACTATTACGGACTGAGCTTTTATGCAGGCGATGCTTATTTCCAACAAGACGGTGCTACGTGTCACATTTAGCGTTTCTTCCCCAAGCCATTTCCCGAAATGCTGATCAAAATTGACTGCTGACATTATATTATTTAACAGCGATTTTTTTATGGGCCACGTGAAAAAGAAGCTTTACACCAAATCTCTTTAGTCAATTGAAGCAACCAAAACCAACATCCATCCTATTATCGATGATATAGAGCCGCAAAATTATAATTTTATCAAAATAGCTTGGTTGGTGAATAGTGTTTGTAGAGGTCATTTGACCGATATCCTTCTTCGTTATGATTCGCAAACCTTCTTCTATCGATTCAAGTTAAACTTCGTAAAAACGCGGACAAGTAATCTGCTCAGTTTGAGCGATATACAAATTTTTGGGAAATAGTTAAGTCAAACAGCTAGTAGTGTAAAGAACGAAAGGTGTTATTTGATATTTATCTTGATCCAATGTAATGTCTTTTGTCGACTTTCATGTACATCCGTATATATTCTGGCCCTTCATATCGCATACTATGAAGCTGACAGTGATGTCAGTTCAGGAAAGCATGCAGGAAAATCGTTCGCTTAAGCTTAGTTCCGAAGCTAAAATGTTTGTGAAAGGAAAAGGTCCGATTTCTCCAAGTTTTCTCTATATCCACAGTCAACAAGACGCAAAAGTTC
The DNA here is from genome assembly GCA_963966105.1 of Volucella zonaria. NCBI lineage: Eukaryota > Metazoa > Arthropoda > Insecta > Diptera > Syrphidae > Volucella > Volucella zonaria. The sequence goes on along the minus strand of OZ014530.1, from coordinate 292,073,587 downwards.
CTTTCGGATTCGACAATGGCAACGCTGCAGTTGGAGCTGTTGCTGCTCGTATTGCCATCAACCGCTACCACTACCGATGCATTCAAGTTTTCAAATTAACCCCTTTTTGGGGTATCGCAAAATGAACAAAACAGAAAAAAGGCTAAAAGGCGACCGTTTCCACTACGAACGAATGCGGATAGAATCTTTGGCTTAGGGTTCTCTCTTGTTCCTGACACACACAAGAGCACATACACGAGCACAGTTGATAGTAGCAAAGTGAGGACTTTCGCATCCTCTTTAGGATCTTGTGGATTTGTTCTTGCGGTGAAAAGCGTAAAGAAACTAATTTTATTGCCCTTCTAGCTGTCATGTCTTCCTCCAAAGTAGAGTCCCCATTTTTACTAAGTTTTTCTCCATGCTTCCCACACCCTCGGATGACTGTTTTAGCCCACTTTGATGGGCTTCTCATGGACATCCCAATGGGGGATGATGGAACATTCCACCCTTTAAGCTGAAAATGTGCAAGTTAATAACCATGACCTTTTTTGTTGGTGGCATTGTGATTGCCTCTTTTTTGAAGTCAAATCCGTTCCTTGTTTCTCTTCTGTGTTTGGCCAACCCTGTCCGGGCACTTGCTGATGCTGGCGGTGCGGGGTGACTCTGTTTTTCCGTGTAATAGATTGTATTTATCTGCACCCTCTCTTGGTGGAATTTCATTTAAATCACAATAAAAGTTTAATTAGTTTTTAGCCTTGGATCGAAAAGTTGCCGGTTGTGTCGGTTAGTGGGTTCTGTGCTTTCATCAAGGGCGCCTTCAGAGAGTGCAACCTTTTTCCTGTCGTTTGTGTTTGCCAATTGAAGGAGCAGGGGTTTTTGTGTATTTCGGAAGGATATTGATGCTTTCAACAAGATGTTTGTGCTGTGGTTTGCCTTTCTATGGTTAAGCAAGCACGTGCTGATGAAAAACAAAAAAAAAAAACAAGTATTGACAGTTTTTCTAGAAACCGGTTGTTAGTTGCATGGACTACATGGCTAGAACTCCTCCCTACAAGACTAAAAGGAAAGTTGTAAGTTATTGAAAGCTTTGCAATTAGTGCCAAAGGCTAGATGGAGTAGGGTATGATGTAAACTTGTTCATTAAGAGGTTATTTCTTGTGCACCTGGAAACAATTGATTCAAGTTTTGCTTTGATTGGTTTATTTTATAAGATAAAAGTCAAAGACTATTAGGTCAGTTAAAGGTTATCGATTGAGAATGGAAAAGAACTGGGGAGGAGGTTCTCCTTATTTGGGTTAAGTTTCCTTTAGTTGCATAGCTTATGTAGGAAGCTCGATAGTTTTTATGAGGTAGAACTTGGTCTTGAAGCTGCTGCAGGCTGATGAATTTAATTATGAAAAAGGAAAACTTGGAATGGCATGAAGTTCTAACTTCAAAGAAGATAGTTAAAAACTTTATAAAATAATTAGCAGCACATAGTTCTAGTGAAATTGTCTGTTAAATCAATACATGTTTCCTTTTTGTTGGGAAGAGTTTGGAGCATGTGTTTTTAAGACCAGAGGAAAGAAATTAAATTGAAAGACATATTTCAGGAAATTAGTAGGTTACGAATTTAAAACAGAAGTGAGTCTTGACTCGTTCCAGCAGACGCCAATGTAATAAAAAGCATGAAGCAGTTTCTTATAAGGACTCACATTATTTTCAATTTTTGTCATCCGTTTGATCGTCTTGGGTCATGATTCCTTCAAATCGGCCTGAAGATATGACAAGTGTCATCATTCTTTTAGCTGTGGTATTTTATTTTTATGGAAAGAGAACTTTGAATGTCAAAAGGTGATAATTTAAGTGATGCGGTACATCAGAAGTGTTCCTTCAACTTACAACTTTGCTGTCTAATATAAGGCAAAAGTATTTATTGCTGAACGTGTTTTAAGAAAGTTTAGTAGGGTGAATCTAATAATTGCTTGCGTGAATTATACTTGTTCGATTTTACAGAAGCTGGGATCTGTATCAATCTACGTAGTTGATTCCAGAAATATGGAAAGAGTTTTCAGAAGACTCTACATATATAAATGTGATACGACTTCAAGCAGAACTCTCTGGTTTATTTTCTAACTAAGCAGTAGTTCTTCGTATTCCGTGATAGGCCTCTACCGCTATATTGCTTACTTACATAAAGGGTATTCCTGAGGTAGAGTCGACTTCTTACTTTTACTTTAGATAGTGATACAGTCTTCGAGCGGACTTTTACCTCTCACAACTAACTCATCCATCCAGTTCGACAATAAGCGCGGATAGCTTCAGCTCCTGTCTCACATGTCAAGTTTATTAAGGTTACTCTCAACTTAATTTACTTCGCCGACTCTCTAAACTAGAGAACCGAGCCATCATAATCATTGTATTCAAATTCTTCTAAATTATATTGGCTTATGTCGTTATTCATCGTCTATGCAAATGGAACCGAAGATTACCTCAACACTTCCTTGCGGTACGCCGGCTAAAATTTATCTCGAGATACGTTACCAATATACTATATAATCGTATGCTTAAATACAAGACATTTTGCAATTTGAATTCCAGGTTTTCACACCTTGTCAAAGAGTTGCGGAATATCACGAGATAAGTTTGAGCAAATATTTCTTTCTTAGAGAGCTTTCTCAATTACGTCGGTCATCTAATAGTTGAATGCTTCCTTCTGAACCCAGACGGTTGGTCAGGCATAAGATTAGATACGAGCAAGTAGAATCCTCTTAAAAGATTTGGTACCAATATGAATTTAGCAAGTGACTGACTCAGACCGTCCAGTAGTCCACACTTAGATCACGGTACGCTGGGAGTCAGAACCCCTCTGGGTCTGGGCCTTGTGGACGCTTCACAGTGACTGTGGTTTAAGCCTAAAATCGCAGGAGGCGTTTTCCAGTTGGTTTCGGCCCGATATAGAGTTGCAATAAGTACTAGGTGCTGTGATCCTACGATCAGTAAGAGGCTTTGAACCGACCTCGGCACATACAAAGTGTGGAAGTCGTACCTCCAACACAAGTTCAGTTTTGATATCAATGAATTGACCCAGAGCGATGGCAATGCGTCTCCTTGCTCCCACGACTGTATCGGTATTGTGTGGAACTAAGGCTTATATTTGCCTTAAAATCCATGAGACATCTGAATCGCAACGTTGGCCCCAAGGCCACGCCCTATGACGTAGTCTAATAATGAGCGGACGTAAAGCAATACTAGTCTTATGTAAAGGCCTTCAGATTAACGCCATAGAAGGTTGCTATGATTTGACCAATTACATTGCGAGTCGCTGGTCATGGGCTAGTGTTTAGCGATGAAGACTACCGGTAGACCTAAAAGCGGTGCCATAGAAGTCAGGGACCCTGGAGTGGGAGCGTCATGGTGATTGTGAGTTAAATCTAAAGTCTTCCACAAGTGTAATGTGGAATGTGGAATCCCATGTGAAGTGGGATCAAATAAGTACTGAGTACCGTGACCATAAGATCCGCAAGAGGTTTTAGGCGGGCCTCGACTCAATCCAATGGTGGAGCTTGTGACCTCAATACGCGTTCCGATCTTGTTATTACTGAAATACGAAATACAATGGTCAGGGGTATATCCTGGCCCCGAAGGATGTATGAGCATCTCGTGAACACGACAGGTGTTCACATTAAACATTTAAGACGTTCTCACTCAAAAATGGGCCCTCGCATAGTTGCATAGGCTACGTCTTTTCAATGGCGTAGTGCGATAATAAACGGGTGTAGAGCAAACCTGGTCTTGTGTAAAAGAACATCACAGTTGTAACCGATATGCATAGCGTTTAACAAGCGACATAATTTAAAGACTTTTCAGCAGCCAAGTCTCTGCCCTTAGCTCACATATCATTGACTCCAAATCCGTCATGTACTACTTCAAAACTCTGCAAAACCTATGAACAAGACTAAACTATAGTGGGTTCCTGGTCATTGATGGGAACAAAAAGGCTGACAAACTGGCCAGAAAGGGCTCAGAAACTCCCTTTAATGGACTTGAACCCTCCTTCTGCATCCCTAAATCAGAAGTTAATTCAGCTGTTGGGGGGAATAGCCCAGGTCTAAGACAGGTGAAACGAGTCATCATGCCCTGCAATAAAAATGCCAATAGATGTCTAATTCTAAGTCGGCATGATATCAAAAACTTAGTAGTTTACCTAAGTCGACGGAATATTCTCTTCAAGGAACAATTCGACACCAATGAATTAATGAATTCCTCTACCGGTAGTATTACTAACTTCATTCGGAAAGTAGAAAATCTATTAGCCTACCTACAGTTCGGACAAAACGGTACAAAAAATCTTTTAGGTCAAAGTGCTTCACTTTTCAATTGGGGACTCAGAAATTTAAGAAAAAAAAAATAATGACTTCGAATTGGTACGCGTCTGAATAAGATTTCCTTAATGATCGAGAATGGGGATTATTCCCCATAGTAGATCAAGGTGATGATTGACATACTTCAATCCCTATGAGTGTCGGCGCCCTGTGAGCGTAAGCCATCAAGGCAGGTTCCCGCGTTAGGCCCTAGATACATTCTGACTCGGAACATATGCTGGTTTAAGTTCCGCATTTATAATATAGAGAATATTTTCTAGGCAACATTTTAATGACTTCCCCGGTTATAAGATCGTGACCGGAAGCTCTCCTTTGTTTAAATTTGTTTAGGTTTTTTTCGAATTAAGTTAGCGTTGCGTTTGGTATTGTGTGATTGTCACCTGATGTTTCCAATGCAGGGATCTTTTGAACGGGCGCTTGACCCAAGAGTCTATTTCCGATGGCAGGAAAGACACGTTCTTATTTCTGTTTTATTGGCTGCGCATTTATTTACTGCATTCCAAAGCGAATAATTGGATTCTCTTTTTGTTTTCATTTCATTTACGGTTCTTCGATAGAGTGTATTATTTGATTGGGCATATTGAATAATTTCCAGTTTCAGCGATTTTCAGTTCACAGATAATCATGCTGGTCCTTTCGATGTTAATAAGAGTTGTCATTGTCATCATTTATCAAAATCAGCAGAGCTGTGCGCTCTAGGTGATGTAGTCATACAAGTCAGGTTATCCGAGCTTTTCTGACGAGGTCCGTATCGTTATACAGCCCGTATAGTTCGCTGTTGCAACGTCTACTCAATTCTCCACTGATGCAAATAGCTGAACTTTTGAAAGGTTTGCCTCTGGAGATGGCTTGTGAGTTCTGCACAATTCTTTCAAGAACGATGATAAAAATGTTGAAGGTCTCTACTTTGTCATCACCGACCATCGTCATCCTGCATAGTCGATTGAGCTTGGCAGAGATGCCAAAACTATACATGCCTCTGTATAGTTCGTCTCTAAAGATACTGTCATATGTGGTTTTTCTGGCCTAAAACCACACTGGTAGGGGTCGTCAGATTGCAGAAAAGTCGTCTTAGGCGTTCACATCATATGGCAGACAGGGTTTAACATACGATGTGGGGGAAACTTATTTCCATGTATTTGCCGCAATTCAGGGTGTCTCACTTCTTTAGGATCAGACAAACAATACTGAGTTTCCATTTGTCCGGCATAGTTTCGTCGATCCTGATTCTGGAAATGGGTTGGTGTTTGCACTGCACAACGATAGTAGCTAAGGCAAACCTCAAATTCCTTTTCTTGTGTGAATACTTCTAACTCGTCGATTTTATGTAAAAGTCCGTTTGTAATCCAAATTATTATGTTGAGCTTTGGTTTCGTCCGTTTCATAGATCATTTTACCCGTAGAGTTACAACTTATTATAGACTCTTACCAATGTCTTCAAAGTATTATCTTTGGCTTTAAGCTTTTCGTTTTAATGTTGCAAAGTATTTCCATTTTAGTTAACCTGGAGATCGATATTTCCCTTACGGAGGTGATTAGTTTTCACTGAACTCTGTTCTTGCGCCGTCGGAATTCTTATTCTACACTTAGCTGTTAAAGATCATAGTGGTGGAAATTTCGTCATCCTTCAATAAATCGTTGCACTCAGAATCCATAGAGCCGACCTCCGAAGAGGGTGGATTTTTCAGCAACTGGAATAATTATAAATTTCATTTCGTCAAATGCATATTTTACATACTCTACATGCTTGGTTGGTGGATTTAGATCGACTTTTATGACGGACATGCCTTCCTCGGGTATATTCTAATCCTTACTCGAAGTCTAAGAGGTGCTTGATAGCCAATTGCCTTCTCTTAAAGGTTTTTTCATTGGATCTGAGCGCTGGTGAAGAATTTAAAGCGTATCCTAGATTGTTTAGTCCCTAGCTCATGGCTTTATTTTCCAAAAGTGACGGTCGGTTAGAAATATAAGTGTAGTGATCTAAAATTCATACGTTATCCGTAATATTTCCAAGACCTACGACAGTAAGCATAGCGATGCAACAGATGGATTCTCCATAATAAGCTCTCTCCAACTGTTCCAAACAACTCGGCGGTTAGGTTGGACATAAGTCAAGATATTTCTTTACTTCGACCAGGTCGAGTGGACGAAATGATTGGTTACTATTATCCAAATTGAGGATATCGGAGAGCAAAATTGTCCTTTCATGACCACAGTTGCAATTGCGATTCTACTATTACATTTCCTTGTTGATGCGATGACTTTCGAACTACATTCGTGTACTAGCACCTGAATACTTCTTTGGCCGCAACGTTGACATGCTCCTTCTGTTACCTCTGCGAAGATGAAAAGATCTCATTTCAAATTTAGTTGAAGATGAGAGCACGCTGTAATCGATTTTTAAGGTAGAAGTAACACTGATAGATACTCGCCGATAGATGGAAGCAACAATTTTAGACTTTCAGATCTTATGTCCAATAGCATTTTTATATCGAAGCTAATTATGGTCCGGCTATTTAGAGTTATACAGGTTAGAAAGTGTACCATTTTCTAGAGACATCCTTTGCTACTTACGACTCAGTGTCGTCAAGAAGAAAATTCTGATAGCTTTTGAATAAACGTACATATGTCAAAAGACTTAGACAAACTTGTATGATTGGACTCAATGACGATAGCGAACGCTGTCGATGTCTTGGACAAGGTATTGCGGTGTTATGTCATTTAACATGGAGTATGATAAATTCGTACGAAACACTTAAGCCAAAACCAGAGGCACAATTGTTCGAAAATTAGTGCAAACTCTTGCGTATGATGATGACGTTGATACCATTTTGAAGTTTACCGAGCTGCCACTGATGCGCTTGGACATATTGAAACAGATGCAGGAAAAATAAGTTTTAAATGATGGCAAAATCTTATATATACCTCCTACAGAAAAAAAAGTGAAACATAGACGAAACGGGCGGAACGTAATAATAGATAGCCAAAAATTTGAGATAGCCACTAACTCTCATTATGACGCTTCAGTTCCCAGTCATTGTTTCTTTGACCTATAAGGCCTCATCAGTAAGCATCAAGAAGACTCTACAAATACATATCATATATGGGACTCACATCATCCCAATCAGAAATTTGAGCCGAAAATAGCCACATTTATTTTAATTCTGAAGACAGCAAATCAACATTCCGATAACATTTATCCACCTAAAGAATTTCTTCCGAAGAACTGTTTTTTTTTTAAATTACACAGCCCAAAAGCATATTTTTAAGTCACAACCAACTGATGACAGCTATAAAAAAAGGAGCCCTCAGTAGTCCTAAGTCTCATTATCTACCATACCTATCCATTGACAACAATTCTAGAAAATTAATGAAAACAAAATACTCATCATCTCTGTTATCAGTTGAAGAAACGGCTTCTTATCAAAGGTCACTCTTCTTCAACCAACAATCAACATAATAATGATTCCTACCACATCTACCCAACAAATTGCCTAATTTAAGGAGATAGAAGAAAGAACAACCAACACACCTTATATTTGTCATCACCACCTGCGACAAATATGTCCAGCAAAAAAGTCTTCCATTTCAAGAGCTCATGGCCCACTTCCGACACCAGGATACGCCACTTCATTGTTCAAAAAAAATATATATATATATATATAAACATATAAAAGAAGGTAAGGAGAAGCAATCAACCATTGTGAATACAATAACAAAACAACATCCTTCGTCATCAACCATCAACCGTCTGATGTCTCTTGCACTTTATGACCTTTTCCGCAAAAGCAAACTACCATAAACATTTATAACATTTATAACATTGCGGCAGTTACTTAACCGCGAACAAAAAGGACGTCGCGCCTTTGTTAGAAATGAATAGTATCCGGACGAAGTCACCACAATGATAAGGGTTTTTTTCACAAGAAAAAAAATTTTAAATGAGCAACGACAAGAAGAAAATTTTTAATTTTCCAATGTGGTTTTTTGTACCACACTTTCTAATAAAAAGAAAATAATAATTTTTTACCACGTTGCGCTTCCTTATCATTATCGTCTTCCCTTTATTGAAGAAAAATGTACGCAAAGCGCTACATATTTTCTTTCTGAACGAGGATGAACGAGGGTTGACATCTCCACCTTCCTATCAAGTCCGGATTGAAGAGAAAGAAGAAAGTGCGAAGAAAACATTAATTTTTTTTCCAACAATTTCACCACCCCATACAATGGTTAAAGCTTCAGCTACGGCTACGTTTGAGCCAACAGTGGTAACAGCGGCATCGTGTTGATAAGAATTATTAATGAGCGAATAATGGGAAATAATCTCACGGAAGGCAACACTAAATTCAAGGATCTTTTGTTATGCGTTCGTCCCTCCCAAAAACAACTCACATCTTACACCTCGTTGCCTTATCGATGCTTACCTACGCAGGCACACCTCTTTCAAGGCCTAAGACCAAGGTACATACAACAAAATTGGAAAAAAAAACGGAGTATTTTTCACTTTTTTTTTTTTTGGGGGTTGCTGCTATCCTCCATTTTTCTCAACTTACTCATTTTTTTATGAGCTTCTTTAACAGGCCATGCCAAGACGTGAATATTCGTTAAAAATTTTGTCGTTTCCTTGACTCTGTTCGACCTTATCAAGACGTTCCCAGAAGATCCGCCACCCAACATCCAAGTTTATTTTTCTCATGCCATTTCCTTAAAAGAAGCGCCCAATGCCGGCCCACCCACAAATGCCAACTCACCCGCGCTTTTAAATTGATTTAAATTCACAACGGCCCAGTCCGCGTACGTAGTGTATGGCGTGAGTTCTCGTTTGCGATCACGACTTGGATGTAATTTCAGCCACATTTCTGCTGGTGAGTAATTAGCATGATTAAATACTGCACTAAACGTAGGGCGGGGGTGAAAAACGGCATGCCTCTGACCATTTGCACATTTGTCAAAACATTAAATGAAAATTTTCCTCAACCCCCTTTGACAGAGAAGAAGTAAATTACCGTACACCACATCGTTCGGGATAAACAAGCGTTTTCCTTTCGTAAGCAAACCACCCCACTACCACACCGCAGACTAAACTTACACTAATGCTTGGTGGATTTTCATGTTTTCTTTTTGGATGGTTCCTATCTCCAGTATACTCGTAAATAACCATTGGACCGTTGGGAGCCATTTGAAATTTCTGCTGATAAATTTAAGGTCCGCCTTTGAATCCGCGTAGTAAGGGAGAACAGAAAATATGATAAGGATAAAATTGATTTCCCACCACGAAATTTTGTTGGTCTGTCAAATTTGTTAGTGGCATAAGGTAACACTTAACTACACATAATTACCATCAAAGAGGGTGACCAGACTATGGAAAAACAAAGACAGTCCTCTTTGTAATAAACACCCATTTTAGGCTGGTAATAAATAATCTCTCAATTGACTTGAGACAAAAACATTGGACGCTATTATTCTCCAATAATTGCCAACTAACGCACAAGCGAACCGATTTCCTGTGGGAGTAAGGAGAAATCACCGGGTCCTCAACTAAAAGCAACAGTAAATCGCTATGGTATACGAAACGAATACTAGTGGTGATGTTTGTGCATCTGTATAGGATATTACAGCCCCAAATATTGTGCGAAGAATCCTCGAAAGAAACCATTTGAAAGTGATTTCGATTCGATTTCCTTTACTAGCGGGGAGAGAAAAACGAATGAAAAAAACGAAAACCACCTAAATTATGTTCCTCTGTCGGAGGGTTCAAGATAGGGGGTGCAAAAAAAAATATCCCAACCAGAGGGAGAAAAAAGAGAAAAATTACCCAACTTATACTCGTCATCCCTACTCGGTAGGATAGTAGGCGCTGGTGGTGGTGATGGTTGGTGGGTGTAACTGTAACTGGTAATACATAGAACTGGTACTCATCCATCCCTGGTATATCTAGCACAAGACGTCTTTGCTAGGGTCGAACGTATGTCTATTAGATTTCGATATTTCATCGGAAAGCAATAAAAATTGCAAAAAAGAATTATTGCCAATTTCGCAGCGGTCCAAGGGAGTATTTATTTTTATTCTCCCTTGCCCGATCTCTCCCCATCTGTTTTGTTTTTTTTTTTTTAGTTCTTTGGTGAGGGTCAAGCGGTACTTATTGGTACCTTGAGCTCTCAGTTTTTAAGCTTCCTTCAAAGGTAGTATGAGTCTGCGTGCGGTACTACTAAGACCATTAATATGATTTGAATGGTCTAGTCGAGAAGACCGATGGTATGAGTATAGTGGGATGAAGGCTGCAACAATATTGCTTCGTTCAAATTTATTACTTACTCTCCTTTGACTCCTTTGAACAATGCATGTAGGGATGAAAGCTTGTGTTTTATACAAAATAAAAATCTATTGAGAGAGAGAAAAACCGAAATTAAGTTGTTCTTTGTGGCTTTTGTCTTAAGAAAGGAATCGACAATTTAAACTGAACGCTTTGTCATTCGGTGTTCGGAGCACTATTTTGGCTCAGTAAGCTGGAAAATTTTGAATTCCTCTAAGGATTTAATGTCAAGTTTTATAAGCAGAAATGTTGTAGAGGAAATTGTGTGATAAAGCTTACCAACAACAGGGTTTTGACTATCCGATTTAATAAACTTTGGTTTAAAGAGATCTTTTTGGACGTAACTTGGGGAAATTCCTAAAGTGAGAGAAGGATCTGTTTTATAACTTTAGTAAATAAAGGGCTGATAAATTTGAGGAACGGATACAAAGGTGTCCTTTTCCTTTGGTCATACTCGTAGTAAACATTGCTTCTTGGACCTTTTTGTACAAGAACTGCGAGTAACTCTAAACTAAACAACTACCCCACTTTGTTTTGATACTTGCTAGTGGCAAGTAGTGGCACGTCTAAATGGGATAAAGCCGACACGGGAAATACAAATACACGAAGCAACATATCAATGGAACTAATGTTGCATACTATGAAAATATAACAGCGAGTTCTTGGCATTTGAGAATGCAAAATGATTGAGCCCCAATGCAGCCGTCAATGCAGCCCAGTGCGAGGCAGATTGACCCATGGCGCACGCATGGCATGATTCAGATTTTACAGATAATGATTTAAAGACATCGTGACGTATGGAAAGATTTGCACATTTTGCCCCGGACTTAGTGTCTTAAATATTGCTTCCGTAAGTCGAGCTAAGTGGCTAAGTGGCCGCCGTCAGAATTGATGACCATTCGTCTCGATTTGTGGCATTTCCCATCACTTTTGAAAAAACTTGGGAAGCTAGTTGAACTCAAAAAATCCCACAAAAAAAAGCCTAGAAAGGTTAATTCAGGCGATCTTGCGGGGCAGTACAAATCGCCAAAACGAGAAATTAGGCGACCCAGGAATGCAGCCTTCAAGATTTCGGTTGTGGCTCGTGAAGTATGCGCTTCCAGCGTAAAAGTACATCATGTATCAACTTCGACCACGTGTAATGGGTCTTCGTGAATTATACTCGGTTTTTTGGTGAGATAATTTTGCTTCTTCACATATCCACAGAGATGAAAATGGCGACAAGGCCGCTCGTGATGATTTTCAGTGAAAAGTTGCCTTCTTCGTGGTCGAGGTTCAGCATGGCTTGAGCGTGCGTAGGTTACACGCATTTTGCGGTCAGAGGATAGCTGATGCACTGTCTGCCGCTTGCAAGTGAACATTTAGAGTCGTTCATCAAAATTCTCTGTAAAGACGTCTTCTAGTCAATACTTCGGGGTCCTCTGCAACATCTTCCACCACAGCTGCGATATTCTCAGCAGAACGGCTGCTCCGGGGCCGGCCACACCTAGCAGCATTTCGTGTTGCCCCATACTCTTCTAGGCAAACGGCTAAGCGTCGTAATGTTTTCCCAGTTGGTGTCGGACGATCGGGAAATCTGCGCCGAAATTCACTCTGCGCCAAAACCACCGACGAATTATTCCGCGTTCTTTAGGAGTATAGCTATTCATGTTTTATTGACGTGTATTTTGTATCTTTTTACGTCACAAATGTCAAAGTATAATTGACATTTGCCTCCATTTGCAAAAATGATAGCCCTTTCCGATGGTGTGATGACTTTTGTGCCACCTAGAAGGAGTCATGGCGCCATAGTGCAAAAAATTTAAATACTTTAGCGCTAACCAGCAAGGAAATTGCGATAATGATGTTGCTCATAGATTCAGGTGTATCCTTTTGTAACAGATGTTTTCTGTCGTTCTTTATTGACAGCATATACATTGCTACAGGACATCGCCTTATTTAAGTCATTTTGTAACTTAGAAAGTTTCAGTTTTGTCACTGCCCTTCTTAATAGAGCACCATGCATTCTCGTCATCCTGCATAATCGAATGAGCTTGACAGTGGTGCCAAACTTAGATGTGGGTCTGTATAGTTCGTGTCTGTAGATGCCGTCCTAGGCGACTGTGATGAAGAGTTTTTATGGTGGACTTTTCTGGTCTAAGACCACATTTGCAGTGCTCGATCAGACTGCTGACGAAGTAATTCTTCTGTTCTGTAGTTGGCGCAGTTCAAAGCATCTCCCTTCTGTAGGATCGAACAAAAAATGCTGAGGTTCGATTCCTCTGGCATTCTTTCGTCGACCTAGATGTAAGAGACGAGTTGAAATATCCTCGGTCTATAATTATGACCTGCTGTTGTAAACAGGTCGGCAGTTAAAGCTCAGCGGCTGTTTATGACTTAGCTTGAAATTGTTGTCCTGAATTCATCTCGATCGGGTGGACGGAAATGTTGTCTGTCTTCATACAGATTGAATGCTGCCTGATGGTGGAATGTTGTTCGTAATCGCCGTTTAACAGTCTACAGAAATAATCTTTCCAAATTCTCAGCACCGACTGTGGTTCTACTATAAGGTTTACTTCTCCATCTTAGAGATTTCTTTTGTGGCAGAACAGAATAGCTTTACAATATTCGTTTTATTTTCGATACAACTTCCGAACTTCATTCTTCCGGTAGTAACTTCTAAGACCTTGATCAAGGGTTTCTCTTGGTCTTTCTTTTTTGTTCTGAGGAGCCCAGGTTTTTTCCGTTTTTCTAGTCGTAGAGCCCAAGAGCACCTCTCACTCTTTTCTGCAAGGCCGCTCTGTACATCCGTTGTTTTTTCATGCTTGACTGTTGGCATTCGTCATCGACCGAGGGTTGCCTTTGTTGTTTTGGGTTGAAACCCAGTACATCAGAGGCGGCTTCTCTGATTGCTCTGTGGGAGTGATGCCACTGGTCTTCTACTTCCGATGTTGAAGGAATCAGTTTCTTCGGGTTAAGGGAAACTCGTTCGCAAAGATCCCTGATGGTCTCCTACGGTTGTAGCTGTTCGACGTTGAACTTCCTGACAATGGTTTGGTGGCTTTGTCGAACTTGGGATTGTAATTGCAAAGTACGAGCTCCTAGTAGCAGTTCTTGGCAAAGTTGTCCCTCTCTTCGGTCGGCGCGTGGGTGCTTATGCAAATTTATCCTTTTAGGCGTTCGCTTACAAACCTGAATCTCAAGATTTAATTCCTACGGCGAACCGACGTCCTCATAAACGCTGTGAGTGCTGTCCTTTTCGTTCAGTTTGTGTGTATCATTCTCCTTAGTATACATAAATCACAGTTTTCCATACTCTTTCTGTCCGGTAGATTCTATCACACTTCTTGGATTTAGGTTATGTCTACACTTAATAGATGGATACAAAACCATGCGATAAGACTTATAGGTGATGCTTATATTGCTCAGTTAATCATGAGCCTCGATTATCAATGCAATGAGCCTGCTTAAATTAGCTTTATCTTCTATAGCCGTTACACCCGTCTTGCTAAGAATGGTTACTTTCGTACGTAACGAAAGCGATTTTTTTCCTTAGCTGTACAATTTATTTATGGAATGCCTTGCTGATCTTTCTACTTCCATAGTTTTTATAACGTGGAAACATCAACAACCAGCCAAGATCGAAATCTGGTTTTCTTTTCTACCTAATACTCCTTAGCACAAGGACGACGCCAGCTTTTTACGGCTTTCTCAGCTATTGTTAGGCATAGGGGGATAAGTTAAACTTAATACGTCTACATAGATATAGACTTAGTTCTAAATAGCTTACTTCGATAGATGCTGTCCGAAAAGGCTCTCAAATAGATCACAAAATTATCAGCATCGACTTGGGTCTCTTCGATTTTTATTAGAATTTTTCGACATTAGGATAGACTGATAGATTTCCTTGTTTAAGACTCTGAAAGGGATTGCTTCTGTATCTATGATTCTATATGGTTCACTTAACAAGGTCAACGTAAGGTTTGGGGCATGTTCATTGGTCACCCCGAGAAAGGTTTCATAGCTCTAGAAAATTTTACAATTTATGCAGTAATTAAGTACCACTTCACTGTAGATTTCGGAGTCTATCTAAGTACTTATTGTAAGCAACAAATTTCTTTAAAGGAAAATGTACTTTTTACTATAACGATTAATTCTAGATTCGTGTGGAACTCTCTTAGAAAGAATGAAGTCCATCTTTGAAAACTCTAAAATATCACTTTTGTAAAATCTTTTAAGATTGCTATGTAGCCTATTCCCTATGGCCTATTCTCTATTTTCACTTAAATCTGTAATTTTACAATTACAGTTTTGATGTTCGGGGGAGACCGTTCGAAAAAGCTCTCTACTGGTCCGATACAAACTCATTTGGACCGCGTGCGTATTTTGTCACAAATAAACAACCTGCCAAATTAACAGTCGACAATATTCAATTGGACGATGAAGGGGTGAGTAAAAAACTACCTCATCTAACTAAATTTTTCTCATTCGTATTGGGTTTGCTTTTTTTTATAGGTGTACAGATGTCGAGTGGATTTTCAAAATTCACCAACACGTAATCATAGAATTAATTTAACGGTTATTGGTGAGTATATAGAGTAAACAACGACCATACCATTGACTTAATATCTAATGCACTTTTGAAACAATTTTCGTTTTCATTTCTTGCATTCATCCTTTGACTGGGATCATCAACTCGAAAATAACTCAAACAAACAACAATACAGTTCCTCCCCATCAGATACTCGTTTATGATGCATCTGGTCGAGATGTTGCTGGCGCAGTTGGCCCCCTTCTGGAGGGTGACAACATTGTCTTGACTTGTGAAGTTCGTGGGGGTAAGTAAAAGTACTTCAGTGATGAGCACAAAATATGTACAAACATATATGTATGTGTACATTCATAAAAAATAAACATCCCATTTTGTATATTAAGAGGACCCACATCTTACACTGGAATAAGTACTTGCGATATGAGCTACCACCAGAGTCAGGTCTTTAGAAATTTTCCTCACTTTTTTTCAGCTGTATTACACTTTTGTATCGTTTTTATCGTAAATCATATTGAATTGTTTTTTTTTTATACATATGAGTATATATAATAATTTTGTTCATTTTTTTCGCTACCCTAGTTTCGTTCAGTATGCTGGAAATGAGCGGAAAATTCTTTCACATCGAATAAATCACATATTTCCTCACTCCTCTTGATACGAACGACGACGACGAACTCTCTTAAAAGGGTCTCTGGCCTTCGTTCAGTCTTTGGGGAGTATTGTTCTTTCAATGCAATTTATTGTTGTACCATGTAGATATGTGTATGTGTTTTCTTTCTATTCAACCCTGTCGTCCATCCGAAATGTTGCTTAACATTATAATTTACAGTGCCATCGGAAAGAAATGATCCAATGGAACTCTTTCGTTTTATAAAGAAACTTATTGACAAAACAGATTTGATAAGAGTTGATCTCATAGTAAGAAGAGCATCTCAATTTCACAAAGTTTAACGGTATGCCAGTTCCTGACACTAGTCGTTGATCGTGTCCAATGTCATCTAAATAGAATAAATAATTCTCCGGTCGAGAACATGGTATCATATTGTAAACACCATAGCATCCATCGCTCAAAGTATGCCACTAATGGAATTCTGTTTAATAAGACTCCGACACTTATTACCAAATTTGACCACAACATATCTTACTTTCAGGACAGACTGTTAATTTCTCTTTATTTTCTCATAATTTTTGTTATTCACTTCGACGGATGCTGCCATGTGCCTTTACCATTTTCTTTTTTTCTTTTTACGAAACATCATAACAGCATACCGGCATAATAAAATTAGTTTTACTCCCCTTCAACCTAGCTCCCTTTAATCGTATTTTTATGTGTATTGAGGTATGTGCCGGAAAATATCAGCGTGTTGAGAGAATAGCCTGTATAAAAAAAACCCTAAACTCTGCGATGGAAAAGTCACATGAAAGCCTTTCAATATAATTTATCGTCCTCTTCTTGGTGCCGAAACCCCATCGCTATGCATCCTGTGGTTCGTCCAGATTATGTATGATATAATATTTTTTTTTGTCCTTCCGTGAATACTCACTACGGCAGGAGTAGCAGCAATGCTTTGAGTTCCACTCCGATGTCCTTTCTTTGCGCTTTTTGTCAATGGAGCCGTTTAAGGGATTGGAACGGGCGTAAAGTGCTCTCACTTTCCTTTTGTTTTTTTTTTTCTTTTTTTGTGTGGCGCATTTCTTTTTGTCGTTGCGAAGAAATTTTACCTCGTTTTTGGCATTTAATATGCCGAAAACAATAGAGTCCCGGTAATTTATGAGAAAATTAATTAAATTGATGTCCTGAAGTGTGTGCTCCATGGAAGAGTTTTAGCTGCCCACTACCGCATGGTCCTACAGTAGTAAATGAGGAGTTGGCACCTTCTTTTGTGCAGTTCTTATGCTATAATTTCGATGGTGTTGGGATGGATAAAAAAGTTTCCTCTTGACTTTTTGTCTCTTATAGAGTATTACCTAAAGCTATTGATGCTTTTATTTCAATTAAGAAATCTTCACGATGGGTAAAAATTCAAATAAGTATATGGAGCAATTAGTAACAACTCGGATACCTAATCGAAAGTTTAGTTTTTTGATTTTTCTAAAACTTTCTTCACTACTTGCATAGGTACATGATATGACTGGACACGTGTATCAGGATTTTTGTTTTTTTTTTCGAGAAATACCGACCTTCCTGAAGAATTGCCAAAAAGATCTATTTTCAAAATGCCATATCTCGGCTCCCATAAGTCGCAGCTGGTCTTTTTTTAGTTTTAAAGCCAATGAATTGAATTTTTAAGAAAATTGCTTTTAATTTTATCTGTTTATAATTATAATGGATGTTTTTTTAGAGGTTTAGTTTTTACACTGGCAACACTGTTTCTATAGATCGTAAATTAGACAGTTGAAAGTTAATTTATGGTTAGTACGTTTTGTCATTTCACGATGAATATATTAACGCCAGAGCAACGGTGCAAATTATGCAAACTTATTTTGAAAACCAAGGTTGGGTTCGCCAAATTTATCGTCGCTACGTCCATTTTACGGTCGCAACAATCGTCCATTTGAGCAAGTTATTCGGAACACGATGAATCATTTTTGCACCACGTATACTCTTGTGGATAATACGCTTCCCCAAAGATAACAAACAGTGCGAACAGGAGAAGTAATTGCCGTTGTCGTTGTGGAGCGCAGTGTTGAGGAGAATCCGAATGAGTCGATTCGCCATCGTGCACAGCAATTAGAGCTATGCCCATCCACTTTGTTGAAGATTTTACGGAAAGATTTCGACTCAAAAGCTTATAAGATTCAGCTTGTGCAAGAGTTGAAACCGCGTGACCACTATGCACGTCGTAGGTTCAGTGAATGGGCTGAAAACATGATGGGAGAAAACCCAGAACCCTTTATCGAGGTGCCCTAATAACCATTCAAACTCACTGTTTGGTGTGCTCTATGCGCTGGTGGAATATTTCTTGAAGGACGATGCCGGCCAGAATGTTACCGTCAATGGAGAGCGCTATAGAAACATAATTTCTGACTTCTTTGTTCCTCAGTTGAATGGCATTGACGAGACAGAGCTTTGGTTTCAACAAGATGGTGCAACATGCCACACGGCGCGCGGCACCATCACTTTATTGCGGGAAAAATTTTGCTGAGCGCATAATTTCGCGTAATGGACCTGTGAACTGCTCTCCACTATCCTGTGATCTTACACCTTAGATTACTTTCTTTGGGTGTATGTGAAGTCACAAGTCTATGCCCTTAAACCGAGAGGTTGGACAATTTGGAAATCAACAATCGCCCTGTTATCGCTGATATACGGCTCCAGTTGCTCGATGAAATTGTCGAAAATTGGACTTCAAGATTGCGCTACATTGGAGCTAGCCGTGGAGCGCATATGCCCGATATTATATTTATACGCTAATGGTATGAAATTAACTATTAAATAAAGCTAACACTATCGATATTAACAATAACTTTAAGTATATTATTTCATATTGAATTTGTATAACTCTAAAAAAACACAGTTTATTTTAAAGTTATTAATACTAATAAAACTAATTAATCATGGTTATATTCGAAAGTTCTTCAATTATAACATTTGGCGACGACAAAACATAGCGAGCAGCATAGATATGGACGCATCTGGTCTGGAGTTAATTTTGAAAATTTTTAACTATACTTTTAACGCTCCGCGTCGAACTATGGCGCTAGATGCCTACCCCCTACGCTCTATATAACATGTATGTATGTATCTACGTAGTCTCTTATCTTATTTGATTAGGTATTTCAATACATATAGTATGAGTGATATTTTTTGCAAGATTTATTAATAATTTATGAAAATCATTTTCAATAAAAACTGTGAATAAAATTAATGAAATAATCATCTGGTCAAAGTTAGATCCGAATCGCTCTAAGAATCTAATCTTTTTAAATAGGAAACATCTCAGCGCCATCATAGGTGTCATCACTGGACACTGCTTCATAGGCGAGTACGTAAGACGGCTTGGCACCTTTGCAAATGATTTCTGTAGAATCTGCATGGATGAGGAGGAAGAGAAAACAATCCTCTACCTTCTCTGTACATGTCCAGCTCTTTTCCAGAAAGGAAAACTTCACTTAGGAGCTGTCTTCTATAATGACTTAAGCGAACTAAAAAATATAGACGTAAACAGTCTCCTATGCTTCATCGTCAGCTCAAACTAGTTCCAAAAGTAAGAGGGTCATAGATCCACGTGGCATCAGAATAGCCCAATAGACCTTAGTGGGTTAGTGTTTTAAACAGCCATTCTTACCTATGCACCTACCTACCTAATTAAATAAATTCGTCTAGACGGCCCTCTATTAAAATTACCTGTGAATTGGGAAATCATTCCAAGTCAAGTGTCCTACGGCCATCTGCTAAATATTTTTAATTTATTGCCAAAATAATGAAAATTCCGGCCTGACCGTAGCAAATTAATAACGATTTGATTGCTTTGTATTACAATATAATAAAAGTGAGAGTTTAAGACTTAAACTTTAAGTCCTCACTTCAATAAGGCTCATTATACATAGCTACTAAATGCTGAAATAAATAATATCTTTTCCTGCCTGTGAAGAATCCTCGAGGATTGCAGCCCCTTCCCCAAAACAAAGTGCCTATACCTGACACTGCAGCTGCTAGAATCATAACAACTTCAGTAGAATATTGCTCATTTAAGTACTCGTAAACTGACCAGTCTGAGTGGAAGTGAGAGTGCCACAATATTATAACTGCACTTCGGAAAGTGTTTTTTTTTAGAACTGTAATGAAATATACGCTGTATTTGAAAGTAAATCTTAATTCACATTGTCGAAATAACGAAAAACAATGACTAAAAAATTTGGAAAAAAAGATATGCTGATTTAAAAGAGTAAATGCTTCAATCCACTGAATTGAAGTTGCCATTTAGGAAAAAAACTAATAACAAGAGAATAGGCATGTTGGTCAAATAGCAGTATTTAATTTTAAATGCTGGATAGATTAAAATATTAAGAATAGGATTTAATTTTTTCATCAGTAAGCAAAGCCGGAAGTTGTTGATACAATTTCCTTAAGTATATACATATGTTGTTCCCAGGCATCTAATGAGGAAGTGGAGAAGAAAATGACAAGCGTAGGAAGTTCATTTGGAAGTGCAGTTGATGAAGTTGCAAAGAACATCTTTGATGCTTTGAACCCAAGCTTGATTTATCTCGGAACTCCTATAAAAGCAAAAAAATGGGAACAGGAATGATATTTAAAAGTAAAAAAACAAAAACATAACTGAGAAATTAAAGCAAACAATTTTTCTTATCTTTCCCGATTTTCTAGAAGATAATGAAAATAATAATGCCTAGATTTTGCGAAAAATTTTGCACTACAATCAATAAAACGATTCTGGTGAAAATTTCAACTATTGGTCATCACTGGTCATTTCCTGCTTCACCAAACTCATGATTACTTTTGGTTAAAAACTAGCTTATGTAAAAGGAATTTTGGAGGAACTAAATTTTAAAAGTCATCCTTCATTAGAGCAGCATGTTATTGGTATGGTAATTGCCTTTTTTCAATGGGATTAGTACAGTCAAGTCCTGCTGGGTCAAATTCTGTGAAAATTGAAGCAGCGAAGATTAAAATGCAGAAACGATTGATTCTTAATAATTTAAAGGACTACAGCTTATTTAAAGAAAGTAATCCCGTAGTTGAATGTAGCTTCTCAAGATTTGCGGCTTTACGACCCAAACATTGTCTACTCGCAAGAGACAGATGTCTCTAGTGTTTTACGTGAACTCCAGTCTGTGAAGACTTAATCTCTTATGCGCTGCCATCGCTTGAATGTATTATGAATACCAATCCGGAATTATAATATGAATATTGGAGGCACAAATTCCATCCTTGGTATGCGTCGAGGCCGACCTAAAACCTCTTCTTGATATTTGGATTACAGCACTCTGTAGTTATTGAAACTCTACATCGTGTCGAAACTAACAGCAAAACCTTTCCTGCGATCTTAGGTTTAAGCCACAGCCACCGTGACACTCCCTCTAGAGGTCAACCTCAACAAGTCAGGGCTGGCTCGAAGTCCGGGGGGCTTCTGACTCCCACAGCATTGCGATTTAAGTTCAAATTCGGAATACCGGTGGTCTTGCCACTAACAGGATCTACGACCAGCAGCTTGTAACTGCTCAAATATAAGCTGCCGTTACTGAGGAACATCAGTAATTTGACCTGCCCCCTCTTTTTATTAGACAGATGTCACTAGTGTTTTACGTAGGTACCTGCCTAGGCACTTCGTCTTCTTCTCTCTCGTAGAGAGGTACCAGATTCGAAGTCGTGTGTAAGGCATGACTTCACCTTTGGTCAACGTACGAGGACTATCTAATACCTCAGCCATTCTGTGGGTCATGGTACCAGGTTGCAGTGCAATTCAATATCGAGTAGACCGGTCGGTTGCACACAAGCTGTAGCACGCTACAACATATGCTAAACCATAAGATATCCAAGCACCAGTCAGTCTACGGTCCCCGCGATTTACCGCATGAAACTCCCACAAGGAGACCAACTTCTAGGTCAGGCTGGAACTATAGTTCCAGGGCCACCTGACCTCCCGTGGTACCAGAATATTGCGGTCACTTTCAGTTAGTCAACTTACTACAGCCCAGGACCGGCGGCCTGTAGTCCAACATTGTGCTAATGTTTTTGCCATCAGCTAACGATTTACGGAAAATTAGCGGCGGATCAAAGAACGGCTTTCATAACGATTACAGCACGGCATACAGCACCACGGCAGCATTGGACACCTTTTTGCACGTAACACAGTTTGATTTACAGATCAAAAAACTTGCCCTCAACAGTGCGATACGACTCACTAAACTAGGTTACTTTAAGAGCTACTGTCAGGCAATCCAATTCTAACGAAAGAAATTCCTTCCTCGGTCGGCTTCGACATCCCTTATGATATAATTTATCCGGAGAGGGAGGACTGGGAAAAAAATGCAATAATCAGGTCAAATGAAATTGCAATTTTCACAGTTGGCTCAAAAACAGAGGAAGGAGCAGGTTCCAGTACTTTTTCGGAAGGCCCAGACCTAAGAGTGTCTATTAGACTAGCGGACGCAAGCAGTGTCTTCCAATCAGAGGTTCTGGCTGTTCTCAGTGCGGCTGAGCTTATGCAGATGAAATCGGTATCCGAAAAAAATATCGCTTTCTACATCGATAGCCAGGCCGCACTCAAGGCAATGGAATCAACCAACGTCAACTCTGATATAGTACGGGGCTGCCGCACCGTACGGGGCTGCAGTCAGAACCGGGTTAGACTGTGCTGGGTGTCAGGGCACCGCGGTATTAAAGAAAATGAACAAGCGGACGAGCGTGAAAGAAAAGGAGGGCTACTCGACAATAGTGGTGTTGCTAACATCAAACCCACCCCTTTGCATAGTGAGGGGCATTATCGAGGAAAAATTCCCATAGACTGCCAACCTAAGGTGGTATCCACAGGGTATCCAAGGCTCTTTGACCGCTTTTTGACGGCAAGAGATCTAGGGAGTTAATAAAATTAAACAGATATAAGCTTAGGACAATAATACAAATCCTGACAGAACACTGCCTCCTGCGGCAACAGGCAAAGAGACTCAAATTATCAGATACGGATATTTGCAGATTTTGCGGTTATCTGCAAGCTGTTGAGGACATAACACACATGCTGTGTGAATGCGAGGCAATATCGCGTAGTCAAATAAATTTTTAGATTTTTAGGGAGATACTTGTTCGAAAACCTAGAGGACATAGACGGCACGAACTTCAAAGGCCTTCTTAGCTTTTGGAGGGAAATTGGGTGTTTCACCAGGATGATTGTTTAAGTTTTTATTATTTGAAGATAAATTCAACTGGTTCCACAGAGATCACAATGGACCCGTTTTGGTGCCTGGTCTCTGTATGATGGCATATCTATCATACACCTGTGTAACTTAACCTGACACTAGCAGGAGACATATAGTCAATGATTTATCTTGAACACTTGTGGAGACTTAATTTCACGGGATGCCAATACATCCAGGGGAGCAAGTATACGCCTTGCCAGCGCCTGTCGTCTTCCTGAGCACCAATTCGGAACTGTGTTGGAAGCACAAGTTCCACCCTTGGTATGAGTCGAGGCCGATCTAAAACCTGTTACTGATTTTAGGGTCATAGCAACCAGTACTTATTTCAACTCTACATTGGACCAAACCAATAGGAAGACCCTTTCCGCGATTTGGGTTTAAACAACGGCCGCCATGACGCTCCCACAAGGGGGCCTACCTATACAAGTCAAGCCGGATCGAGATCCGGGGTACTCCTGACTCCCATGGTACCGTGATTTAAGTCCTGGTAGGGACTACCGGGGGTAATACCGCCAACAAGACCTATGACCGGCAACTTGTAACTGATCAAATCGTAGCAACCTTCGGTGGCGTCATCTGATAATGTTTACGATAATACCAGTAATATGCTCTGCCCCCGCTTTTTATTAGACAACGTCATTGATGGGCGAAGCCTTGATAATTGGGTGGGGGCCCACTAACAGGAGACAGAACGTACCTGGATTTTTAACGTAAACCTCCTGCCGTAAGGCTTAATGTTTACGAGATGCCCATACACCCATTGGGAGCAAGGATACGCCTTGCCATCGCTAATAACTCGCTTAATATATATACTTATACCCGCTTATATATTATACCAAAGCAGAACTTGTGTTGGAGGCACAAGTCCCACCCTTGGTATGAGTTGAGGCCGACCTAAAACCTCTTGCTGCTCTTAGGGTCGCAGCACCCAGTACTTCATTTGCAACTCTACAATGGGCTAAACCAAAAAGGACACCCGTACCCGCGATTTGGGTTTAAACCACAGCCACCATGACGCTCCCACAAGGGGGCCTACCTCTAACAAGTCAGGCCCGGACCGAAGTCCGGGGGGCTCCTGACTCCCATGGTACCGTGATTTAAGTCCTGGTATGGACTACCGGTGGTCAAGCCTACCAACAAGACCTATGACCGGCAACTTGTAACTGGTCAAATCGTATCATCCATTCATGCAAAAAATCTAAATGTTTTCGATAAGACCAGTTATAGAATAAGCCTTGATAATTGGGCGGGGGCCCACTAACAGGAGACAGTGGGACTCACTCAAAACAACTAAAGAACATCAAAGAAGCCATAATCGTAGACTGATGTAGCCGCGGATATGATGTTTTCATAACGCGAGTACCGCTGACTCAAACGACTCTAAAGACCGCCAACAAATCGCGGGGCCAGGTGCTAAAGACGGTTGGCGTAGACCTTCGGACGTCTTGCTTTGCCCACAGCCGACTCTTCGTCGCCAGTTCTCATCACGTACGCTGCCAAGTAGTATACAGAGTGACCTAGATTTAAAGTTAACTCCTTACCGTTCAGTTTGTATTAATTATCTCTGGCAAGTAGAGGAGTGAATTCACTTCCTCGCAGAGTCTCTGGGTGTTAGAGAATTTGTTAAACATTTATATGGAATTACTCGGACCTTCCTTAAAACATAAACTTACTTTTTTATTTTTCTTTTGTTTTTATATTTATTTATTTAATTAATTGTCAAGAGGAATGGACAGCTCTTTAAACGAAAACTAAGCATGTCACACGATTTTAGTTGCCTGCAAAAATGTTTGCCTTTCGGGCCCCGTACGGGATTGAACGCTGGACCGTCCGGTTGCTAAGCCAATATATATATATATATATATATATATACACTCGTACAGTATAATTTGCTCCATGTCGGGTGGACTCATTAAACCTTACTCATTAAGAGCCTATGTAATATTCTAAACCTATGTAATATTCTGTGTAATAATATGTATTCAACCGTCAGAGACCTTTAATCCATTATTGACTATTCCAACGCAACGGTATAA
The DNA here is from genome assembly GCA_963966105.1 of Volucella zonaria. NCBI lineage: Eukaryota > Metazoa > Arthropoda > Insecta > Diptera > Syrphidae > Volucella > Volucella zonaria. The sequence continues at coordinate 292,048,486 of OZ014530.1, read as the reverse complement.
GTTGCGGGTATAAGCTACAAATATTATTGAAAAAAAAATTCTTAACAAGCTCAAGCTAATAAAATTAAAAAAGAAAACCTCGCTACGTCTTATAGCAGACCAGATATGACCATTTAGGATAGGACTGATTGGCAATTCTTGAAAATACAAGAGTTCGGTATTTCCCAAAAAATGCAAAAAAAAACAGTTTTTGATACACATGTCCACTTGTTAAAAAAGGTTTCCGACAAATAAAAAGATATTCTCTCGATTTTCGTCCAAATCTGTCTGATTCGTAAAAGAACGCCCCATATAAATGTCTTTTGTTACATTTTGGGAGAATGTCTAATGGAATGTTCATTATATGTTACATATACTCCTACACTACTCCTGTATAGCAGAATCACATTTTGTAAATTTGAGTTTTCCATTACTTCATATTCAAATTGCCACCAATGTGACTTTTGCTTAACCATTGACCGAGACCAATATCACTAAAATAGCTTCGATTTCATCTATGAAATTTGACATCATTATTATGCATATATTTGTCATTGACCTGTTTATCCTTTATGAGAATCCCTGGGTGTCAATGTGCACAACTTATCTATTTCGATGAGTGATAACTGCTTTCAACTCAGTAGAGGAAATCACAGAACAAACTATTTCATTTGGTACAAAATTATTTCGATAGTTCCCGAGGTCGTTTACCTTGTAATTCCCTTCACAAACAACACAATTTCTTATACCCGTTGGCATTTGTAATCTTCTCTTTTACTTTAAATACTGACCAACATACGGTCGATTATATGACTCGCATAATGCAAACCTTTAAGTTTAAGTGATATTTTTGATTTACAAAAGAGTCCTGAGTAGTCACGTAATTTAAATCACCCTATCCTTTCTCACTGTGCGGCATGGTATCGTCATCGCAATTTTCTTGTAGATTTACGACCGAACCTAATCTAATTACGATAATTACTTGTTAGTAGAGCTGGGTTTGGATGTTTTGAAAAACAGAAATGTAAATATTTAGCCCTATTAACGACTTGTAAGGTATTGTTTATAGTTTTTGACGTCATAGTTGAAAAGAAGAACAGTTGTTCCGCTTTCAATACTTTGTTCCTACTTAAGTTCAATAAAAAGTATATTGGATTTTTGCACCGTCACGATGTTTCCTATTGTTATCTAAAAAATTCGACTCCCTCAAATCCGCATTGAGTGCCATAGAGTTTGATTATGATGTTAATAATAATAATATTTTCATCATTAATTTCATCGATCGGTATTTGCTACATTTTCTCGTGTTGCGTTTGCCTTTATATTGGGTCTACAAGTAAGTTTCCAGCGTTTTTTTTTTTTCAAAATTTGAAGTTTTATTATGAAAACATAGTTACAATGCTTTATTCAAAGTATCGTCCATCGGAAGCTACAACTTTCCCCCATCTTTCTGGCAATTTATGAATTCCGGATCAAACAAATTTCTCGTCTTTCGAGCTCAAGAACGTATCGAGCCAATTTTTGATTTCCTCCATTGAGCTGAAGCGTATTCCCGTAAGAGCGTTCTGCATCGAACGAAACAAGTGGTAGTCACATGGTGCCAAGTTTGGACTGTAAGGCGGGTGAGGCAGAATTTCCCATCCACTATTTTCCAAATAGTTTTTCACCGAAACCGCAACATGTGGCCGTGCGTTGTCGTGTTGAAAAATGACGGACTCATGCCTGGTCTCATATTCTGGCCGTTTTTGTTTTAATGCCCGCTTCAAACGAATTAGTTGGATTCGATATAATGGTCCTTTGATGGTTTCACCACTCAGAAGCAATTCGTAGTATACGACACCCTTTTGATCCCACCATATGCAGAGCATGACCTTATTCACGTGAATATTTCGTTTCGGCTTTGTATACGATTTTCTGCGTTTAGGATTATCATAATAAATCCATTTCTCATCACCAGTGACAATACGATGCAAAAATTATTTATTTTTATACCGCTGCAGTAACATTTCGGACATGTAAAATCGCCGTTCGACGTCTCTTGGCTTCGATTCGTACGGCACCCAGTTTCCAACCTTTTGAATGAATCCCAGTGCTTTTAGGCTCAGGGAAACGGCTTTTTGCGTGACGCCCAATAATGCAGCAAGTCGTTCTTGAATCTGACACGGATCCTCATCCAGTAAAGCGTCCAATTCCTCGTCTTCAAAACTTTTCGGCTTTCCGGGGCGATCTTTGTCTTCAACTCCAAAATTACCACTTTTGAACCACTCGCGGCACGTCGATTCACCAATACATTCCGCCCCATAAGTTTCCGACAGCAAACGATAGGCCTCAGCCGCACTTTTCTTCATATTAAAGAACAAAAGCTGCACTTCCCGCAAATGACGTTTATTTGGCTGGAAACTTGCCATGATTTTGCCTGATAAAATGTACGACACCGATAGAACTGCTCAAATATAACGCTGCAAAGTTGTTGACAGATACAAAACCTACAAATAAAACACATGGGGTCTGACATTTCTGCCCGGGATCCACTGGTGGCGCCATCTCTGACAAACGCTGGAAACTTACTTGTAGACCCAATACAATGACAGAAACAAGCGCAGAAATTGCTCCTTTTGACCGATTGTCCTTATTTTATAAAGCGAAATAAGGAGCCTTTTCAATCAAAGACTTTATTCCATTTCTTGAATGGTTTCTTTTTACCACCTCACTTACTTCATCTTCTGTAATACTCGTATGACCTTCTTATGAGTCACATCAGACGGAATGTTATAACGCTGGAGCTCTGTATAGGATAGAGAGTTGAGATAGTCTTCGCTCATGTTTTTTTATTTTATTTTGATTGGTATGCCATAAGGACATGCGGTGAATATTCTATTAAATAAAATTACATTCCAATATACACAGGGTGTCCCCAAATTCATCATGGAAAATAAGGGAAATGATTTTTGGATATATTCTAAGAAACCCATAGATTTTATGATACCTGGGAAAACCTACGCTGAAGACTCTGAAAATAAAATGATTTTGTGTGATCTTAGAAAATATTTATTTTATATGTGTACTAAAATAGTTATAACAGGTGGTTAAAGTGTAGCCCTTTGGTTTTGGATTCCACTGCGAATGCTAATTGATGCTAACTGCTGCCTCACTTTTAATGGATCTTCGAGAATACGCTCCTCCAATTCACTTTTATTGCAGTTGCTATTTTGGTTGAATAAACAAGTTCTTTCATTCTTCCCCATACAAAAAATATGCAATACTATAAGGTCATGAGATCTTTCAAGCCAGTGAACTGGTCCATTTCTTCTTATCCGACGACTACCGTATTCTTCATTTAGCGAATTCTTAACCTCACGACCATAGTGGGCTGGAGCACCATTCTGTCGGAAATATGATAAAGCTACTTGAATCCTCCAATAGTTATGGTAAATCATTTCGCAAAAACTCCAGATAGTTTGTAGAATTCAGCCCGACGCTGATTTTGTGTTGAAATGATTTATGTCACCTTGTATATGGATTGTCCATAGCCCAAGAATGAAGATTATGAAAATTTGCGATCTCATTTCTTGTAATTTGAAATTCGTCCGTCCAAAGAATTCTGCTAATAAAAATTTTCTCCATGCAGTACATTAGAAATTTTATGTCAGGAAACATTGAATTGTAAAGTAACAGCTTTCAGTATTCTTTCATAGCCGAAATTGTTCTTACTTGTGGATCTGCCGCATTCGGTCGTGTACGAGTATTTGAAACTGAACCCGATTCTCGAAGCCTTCGATATGTATGTACGAGTATTTTAGTATGAAGTATCTTTGTCGGCCTCTTGAACTTCCATTGAATAGCCCATAAATGTAAATAATGTCTGCATATTCTTAGTTTGTAAATGCAGACATTTCAAAAGACATTTCTAAGCAACTGTAGGTCGGTATGCAAAAGTAGGTAAAAGGATCTAAGATCCTCTTACTCATGGAACCAATTTGGGATTATGATGAAGCGTAAGAGACTGTTTACGTCTATGTTCTTCAGATCGTTAAGGTCACATAAGGTAAGTTTTCTCTCTCTGAGAGAGAGCTGGACTTGTACAAAGTAGGTGGAGGATTGTCTCCTCTTCCTCCTCGTCCATGCAGCTTCTAGAGAAATCGTTTATAAAAGCGCCGAACCTTCCTGTATTCTTACTTATAAGGCAGTGTCCAGTGATGACACCTATGACGGCGCTGAGATGTTTCCTATTTAGAAAGATCAGACTCTTAGAACGATTCAGATTCAGCTTTGGCCTGATCTGTGTGGTCGCTAGATATGTTGGTCCAACAGTCCACCTAAGGTCTGTTCTTTTATTAGCATCCAGCTTTAATAATTCTCTGGAATGTCTCTATGGCCCGGCACACAGCAAAGGTAAAGTGTGAACTGCTCTGCCATCTCCGTAAGAGCTGATCGGCATTCAACGGCGGTTTTAGAATTTAATGAGACTGAATCTAGGGATTTGATAGCGGCCTTACTATCCGAAAAGATGCGGATATGCTTTGCAGATATCACGTTTTTCTTCAGCCTGGACAGAGCTTCTTTAATCGCTAAAATTTTCGCCTTGAACACGCTACAGTGATTTGGAAGACGGAAAGAGTGGCCTAGATTGAACTTATTTGAGAAGACACCGTCACCAAGCTCAATATCGGTTTTAGATCCATCTGTGTAGAAGCGGATTGACTCGTCATCCATGAAAGCATCTTCCTTCCAGAAGGATCTAGAAGTCTTTGTCAAACCAAAGGTCAGGTATGGTGTAATCGATGTTCTCCGTGAGGATTCTTAATATTTTAAGAATATTAACGTGGCCAAATAAATTATTTGTCTACTGTGTAGAAGTCGCTTGAAGGTCCCATTGTTCCCAATGGCTTTTTTGCAATAGAATAAAGCTGCTGTAGCTTTCTGGACTCTTTCTTGAATGCTAGGTTTCCAGTTTAGTTTCCTATCAGAAATGAGATCCAGATATTTTGCTGTAACGGGAAAGATTAAACTGGTACCGTTTATTGAGGGAGGGTCTATAATTGGAATTTTGTATTTCGTGGAAAAGAGCATAAGATCAGTTTTATGGGGCTTTGCTCCCAATCTACAGTTGAAGATTTATCTGAAGGAGTTCCTTAATGGTATTAAGATGCTTACTTGAGACGGTTATAGCAACGCCATCCGCATAGGCAATCATTCTCCTACTACCCGATTCCAGGTATATCAGCAGTTCGTTAACCACTAAGTTCTAGAGAAGGGAAGAGAGGACACCGCCTTGCGGTGTACCTCTGCTGACATATCTTTTAGCAGAAACCCCATCCAATTTAGAGTTAATTATTTTGCTATTTAGCATAAGACTGATCAACTCACCAAGTGAGTCATCTACCTGCGGAGTAGGTAGCGCAGTCGTGATTGCGGGTGTGTTGACTTTGTCAAAGGCGCCCTCTATGTTCAGGAAAGTGAACAATGTGTACCTCTCTATATTGTAGAAATTGTTCGATGTGACCAAGTAGTCAATGAATGCAAAACCGTTTCCACCAATTTTCCCGTACAGTAGGCATGTTGAACCATTGACAGAAGCCTTGGATCAATTTTAGCTCTTACATGGATATCAGTCAGTCGTTCTAGAGTGTTTAGATGATAGACTTATAGATCTGAGGTCTCTTGGGACAAAATGAGAGCATTTTCCGGTATTGGGAATGAGAACTACATTGACTTCTCTCCATGACAGCGGAATGTGGATCTGTTCTGAACAGGTCCTCATGATAATCTCTGGCGTGGGCAGGATAATATCTGAGGACCTTTGTAGCTCGGCAGTTATTATACCGTCCGGACCAGCAGACTTGTAGGGTTTGAAGTTATGCAGCGTCCAGTGCTGTTTTTCTCTTGTAATCAGACCATTAATTTTGGTCACGGATGCAGTACTCCTATCTGGCCGCAAAAAGGGAGCTAACTGGAAAGTGAGTGTCCAGTAGCAGGTTGAGTGATTCATCAATTGAAGTTGTCCAAGATCCATCGACTTTTTTCAAACAGCTTGGCATCATAGGATTTGTAGGGAGGAATTCTCTAAGCCGCGATGCCTAACAGATTTCTGTGATTTTGTCATAGAATGATCTCCAGAATAGTCGCTTTGCCTTCCTCAGTTCTGTTTTATATATTTTGAGGGATTCTTTGTATGAGTCCCAATCACTCGGTCCCAGTGCTGATGTCCACCAGTGCAGCTTTTTCTTGCCTCTAGGTTAAATAAAAGGGCAAGAAGCGGCCATAGCCTGATTGAGATCCAGGATGAAATCGTTGACTTTCATATCAAGCTCGTTAGTGTCACGTGTTGGACTTGAGGGTTCAGAGGTTAGCTTTTCTGACCGTACTCCTCTGTATTTTTGCCAATCAGTTTTCCGACAATTCCGCAACTTTAACCTTGGCTTAAAAAATTAAACTGATAAATTAATTTTTTTTCTAATCGTTCATACCATTGCTAAATTTTCCAAATACGAGTAGGCCCCAAACCTAGCTCTTTTGGAGAACTTTTAAGGAACAGGGTAAGGAAATGAGAGTTTTGACGGGTAGTCAAATAAACGAGCTATGGAATTTTATAAAAATATTGGAAAATTATTAAATTTTGGAAAACAACCATTCTTATTGTTAACTGTTGTTAGGAACGTAGGTAAAAAATCAATGCATTTTTACCTGTGCAGGTTTTCCCAAGTATCATAAACTCTGTTGGTTTTTCTGCCAACTTGTTAATGATTCTTTTTTTTATTATTATGGTTACGTTCATAAACAAAAAAATAGTAAACCGTTATGTTTATTACGCATTTTCTGGAGCAAAGTGACTTCATAGGCTTAGAAATTGGATATACCACATTGATCAATAAGTTCCCGCACCACACCACCGTGTAGCGCTCCCATTGTTCCAATTTGAGTTCTGTTGTTTTCTTGTTAAGTTGGTAAATCTGTTGTTGATATTCACTCTAAATCTTAACGTCATAGCTTGACATTTGCAAAAGTTACGTAGCCAAGAGTACATCTATCTCAGTGTGTGTTGGCGATTTTTTACATGTTTAGAAATGGATTTAAATTTGCAACAACGAACTTGTATTAAATTTTGCGTAAAAAACGGATTTAATGGTGCGCGAACGTTGATGTTGGAAAAGTGTTTCGGCAACGATTCTCTAAAGAAAACGGTTGTTTACCAGTGGCACAAGCGGTTCAAAAGTGGTCGTTAGTCAATCGAAGATGATGAACGCAGTGGCAGACCATCGACATCGAAAACCGACGAAAACATTGATGAAGTAAAAGAAATGTTGGTCAATAACCGTAAATTAACCATCAGACAGATAGCGGAGGACTTGAATATTGCCTATGGATCCGTCCAAGATATTTTGGTTAATGATTTGGGTTTCCGTCATGTAGCAGCAAAGTTGGTGCCAAAAGACCTCACTTTCATGCAAAAAAGAGACCGTGTTGACGTCGCAAAAGACGAGGCTGAATCCGATCCCACATTCATCAAAAGGATCATTACTGGAGACGAGACGTGGGTTTATGAGTATGACACGCAATCCAGACATCAGGCAAGTGAATGGCGTTCACCAAATGAGCCGAGATCAAAAAAACCACGACGTTTTGAGTCAAAAAAGTAGGCAATGTTCACGGTTTTCATGGATTACAACGGTGTAGTGCATCATGAATTTTTGCCAGAAGGCCAGACAGTAAACAAAGAGTATTACGAGTATTTGGACGTTATGAGACGTTTGCATGAAGCAATTCGCCGAAAGAGACCAGAATTTTGGGCTGAAAACTCGTGGATTTTGCACCATGATAAAGCATCGTCGCACAGTGCCATCAATATTAGTAATTTTTTGACGAAAAATGCAACAGATACCATCCAACAGCCACCGAATTCACCTGATTTGGCTCCCTGCGATTTCTTTCTGTATAATCGAGTTAAAAAACCAGTACGGGGAACGCGTTTCAGCAGCCGAGAGGAAGTAATGGAAAAATCGCATTGATGAACATATCGAAAACCGAATATAAAAAAATGTTTCGAGGATTGGATCAAGCGCTGGCATAAATGTGTTGCAGTCGATGGAGAGTACTTTGAAGGGGACAATATAGATTTAGATGAATAAACATGTATTTAAAGGTGGTCAAGGTGGTATAGAGAACTCGTAGCATTTTTCTATTGTTTGTTTTATTATAAATATTTGATCTGTTGTTGATCGTCCGCTTCAAAAGCCACTTTGGTATTCCCCTCTTGTAAATATTTTCTGATATTTTATTAAGTTTGTCGAACAATACATTTGTCATTATTTTGTATCCTGTGTCTAGTAGGGTAATGCCTCTGTAGTTTCTGCGGGGAAGTTTGTCGCCTTTTTTTTTGAAAATAGGATTGATTTTGGCGATTTTCCACTTTGTCGGTATTTCTTCCGTTTCCTATATATTATATGTATTCTGTATTACTTAGATCATAGTGTTTCCTCCAGCTCAGCTGTTATCATGTTTCCTTCTGGTGACTTATTGACGATGGCTTTCCTAATATCTTCTTGTTTTGGCTTTTAGACTTCTTGTATTTCTTCGTTAGGATTATTTGTTGTGTTATGTTTTTCTATCCCTGGGGTTTCGTTTATGTTCATTGTCTATTCGAAATAGGTTTTCCATCTTTCAGCAATCTGTTCCCTCACTCCTGAGACCATCTGGTAGACATTTATACAGTCGGGGGAAGTGGAATGGAAAAGGTGGGAGAAATGCTTTCTTCTTGAAAGTGATAATACCGCAAGATTTCTATTATTTATACCTAAGTTGCGGTTTTTATGAAATCTGCCAGATGTACTCATAAACACCGATTTGTAAAAAAAAAATTTAAAACGATATAAGGGTTTATTAAGGGACAAATTGGTAATTCTTTGAATAACTTAACGTTAGGAGCTCTTTGGAATTAGACGAATGGTGTGCTTTTGTTTAATAAGTAAGGGCTTAATTCTATTATAATATGTTCCACCCCTGTCTGACTGGGGTAGATTTTAGATTTGAATAATCCGTCAAATCTTGGTGGTGATACTGTCAGTCTTGAACACAAAATGATGAGGGATAACATAGTTTAGGGTTACAATGTTATTAATGTCGACGTGTCATGTGACCTAAAGCTTCGTATTTCTCCATAAATTGAATATACTGATGTTTCAGTTCCTTATTTTGAGATAACTTTCGCTCTGTTAAGTGGTGTTTCCTTCCATTTGCCTACGCAATTGGTGCTCTCACGAAATAGTAGCTTAACAATGTAGTGCCCATCCTTATATTTGTATGTGTTTTGGGTTAAATCAGCCTATTACATCTCTGCGGACCTTGATAAGTCACTACGTGCTGGTTCAATTTCTTCGATCTTCCATAATAGTTCAATCATTTGATGGAGGTCGTTGTCATCATAAGAAGATATTCCACATGTTGCTGAGACTGATTGGGTTTCAACTACCTTTCTTGCCAGTATCTACCCAAAGACTGTGTTTTGCAAGATAGGTAAATTGTTTGTTAGGCGTATTTTCCCTATGGAAAGTAATTGATGATATGTAGAATTCTGCAAAAAATAATTTTTCGGGACGACTGAAATTGGGATCCGCTAGTGGAACATTATTTGGTATTGGTCAAGCGGTAATATTTAAATATTGAGACTGCTGAACAAAGACATCCAGCTGTGTATTGAAGCCACTTGTTCTTGACTGTAATTTCATATGAACACGCTGATGCGATTCTTTTCTTCTATTGCCAATACCTTGAATACTCATGCGTTTCTTGTAAGAAGTGATAATCTCTTTACCAGGCGTTCTGTAATTACGTTCATTATATCCATTGTTTGCACCCAGTTCTACAATGGCTGTGCTAAGTAATACGTGGTGCTGCGTCACTGGCCTTTGGGATGCTGCTAATGTCATTAATGGGCGTATTTTCCCTTGGGACATTGATTTGTTGTTCTCTTCCACGCAAATTGCATGTTTGCTGATGGCCGTGCCCTTCACGTTGTTCTCAAGATGTAACAACGTGTTTTGTTTTTTATTGCACTTTAGACAGCTTCTTGAGTTACAATTGTCCTCGATCTGGTCAACTTTCAAGCAGTTTAGGCAAATCTTATGTTTTTGTACAAATTGCACTCGATCCACTGGCTATATAGGTAGTTGTAAGAATTGTCTGTAGCCGCATAATGGATGTACCCCGGTTCCAAAGGAATTGCATTCCACTTTATTGTTATGATTTGATATTAGTGGTGCCCACGCTCAGGATTCCAGTGATTGAAATTGGTTCGCCAATAACGCTAAAAATGCCCTTACTGATTGTTCCGTCGGCTTCTTGAGAGACTGTTCCTAAAGGTCCCCTTCGTCATGACCTAATTTATTCACTAACAAATGTAGAAGGATGAGATCCCATGTTGCGGTGTCTTCGTCGGCCGGTGTTACATAGCGCCATCAAATATTCTTGAATGGCATCGTGAAGAGCTTTAATAGCCAGTTATTCTGTGCAAAAGAGGTGAGCTAATAGCTCCGCTGCCAAACACGCGCATGTGCGGGCAGACTTCGTTTGATCTATTTGACCCATTTCTCTGCTGGCACTGATCGTAACACATGGAAATTGAACTGACACTGACCATGAACATTGTGAAAGTACGTGCAAAGTAAGTTACGTTTTTTTTGTTTCCGTGCTTATTTTCTAAGAATTTTGGTGCTCTGGAGATTGCAAGGGCTCTTTGAGGCATAAAAGAAGGAACATTAGAAGACTATCTGATAATGACATCGAAGATATGTTATTCGATAGTGGTAGTCATGTTGATTTTGTGCCGTGCTCATCAGAGAATGATGATTATGAAGATCAGTTGATAAATTGTGAAGAAATACCACTCGAGCTATACTCGCATTCTTCTGCCTGACAATGTGAAGTTTCACGAGAATTATCAGCAAATGATCTACTCGTACATCCGCAGGAGGATCTACTCGTACATCCTCGTGGATAGGTTCGTGCGAAATGTAGGGAATTCCATTTAAATGTAAATGCTGGGGTAGCTCCAACTGATTATTTTAGTTTTTTTTTGTAAAATTACTACTGACAATGATTTACGCAAAAACGAACGTACAAGCTAAAAGACAAGTTTTGCAGCATGAAGTGACCAAAGGATCCAGAATCAATACTTGGAAGAAATTGACTACCCCTGAACTGAAGACTTTTCGTGAATTACTTTTTCATACGAGTAGAACTGAACTTAATCGACTTCAGGATTACTGGAAAACAGACAGTCTGTTTTCTATAAATGCTTTCGGTGAACAAATGAGTCAGAGTAGATTTCTGCTCAAGATATCTTATCTTCATTTTAGTGGGGAGCAGGATAGACCCTTTGTATAAATTTCGCAGTGTAATTAATTATTTCAATAACCAAATGACCAAGTGTTATTATGCTTCGAAAGAGTTGTACCTGGACGAGAGCATGATATCGTGTTCAACTTGATACGAGTACCATGTACAACTTGATATCATACTTGTAACGGATCAAGTTGTACATGCTTACTGAACCCGATGCTCTAGTTTTGGAGTTGCGTGTATATGCAGTCAGTAAGGATAGCGAAGTTTCAGGAAAGGGGCATGCTGGAAAAGTTGTTCTTCAACTGCTAGGCGAGAAGCTTCATCATGGTCACGCAATGTACAATAAATGGACAACTTTTTTAGCAGCTTCAGTTTGGCGAAACACCTCCTCGATAAAAAGACCTACTATACCGGTACACTGTGCAAGGATTTGATTCAAAAAACACTAAGGAAAGGCGAAAAGGGATTAAGGTCCCGCGGAGGTGTTCACATCGGTAAATGGAGGATAAACGTCGTGTAACTTATATTACCACAGAGTCTGAGTACACCATGGTTCTAGTGGCAAACAAACGTGGATGAATCACTCAGAAGCCCCAACCTATCGCCAAATATAAGAAGTTTATGCTATTTTTTTAATATTTTTCCAAAAATCGTAGCTTAAAACATAAAAATACTAAGAAACAGAAGGCATTTTCCGCACCACCATTTTAATCTAGTTGTTGTTAAGGTCCCTAATGTTGATTTACGCGCCTTGAAGGACAGTCCATGCAGTTTTGTAGTTATGAGTTTTAAGATACCACATCTTTTGTATGCTCGGAATTTGTTTTTTTTTTACCAAAAAGAAGGAAAAATTGTTCCCACTTCAAATAATCACCAATAAATTTTGGAATAGTGACATTTGGCAAATTCAATGAATTGTGCGTTGTAAAACTGTTGGAGATGTCTACTTCGATAATTGTCTTGTCTTTTAGCTAAACCTTAATTGATATGGCAGTAAGATCTTCCTGTGCCTGATTTTCTACATATACTAATGTATTCGACTTGATTGTACCCAGCTATTGTGGGGTCGTCATTCATAGTGAACAGTTCAGGGAGTCTACCTGCTCCTACATTTATCCATTTGTTCTAAACTTAAATTTGTGGTACTGTATGGGCTCAGCTTCTCTCAGAGGCAATCCGTCAATCATTCTTCTTAAAGTGCTCATGATTGACCTCTGTTTTCTGATTGCATCAATGATTTTTGAAGGATTTTTTTCCACTGTCTCTGCCCACGCCTGGATCAACCTTTTGTGTTGTTGACGGCTATACTAATTTCGATTCTTCGAAACGATTTTTATATTGCTCGTATAGCGTCGATATGTCAGAGAAGTATTTCGTGATCGTAAGGAGTAATATGTAATAAACTTATTGTTGTATCTGCTTGTACAAATTTTCCCCAATGTTCTTGTAATTGTTATGTAGTTGCTCTTCAAGGTAGGCTCTTGCTTTCTTCCTATTTGCTGAGTCCTTCCTGAAATTTTATATAATCCGCTGCATTTCTTGGCCAGTTGCCAACTACGCCGCAATGAGTTCTTCGAATGACGTTATGACTTTCTTCTCGAGTACTAATTGTTTTTGCATTTCTTAATTTATACATAAAATTTGCTTTCTCTAACAATTAACAATTAAGTGAATGACTACATACTTTTTTATAATGAGAGCGCGCTCCAGGGGGTTTGTGTACTCTTAAAATGTGTGTACACTGCGCGAACGAAGAAATTTAGGGAGCAACAAAAGACAGGTACCGATGTACATTGTTTTTAAATGTTTGTAAGTTATAACGACCAGGAAATACAGAAATCGGCAGGGTATTCCATAAGCTGAATGAATGAATGAATCACGATATTTGAGAGCAAGTCCGTAAATGGGCTTGAGGGTATACTGATGAGCATTCATAGTGAGTTACGGTTGAAAGTTTGAAAGAGCGGAATGCTACTGGCGATTTCAATGGAGCACTGGTGGTGGAAATAGCGATAAAACAAAGTAAGACAGGAGACATTACGTCGGTGTTCGAGAGTGACAATTGATTGACTGATATAAATATCACCTATGAGTTTTATCGCACGGTTTTGAATCCTATCTAGAGGTGCCGAGATGTTTTAAGAGCACCTGAACATATGTGGGCATTGTACTCCAATTTTGGGAGAATGAATGCCTAATATATTGAGGCCGGATCAGAGGGGATAAAATATTTCTTACATCGCTTGAGGAAACCTAGACACTTCGCAGCATTTTTAACAGCATCGAATATGTAGTCTTTCCAACGTAAGATGTCACTACCACACACGGAAAATGGAAACTTTTTCGGTTTCGACTATGTAAGTGCCATTTATGGAGAATGGCTGTGTATTTCAATTTCGATTTAATGAAAGCAGACAGCAAGTTTTGGAAGCATTAAATTCCACTCTGTTGATAGTTCCCCAATTGGATATGGTGTTAATACCGAAATTTAATGAGCTTAACATACGCTGCCGTTCTCGTTCTACAGCCGAAGAGCAGGGGCATGAATATGAAAAGCAAATTGTGCTGTCATCAGCAAAGAAATATATTGGATTAGAAGTAGCAGACGAGAGATCATTAATGAAAATTAAAAAGACTGCCGGGTACAGAACGGAGTCCTGGGGCACACCAGCATTTATTTTGTGAATATTAGACTTGAAACCGGCCAAGACAACTTGAATTGAGTGTTCCGAAAGGTAATTTCTAATCCACTGAAGAAGAGAGTCATCGATCCCAAAATCACGGATTTTCGACAAAAGAGCCTGATGCCAAACTCTGTCAAATGCCTAAGAAGTATCAAGTGCAACTACCTGAAATTTTTGCGTGTTCAGCATTTGATGCTCTTTCTCATGAACTGGTGAAACAATACTGCTGCGTCGACATAAAACATTTATTGACCCGCAGAGAGTGATATTTAGCGTAAAAACTAACTGTAAAATCGCTTGATCGGAACAGAGACTGAGTCTCAGAACTCTATTGAGGTATTGTTTTAAGCATGTTGTATGGTCATTCCATCTACGTTTTCTAATCAGTGTTATAGATAAGTACTCGGACAATATTGAAACAGAACACATGAAATAAATCATGATTTAAGTCAGCATACAAATTAAAATAGCTTTTATTTGTGTAGGAAAGAGCAGTATTGTCAGCAAACGATGCTATTTTACCTTTGAGTGCTTGAAAGAATATCGAGTTTAAACATATGTATATTTATGCATATAAGGAATAAAATTAGGTCCAATACGGGGCCTAGTAGAACACCAAGGGTAATATATTTTCCAAAACTCATACATGTTTTGATTTCGACACTTTGTTTTCAGCTGCTTAATTATGAGACAAACTACCTGTTCACATATCCCCTGAAACCAGCATTGAACAATTTTGCAAGTAGCAGTTCATAATCCACCGTGTTGAGTGCTTTTGCTATGTCAATAAATAAAGTGGCAGGGATTTCAGAACCATTAAAATTATTATACATTTCTCAACATAGTTTCAGTAAGGCTTCTTCAGTAGATCTGCCCTTTCTTAAACCAAATTGAGAGTCACTAAAGAGATCTCAATATCTTTGATTTCATTCCTTTTTCAAATGTTTTAGAACAGCTGGATAAACGTGAAATGAGCCGGCAATCGGTCAAAACTATTTTATCACCCTTTTTATGCAGTTGTATTATTATTGCAGTCATTGGGCTTCAAGAAATACTCCCTACTGAATGCTTATATTAAAGATCAATCATAAAACATCTGAAACGTTGACGGAAATATTCTTCAGCCAACTATTGTAAACCACATAACAGGATGAGGATTTCGGGTTTTTGAGCGAAAATATGTTTTTTTTTTGGACTTTCAAAGAAGTAAAGCGCTCAAAGAAAAAACTTTTATTTTGCCGAGCATCCTAGGTAGTGCATCTATGCAAATTACCATATAACTGAAACTATATTCGGTTAAATCGTAATCAATAGTGAACCTCATATTTAAAAAAAGCTTTGCTTTGCTTAAAACTATAGTTTCTTCCAACTTGAAATATTACTAACAACCTCCCACTCTTTTCTTGTATTGCCAGCATTTTCATTCAGTTTAATTTTGAAATAGGTATCTCTGCAAAGAAGAGTTTCATATTACAGTTCCAAGCATAATTTGTTATAGTGTTTTTTAACCCTTTGCGGACTACAATTAATTTAACATTTCGTCCCAAGCACTCGTCAATTAAAAACACTATTTTTTTATATACATAGTTATGTGTATTTCATGCATGATTTAAAATTTTGCAGCTATGCAAGGTATGGTACCATTTGCAGCAATTGCCCGGATGGAGCCCAGGCTTTCGCGTACAAGTCTCATAGAAGTAACTGGTTTCTTTCCGGCCGCCAGGAAGGTTGCGCTTCGAACACACTTAGCAATATCTGGTTTTTCTATCTGGTAGTTGAAAAATTAAATAGGACTTCTTACATAATCGCTGCTCTATATCGCTACTTGATGTCCGACGGGGCCTTGGTTGTGGTACCTGAATTAGTTCCGTCAAGAGTTGCTGAAGAAAGCGCTGGTGATTCACAGGTTTTTCATTAGTATTTTTTGCGCATTCTTTGTATAAAATAAATGAATTGACGAGGTTTCGCCACCATTTCAATGTTTTGCGAATGAAACCATATTGGTCTTGGATAGCAGCACCTCTCATATTATCATTGTAATCGAATATAACTTGCTGGTTTTGCGACAAGTTGATTATTTGAAGCTGTGCTCATAATTTTTATTCTCCAGCAGAATAAAGTTCATTTTAGATAATATTTTTCGAATCCATCCTCTGTCTAAAATCTAACATGCATGCCAACGATGAAGATATTGTGCGACTGGAAAGTCATTAGCCAGAATTGAATGTGCACTCGACAATACGGAGTACGCGTAGGGTACTTCAAAGACAACATGACTTTTGACGTCATGTAAGGCAAAACGGCGTTTATGAGCAGAATCTTGGTAGCAGTTTGTAGTCAATATTTCTGTTTCTGGGTTAAATACGCATTTCCTACAGAGAAGGATTCTGCCCTCACTGATATATTGCATTCTTGGTTGCTCTGCGTCCATCACTCACTGCAGTTCTGAAATTGATGCTCAAATACGTTCCAATGATATGTGGCCGTATACTATGTCGGATCATGCCTATATATGCATATAAGCGTAGGTAACCCTAGACGAAATCGATTCAAGCACTAGAATTGAGTTCATATGAGCAATTTTGTGATAAGCACCAGCAATTTGGTGGAAGAAGCTTTCCAGTACAGTTCCCATATTCTGGATGTTTTAACATTCCGAAGAGCTGAACAATGTCACGGGCCACTACCTTGTTGTAGCCAAGGTGCGACTAGGGATAACCTTGAGAATTATTCGAAAAGAAAAAGAAAGAAGCAGGGATGCGCTCGATCAAAGCATTGGAGAGATGCTACTGCAGGAAAGATGTTCGGAACTTGTATAAATAAGCCAAAAGAACGTGTCAAAGACACAAATTCCGAATAGAGACATGCTGAAATAAGGATGGGAACGTAAAAGTAAAGTCACATAAGACAGGCAGAACGAACTATTCAACGTGGACGATGACCGACAGCAACCCAATCCAGCCGACCAAAAAGAGATTTGTACACTGATATCTAAACCAAAAACAGTAGACTCCTTGCCGAATTGTTTATGGCTACAGGAGACGAATTCACCATACTATCTGTGTGCCTAGTGGATAGAACCTCAGCATTGTCCTCTTAAGACGGTAGATCTTCTGAACTGGGCCAATTACAGAGGAATCATTAACGTCGCGTACAAGTTGCTCTCCACCGTAATATGTGAACACCTAAAAACCATAATCTTTTCAATGATTTGAAGGCAGCATACGATAGCATTAACAGAGTCGAGCTATATAGAGCCATGTTCAGTTCTGACATCCCTGCCAAAATCGTTCCTGCTCCATACAAGTCAGTAATGACATCATTGAAACATTTTACGAGTATATCAAAAAAAGCATCTCGACAAGGCGATTTCTTCCACACCATACTTGAGAGATTTATGCGTAACTCGCAGGCAAATATCAGCGGCATAATACCCCAGCAGTCTGTACAAGTATTCATCTACGCTGACGATATTGAGATTATGGGAAGAAATCAGCGAGCGGTTACTGCGGCGATTGAAGCAGTAACGGCAAAGATGGATTTGGTGGTAAATGAAGGCAAAGTATGAAGAAAGTATCATATATGCTGTAAACAAGAAAGGTTACATCAACGGCTCCGACATTACAATTTTACTGGTAAAGGACTTTGTTGAACTGGGCTCCGCTGTAAATTCGTATATTGAGACAATCGCAGAGATTAAGCAAGGAATCACTAATGCTAATCGCAGTGTCCTAAGACCAAGACGGCAATTGAAAAATTAGCCCCTCTCACAAACGAAAAAAACATTGTAAAGGTTGTTATTTAGAGGCGTACAAATTCGATATGAAATAAAACATTTGAAACTAATGTTAATGTCTATGATATTAGCTTTATTTAATGAATAATTTTATGCCATTAGCACTCGAATATGACATCGGGCATATGCGCGCCACGACTAGCTCGAATGAAGCGCAATCGTGAAGTCCAATTTTCGACAACTTTATCGAGCAACTGGAGCCGTATATCAGCCATAACACGGCGAATGTTGACTTCCAAATCGTCCACCCTCTCGGTTTATGGGCATAGACTTGTGACTCCACATACCCCCAAAGAATGTGATCTAAAGGTGTGAGATCACAGGATCGTGGAGGCCAATTCACAGGTCCATTACGCGAAATTATGCGCCCAACAAATGCTTCCCGCAATAAATTGATGGTGTCGCGCGCCGTGTGGCATGTTGCGCCATCTTGTGGAAACCAAAGCTCTGTCACGTCAATGTCATTCAACTAAGTCAGATATCATGTTCCTATAGCACTTTCCATTGACGGTAACATTCTGGCTGGCATCGTCCTTAAAGATGATTCCACCAGCCCATAAAGCACATCAAACAGTGAGTTTTAATGGTTGTAAGGGCGTCTCGACAAAGGCCACTAGGTTCTCTCCACTCCAAGTTCGGCAATTTTGGTTGTTTACATATCCATTTAACCAAAACTGGGAATCATCGGTGAACAAAATTTTGCGTTAAAAGTGAAGATCAGGTTGAATCATGTTTTCAGCCCATTCAGCTTTTGAGCCGAAATATTTCCGTAAAATCTTCCACAAAGTGGATGGGCATAGCTCCAATTGCTGTGCACGATGACGAATCGACTCATTCGGATTCTCCTTAACACTGCGCTCCACAACGGCACTGTTTGTCGACTTGGGGGTGCGTATTGTCTACTAGAGTGTACGTGGTGCGATAACGATCCATTGTGTTCCGATTAACTTGCTCAGATGGACGATTATTGCTACCGTAAAATAGACGTAACGCACGATAAGTTTGGCGAACCAAACCATAGTTTTCAAAATAAGTTTGCACAACTTGCACACGTTGTTCTGGCATTAGTCTATTTATCGTAAAATGGCAAAACGTACTAACCACAAATCGACTTTCAACTGTCAAATTGACAATCTGTGGAAACAGTGTTACCAGTTCAAAAACTAAATCTCTAAAAAAAAACACCCTTTATAAGACTCTCCACATTCCAGTCATACTGTATATCGCGGGTACATGGATTTTATTAAAAGCCGTTAAAAATGCCCTCAGTTCCTTCGAGGGAAGAGTTCTGCGAGTGATATTTTGTCCGGGAAAGAAGTGGTTTTAATTGAAACTTTTACTGGCATTTAGATGACCCTTAGCAGGAACTACAATTGAATACTTTTCCTATAGAAATACCTTCTGTCACTAGAAGCCTGGATACTGCGAAGATTTGACATCTACTTCTTGTGTTCGGGAATGGCTCCCGAAAGAATCTAGGTGTATATGGAATGAAGTCGAAATCATTTAACCGATAACGATGCTCAGGAGCATTTCGTATTTTACCAGTTATATTGCTCTCGCGTTGGATTAAAGCAGTTATGCAACGCGTTGATATGGTGAGTTCTAATATCGTAAGTACTTTATAACTGATATGCTGATTCGTCTTAGAGGAAGCTTAAGAACTACATACGATGAAGACATGAGCGAACTTCGACAAATGTGAAAACTAATGTTTTTAACCAAGGTAAATGTACACTTCTTTGTTCTTGTAATAAACTGCAGATCACCTTGTCCTTAATCAAGGAGCGGTGTTAGGCCTCTGGCTTTCATATAAAACTCAAAAATGCAAACGCCTTCCTGTACTATGACCTACATTAAATTCAGGAAAGATTTACAATTATGTTCCATTTTTTCCCTAGCAATTGTAAACAGTTGACTACAATAAGTTTTGTTCATCATGAATACCCTTCAATAGTTTCTAGTTTTTCCACCTAATGGTATGTTTACTCAGGTTCTTATATTACCTTCCACCACCAGAAGGAAAAAATAAAACATTTATCTTTCACACAATTTATCATCCTTCCTTTTAGCCGAGAAGAAAAAATTGCATTTCTCACCGCAAAAAGAAGAATTGGATTTACAGCAAAAGAAGAGAAACCTCCGACTGACCATCGTCCTTCATAAGCTTTTAATTACAAAAACGTAAACCTCGGGCATAAAAACAGCAATCCTATTCATTTCCCTGTTCTTCGGTGGTGTTGTTTGTACGAAGTTCTAGTGTGGCCCAAAGGACATGCCACAAAGTACTACACAGCCTAAGGGTTCTTCCTTAAAACACTCATAACTTTGCTGTTTTCTCAACTTGTTCGTCCTAAAATGTTTGCTATTCCATTTTTTATGCCACACATAAACCAGATGTCCTTCTTAACAATTCTCCTCTGTCAAAAGCATTCCACTTTTTGTGTTTACAGTTTTCGTATTTTTTTAATTTTTTTTTAACGCTTCCTACATGGACTGACGAACTTTTAAATGTGTTATATGTGAATGTGGTCAGTGCATGTACTGGTGGAAGGCTTTACATACACATGTAGGGCAATAGTGGGGAATTAAGTCTTTTGTTATAGTCTCTGGGACACTATTAAATGTAGATTTCAAGCGGTGTTTCTAGAAAACAACCGGAAGTTGTTTTTGCCTTCTTGAATTAATGCGGAGGATACCAAAAGAAGTTCGAAACAAGTACGAAGACATAATAATGAGGAGCACAATGTATATGGGGTGTGAAAAGCCTACTAAAATACTCTGTTTGTCATGGTGGGGCTGAGGAATTATGGCTGTTGTCCAAGATATGATGCATACATACATACGTGTAGCATTCATGCATGGAATGGAATGGAGGTACTTTATGAAAATTTCGCCAGCAGATGTTTTGACTTGAAAATACAGGAAATATCGCAATTAGAGTAGAGGAGTTTTGTCGTAATTCACTCATTTTGACAGGCTTTTATAGTGAATCATGAACACGGTCCTGGAGTAGGGTCAAAGGCAGCATACCAACTAAAAACATGCAATCACTTAAAATATGATTTAGATGGAAACTTTTTAAAATAATCGAGGGGAGGGCTATGCAGGGTACAAAAGATTCCTTTGTTAACTAACTGAGGTTGCCCCTTATGAGGGAACCAAAAAAGTAAGAACCTTACAATCTATTTTTAACTATAATTTAGTTCCGCAGTATAAGTAATGAACGCGAAATCTGCAGTTTTGTAAAGTAGATTTTTCAGACCACTGAGAACCGAAATTCACAATATATTATCAAGGGCGTAATTTACTCTATTCCAGCTCACATACTTGCTTATTTACCTAGTTGGTGCTACACACCGGCCTCAGTCTCAAGTTCCACCAGTAACGAAGTTTTTAGGCAACTGTCCCCGGGTTTTTACTTCAAGTACGGCTGGACCGCCTCTAGATTAGATAACTTTGCAGTCTTAGTTGGAAAATGTGTACTGTTCTGAAAGCGCTTTTTATACCTTTTTTATTCTTTCGTATAGGCCAATGTTCACTTTTATTTCTCTCTTAGAGCTTAAGAGTTGCTTGAGGACTTCTATGCCGCTAGTCTGCAGGAGATGTTTTGTTGCATGTCTTTGGTGTCACTCTCTGGCGCCCTTAGTTAAACCAGCAGGTTCATATGGATTATCAGGTCAAGCCCAGGACATTAGTCGCGGAGTTTCTGATGGCTCTTTGCATCGATGTCATTTAGTTTTAGCACTTGACACTTGTCATATAAGACTAGTCAAAATGCTGAAACATGCGTGATCGGCAGAAGTTCTGTTTGTGACGATTGATACCATTCATATTTCATGGCACATAGCAGTGAACCTGGCCTTAACCGAGGTTTCTGGTTTCTTCGTAACAGTTTGGGTAGTTTACTCTCCGCACAAACACCAATCAGGACTAGCCCTTACTTGGAATCCTTCAGGGCTGTATTTAAGAAACTTGAGCAGTGCTAAAGAATCCTCACTGAGTTCAGTTCAAAAAATGTTGAATAAAGAATCTGTTATGCTAGCTTTTGAAACCAACATTCATTCAATAGCGTTTATTTATCCGTTGTGCGTCCTCATTGTGAGCGCAAATCATTTACCACAGAATATTATGGTGTTGCTATTTTCACTAAGCTCAATACTCGCACTTATAAGTTTAGCAAGTCAAGTCTGGCAAGGGAAGGATTCCACAAATGTATAAAATAGCCATGGCTTAGCCAGAGCTACTGCTCATGGCATTGGCAAGTTGATGCCAGTCAGAGGAAATCCTGGTTATACGACATCCAATCACCTGTTTATACATTGACAACATAATAATCTGCGAAATAATTTACATAACTTGCAAATGTAAAGGAATCTTTTGAACACGCCGGATAAATGTTTTCACCCTAGCAACAGCTAACAGAGAGTTGAAGCGCTTCGGTGGTTTTTTTTTTTAGTTTATATGCATTTTTATATTCATTCTATTGACTCTTCGGCGGACGTACTCATATGTATATAATATTTTGAAGCGAATGCTAAAATCTTTATTTTAAATTAGTATAATTCAATATAATAAAATCCATTTACTTACATTCGTGCCGTGTCCGCCCAATGGTCAATCAGAAAAGAACGAGAATATTTGACGTTTAAAGTTACTGGGAGAAAAATTCTTTAAGAGAAAGAGATAACAGCAACCATTGTGCAGAGACGACACGAGTGTATTACAATATACAGTGCTGCCAAGTAATGGCGCAACATTCCCCCCTTCGTAAATGTCGCGCGTCTAAGCGTGATTTTTACTGCTCCTTCTTCAAGTCGAGTTTCGCCAACTTCACGATTGGACGAGTCATCAGCCCGTTCGCCGTCCGCACCACTGCACTGCGAGCCTCACCGTCTTTTGCGTATTGTAAGTCCATGACTACGCCCTTTTTCCAGTCATTCCTTTTACTGCTCTCGTCAACGATTATAACTACGTCTCCTAGAACTATCGGATCTGGGGCTGGTTGAAACCATTTATGGCGCCGGGTTAAGTACGGGAGGTATTCCCGCAACCAGCGCTTCCAAAACTGATTTGCCAATTGGTTTGATAGAGCAAAATTTTTACTCAGCGTAGGTCCGCTGTTGTCCTCACTGCTCCGCTCCCTTATGCCACTTGAGCTTCCGACCAGGAAGTGATTTGGAGTGATCGCTTCGCTCATTGGTGAGTCTAGAGGGACGTATGTTAAGGGTCTGGAGTTCAGGATGTTCTCCACATCAGCCAGAGCGGCTCTCAACACCTCTTCTCTAAGCCCATTGTCCGGCAGGATGTCCATCAGAATCGATTTGACCGAGCGAATCATTCGCTCCCATGCACCACCCATGTGGGGCGCCGCCGGTGGTATGAAACGCCATTCAATTTCTGGATAGGCCTCCGCTAATTCGCTTGATGAAACCCTCTCAATCTCCTCCGCTAGCAGACGACTTGCACCCCGAAAATTTGTCGCGTTATCCGACACAATTCGTCTCGGTACACCTCGTCGGCTAATGAACTGCTTCAGTACTAGCATGAAGGATCCCGTCGACAGCGAAGGGGAGATTTCGAGGTGAACTGCCCTCGTGGTGAGACAAGTGAAAATCACACCCCATCGCTTCTCCGTTCGTCGACCAACAACGATGCTAAGGGGTCCAAAGTAATCCACGCCCGTATACGTGAAGGGTAGCGTGAATGGAGCTAAGCGCTCCGGTGGTAAGTCACCCATGCTCGGAGGGACAGGAATTGCACGTCGGTTCTTGCACGCTTGACAGCTTCGTGCGACAGCTCGAACTAAAACTCGGAGACCGCTCACATAGAATCGCTGACGCACCTCGTTGATGATAATCTCGTTGTGGTGGTGATGAAACCTCCGGTGATAGGAGTCAATTATTAGCCACGTAACTCGATGACTTCGGGAAAGTATAACAGGGCGCTTGACGCTTATTGGCACTCCCTGAACAGCATCCACTCGTCCCCGGGCTCGCAGCAGACCAAAGTCGTCTAGATAAGGAGAGAGTTTAAAAATCGAACTTTTTCGACCTACCTTGTTCGGCGGCGATAACAAAGACTCCAGATCTTCTAAAAACGCCTCTTCCTGGCAAGTGCGGATAATAGCACACTCGGCGCCAGCCATAGCATCCATATTGAGAAGTGTTGAAAGCTGCTTAGATGGTGAGAAATGTCTAGCTGTCTTCCGAAGGAATTGTAGTACATACAGCTGAGATTTTCGTAACTTTTCCCATTTGCTGAATCTTTTCGGGTCTGGAGCAATGACGGCCAAACTTGCTACCGTGGTATGTACTGTAATATGACAAACTGTTTCAGTCTCTGGAACTGTCTCGCCTCCCATTCGTGCTGAGGGCCACTTCTCTTCTGAAGCGTAGAGGAAGTCGGGACCGCGAAACCAGCGAGAATGTACCCCAATGTCTGAGTCTATCTTCCATCTTGTCCCGTCATCTGCTACATTTAGTGCTGTCGGCACCCACCTCCACTCGGTGACTTTGGAGTCTTCCAGTATCTCGCCAATACGTAGAGCGACGAACTGATGAAACTTCCTTGCGTCGGATTTGATCCAGCATAGCACGTTTCTGGAATCGGTCCAGAGGAAACGCCGATTTATTTTGATTGAAGATTCAGCCTCCACAAATTTTGACAATCGCAGACCGAGGACCGCAGCCATCAACTCTAGTCTCGGAATCGATACTGGCTTAAGTGGGGTAACACGCGTCTTAGATGCTATCAGCGAACAACAGACTACTCCATCTCTTTCAGCTCTTACGTAGCATACTGCCGCATAAGCCCATGTGCTTGCGTCGACGAATGTGTGGAGTTCGATGTTGCCACCGCCACTCACCAAAGGAAAACATCGAGGAATACTAATTGTGCGAATGAGCGGGATTTTACTCACCCATTGCGACCATGTCTCTCGCTCAGCGTCTCGAATAGGCTCATCCCAGCTGACTCCAGAGCGCCAAATGTCCTGAAGTATAATTTTTGCGCGGACGACGAAGAATCCCAGAAGACCAAGTGGGTCGAAAATTGTCATCACGGTCCGCAAAATTTTCCGTTTCGTTTGGACAGCGTTTTCGTCGAAAGCTGAATCGCCGAGATTGTTGAAGAATGAGAATTCATCTATAGCCGGTCGCCACCAGAGACCCAAGACCTTTTCACTGATAGAGTTAAACTCTTCGATGGACCTATCGAACTGCACGTCGGAATTCGTTAGAGCTGCTAGGACGCGTTTGGAATTAGATGACCAGTTGCGCATCTCGAAGCCACCATCGCTGTGAATCAATCGCACCCTCTTCGCCAGCTGGATCATTTCATCTTCGGTCTCTACGCTCTGCAGCCAGTCGTCTACATAAGTGTTGTTAACGATGGCATTGACAGCTTCCGGGTATTCTTGTCTCCATCTATCCGCATTCTTGTCTCTAATAAAATTGGCCAAAGATGGAGAGCAAGATGCACCAAAGGTCATGACACTCATCGCATATACAATGGGATGCTTCGAGCAATCACCCTCACGCCACAAGAACTTCTGCGCCGACTGATCTTCCTTTCGAACTAGAACTTGGTGGAACATTTCCCTTATGTCGCCACAGAGGGCTATTGGCCTTTCCCGAAAGCGAATTAACACACCAACGAGAGATGTTAAGAAGTCTGGTCCCTTCACCAGGTAAGTGTTTAATGCGATGTCGTCGACTTTAGCGGCAGCGTCCCACACGAGCCGCATCTTCTTTTTGTTAGGATTAGTCACTGTGAACATCGGTAAGTACCAAGACCTTCCGCCGGAATAGATCTCATCCTTCTCCACCTTTCTGACGTAACCTCGTTCCTCGTAGCCCTTGATAGTATCCACCAGAAACTTCTTCAAAGCTGGATTGCGATTCATTCTGGACTCCAGGCACTGAAGTCTCCGTCTTGCCATCGGAAGAGAGTCGGGTAAGTCAATGATGTCATGTTTCCACAAGAGTCCAGTCTCCCATCTTTTCTCCGAAGGAATATACTTGGTTGTCGACTCCATGATACGTAAGGCTCGTTCGTTTTCCTTGGATTGAAGAGTGGAATTTTTGGCCACAACCCCCACTGCGTCCAAAGAGAACCAGAACTTAAGCATCTCATCCATTTTCTCTTCCACAGCGCCGGTACAAATGTGCAGTACTCTTTTTGTAGCTTGATTATTCGATCCGTTGCGTCCATATACTGTCCAACCCAATCTACACTTCGCAGCAATTAGCTCATCGCCAGAAGCTTCTCGAGTTTTTAATGGCAAGCCAATCTTAACATTGTCCAAGCCGATGAGAACACGCGCTTGTGCATCTTGATATGGAAGAATTGGCAATTTTCGTAGATGTTTGCTTTGTTGTATCTCTGCGCTATCCAAAGACTGGATCGGTAAATCCAAACTCGATACAGTACGAACATTTTGCAAATTGAACTTTCGAGCGCATACGTCACGAGATGATATGGCCAAATTCACTATCTTGGATTCTGCTTCCTTTTGACTGATGTCCCCAGTCCACTTCAAGCACAATTCTTCTGCGGGTCCTTCCAGTCCGAGCTCAGTCGCGATGCTGCTCTCCAGAAGTGTGCACGCCGATCCTTCATCAATTAGAGCAAATGTGTCCAGGTATTTGTTTTTCCCATGAAGCCTAACGGGAACGTATCGGAAAACTGCCCTCTTACTGTCCACGGTGTGGAAGGAAACAACTCGATTTTCTTCAGTTCGTATGCCGGTTGGCTCTTGCCGCAGGGAATGAAGGAGAGGATGGTGGGGCATCCTGCAGCCATCAACACCACACTGTTTTCGCAAGTTGCAGCGCCTCACTGCGTGTTTCTTAAGACAACGTAGACAAATTCCCTTTTGGCGTATAAAGTTCCATCGTTCGGTGATGCTTAGCGAGATGAATGCATTGCATTGGTTGAGGCGGTGGCTGCCGCTGCACTTTGCACAGGAAACTTGCTGAGAGGTTGAATTGCACCTCCCGTCAGAGACATCGTGCACAAGTATTCGGTGCTTTAGTTGTCTACAAGGGCTCTTCTCCTCACTGTTGGGTAGTGGCTGACTGATGGTTGTTACGTGGCTAACACATGTGGCGAGATTAAATAACCAACCGTCGAACGTCTTGATATTGGCTTTCGGAAAAAACATCTGATGTCGGCACCAGTCGAGCTTTAGGTCAGTAGGCAACTTCCCCACTAGGTCGTTCAACAGCACTGGATCATTTAAATAGTCCCCAAGACCTACGGCTTCAATTGTACAACAGTAATTCTGAACGGAAAGAGCAAATTTTACAAGATTTTCCAACTTATCTGATCGTATTGGAGGTTCCTGCCGCAATTTGCGCTGCATTGTCTGATGGATAACGTCTGCTCGGCCAAACAGCATTTTCAGGGTATCGATAGCAGCTGGAACAGTACTGGGCATCATTAATTTCCCCCGAACGGCTTGCAAAGCTTGTCCCTTGAGGCTCTTTTGGAGACGTAGAAGGTTTTCCTGGTCAGAAAACCCACATCTTTCAGTCGACTGGACGAAATTGGTGATGAAGATCGGCCATTCCTCCGGTATTCCAGAAAATGTTGGTAAGTCCTTCACGATGACCTGTCTTGCAGCGATCTGTGATGACGACAAGGTACATTCTGACGTCATGTTGGGCAGGTGTGAAAAGGTGAGATGATTTTGAGGTACAGGTCCACAGTTGCTAAAGTTGTTTGATGTTATTGGAGCTGTAATTGGCGATGGCACAGACATGACAGATGGTGGCAAACTGTAGAACCAGTTGCTTGAGCCGGGTGATGGTGTTGTGCTAACAGCGGAATTCACATAGGTGTTATTGGCGACAAGCGGATAAGTGTTTTCGGGCGATGGTCGCACATTAGGGAATGCCAATGGCTTCGTCCAAACTGGAATTGTATTACAACCGGGAATACCGTATGTTGCTGGTGGGGGGTAGAACACACTCCTGTTGGCGGCCCGTGGATCGGAAAATAATTCTTGTGTCGACGAAAGTGCCCCACTGAAAATTGCTGGTGCAGTGTTGTTGACATAAGTAGAACGAAGCATGT
The DNA here is from genome assembly GCA_963966105.1 of Volucella zonaria. NCBI lineage: Eukaryota > Metazoa > Arthropoda > Insecta > Diptera > Syrphidae > Volucella > Volucella zonaria. The sequence continues at coordinate 292,020,610 of OZ014530.1, read as the reverse complement.
TATCCAACGATGACTGGTCATTGGTGACTTGTGTACCCGTGCCTGAGGAGGTTAGGCAGCTACTTGCCGGGGGCGTGTTGACGATTGCGGCTGAAATCGATGTAGCTGGAGCAGTGGTGGTATGTGCTATTGGACTGAGCACTCCGGACGGCGTATTCTCAGCAGTTGCTTGTGCGCAATGAACGCTTTCAGCTGTGCCGGTCACGTTGTGTCGGTTCGCATTTGCACGTAGGTCTGTTCCAGCGCTAAGATTGTATCGGCGCGCTAGGTCGTCGGCAGCGGCAACCAAAGAATGTTCCATCGTTGCTTTTAGTCGAAAAGGATTTTCGATTGCTTCGATTTTTTTGGATTTGTGGTACTCCTTGCGACGATGTCTTACCAGTCGAAGTGTGCACACAGAATGGCCACAATTCTTTTCGAATGGCGAGAATATTTTAGAGTATTGACTCTTCGGCGGACGTACTCATATGTATATAATATTTTGAAGCGAATGCTAAAATCTTTATTTTAAATTAGTATAATTCAATATAATAAAATCCATTTACTTACATTCGTGCCGTGTCCGCCCAATGGTCAATCAGAAAAGAACGAGAATATTTTAGAGTATTGACTCTTCGGCGGACGTACTCATATGTATATAATATTTTGAAGCGAATGCTAAAATCTTTATTTTAAATTAGTATAATTCAATATAATAAAATCCATTTACTTACATTCGTGCCGTGTCCGCCCAATGGTCAATCAGAAAAGAACGAGAATATTTGACGTTTAAAGTTACTGGGAGAAAAATTCTTTAAGAGAAAGAGATAACAGCAACCATTGTGCAGAGACGACACGAGTGTATTACAATATACAGTGCTGCCAAGTAATGGCGCAACACATTCATTAATTAATTTTTATATGCTAGACAAAAAAACGCTTAAAAATTAGCTTAATTAACTTAAAATTATCTTATTCTAGCTTACTGGCCCCATGCGGGCACTCTAAGTTAAACCTAACCTAACGAATCTTACGTTACATGTTTATACTATCTCTATTTATCTCTATTCATTATTAAAACTAAGAAAACATTTTTTAACAAAAACTTAGTAACCTGACTTTTTTTTTTACTTTATTATAAAACTTAAAACTAACACTTACAAACTACTTAAGAATAAATCTTAATCTACTTAACTTACTTACATCTAATACATAACATCCACATACATAATATATATACACTTAATATATAAATATATGCACATATATATACTTTTTTTTTTGTTTTTATATTTTTTCTTTTTTACTTAAATCTAACTTAATCCTATCTAAAACTATGTAAGCCGGCCATGGCTAAAAAAACAACAAACAAAAAAAACAAAAACAAATTAGGCTGACCGACTTTGCTTCACATGAAGCTACCTATTACTAGAGGAATACGACGACGACGCATCCTCTCCTTCAACAAGCCACCAAAATTGCTGGTGCTGCTGAGCAATATCCCTCATGTGGCGACTCCCTACCGCCCTACTGAACCGGAGACGCTCCGCACTGCCGTGTGCGACGTCTCTGCCGTAGTTGAGTCGCCTGTCCGCAGCTGTTCGAGCAACGTGGAAAAGCGAACTCTCTCATGATACATGTAATTGGGGTAGTAAGCCCCGGAGATCAGGTTGTTTGACGAGGTCATTTCTGTTGCAATGTGCCTTCGAGTCAACTTAATAACAAAATTGTCCACTCTTATTAGGTTCGCCCTATTGTACAAGACTTTATTGCGATAGAATTTTTTGTATTCAGGCTCTGGTGTTCTGTATAAGCGAAGACAAGCCCTAAGGGAAGCCCTCTCAAACACCCGAATCTTTTCCAATTAACTTGCTCTCACGTTGAACCACACGGGGCATCCAAATACAAGTATGGGCCTGATAAATGCCTTGTAACAGATCACCTTCACCCTCGCATCGAGTTGGCTGTTATAAAACAGTCTCTTTGTAAGGGCAAAAGCACCTCTGGCTCTGGCCAGAGCAACATCTATATGTTTGTTAAAATACAGATATTGATCTAGCCAGATCCCAAGGTATCTAACTACATTTCGACAAGCAAGTGGCTGTCCATGTTGTCCGACGATAGAGAACTTTCGCCAATTCTTTCTGGTATCCCTAGAGGCCCCAGACAAAGGTGTCCTAAACAGAATGGTTTCCGACTTCTGAAAGTTGATTTTCAACTTCCAGTCATCGCAATATCGCTTAATTTTATCGAAGTCACGTTGCAAAAGTATGTTAATGACCTTAATCCGTACGCGATTAAGTCGTCTGCGTTCGCTATGCTGTGGGGAAGTGAATCTATCAGATCACTTGTGTAAATGTTGAATAGGATCGGCGAATTCACCGCACCTTGTTGCAGACCGTTTTTAATGTTAAATTTTCCGGCAGAAGTCACATCGCCATTCTTCACGGTGAACTGTTTACTAGAGCGCATGTCAAAAAGAATATACAGCAGTGGTTTACTAATGCCCAACCTGTCCAGCTTGAAAAAGAGTCCTTCTAACCATACGGTATCGAAGGCCTTCTCCAAGTCAATCTTGCCTTTGTTTCATTGGATATCAGAAACCAGTTTAGACGCAGCATGAATGATATCATGCCCCGCCTAGAAATCGAATTGATTATCCGGAACTATATTTTTGTCCTCAACCCACTTAGTCAGGGCTCTATTGAAAACCTTACTGATGTTTGGAAGAAGACTGATCGAGCGGAGATTCGCCGGATTGGAAGTATGTTTATCCCTTTTGGGAATGGGATGTACCACCGCAATTTTCCAATGCGCTGGATAATGGGCATTATTCATTGCATTATTAAACAGGGTGGTATAAATGTCCACCGCTTCTAGTGGGATATGTCGAAGCACAATGTTCGGTATTTCATCGGTTCCCACTGACTTTTTACTTCTGAGTGATTCGAAGATCGCTTGGAGCTCTTCCTTCGAAATGTACGGTGGTAACACGCTTTCGTTGGTGATGACATTATTTGCCATATTCTCGTCACTGAACTGGGTGAAACCCGAGCTCTCGAATCGCCAATTCACAATTTCATTTCGAAGGTAGAAATTGTGCACAAGGACTCGACTCTCCAGGTCGTGGTTCGGGCTCACACGGGAGCGTTCATCAATTGGCCGTCGCGATCATGCGATTTGACACCACTAGAATACTTTCTCTGGGGCTACGTCAGGTCCTTAGTCCTAGCTAACAAGCCAACCACATTGGACGAGCCCGAGGTAAACATTCGACACGCTATTGCCAGAATATCGCTGACAATATTGGACCGACCGCTTGAAGCACTGCCAGCGAAGCCGAGGCGGCCATTTGAATGATGTGCTATTTCATACATAATAGCATGAACGTAGCTTCAAAATAAGGCCAGAATCAATTTTTGATCTCAGTCCGCTGTTGTTTTATTTGAATTTTTTTTCCTATCATTCCTTTTTGGTCACCCTATTTAACATACTCATATCTCGGACTTATACTTATACTTTATTTGTAATAGACCATTTTTAGTACCTGTCGTAGAAATGCGCAATATAGGTGTAATGTGTGATAAGGAACTGAACTTACATACCCGCAGAAATACCATTTTATGAAAAGTCAATTCCGTCTAAAATTCTAAGGAATTTTCCGACCCAAATATTACTTAATCCCTTTATACTATATAACCTGTATTCGACTTCCTCTTCAATATTGCGTGAGTCCACTTTATTCAACGTGTCTTTGGCTATCAAACAAAACTCTATCTCAATACTTTCCTCTACACTTCCTTCAATGCTTGTCTATTACACTATCAAAATTGTTAGTTTTTAAGTTTAGTAAATAGGTTTTTGATTTTATTAATAAATCTGTCCGCGACTGATGTGGGCCTAAATTCAATCCAAATGAATGTTCATTGCCCACATTTCCTCTAGCGTTTTTGTTTTTCAATACTAACAATTCTCTGACCATATAAAGTTGCACCCGACTACAATAGCTGCATCCAATTTGAACACCTGACGATTTAAACTTTTTGCAAAAGTCGTTATTCACCTCTCCTGTACCGGTCATGCATTTCATAGGCAGCCTTGTCTGACATTTATGCCGGGGTTTCGTTGAGATTTCAGAGCTTCTTGTGGTATCTGTCCAGATTTGTACTATACTTTATGCAATGGTGTTAAGCGCTTGGTTTATACCAAAAACCCCTCAAATTCTGTAGAGAACGGTTTAACAGATTACGGCTGGTACAGCCACTGACATTTTTCAAATTCTTTTACCAAATTTAATAATACGAAGGTTGCTACTTAAGTTTAGAGAAAAATGAGTAAAAACAAATATATGTATATAGCGCAGGTTTGAAATTTTGCTGTGTGTGCAAGTTACACTTTCCAGGCAACCAAATGTTTTTGAATGAATTTTCAATGTTCTTAAACTATGAAACAGCTACTAGTCTTTTACTATTAAGTGATTTTAATAATGACATCCTTAAGTCGAATCCGAATTCGGACCTTTACCTTGCACTTTTGGCTGAGCATGGATCTCGTTCATTCCTAAATGAATTTACAAGACCTATTTCAAGCATCTGTCTTGATCATGTTTTTGGTCGTTTGTCGTTTTTTGAAAACACCTATAAACCGAGTTGCTATTAACGCCAGCATCTTCACATTTCTGATCACTGTACGAGTATGTCTGGGATTTTGTTTACTAGTTTCTAAAGTACAATGCCTGTTAAATGTTTTTCGTCACCTAGGATGTACAAAATGTCTTCATAACAATGAGTTACCATTATAAACTTTTGAAAAACTCTGCGTGGACGGTATTGCTTCTAAGGCGTATGACTTGTTTTCAGCTTTGCTACAAAATCATATTAAAAATTTTACCTATACTGTTATTTGTAAAAAATCTGAAGTAAGGCTCAAGCCATAGATCAGTTATTCTATGCTAAAAAATATTAAGCTCAAAAACAAAATAGGAAAAAGAACCTACAAGCGTCCATTTAACTTGACACTAATAAAAAGTATATAAAACTACATACCTTATGTGCAAACAAGCTAATAAATATATTAGGATATGGTAGAAATAGTTTCTACCATTCTAAAGTAGGAATTGCACTTGATAACACCAAAAATAAGTATCATCAATGGTATATTATTATCGATAGGTTCTCCCCAAAAATACATAAATCCATTATACTGTACAATAACGGTGTGGCTATCGATGATTCCTAAAGCAATATCAAATTTCTTCAATAATTTTTTTTCTACGGTCGGCTTAATGTCTAATTTGGAGTTTTCTGCTTACTGTAACTTTGCGATTGGTCTTATTTAACTAACGGCAATGTTATGAACAGAAGCTTTTTCTTTGCAAAAATTGCAAGCCATGAGTTTTTAAAAATTATATGCTCTATTAAAAACTCAAGTTTATTCGGAGATGATGGTATTTCCAATCTCACCCTTAGAAAAAATAGCTCAAAATGTAGTGGACATTCTTGCACACATTTTTAATCTTAGCGTTTTCGCCGGAACCTTTCAGGATAAACTAAAGTATGTCCTTTTCAAAAAGGGTGGCAGAAGTGACAAAAGCAACTATAAGCCGATCTTATTACTGTCCTCAATTTGCAAAAGTTTTGAGAAAGCTATTAAAAGAAGAATACAAGGGTAAATTTCCCCAGTCCTGTTTAGTTTAGGTTCAGAGAAAGCTTTCCCACCGAAGATGTCCTTTTGAAGTTTTGCTCTTATTTATACGTATAAATGTATAAAGGTGTAGATGATATAAAATGCTGTGCTGGACTCTTCGTGCATATAACCAAAGCTTTTATAGTAATACAGTGAACCATAGAATTCTCCTGAATAAACTAATACATAATACATAATTGGTTTGTGTCCTACTTAATGAATATTAGGTTGTACCACATGAAATATCCGAATTTGGCGTAAAAATTTTAAAACCAATATTTGTCTTTATAATTTTTTTATTTAGTCAAAATACGAGTATGAATCGTTAGCATCTATAACTTTTTTTGGAGGCTATAAGGTCTTCAAAGGGTTTTACGATCTCTGATCGGTTTCGGAATACCTTCGGCCGACAAAATGACTCCAGGCTGCCGTCACTGTACCGTCACTGTATGTAATAGGATCGGACCATGCCTATTTGCTAACGCAGATTGTTTTTTAGCCAATTTCACATGCAATATGTCGATTTCCTCACAATATTTGATTGAATTCCGGAAAATGATTCCAGATTGTCACCATAACCTTTCTGTGTAACGACCTAGTTTGTGGTTGTGTTTTGGTTTCTCTTCTGCATCCAACCACTGCCCAGATTTTTTTTTTTATTTTTTCTTTTTACAATTTGCGCGCGCTCAATGGATTACGGTTTTGAATCCTATCTAGCAGGTCTAGGGTGTTGGCGGTATGACTGTCAACGTCTGGTATTCGTTTGGGCTCATTTACAAGCAGAGTTAAGCTGTTTTCCGCAGCGTAGATCTCAACACACAGTCCTTCGGGTGTGGTTTGTCTAGAACGTCGAAGCCACCCAGAATTGTGTATATTGAAATCGCCCGTAATAACGATTTCAGTATGAGAATACAGGGACACAATTCTTTGAATGGAGTCAGATAGCGCATCAAACTCATTAAAATCGAATTGCTGTCCAGTTTGGGGCTTCTGTAAGTAAAGCAGTAGTGAATAATTTGCTTCCGGAGATGGAATTTTAACCACATGAAATTGAATTCTGGATTGGAGCAGGGACTACATTGTGGTGGAGTTTGGTAAGCTACATCACTACACACGTACTCGTAAATGGCGAGACAGCGGTGAGTGAAGAATAATGGCACTAGTTCGTAGCCAGGTATTTTCAGATCAGAGTGATCTGATAGGTGTGGGCTGGGATCTGCCTGTGTTTCACTAAGTGCCAAAAGAGCTGGTCTATATTTACAGACGTGGACGTACGCGGAAAAGTGTTTACTTTTTAGCCGGCGTATATTGGCAGTATCCACTGTGAATTCCCGAGTCATTATAAAGAAAGCTAAACACAAAAAACACAAACACCGACGTTACTAAGCACAGCTGTACTATAAAGTAAAAATTGTCCCGCACGGTTTTTATTGGGCCTGGCTGTACCGTTGATTTTAAAACATTGTCATCAACTACCATTTCTGCTTTCCTACGTGGTTCGCTTTAGAGGCTGAGATCTCCCGAACGGAACTTAGCAAACAAACGTAGAATGTTGCGTTCGTTTACCGCTACATCCTTGAATACGTCATTAATGTTTTTCGCTGCCAAAGACGCATTTTGTCCAGTTTAAATTCATAAAGTAAGAGAGTCCGAGTTTGAGCTGTCGACAGCATGATAAATAATTCCTAGAAAGAAATTACTGTAGTTGCAACGAACTCTAAAGGTCTCACAAGTACCACTTTATCTTATAATAAAAAATTGCACTTTCTGTTACAGATGTTTGCTCGAGAGCTTCTTATTGCAAACTGACTGAAAATTAGACATTTCATATGGTAGTCGTACCACCTAATAGAACCCACCAAGTTAAGGTAGAAAATTTTGTAAGGAGAGCAATAGTGTTGAGTCTAGGTGTACCCTAGGGTTTAGTCCTTAGTCCAATACTGTTTTTGGTTTAAATAAGCTTACTTTTTCGATAGGAAGTTATCACCTTGCTGTTGACCTAGGCATTGCATATCGCTGCAATAGTGCTATAAACCTAAGGGCTGACATAAATGACGACGTTCATCTTCTAAGAATTTGGTTTGTGGAACATGAGCTAGTCGTCAGTAGTAAAGCTAAATGGATGAACTTCAACCTTAGTATGTACATACGTATATGCTACCTGAACTTGAAATCCACTTTCATGTAGAAAATTGTGCAAGTTCCAAAATTTTAAATTGCATTTTCATAACAATCCCTCGTTGTATGACCTGAATTGTTTCAGAATTGAAGCAGCACATCACTTTAAGTACTCGTATTTAGGTATTACCTTTGACCAGCACTTGAGTTGGTCTGAATATATCTAAAATTTAATACAATATTTACCGTCTGCAGTTCAAAGCTTTTACCGACTCAGAAAATTCTGTGACACGAGAATTTTGAAGATAGTATATTTTGGAATATTAGAATCTAAAGTAACATACGGAATTAGCGTTTGGGATGGTGCCTACCAGACCAGCCTTCAGCCACTGGTAGTTCTTCAAAAGTGCGCTATTAGAAAAGTAGGTAGAGTTTATCATTTAGCTCATTTTATGGTTTCGTTCATAACATTGAAAACTCTTGCACTTAAGCATTTGTATTACTTTAAACTATTGGAAATATACTTTATAGGAGGTGGATATATGCAAAGTCCTATAATAAATCCTCGTAATCTACGTAGCAGTTCATGTAGTATTGTCATCATAGCTACATTCCGAAAACTGGCATCCTATAAATTGTTTGATACGCTTCCTATGAATATTCGTGTCATTAGATCTTTGCAAGTCTTCTTAAAAAAAAGTTCAAATATGGTTTCTCAGCTGTGATTTTAAAGACATTAAATTTTTACTACTATATGTTCCAATCTATGTTTATATTTTATCACAATAATCTTTGCCTTGCTTTAATCTTTTGCAATGAAATACTCTCCCTACATCCTGAAATATGGTATGTTTCTAGGAAGTGTCATTAAAACCAACATTAACTTTTTTGCCTTTTTTATACAAATATCGCTAAATATTCTCAGGTCAAATATTGTTGAAATTTGATTTATTAAATAAGTATTGTTAAAATAAAGAATACTAAAAAAAAACTAATGCACAAGCATGCCTCAATTGCACGATAAGTCACTAGATGATCTTTCAATGTCAATTCCCGCACAGCATCGATGTTTCCTGGCACAAATACCGATTTCGGAGGGGCTTCACGAAATTCATTCTGGAGCGAACGAAGACTACGATTGAATTCGGAAAATCAGCGAAAAAGGGGGTCCAGGATGGTGCTTCATCACCAAAAGTCAAATCGAGTATATCGGCAAACTATTGTTAAGTTGATCGTCTTCGAAAATCATCGCACGAAAATGTTCAAGGCTTAATCTCATTTTTTGGTTTAGATGCATTTTTCAAGTCTCTGTAAAAAACGCAAACAGTACTCGTATGACAAAACGTTCTACAAACGTTCTACAAACGTTCTACGTGTACAATTAAAAACCTCAAACTTTGCTACGCTTAACGACACCTTTATTTCCATATCTCAAAACCTAGGTAGCAAAGATATCGAAAATATAGTCAAACAAATTCTTATCCAGGGGTGTGTTCACTATCAAATTAAGGGCAACAAATCAAGAGCTACGAGACACTTCCTTCATAATATCTTCAAGTGCGTTCAACTAATAAATTTTTGCTGCAATAATTTGCAATGCAAAGGAGTGCGACACTCAGCATGGATATTCACGACGACGTTTCAGATTGTTCAATATGATGACATGCATACACTGATAGTCCCTAATTACCTTCCAAAATCATTTCAAAAATAGTAAAATTAATCTTCTCACCCTTTAAAAACAGTCCCCTAGAAAAATCTATTCAATTCTAATCAACGTTCAAAGGTATATATTTGTACTCGTATGCAAAACTTATCCGTATATCATGGCAAAAATCCAATATCAAAACTCTTAAATATTGCTTGCCCCATTCAACGAGACCAAGGAAATAACTTTCTAAACGATGCCAGTACTTAAACAAATTTTCTAATGATCCCATTGAAGCCGGCCGTATCACCACTATAAATATAACATAGTTGGAGTGACTACCTTCCTGCCACATTTTCACATCCTGTTTTCTTCCTTTCTACATTCTTGCAATGACTACTAATTAAGGGGTGATAATCACTTTATGCGGTATGTTCTACCTAACATTGCGCCCGCATGTAGGTACGAGTGTAAAGAGGTAGGTATCAACTAGCAACTATGCCGCCCCAACAAGTGGGCAGTTAACATGTAATTATCAATGTCATTACCTACTCGGTTAGTTAGAAATCCAGGACATGGCTGGCAAGGAAAAAAAAAAAAATCAGTAAAATAAAAGAAACTAAAAACGACAGCCACCAGGGTAAACTGAAAACATTCACCTGCGCATGAAAAATGATTCCATGTTTGGTTAGGGTTTAGAACGGGGAAATCCTTTGGAAAACAAAAAATTTCTATTACTTTTTTGTTTTTTTTCTTAACGCATCAGTTTTTGCAACCCACTGCTACTAGTCGTGTGTTAGGTACTATTAGTCCTTCCTGTAGCGATCTATCTGTATGTGTAGAATGCCAACCCATTTCGCAACGGCTACAAAAACATGCTAACACCTATTACTCAAAACTTGTAAATGTCATCGTGAAAAATTGTTTCCCTTCAGTTAGTTAGCAGTGGCTTTGTTTTTTAGAGTACACATACCTTTGGCTATAGTGTTGGGGGCTAATACAGCCTGTCGGACAGGGAACTCTAGCGGAACACGTCCAGTGTTATGTGAAACTTAAATACCTGTAATGCCGTAATCCGCTTGAATGAAGGACGACACACTACTGGTAACTTTGAAATAGACATCTAGTGGATTGTCCTTTGGTTGAAGTATGTACACATGTATCTGCCTCACTACATATGCTAGCTTCCTGGACTGCATATCGCGTAAACGATGTCGTAATGCATAGTCACACCAGCTCGAGTTCGAGCCGTTGGCTAAAGTATGATTCCTTTGTAGTCTCTACCTCGTTGTCCTTGTCTCTATGGTTGGTTGAATATGTGAGTTTAATTTTGTTAGTCTGGTCGGTGGGGATGGCTGACTGGTGTCGTTTTGTTTTGTGGCGTAGGGTTTACAGCGCCGGGATTAAAGTCATTTTAATTGTTCCTGTCTTTTTTGTTAGTAACAATGGAACAAGGTGTAAGATTGAGCAAAAGGTGATATGTGTATTATTTGTTATTTATTTATTTTTTTGTGAAACATGAATTAAATCTCGTACACTTTAACTTGTAGGACAGTCTTAATTATACATGTTACGAGGATACGTATATTCAGTTGACTTTTTTCATTGAATCGACATCTTCTCCCAAAACGTCGGGAGATATAATGATGAAGATGGTGTGGTATTTAACATACATCTTGTGACTAATTCCGTTTTTATTTATATTGACACACCAGCTGACCCGACAAACGTTATCCTGCTCTTAAAAATTTGTATTCTAATGTACGAGTATTTTTAATTTATCTAATTGTACATTTATTTCCTTATTTATAAAATCCTTTACGATGAATATTAATAGAAGTAGTAAAATATTTATTTAATAATAACGCAAAAAAAATGTTATACACATACAAAAATGTATTCAAAATTTTTATAAATTGGATAATACTATAACGTTTTATCTTAATACGAATTCGTGAATAATATTTTTTGTTTGTGCATCTCGTGCATCTCGTATATTGATTGGATGGATGTGAAAACAATATGATGAAATTTTAATTGTAAATTGTGTTGGTAGACCAGGTAAACCAAGTGAATTCAGAAATTCTATTGGAAAATTTACACTTTCGTTTTCATCTACCACTTTATCAATAGATTTAAATAAATATTATTCACATTATAACATATATCTAGAATTTTTATATTTATGGCGTCAAAATTAATATTTTTCGCAGCCAGTATCACACGTTCACTTAGCCCTTGATGATTCAGGAAGTTTTATCGAATATTTAGAAAAACGCTGGCAATCAATTTATCCTCTATATTTACGATGCTGCAAAAAGGTAGTGGAAAAATAATTATTTGAGTATTTGAATTAATAGCCATTATACCATTTCCAATATCTAGCAATTGTTTTGAAAATGTGTCTGCTAATCATTTTGAAGTATATCTGCATATATCGGACGTGGTATCACCGATAGTGTTTATCGGAGTCTTCTGACTGAAAAATGATTGCACCAACGAAAAGTCTCTCATTTCTTCTCTATACTTTTAGAGTTCTATCTAATGCTACCACTGAATATTTATGGGCCATTGTACACTCATACCATGTAATAATATTAGTCTTTTAAGCACAAACATTTTTTTTTTGATGTTACGAGTGCATACTTTCATTTGTTTGATGTTTGATTTTAGTGCGGAATGCTCTACCACCATCCAATAAAGTTGCAAGATTTGCTGATGCCTAAATAAGTGAGATTAAGACGTGTTCCCGGTTCCTAATGGTGCATCTAAAGAAAAGAAAAATCACCGTCACGGGCATCAACTGCAATATACATGATTGAATAGTAAATAGCCTTTTGTTCTTGTAAAAAGTAACTCTGATCCATTAATTTGAACATTTGAATTTCATTCTTCAGTATTATGTACATGATTGCTCTCCTTGTATATCACGATTGTAATCCGGTGAATCATCGTTCGGTAAGTCTCCTTGTAAATATCCGCAAGGTTAGGTTAGGTTATGTTAGATTAAACAGGGATATGATGGATATGCCATCACACAGGCGCCAGGCACCAAAACGGTCCCATCGCGAATCCTGTGGAATCAGTTGAATTTGTCTTCAAACGGCAAAAACTTAAACAATCGCCCTGGTGAAACAAACACCCAATTTCCCTGCAAAAGCCAAGAAGGCGTTTGAACTTCGTGACGTCTATTTCCTCTAGGTTTTGAAAAAGTATTTCTCTAAAAATTTTCTTCGACCACGCGATACGTCCTCGCATTCACACAGTATGTGTGTTATGTCCTCAACAGCTTGTAGATCACCGCAGAATCTATAAGTATCAGTGCCTGACAATTTGAGTCTCTTTGTCACAGGAGATGGTGTACTGTTCGAATTCCTATTACTGTCCTAAGCTTATCCCTTAATTAATTTTATTAATTTCCTAAATCGTTTGCAGTCAAAAGGCCGCCAAAGAGCCTTGGAGACCCTATGTCCTTCGAGCCTTGACCGTCACAAATCGTTGTAAGTTTTTTCTCTATAGTGCCCCTCGCTATGCATATGATGGTGGCAACCTCACTAATGTCGAGTAGCCCTGCTTTTCTTGCATCATTTTCCGCTCCACTTGTTCATTTCCATTAATACCACAGTGACCTGGCACCCAGCACAGTCTTACCCGATTCTGAATGTAAAGTGCTTTGAGCACTGTGCGACAGCCCCTGAGTGTATCAGAGTTGACGTTGGTTGTTTCCATTACCTTGAGTGCGTCCTGGATATCGATGTAGATTGCAATATCTTTTTCGGATACCGATCTCATCTGCATTAGCTCAGCCATCCTGAGCCCAGCCAGAAGCTCTGATTGGAAGATACTGCATGCGTCCGGTAATCTTATAGACACTCTGAGCTCTGGGTCTTCTGAAAAGATACTAGAACCCGTTCCTTACCCTGCTTTTGAGCCAACGGTGAAAATTGCAATTTCATTTGAACTGATTTTAGCATTTTTTCTCACTCCTCCCTCTCCAGGTAAATTATATCATAAGGGATGTCGAAGGCGGTCAAGGAAGGAATTTCAGCCGGATTGCCTGGCAGTAGCTCCGTTAGGACAGTGCCATGTCAGAAACTACTGCTCTTGAAGTAACCCAGATTAATAAGTCGTTTCGCACTGTTGCCAGCAAGTTTTTTGATCTGTAAATTAAGCGGTGTTAGGTGCAAAAACGTGTCCAATGCTGCCGTAGCGGTGGTACGGAGCGCGCCTCTAATGGCTATGGAAACCGTTCTTTGAACCGCCGCTAGTTTTCCGTAAAACGTTTTCTTGTTTGTTGCCTTCCACCATACTAGTGCGCAGTATGTAAGTATAGATCTTACCACAACCGTATAAAGCCAGTACATCATTGTACGTTTTAAGCCCCAAATTGTTCCTACTGTTCTTTTGTAGATAAAAAGAGCATTATACCTATATGTTTTTTTAATTCTTTCCGCTACATTACGATTATAATTTAGTTTTTTGCCCAGAATCACACCCAGATACTTCGTGTTGTCGGAGAGGGACAATTCCACTCAGTTGAGTTTTGGGAATTTGAATTGCGGTATATTGTACTTTCTGGTAAAAAGAACCGATTGGCATTGAGACTGTAGCTTTTTGTCCAAGTTCTGATTGTCTTTAGGGCAACCTCCATAACGTCGCTTAAAATATTTAAGTATTTTCCCTGCACTATTATTAGCACGTCGTCTGCGTATATTCCCCACTACTTCCTGCAGGGGTGCTGTGGTGGTGGGTGCATGCTGTGACTCAGTCAAAAAATCCATTACTGCATCTATTCCTAATGTTAATCTCCAATAATCGCTCTCGGATTTTAAAAATAAAAGATGACAGACTTATTGGTATATGCCCCAGTATAAAGACCACCTTAACTTCACTCCAAGCTATTGGTAGATACCCTATTTTTAGACTGCGTCTAAGAATTTCCATAATTTTTTGGAATGCTACCTCCGGTGCTTCCTGTACCATAATCGGCAGAATACCATCTGGACCGGGAGATTTGTACGGCGTAATTGCCACTGACTGAATTGCCCACCGTAAGTTTTTCCTGTTAATAAAAGCACCTATTACCTCTTCGGAGAGAGAGAGATCAATATTCTCAGTGTGCTGTAGTATGCCAGTCTCGTCTGATACTGTGGATCCCGGAAAGTGGGTTTCCACCAGTGTTGCCAGAACCTCTAGGGCACTTTCAGCCTAGGTTCCGCATTTTGCGTATCCTAGAAACCTCGTCTGTTACCGCGATAGATTCGCGGTACTTCTGCATTTTTCTTTTTGACTTTCTAACTAGGTACTCGAATTGTTTCTTACATTCGTAGTACTCATTCCATGTACTGTCGCCTAATGAAATGCCTATTAAAATATCAGCAAGATATTCGAAAAGGTGATCAATACAGTCCTAACTAAGTGGGTTGAGGACAAAAATGTACTTCAGGATAATCAATTCGGTTTTAAGGCGAGGTGAACAGGCTCGTCATAAATAAACCACTGTAATACATTCTTTTAGATATGCTCACTAGTAGACACTTCTTCGTGAAGAATGGCGATGTGACTTCTACTGAAACATTTTACATTAAATACGGTCTGCAACAAGGTGTGGTAAATTCTACACAACATCTACACAAACGATCTTGTGAGTTTACTTCACCATACCATTACGATATGGTGTGGTGTACGACGACTTGATCGTGTAGAGATCAGGTCCAAAAGTCGAGGTCATGAATATGCTCTTGCCAATCGGAAACCATTCTGTTTAGGACGCCTTTGTCTGGGGCATTTAAGGATACAAGGAAAAATTGGTGAAAGTTTTCGATCATGGGACAGTACGGCAGCCACTTGCTGGTCACAATGTAGTCAGCCACCTAGGGATCTGGCTATATCAATACCTATATTTTAACAAGCATATATGTAGATATTACTCTGGTCAGAGTAAAAGGTGCTTTTACAAAGAGACTGTTTTATAGCAGCCAACTTGATGCGAGGGTGAAGGTTATCTTCTTCATGGCCTTTATTCGGTTGTTTGAGAGGGCCTGCCTAAGAGGTTGCCTTCGTTTATAGAAAACACCAGAGTCGGAGTACATAAAATGCTATCCTAATGAAGTCTTATACAATAGGGCGAACCTAATAAAAGTGGACAATTTCGCTATTTAGTTGATTCGAAGGCACATTGCCTGAGCAATAACTTCAAAGAATTATCCCATCCAGTGGGCTTATTACCCCAATTATCTGTATCACGAGAGCGTACGCTTCAACGGCTTCTTGCCCCAGAGCCGTTCCTCTATTTTGATAATAAAGAACTGATACAAGACAAAGTAGCGGTGTCGCTAATCTTCCACGTCTCTCGAACAGCTGCGGACAGGCGACTCAACTACGATAGAGACGTCGCACACTTTCGTCGTTTCCATGCTTAATATTTTAAGCCATGGCCGACTTACATAGTTAGGTAGGATTAAGGTAGTTCAAAAATTATAAAAAAAAGAATAAAAAAATTAAAAAAATAAGAAAAATTTGAAAATAATTAAAAAAAAAGTAATAAAAGAAAAAAAGAGAACTTGGGAGAATGAGTAGCAATTTTTAAAAGAAAAACAAGCGAATTTCTCTAAAAGTAAGATAGTGTAAGTAGGTTAAGATAATTAGTAAAATAGTTTCTAAGTTTTATTTAAATGTTAAAAAAAATGCATGTACTAAGTTTTTTAAAGAAAAAAACATTTTCTTAGTATTAGTCATAATACATATAATGAAATCAATAAATTACTCTGTTCAAATACGTCGAAAGGCATGAATTAAGTTTTAGGTTTAACTTGGAGCGCCCGCATGGAGCCAGTTAGTTACTCTTGTATAGTATAGGTTAATTAAGCTAATTTTTAAGCTTTTTTTTATCTAGAGAGGGTCATGTAACAAGAAGTTGGGTTTGTTTTTTTGAATTTGAATTTTAAATTTGGCACCATTGTTGAACATTCAACTACCATTACGATGACTTTTTCTAAGTAAAAACTAGGAGGTTATAAAATATGGGTCAATACACACTCACACAATTCAGTACAAAAACGATAAAAATGTCGCGGAAACGGTTCGTAAAGTCTACTGCTTTTGGTTATCATCAAGCAATTTCTCGCACAGCTGTATTAAATTTAATCAGTAAATTTGAACGCCTCGAACAAGTTAGTGATATGAAGACTCCAACTCGTGTTCGTCCGATAAGGTCAGCTGAAAATATCGCCGCCGCACAATGGGGCAGAGTAGCCCAATGGGTGGCAATAAATCGTCCAATATAGCTGCGGACCTGAAATTTTCAAAAATGACAACTCCCACCAAAATGTCCACTCTTTTATACTTAAAAAAAGTTGAAGCAATAATATACCCACCATTTTCATTAGCATAAAAAATTTCTTAAAATTTATGACTATCAAACACACCCACAAGCACCTGTAAACAAGGTTATCTTTTGTTCGAATGTCCACTGTAATGAATAAGTAAACTTAATTGTTTTTTTCAATAAAAACAGAACAGCAAACAATTTTGATTATGGAAATTATTAAAAAAAATACGTGATTTTGATTTAATTTAAAGCAAAGTCTCGACTAGTGCTGTCTTCACTTGAGATATCATCCTCAGAATCACTAATTTGTTGAACAGGGGGAGCTTTAAACAAGCCCAATACGTCAACGGGCTGGAGTTGTTTAGATACTCGTAGCTTGTTTATCCTATTTAATATGGGATAAGAAAAGAGATAAAAATACCTATATTAGTTTTTTCCCCACTAGATTTCCGCGAATGATGCTCTCTATAGTTTTTGAAGTCCTTATTCCGTAACTCTTGAGCTTCCTCAGTAAGTTGGTTGATCCTTAATAATCGACATGTGATTCCACGCATACTTTCAACATAATATTTGACAGTATCAATCTTTTTTATGACTTCTACATAAATTTTTGAAATTTCTGCGGAAATTTTAGGATTTTGAAAGAAACGTCTGGCCGTGTTTCCATCATTTGAATTACCAAACCCGGACTTTGGTTTGTCTATAATATAAAGGGTGATTTATTTATTGTTTAGTTTATTTATTTTTGGTTCTATTGTATTTTTGACAGCTCGCGTGATTTGTGCCATGTGTCAAAGTCAAACATACTCAGTTAGCATTGCCACTCTATTATGGAAAGACTTACCTATACCCGAATATCGACCTATTGAGCAAGCAATTCATGATATAGTGACCAAATTTCGCACCAATTTCACGCTATTTGACAAGCCGTATGCGTAGAGTGCATCCAGAGGAAAATATTGCTGCTATATCCGCCAGTGTTAATGAAGACCGTGATTTGATCGTTCGCAGGAATTGGGATTGTCTTACTCGACTACGTGGAAGATTTTACGCAAGGATTTTGCTCTAAAACCTTGCAAAATATAGCTCGTGCAAGACCTGAATTTCGGTTAGAAAAGTGCTGGGCGAAAATCCGCATTTTATCGAAAAATTGTCTTCACCGACGAAGCTAATTTCTGGTTGAATGTGTATGTTATAAATTAAACAGCCCTATTTGATCAGATGAACAACCTCAGGTAATACAAGAGCTGCCAATGCACCCAGAAAAATGCACTGTTTGGTGCGGTTTATGGTCCGGCGAAATCATTGCCCCTTTTTTTCAAAGATGACCGGGAGAACAACGTTACCGTCAATGGCGCCTGATTTGGTTTTGAACTTTTTTTTGCCTAAAATGCACGAGCTGAACGTGGTCGATATGTGGTTCCAGTAAGACGACGCTATAGGCTACACAGCACGAGAATCGTTGAACCAATTCAGAAATGAGTTCGGTGAGCAATTTATCTCTGGTTTTGGACCGTTGAATTGGCCGGCTAGATTGTCCGATTTGAAACCATAAGACTAATTTTTATGGGGATATGTCAAATCACTCATCTATGCCAATAAACTAGCGTCAATTGTAGCCTTGGATGACAACATTACACGTGTTATTAGCGAGATGCCAGCCAATATGCTGGACAAAGTGATTCAAAATTACACTCTCGGCATGGACTACTGAAAACGTAGTCGTGATCATCATTTACATAAAATAATCCTTGAAAAGTAAATGGCAAGTATTGATTTATTAACTCAAATAAAAATTTTATACACTTATGCAGTTTCTCTGTGTTTTTTTTTTTGACAATAAAACCCAAACGCTTAAAAAATCACACATTAGTTGCGCATTGTTGTATTACTCCTAAGGCGTTGGTATTGGTTGCTTTGCTTTTTTCCTATGACTGCCAGGCCTATTTTTGGTGTTCCTGTCTCAATATTCACAGTTCTATCAGTATCATCTGCATACGCCAAGTACAGACAGACGTACTGTGTTCTTGGTTTTACGCTGTTGGTTGCGCCCAATATTCCTAAGCACTGTTTTAAAGAAGTGGGACTAAAGCGCGTTGCTTTGTTCAGGACCATTGTTAATATCGAGAGTTTTCAGCTGGTTATATTGTCATACAATGCCTTATATAAAAATTTAGATATACCTAAGCATTTGATTTCCTAGCAATACAAAATTTAAATACTAGTATCTTACTACTTACTTAAAACTGTAATCCTCTTGCAGACATAAGGTAAGGTGCTTTAGACAAGTCTAGCGCTTTGGATCGCTTCCAAATAGTTCAAAGCAAGGGGCTTTAGTCATAGGCTTTACCGATAGCTTAAAGTTGTATATGCAAGTATGTTAATTCGAGACTGAATCTCACAAGTTAATGAATATAAGAAAGAATGTCGGAGACAGACGAGAGCCCTGAGGAACACCAGCATTTATTTTGTCAATATAAGACTTGAACAATGAAGTTGCAATGCGTCTGAAGCGAATTCGTCTTTTTTAGAAACGCGTTCAATATAATTCATAATATAATTCTAAAGCATAAAAATGAAGAGACAGTGCGCAGCAAGCAGATTGCCCTGTCTATCTGACAGGAGAAATATCATTGTAAATTATTTATTTGTTTATACAAAATAATTTACAAAGAATAAATTTATAAATTATTTATATTTAAAAGCGTCAGGGCAACAAGACTCATTGTAAATTATTTGTTACTTGATATGAATGACCAAGTATGTCGTCATAGGTCCCGTAGAGTGGCAAGGCAACGGGTAGTCCACATAAGGACTTCAAACACGGTTCCGTGAGAGTCTGGGCTTCCTGGATATCGGACGGGGTTTGACTTGTTGAGGCAGGTCCACTAGTGGGATTTTCACGGTGGCTAAACCTAAAACCGATTGAGGGTATTCCCTGAGGGTATACTCCTGAGGAACGATACGAGCAGGCAACGCCTGTTTTTTGCGCATAAAAAACTACTTAGATCCAAACTTCTGTCAAAAAAACTGAAGACCTCACTAGACAAATACTCCCAATAGTTACAAATGTCTGTGAAGTTTGGTCTCTAATAACAGCCAATGAAAAAAATCTGAGAATCTTCGAAAGGAAAATAATCAGAAGAATTTACGGAGCAAGATTAGAAAGTGGAATACATATTTGGCACACGAATGAGGAAATCCACGCAGTACTAGAAGACGAAGACAAAGTGAGGTTTGCCAAAGCCCAAGGGTTAAGATGGCTTGGACATGTAGTAAGTATGGATGACTCCTGAAAACAAAAAATAACATTCAACGGCAACCCTTAAAACACGAGAGCAAGAGGCAGGTGTAACTAACGACATAAAAAAAAAACTAAACATTGCAAACTGGAGAAATGTGCTCGTAGAACAGGACAGAGCGGAATCGAGGCACGTCGTGCAGAAGGCTAAATCTTGCCCAAGAATGTGACGCTAGAAGAAGAAAAAGAAGTAGATTTGCTAAAAGTACTGGGTGCAGTCACATTAAGCTGGCAGGAGGTATTAGGCCGGCCTCGATTCATACCAAGCGTGGAGTTGTGCCCCCAACACAAGCTTTGGTATCCTTGCTCCTATGAATATATACGCATTCAGTAAACTTAAGACTACACCACAAGCGTGCTCGTCAAAACACAAGAGACATCTGTCACTCGGGTGTTGTCAGCCTATAATGTCGAAGCCACCCAGAATTTTGTATATGAAAATCGCCATGTACATCGATACAAGAATGCAATTCATTGGATGGCGTCAGAGAGTGCATCAAACTCGTTAAAATTCGTATTGTTTTCCAGTATGGGACTTACGTAAATAAAGTACAAGTGAGGGTTTTGCGTACGGAGATATAATTTGAACTATCCGTAGTTGAATTCCAGATTGGCATAAAGAGTATATTGTGGTGATCTTACATAATTCCGTACAACTATTAGAATAGAATAATGTCATTAGTTCTTATCCATAAAGATCCAGATATGAGTGATTCAAGAGGTCTAGTCGGGGACTTACTTATTTTTTGCAAAGTCCCAAAACATTTTTGTATTGTATTTACAGATACGGTGTATTCATTCACTCTAACATCCCGAGCCACTACAATCTAAAACAGAACCACCGACGACATCAACCAAAGTTACGAAGTGAAAATTCTAACTTTAACTTACCAAATCAACATCATTTGTTCATCGATAAAACAAACAAAAAATTAGTGTGAATATTCCTTTTAAATCTCGATTTCAATTAAATTTTTGTGTTTTGTTTTGAACATGCTATTGGGCTTGGGAATACACATTAAAATACTCAAAAATACGGAACTCGAATTACTTATGTATTAGGTATGTCCCAAATCGAATTGTAATTAAAATATTGTAAAGGCTAACTACCGACTACTGCGAATATCTACCAATTTTATGTCGAGTAGTAGAAATCCATTGAAAGCGTTCATTCAATGGCCATCCATCAGAAACAAACCAGAACATTTGGTTTAGGGATTACGAAAAATCAATTCACCTCCATCACCAACTCCAATCACTAGTTCAGTTTGTCTGATGTGTAAAAAAAAAGAATGGAAATTAAACAACACACTGACGAAAGCAAACCATCAAAAGATTTGCCAAATTGAATCGTTTTGATTTACGTAGATTCATTTTTGGTAGGGATTTCGAAGCTACATTTAAGCTACAATTCGAACTACCGACATGTGGCATGTTAAAATCGATTTTAGCTTAACTTACGGTTTTAAAACTGCGGCGGGTATGATGAATGTAACCATTCACTAGTGATGTGAACTGAAAGTGTATCTAGACGTGTTTTGGAATTTTTTTTATTGTATTTTGTGATTTTTTTGTAAAGAGATTACTTGATGGACGAATCGTTTAGAATCATTGGTTTGAGAAAGGGTAGTAGTAGTAGAGCAATTGGTTGTGGGAATAGTATTTAAAACAGTTGACCCTTCCGGATGTTGTTTTTTTTTTTCTTTTAAAATGCCAATAAATAGATTTATTCTGTATCGCAGTATCCCGGATTTATATAAATAAGAAGATTTAGCTCCTTACTATCTTCAGAAGGTCAATATATAGTATTATGTTAGGCGCGGCCCCAGGCTGTGGGTGTCAAAACTTAAAAACCAACCTTCTGAAGCATTCCATAAACCAATAAATTCAACATTATTATAAGCAAGATACCTCGTTCCATTTCGTTTAACCTATTTGTAGTTGTATACTTAAAAAAATTAAACTCAAAAATAAACTGCATAAAAAGTACTTTAAAAACCAACTTAATTCAAACTTAAAGACGCATTTTAAGAAATTAAGTTAAGAAGTAAACTAGGGGATTAGATCGTATTGTGAGAGATATTATTTCTCCAAAGTACAAAACTCACTTGGCAACCCTAGAAAGCAATTGCACTAAGTTATTAAGGGCAATCGATTAGCTCGGTTAATGGAACTAGTTTGGGTTTTGAGAATTCTCCCAGTAAAGCATCTGTGCTACTTCAAAATCTTGAAAATTTTCTTTATGAGAAGTCGCTATATGCAAAGCCCCATCTCTTTCACCCGTAATTTGTTTAGTATCTCTGAGTCTGTTATAAGCATTCCTTCTTTTCGCACCACTCATTTCAGAAACTCTTATTCGATTACGTTCTACAAATATACGATGGCTCAGAATTGCAGGAGAATTCGCCGCTCATAAGAACTCGGCCTTTCGTAGACCACAACTTAGCAAATTTTGCACATTGACTTGGGCATGCACCCGTACAAAATTCAACTGACCCATGAGCTGAAAGTAAACGACCATAGACAACGACGTGTATTCGCTGAATGGGCTCTGGAGCAGTTGGAAAGTGACCCTAATTTTCATAGAAAAATCTTCTTCAGTGATGAGGCCCTGGATGAATGGGCACGTCACAAAATTGTCAAATTTGGGCAGATACAAATCCACATGAGATCCAAGAGCGTCCAATGCATCCCGAAAAAGTCACTGTTTGGTGTGGGTTTTAGGCTAGCGGCGTCATCGGCCCATATTTCTTTGAGAACGGCGTTGGCCAGGCCTTCAGCGTCAACGGCGAGTGCTATAGGTCGATGATTACCAACTTCATTTGACCTGAATTGGAAGATATAATTTCAACAGGACGGCGCTACGCGCCACACAGCTCACGACACGTTGGAAATTATGCACGAGCGATTCGAGGGCATGGTCATCTAACGTGGTTGTGATGTCAACTGGCGACAGAGATCGTGCAATTTTGACTTTTTCTTGTTGGCGATTCTCAAAGCCAACATAACCCATGCCATCGGTCAAATTCATTTATCTGCCAGAGTCATGGAAAATTGGACATGTCGGTTGCGCGCCACCCAGAGAAGCCACGGCGGACACTTGAACGGTGTTCCATACGTAATGGCCTTTCCATCGAATAAAAAAGTTCGAAGATATCTCACACACACTTTGTTTTATTTAAATTTAAAGATAGAAAGCGCTTAATGGAAGACCTTTTAGATGTACTCGTAAATTTATTCTACTTTTGTTATTGCTTCGTTGATGTTAAATAATTCAGTTAAATATTTAACTGAATTTTATCACTGAACATGTAGATTTTTCCTGTTTTATTTTTTGAATTTGTTCATCCCAAAATTAATCATTTAATTAATAACTATTGATAACAATTAATAATAATTAACAATTAACAATTTGAATTTATAGTTTAATATTTTTAGGTTCATTAAAGATTAATTTTTCACTGAAGTTGTAGCTTAAATTGATGATACCTTCCTTTTTTTCGTTTTGGAGTCACATTTAACGCGATTATAATTCAAAAATATGAAGTGTCACTAATTTCTTCTTACCTCAAATATTGATGAATTTAAATACCTACTGTTGAGTTTTTTTTTTAAGACTAGTAAATAAAAATAAAGAAATAAATACAAAATATAAATATAAGCAAGTGAATGTGCATCAACTCTTAATAAAGACCATTTCTTATATCATTCTATCATATTAAACAGTTTATGAGAAGGACTTTTTCAAGAAAAGCAGCTATTGGCAAGACTGATTTTTTGTTGTTATTTGTGTTAACAGAGGTGTCCATGACTTTGTCTACCGTAAATATCTCAAAGTAATAGATTTGTGGTATACGTAGTGCACACTTTTGAGAAGTTATTTTGGGTATCCTTTCTTGTAGATAGCATATATTTACCTCGTTCTGGTCTTCTCTAACATTGAACTCATACTCACTAGCGGAAAAAGGAGTCGAAGCAGTTTTCCGATTTTTCCTATAACTTCAATGTCATCAGTACCTACTTGCAACAAATTGTATTGGTTTTTGAAATGTTTTCTGTGGGACGCATGATGCCATCTCTGCCAGAATGTTGTTGAACAACCCGATTCAGTTTCTATTTAAGTGGCGGAAAACTTTTTTTTATGAAGACAATGTCTCTGACCACTACTTCTGCGCTTGGCTTTATTTAATTAGTATGATATTGAAGGATTTGCAAATGGCCTCATGACAGTCTCAACCAAAACTGCTGAAAGTACCTTTATAGCTGTTGATAACGTGTCAATGATAAAAGGCCAACGATAAGGGTACTCTGGCTTGACAAGAAAAGAAATCTGAAAAATCCGCTTCATACGGAACTTTCAACTTTTATCTGTGGCATTCCACACAACGCTAAAGTGGGAATGACTTGGAGGTAAAGTTTTCCAAGCAATGCTGTTTACCGCACAGGGTACGATTGTCACAATTAAGGAACGTTTGTTATAGCTAGTGTAAAGTTGGTCGTATTGTCGCTGTGTATAACAGAGCACAACCCACACCGGAAACTAAACTAATTGCTGAAAGAAGGTTTTAATGTGAAGATGAGTTCCCAGAATTCTCTTTTTGCAATAAAATCTGTTGTTTTGTGGTATTATTAACGGATGAGTTTGATATTTAACCTTAAGGACGAAGGATTTCGTCAGAATCGAAAAATAATGATAGTGAGTTGATAAAACATCCTGAGACAGCTTATTACTTCAGGATGCCTGATGATGAAAAAACTCGAATAATTTATGTCATTTATTTCGTTTTAGGTCGTTTGTAAGATAATTAATTTTTTATGATGTCTTTCTTTTGTGATTTTTGAAAATAATTCTATTTAAATGGGCTCCAGGCTCAGAGATGCGTGTGCGACATCTAATCAAAAAGTTGTTCATAACTCCCTGAAGGATTCCAATGAATGTAACCGCAATTATCATTTTTAGTTATTGCTTTAAAACATTACAATTCCATGGTTTTGTGCGGTCAGATCAGTTGACCTTGGGCTCCAACTGAATGTGGAGATTCTCGATGTCAATTCTGGCATAACGCGCCTGGCTCTGTGAGAAGTTGGTCTTTGTTCATTCATTTCATTTGATTTATTGATTAATATGGTCTGTACACCGAGATTTATATCTTTTCTAGTACTCAGATATAATATTATAAATTAAATTATTTCACATTAATAGCTTAAAAACTACGATACACTAACATATTTTATAAATTAACTTATACAAACTTAAGAGGTAGAAAGGAGGCCTGATGCTTAAGGTTGGGTTGTTGAGGAAGAGAAGTGAAAGATAACTGCATATTTAAAGATTAATTTAATTCGCGGTGGGAGTGAGTTCCATAGTTTGACATCATGCATGAAAAGTAAACGTGATGAGTTCAAGTATTGCCGACAATGAAGAACGATGCTAAGATTTTTTACGGAATGTATAAAAACGAGCTTGTTAAATAAGTAGGACGGAGATTTATTGTTAATAATTTTATTTAAAAACGTACAATGTCTTGCATTGATATATTGTTGCAGTGTGCAACCTCTATATAGTAGATTTTAAGAGCGTTCAGAGATATTATGGTCATATCTTCAGCCAGAGTGGACCACATCGTTGAATGCTTCTTTTAGTTTATGTTGTGAAAGTGAATGAGGAGCCCTCTAGACACTGTTAATGTAAGTACCACCTTATGTCTAGTTTCCATAGGAGTAAAATACGAAACTAGCCACCGAAAACCAAATATAAAAAATGTTTCGAGGATTGGATCAAGAGCTGGCATAAGTGTGTTGCAGTCGATAGATGAATAAATTTGTATTTCCAATTTTCTGAATACCTTCCGGAATCAAGGTATTATGTCTAGCAAAATATTAAGATCGAAATTTTTCTTGGATATTGGCATTACCTGGGACTTTGTTGGGTTTAGGAACAATCTATTAGCGACGGATCAAGCAGAGATTTGAGTAAGATCCTCATTGGCAAGGAGAGCCAGTTTATCAAGCTTGTTGGAGGGTTTGCTTATAGGAAGTTGTGGGTCATCTGCGTAAAGATGCGCAGAAGTGTGGGTGCAGGCAGATGGGAGATCATTGATAAACATGGAGAACAATATTGGGCCAAGAATTGTCCCCGGTGAAACTCCTTGAACTAAAACCTTAAGTGAAGAGTATTTGT
The DNA here is from genome assembly GCA_963966105.1 of Volucella zonaria. Taxonomy (NCBI): domain Eukaryota; kingdom Metazoa; phylum Arthropoda; class Insecta; order Diptera; family Syrphidae; genus Volucella; species Volucella zonaria. The sequence goes on along the minus strand of OZ014530.1, from coordinate 291,994,368 downwards.
CGCTAGAAGTGACTCTTTGGAATCTACTTGATAAATAGCTGCCAATAAGTTTTACAGCCCTATCTTTGGGACCAAACTAGTTTTTAAGCTTCCAACTTAGAATGTTGTGAAATACCCTATTGAAAGCCTTCTAGAATTCAAGCAAATAGAGTAGACTTATATGACCCTTGTCGTAATCTAGCCGTATTTCATGAACTAAGCTTATCATAGCCGTTGAACTACTGTGATTTGATCTAAATCCTGATTGTTTTGGGTAAAGCAAATTGTTAAGTTGTTGATTGTTATATATTAGTTAATATTTGTTGTTTTTGTTTCTATAAGATTATTTCAAAGACTTTCGATAGACAAGGTAGGATGCTAATTGGATCGAAATCAGAGGGGGAATTTTTTGTTTGGAAGTACCCTTGCAATTTTGCAAGGCTATGGAAAATTGTACTCGTATGTTGCGATCCAGAAGTTAATAATATAAGCGGTATAGGTTATAATTTGGAGTAAAATAAGTTGAATGAATCCATCCTCACCAATGGTGTCAGATTTAATGTGCATTATAAACTTCCATCTTCACTAACAACTTCAAAACCTTCCAGTCTATGTACAGAGTTGGGAAAATATATATTTTGCAGATAAAGTAGCAATCGTTAACTGCCTTCGAACTATACAATTTCGATGATAAGGCCTTCTTTTGATTCTTCCATTCTCCAGAAAAAGTGTTTACCAGACGGATTATATTCCATCTGCTTGAAGGCGGCAAGTACGCGCCTAAGCTCTCTTTTGACGAAAATTACAGACTCCAATTTCTGATAGGTGCGCACAATCCAAGTCTGATTTTATGATTTCTATTGTTAATTTTCGTTCAATCTGAAAGCCATTTTCTAAAAATTTGACCAAATCATTGGGCTCTCTGTTAAACTCGTCGACGTTATGTAATCCAGAAGAACGTAAATTAAGATTTTTAGTTTTTGAATTAAATTGGAATCTAAAAGGATTAGCAAAGACTCTTTGTAGTTTTTGGAGTTATGAAATGTTATTTTTTTGAAGAAGATTATCTCGTACACGAGTCGAATAGTCATATCTCCAGCACACTACTCCAATCGAGATAAGGTCATTTTCTTTACAGGTGCCATTTTTATCAATAGAATGTATATAAACACAGGTATCATATGAATCTTTGAACCTATCAAAAAATGCATGCATGCAGCGAATAGCTCTCAGACTGACCAAACGCCGGATATTTTGTATACCATTTAATTCACGGAGTTTACTTCTTCTTTACCCAACGCTGATGAAGGTCCTGATCAAGTAAGTGCCTAGCCCCCTGTGAAGCTAAAACGCCATAGTTGCAGAATAAGAAGAAAAAACATCCTCAACCTGATTGTCGTTGAAGATAGAGAAAAATAATTACCATAATTCGGATTGCATCACCTTCTTTGATTCGCAAAGTTCCAGGGAATTTGAATACCAGTTTAAGATTACAAGTATATTTTCGTAGTATGGCTATAAGGTACAATATAAAGTATCCTAGTAAATTTGAATTTTATTTCAATGGCAGTCTTATATTGTACAAATATTTGGCGACGAAGTAAGATTCGCATTCCTTCGTATTCCGTAGTTAAAGCCAATTGTGGGAGATCGAAATTCTCAAATGTTCAAAACACTTTAAATTAATCAATTAGTAATTCGCCGGGGTCGAACTGAAATGGGTTACTAAACTATCGGAACTTCTGAATCTTTAGATTCTCGTAGTTGAAGATACGTTGGAGATGATTCAGTGCAATATTTTTCCAATACTCAACTCCTTCCCGAAATCCTTTTAAAGCCACTTCGTGTTATCCTCCCTAACCAATTCTTCAATATGTCCAATCACAGTACCATTTAGCTTCGGCCAAAGATAGTGAATTTTATTTTGTTTCGGTAGTGTAAGATTGTCGTGGACTAGAGGAACCGGTGGGACTTACTAAACCATCCAAATAGTTTGAAAACGAAGTTCCTGTTACTGGAATTTTTATTTATTCAATGCGTTAAAAATGGCTTGTTTGGGATACATCAATTAAATTGAAATATTTAATTTTCTGGATGAAGATGTACATTTCCTGGTATTTAAAGCGTTGTAGATTCAAAATCTATACGTTTCGTTATCATCGATTTTCATCTGCATACCAGTAAAAGTATGAATTGCTGATTCTGGAGCTTCCATATCTACTTCGAAGTCGGCAATGTGAAATGGTCGCTGTTTGCTTTAACGCCGAATAACTTTAGTCTTCTGTAGTTTATAATCGCCGTGTTTTAAGAGCCTCAAGTGACTTTAATTTCTTTTGATTGACTTTGAGGAACAACAGTATCAGTAGGTCGATCTGCTCCTTGATCAGCCATGGTAACTTAATTGGAAAAAGTCTTGATATAATTTAGCCCCGACTTTGAGGAATATTTACAACCGAGTTTTGCCATTCTTTCAAGAGTCTAATCTGTTCCCTTTCTCATGGTTGCCGGTACTTTTTATCGGGCCAAAAGTTTTGTTCCGGTAGTCGGAAGAAAATCCCTATTAAGAGATTTTGGAAAATTCGATGAGAAAATAGAAGCATTTGTGACCGCACTCATTCATCGTCAAATTTCTTCACAGGACTTCTTCATGTCATGGCATCTGATATATCCCCTGTTGCATCTTTAAAGTGTCCAGACATTCAAAATACTGGAGCTGTGCCTCTTGACTGACGGGTTTTGGCCTACACTAATGCTAAATTGATTTGTGTATATAAAGATGAGGGAAAGGCATTTCGTTCTGTCGTGAAGTCTGCTAGCCTGAGTCCATATTATGAGATGGTTTCCTTTCATCTTCAAATTAAAGTTGTTTCCTGTTTTCCAACTTGACCTTAAAAACATCAAGGATAATCTTCACATTGTACTTAGGGCATTCCGTATTTGGTCAACTTTGATACGGGTTATAAAGAGGTTTTTTTCTATCACAGTCTACATGTCACAGTTTTCCATATTTGTTTTGCCCATTCTATCTGGCTGTACTTATTGGGAGTAGCGACATATACGAGTAACTTAATATCTGGCTGCTTGTGCTCTGTTCTGTTAAGTCCGAGCGTTCCAAGTGTGTCAGTCATATCTAAAGACCTTGTTATTATAGTTATTTTACGTGTTTGGGTAGTTAGCCAAGTAGTACAAAGTCGACCCCAAATCTGCAGCTCTATACCAGTTATCGACATGGGCCCATTAGGGGTCGCAATCTCTACTCGTAACTATACATTTCAACAAAAATGTCGAAAAGCATTTTCATTTGTATCGGTAAAGTGCTTGTTTTCTGGTCCTACAACACCATTCGAAATTCGAAGTAGGAAACACTTTATATACGGTTTTTCGGGATATCCGCATTGGTAAGCTCTTGTCGTGATTAAGACAACCAGAAAGCTTCAACTGTGTGTTTCTTCTACAACATTGTGATCAATTTTGCACACAACTTTTTGATTATGAGAGTACAAGGTAAAGGGAACTCGTTTGCCAATATATGAATGTACATTAGCTCAATACCTTTTACCTTAGTGTCCTTTCCGATTACTTATAAATATTGTCACCGCCAGCTCACTCAATGAGATGATAAGTTCTTCTATAATATCTTAACCATCTATCAGTTGAATAGTTCAGTTGAAGGACATCTTCACCTTCGGGATATTTCTGAAAAATAATCTCAATTTATGTCTTTTTTTTTATAATGAGCGCGCAACCAAGGGGTTTGTGTACCCTTAGAATATTTGTACACAGCGCTGGCGAAGGAAATTTAGGGAGGAAAAAAAGACAGGTACCGATGTGCATTGTTTTTAAATGTTTGTAAGTTATTGTACAACGACCAGGAAATACAGAGATGGGCAGGGCATTCCATAAGCGAGTTGTACGACTTAGAAACGAATACGATATTTTAGAGTTTATCCGAAAATGGGCTTGAAGGTATACTGATGAGCATTCATAACGAGACGCGTGTTACGTTGAAAGTTTGAATGGGCGGAATGCCACTGGCGATTTCTATGGAGCACTGGTGGTGGAAACAGCGATAAAACAAAGTGAGACAGGAGACAATGATTGACTGATACTAGTATCACCTATGAGTTTTATCGCACGGTTTTGAATCCTATCTAGCAGGTGCAGAGATGTTTTAGGAGCTCCTAACCAGATGTGGGCACTGTAATCTAATTTTGGGCGGATAGATGCTTTATATATTAAGACCAGAGCAGAGGCGGTAAAATATTTCTCATATCGCATGCGGAAACCTAGACATTTCGCAGCAGTTTTGACGAAATCGAATATGTGGTCATTGCAACGTAAGTTGTCACTGACACATATACCGAGAGTGGAAAGTTTTTCAGTTTCGACGATGTAAGTACCATTCATGCTGGGTAAATACCGCTTCAGTGACAGCAGACAGCATTGAGTTCTGGAAACATTAAATTCCACTCTGTTGGTAGTTGCCCAATTGGTTATGCTGTTAATATCGGAATTTAATGATCTTAACATACGCTGCCCTTCTCGTCCTACAGTCGAAGAGAGGGAGCGTGAGTCCAGGAAGGAATATGAAAAGCAGAGGTACTGTCATCAGCAAAGGAATGTATTGGATTAGAAGTAGCAGACAAGAGACAATTAATGAAAATTAAAAAGAGTGACGGAGACAGAACGGAGCCCTGGGGCACACCAGCATTTATTTTGTGAATATCAGATTTGAAACCGTCTAAGACAACTTGAATTGAATGTTCCGAAAGGTAATTTCTAATCCATTTAAGAAGAGAGTCATCGATCCAAAAAGGTCATTTTTGATAAAGAAGCCTGAAGCCAAACCCTGTTAAATGTCTTAGAAATATCAAGTGCAACTATCTTGCTTTCGCCAGATTGATGTACACTTTGGTTCCAATTTTCGGTGGAACATGCCATTAAATCACCAGTAGACCTGTTGCTACGAAAACCATACTGCCGGTCTCGTGTTTCGAGATATTTCATTGGCTGACGGTTTATCAGCGTTTCCATGACCTTGGAAAGAAAGGACGTGCGTGCAATGGGTCTGTAGGAGGAGAGAGAAGAAGATTCGCCTTTGTTAGCGACGGGCTGGACAAATGCTGTTTTTCATCTGCTCAGAAAGAGTCCTAAAGGGTAGGATTGATGAAAAAGCTTACGCAGTGGTTTTGCCAGCTAGGAAGAAAACCTCTTCAGAAGAAGGGGAGATATACCATGTGGACTTGCGGATCTGTGTATATTAAGATTTTAAGTACTCTTGCTACTACATGAGTGCGAAAGTGAATTTGTCCCATTGAAGGTTCGACGCACTCAAGTTTGCAGCAAGCAGATTGGCCTTGTCCAAAGAAGTGACAACTGGAATGTCTGGTAAGTACTTCTTCTTGGGGCATCGCTTGTTGTGCAGATACTTTCCATGGTTCAATATTTAATGCTTCGACCTATAAAAAGTCATTGGGTTAATTTTTTGGGCTGCAAATGATAACGCAACTATTTTTTGCTGAACTTGAAAAAGCGGAGACAGCATTTATTCGAATACTTTCAAAGTTTAAAAAGAAAGAAGCTAAATGTTTTCCAAACACTTTACCATTCATTAAAGAATTCTGGCAATTTTATATTAAATCAATTTAGTTGCAAACTCTTCCCTGGACATCGATTCCTTTCATCACCAGTTGTATCGTATTAGCCATAGCTGTTCCAAGCATGATTTGTGCTTGAGTCGTCTTCTAAAATAAAATTGATTAAATCTTAATAACAGTAACATATGTCAGGAAGCAGAACGTCACTACCTGCCCCAGTTCCCTTAGTATCAATAATACTTTACAGAGTATGGAGTTGTTGATTGAATACCATCTTCCAGAAATTGTTACCGTTAACTTATAAATGTATAAATAACAAAGAATATCTTCATTCGCTTTCAACAGAGTTCATAACGCAGGACTGAGCTGATCAAGGGACTTACTAATTTTCCGTTTTAGTTTGATTCTGATGAGGTGCTGTTATCAGATTTCATAGTCGCTTTTTATGCAGGAACAGCACAGCTAAAAATTAATTTTAATTAAATGGTAGTTCGAATTAAATTTTGCCTGTTTAAAATATTGATGGTATTAGCACTTCTTTCTTAAACGGTTATTAATTAGGGTTTTCCTCTGCTCATCGTATCAGCACGACTTCTCATTACACATATAAGTCGCATAAGCCACTATGTCTTATACAGTGAGGGGGAATTTTTACCTTGTCTGGCTGATAAATATAAGCTTCTGACAAGAGTCTTGTAAAAGTCTTTATTTCAAAATGCTAATTTCGCACAATAATCATTCTAATACAATCCTCCCATATCTTACCGAAACTTTATCATTAGGTCAAAACTAACTGCTATCATTTGAAAGTAAACCTTATCACCTATACGAATACAAACGGATACCGAACCCAACTAACAAATTCCTTGTTCTATCTCCTTTTGTAACCCTTTGATGACAAACCTTTCTTGCTTTATAATCATTATTAATTATCTCAAGGAAAAACTTTTTTCAATATGGATAACTCCCTGAGTCATGGTAACCCAAAAACCCTCCTTCAAAACTTTTGTCTTAAAAAGGACATTCACCAATTAACAATGTGCCTTCTCTCTCATTGACTCCTTTGCCTTGGGAGTGTAATTAAGAAACTCATCCCAACTCAGTATGTCACCCTTATTTTAAACTAACACTTTCCAACCCCTTAATGTTTTTAGCAAATATTTGAAAGCAATAAAATAAATATAAGAAAAATATATTTACTTATATAAAAAAATAAATAAACACTTTGACAAGGGCTAAGTTTCAAAATTGCCATTGCTAGGACAACGAAATTATGAAATTTTGCATTTTCCACCACCAGCATTGATGGGAGAAGTATAAAAGAAGAAGAAGAAAAACAATTTCCGGACATCAAAGGCGACCACATCGTGTTAATTATTCGACCGAAGATAAGCGTAATGGAAATATCTTCCTGTCTGCCAGAAATATGCTGTCAATGCTTTCAAAGTTCCAAAATGTCCGCAATTCTCAACCGTCCCCGTTGGTTGTGGAGTAGAAGGGGTAGATGACTACATCAATAGTACTGGCAGCAGTTTGTAACACCAAAGGGCTCAAAATCCAAACAACTTGCCTTTAATCTTTCAAAGTGCTTCCGTATTGATCAATTTTTACTTCCTTCTAAATTGTTGTTGTGTTGTGTTGTGTTGTTTTCGTTGATCGAAGGATTGAGCTTAGAATGTTGATACCTCAATTCGCAAGTTTTTCATATTTTAATTTGGAAACTGTTGGCCAGAGAATAATCAGGATTTTTCTTCAAAAATCTTTTGCTTTGTCGTCAGTTTCAAATAATAAGTTTTTTCAAAGTCAGATCTTCAAAATAAATACTTGTTTGAGCGATGATTTCAGTCATTTCTTCAGGTGCGGAAGCAGGACGTAGTTACTGGAGCCTCAATCGGAATATTGTAGATGAGATAGCAATTCGTAGCCCAGTTCATAAAATTTCGCTATAGTAACTGCGCACAATGTACAATAGATTATGCCGTGTGTATATAAAAACAATTCTTCAATCAATCCATATTGCCTAAGCAACTTGCTGACGGGCCTTGAAAAGATAATCGACTACGATGGGCCTTGACATGTTAGCTAAGTTTTCAATATGTCCATTTCTGACGTCTCCGAGTCCGTTGTTATGATAACCTCATTGTGATCACCTCTGACTTACCATAGGTAGTTTCGGTATGTAAATAAATCACTTACATTGTGTTTCCATTGACCATTTCCCTGTTGCTTTTGCTACTGCTATGGCCATCCCCACGTAGTCAAAATGACCACCAGTCTAATAAAGCGTCACTTCGGCAATTTAAGAGTTGTTGGTAAATATTGGGATACTGCTAAGAACATAATTCCTGTAAGCAGACAGATCGATAAACGATATCGGAAGGAAAACGCATAGCTAGATGTCGACTTTCTATGAACTTCTGCAATCCTCATATTCATACATATATGTATTGTGCAGTTCAAATTTAACTTAGCATTTCACAGCACACTTGCACCCTAAAGCCGCAGGCTTTCGACACAAATATCGAAAGAGTGTAGCGGAATTTGTTGAGAGTCAATTTTTATGGAAGATATACCTACAGAACATCCTCTGAAGTCTGTAATTTATAACTCGATAGGTTAGCATGGGAAGAAAGGAAATAGAAGCTGCAGACACGGCTTCGATATCAGACACAACGTTTTTTCAGATTATGATATGTAACTGATAAAAATTTGCCTTTTTGAAGAGAGGAGCACCAAACGGCACGATAAAGAATAACTTTACCAAGACTATTTCTACGATCCTATAAGCGATATTCTATTAACGATGATGGCATGGAAAAAAAGTCGCTATGATACAGTAGAATAGTTGGAATACAAAGCCTATTGATATCGCGTCTTTCAGCGGACTTAATTTGACAGACCGCGGCGCACAATAATCATCAAAGTAATCGTTTTAGCTTAGTGCTTGGAACTAATATGTCAAGCCAGAAAGCAATCCGGCAGACCCTTCTGTTCCTTGGTGGAATTCAGATATGCAGCGACTTCGAAAAGAAACCAGAAAACTTTTAAACAGATTACCTAAGATTAATCTGGAGGAAAACTGTTGTCTTTACAAATCGATGTAAAAAGAATATAAGAAGCTTGTTCAGATTTCGAAGAGCGTCTCATTTAAAGACTTTTGCGAAACAATTGAACACTTTAGTAAGTCAAAGTCCTCGAAAGGCCAAAATTACCCAGGCTTTAGTCACTTAGAAAATGTGACACCAACACTGCGACGAAAGCAGAGACTATGAGGAGAATCTTCACATTGGTCGACATCTATGTATAACCATACGCAGATGATATAGCTTTATTTTCTGTTGGATCGTGTCTAGCGAGTACCTGCTCTAAAGCGTAGGCAGCCCTAGTAATGATCTTTCAGTCCATCCTCTCAGAACTGAGGTTGCTCTCTTTACGAGCTTCTGACCTAAATCATCTATTGCTAAAATGTATAATCATTCAATTCTCCAAAGAAGCGCAGTATTTGCGTTTCATACCGGAAAACAAACTTCTATGGACTAAACATGTTACGTTGGCCTTCTGGCAGCGAAAAGGAGCTGTCGACCTTCTGGCAGCGCAAAGGAGCTGTCGGCCTTCTGGCAGCGCAAAGGAGCTGTCGGCAAGCCATTGAGCCTGTCACCAATAAGGGTCCTCTGGATCTATACGGCTATAATAAGACCAATTATATGCTATACGTCGGTTATCTGGTGGAATAAGCTCTCACGAAAATACATCATGGCTCTGTTTCCCAGAGCCCATAGAACGGGTTGTCTCGGGTGTCAGGGGCTTCCGTAGCATTGATATTAGTATTATGGGCTGAGCATCTACATCTACAATTTATAAAAAAGGGGTCTTTGGTACAACACGCACTGGAGCTTGCGCACTGACTATCTTTTGACTCTGGTTTTATTGACATACCATTTGATGCAATGACACCGGAATTCTTGCTGCAGGAAAAATACGAAAACGACTTCCTGTTGCCCAAGCCTGTTTTCGACCAGAATCTGAGCCAGGAAAGGAATGTGGTCGGAGCTTCAAGAATGTCTCCAAAACTAATCCTGGATGCGGAGCTGGTAACTTTCGGGAGGACGACAATACCAAATCTCACTCCTAGTTAGCAAAACTTGCACCTGTATTCCAAGGGTAGATAGCAACGAACTATTTATATTGTGAAAAACCTGTTAATTGGGCGAAGCATTTATATCTGTAGCGACAGCCAAGCTGCACTTAGAGCTTTTGCTGGGCCACTTTACGACCTCGAGACTACATGACATCACTGAACGCATTCGGAAGGCTAAATTCAGTGACCTTTGTGTGGGTCCCAGGTTACAATGGGATCACGGGAAATGAAATCGCCGATGGACTAGATTTTTTCAAGACCCGGACCTACGTTAGGTCTGCCAGCATCCTCGGATTAAACTTCCATTGGCAGTTGCGTTTCATATGAGTACAACTGCAGATAACTACCCAGGTTGCCGGTAGACCAAACGAATGCACATCTCTAAGAGCTGCAACGGCCTTCCTGCTTCCCTTCGGTAGGGAATTTTGTAGGCAGTCTACTGGAATCGTGACGTGGCACTATACGTTTGGTAATCACTTAGATGTGCTAGGCATAAGTGATACATCATCATGAAATTCATGCTGTGGAGCGCTACCTCTGTGAATGTCCGGCGTACAGTGTTTACATCAGCCTGCGGATACTCGGCGCTGAAATTTTGGGTGCTGGCACGAAATACTGAAAAATTCCATTAAAAGGAACATACAAGGAGTACAATGGACTAGTTCTGTGTCTGAGTGCTGAGATAGAAAAAAAACGTTTTAACACTTCGATATACTCGTATGATTGTTTTACAAGAAAGAACATACACCCTGAATGACTCGAACTGCAACCAACTTCAGACTGCTATAATTTCCAAACCGTTCATGACAGTGAGCTCAAATTTTAACACATGACAGATAATTTTATTGTTTACAAGCCTGATAGTGTGATTGCTTTGTATTTGGCTGGAAAACCACAGGTAGCTATCGTTAGAGCCCTCCAGCACCTCAACGTGAATAAATCATTTGTGTCCCGAACCATAGCTCGTTACCGTGATACTGGCAGCGTTGCAAAACGCCATGGAGGTGGTCATAAAAAAACAGCAACATCGGCAGAAATGGTTCGGAAAGTGAGGGCTCGGATTGAGCGAAATCCGTGCCGAAGTGGAAGAAAAATGGCTCGTGAGCTCAACATATCGTAGGAACAGATGCAACACATACTGAAAAATGAGCTTGGGCTCAAGCCATTGAAGTTGGAAAAACACACGATCTTACACGGCAACAGAAAAAAGTTAGAGTCGAAAGAGCGAAGGAGTTACTACGCTTGCACGAAAGTTGTGAGTTGCCGAATTTGGTTTTTTCCGATGAGCCGCCATTTGTTATCGAGTAATATGTCAACAAACAAAATGACCGAGTTTACTTGCCAGAGAGGTCCTTCGAAAATTTACACCTTTGGACGGCCACCAGAAAGCAGGCAGCACCGATGGTGATGGTTTGGGCCGCCATAACCGCCGATGGTCGCTCTCCGCTCGTATTTTTGGACCGTGGCGTCAAAATTAATGCGATCGTATACCGTGAAACTGTCTTAGAGGCAGTATTGAAGCCGTGGGCAAACAATCACTTCGGTCGGAAACCGTGGACATTTCAACAAGACTCGGCACCGTCTCACAAAGCGCACGTCAACCAAGATTGGTTAAAAAACAATGTTCCACACTTCATTTCTTCGACACAATGGATTGCAAATTGTCCGGATGCAAATCCGTTGGACTTCTGTGTCTGGGGTATTTTCAAGGCAAAAGTTGGCACTAAAAAATACCAAATTTGGACCACCTCAAACAAGCACTTCGCCGTGCTGATGGACATATTGAAAACTACTGCTACAATTTGAAAATTGATGTATTTTCCAACATTTTTTGCTTTGGCACAATAAAATTTATCAAAAAATAAAAAACCTATAGCTTTTTAAAAAGTTGGAGTTCGAGTCATTCACTCTGTATATTGGGGTAGTTGGTACAAATGCCAAAAAAGGACATCTGACCAACGCCGTTGAAAAGGCAACAATAAAAATATCCACTGGACTTACTTAATCAGCGTGAGCCCTAAAAATTTCTTATGTTTCACCTGTATGGTTGGTTATGGTTTACCTCACCCGCTCCGTCTTTCACAAGACTAGCCTGCGTTGGTATTTCGGGTACTACGCACACTTTTCCGATATATGTATGTAAGTACTTCTTATCATCCCACCCCTGCTTATGATTCTTATCAAGACTAAGTCTGAAATTGGCTAAAGCTTTACCTTTTCTGCCACAATAAAAGCATCAAGTACAGGAAGACCCTTAAAAAAAACCTCTATGCTTTCTTTACCAAAAGTGTCCACTCGTGATGAAAAAAATCTATCTCGATCACCTCTTTCATGTTATTGCGATCATCCAGAAATCCCTCAAATAGTACCTCAATCATACTAACATCAACATTTCAAAAATATCAAATTGGCTAGGAATTAAAAACTGTCTACATTAGGAGATTCTACTTCTAGAGCTCGATGTCAAAGAATCCATTAGAAAATGAGATCACCCACCAACGTTTTGAGAACTTCTGTAGTCTTAATAATTGTCTACGAAAGATCTTACATACAACACAATACAATAAAATTACATTCATATGAATACCTAAACAAAATGGCATCCCTGACACAGTAGATGATGATGAACTTCCCAGACGAGGTTCATATATGTTGGTGTAAGTCTCTTCCTGGCCTTAGCTTAGCTTAAATTCCTTCTCAATGGATTAGGTTGGGTTCAATTGGATACAAGCCCAGACGTTAAGTCATCAAAATAGCTCAATAGCTCATGGCTTAAATATTTTCGTAATGGTTTAATCATATAGCAGACTTTGTCTAACTTTTAACCAGTGCGGACGTGTTTTTCTTTTTCTCCCGTATTATTTAGTTTTTCACTCTCTTTCAAAGCCCCGTAAACTACCGACTCAGTATTTTTCCCGCCGTTGTTTTGTCTGCCGATTTCTTAAATTCTCCCTGGAGCAACCCCAAAAACAAAAAAAAAAGAAACAAAAAAAAACCAAACAAAAATTAATAGTGCTGATAGTGTTCGTCGACTTCCTTTAATTTAAATAAACAAGCAGTGGAAAGGTGCTGTGCTAGTGTTCTGTGCTCAATTGTTGACCCCAACGCCGTATGGGTAGCCTGCAATGGTCTCTGCGGAAAATCTTTCCATTTCATATGCGTCGGACTTACCCAGAGATCCAGTACCTCAAGGAGTATTGCAGTCTCTTCAATTTTTACTGCGACACGGTCATATTAGCAGAACAATCCTTGACAGAATAGAACAAATTTAAGACTCAGTAAACTGCATTGACAGTAATGTGGAAGCCACAGTAGGAATGATCAAAAAGCATCTGGCAGCGATCCAAAATCTGTCCAAAAGCCAATCTAATCACGACAACGAGAGCGGATCATTTCGATAGGTTAAAAAAAATCCAACGTGCTTACCTACAAAAACGAATCTATCAATCTATTCCGTACAGATCTGGACTTGTTTTTTCAATCCTCCTCCAAAACAATACATCCCACCCCGCATTCATCAGATCGTACGCTCGATGACCTAACCCTAAAAATGATTGACGTCAGCGAGGAACTCATAGCGACTTGGTTGACTGTTTCCGAAATCGGTGAAGATGTGAGATTGGCTTCCCACAAATTCGATGGGATACTCGACCAAATTAAATTCCAAGCTACAAGTAGTTCCCCGTACAGTGTCTCAATTCATAATGAATTAGTAAACACGGATCTCACACGCCATCATTTTCAACTACTCCCCCCTGGAAAAGCAGACTCGAAAAGCTGAAAAGAGGAAACCATACGGCATTCTACGTTGAAGGTGCTCCTCCACGCGGTGATGCTTCTTGGGTGCGGAATTTTTTTCACCGTAATTTTGCTATTACCATTAGTGAGTGCATGATGATTTCTCCTGCTAACTCCAACAGTCCATGCAGCTTCAAAATCAACATCGTAACCAAATATTCGTGGTTGTTCCCTACTTCCCCTATTGCCAAATATTCTGAGGAACGAGATAACCGACATCTCGACCATAATCAAAGTTCTAAAAATAAACGTAGTTTTAATGATAAACTTAAAAAAAGACCCCTCTCCAACTCCCTTCCAAAAGTAGCAAAGAAACGTGCTAATAAAAAACGAAACTCTAATCCCGATCCTAACTGGGTCTTCAAAATAAACATATTCCCCAATTTTAGACTTTCCTCCTCACTTATCCGACACAAAGACCTTGCACACCAATCCTCTAACCCCCCAATTCCCCCAGTCCCATCCAAATCCCCGCACCAACGCGTCTCTTTCAACTTAACATCAACCACCCATATTAATCCTTCTCAAGCTTCTACGCCACCAAACCCAGCTGGCAACTCATTTTCTAACTTCGACCTTAAAACTGGAGCTAAGTACCCTAATTTTATTAACTATCATACCCTAAACCCCACATCTCACCCCTCGTCCAACTCACAACCATTTACCTCGATACCCCTCCTCCTTTGCCCATATTCTCATCTTTTTTCCACCCCAGTTATACTAACACAGCAAATCAATGGCACTACAGAAAGGCATTCGTTTTTCTCTTGCCTTTCTGCATGACAAACCGGACTTGGTCTGTTATGAAGGGAATACCAAAACCAGCGTCATGATTTCCATCCAGAAGGAAGGCCTCCCTACCGACCCTATCAATCTCTGGTATGTCGGGTACCACGAGATTTTTAGCATGCCCCCTCAGAAAGTGGCAGACGACCTTGCCGCATTCGGTCACTACGTTCACTCTTAGCGAGTCTCACACCTACAGCGGAGTCGAGCCGACCACTATAAATTTTTTCGCCTATAACTTGCCACCCTTACCAACACTTAAACAATTCCGCCTCACACCCCACAACATCCCTCTCACTTTTTACTACCAGAATATAAGAGGTCTTCGCTCTAAAACCAATCCCGTCGGACTCTACTGACGATATCCTTATTTTCGGCGGCTTTAACAGACTCAAGTCTATGCCAAGTCAGCGGCATATCCAACCACATGGGCAGGCAATTAGACCTTATTCTCACAACATATTCAATTAACTCCTCAGTCTCTCTCTGTTCTCTATCTCTCTCAACAATTGATAACTACCACGCTCCCCTTCTTCTCTCGTATTTTCATAACTCTTCTGTCCATTCCACTACCCCACAACTCTTTCATCCCACAACTTTTATAAAGCAAACTTTCATAAATTCAATGACTATCTCAGCAGATCCCTCTTTAGCTTTCTCAACCTAAGTATAAAAGATGCCTTATCCATTTTGGATAGAGAAATATTTAATTTTTTCCCCTTTACGTTCCGTTTTACCGCCTTAAAATATCATCTACTAGTCCTCCATGGTATAATCGCAAGCTTCGTTCCTTACGGAATAAGAGAAACAAGTTATGGGCTGTTCTCCTTCGCACCAGATCCTTTTCCGAATATTCCAACTATCTTGGTACTAATCTTCATTTCATCGAACTCTATGATTCCCTTTACCTTTTAAACGAGCCTAAGTCCTTTTTCCAACTTCTTAACTACAAAAGAAAGTCCGATGGCTACCATCTTTCTCTCTCTTTCAACAACAAGTCATCAAAGGATCCACTCACCATTGCCAACCTATTTGCCGCCATTTTTAAACAATCCTTCATCAACGACTCCTTTGTACCAAATCAATCCCATTTTAATTACCTGTTGAATTTCTCCAATGTCCCACATCTCTCTCACATCTTGGACCCGTCTTTTATCGAATATAAGTTACACCAATTTAATGACAAATTCACACCCAGATGACCTCCCTACCATATTTCTTAAAAAATTTTCTTCCTTTCTTTCCCTTGCCCTTTCTAACCTCTTTCGGCTATCCCTTTCACAAGGAGAATTTTCTTAGGCTGGGGAAACCTCCTTTATAACCCCGATCCCCGATCAAACAAAGAAATCGCAAACTATCGTCCAATCGCTAAACTCTCCCATATACCCAATATCTTCGAAAGCATTTTGTATGAAGCTCTAAGCTTCCAATGCAAATCACTTATTTCTCCTAGACAACATGGCTTCCTGCAGGGTAGGTCAAATCTATCCTTTGCCTTCTCTGCCCTAGTCAATGGCAAAGAAGTCGATGTAGTAGCAACCGATTTTAGCAATGCCTTCGATAAAATCTCTGCCCTTCTTTTTATATCAACCATAAATGATCGCGGTAGGATCATCAAACACACGTCAGTCTCACTTTATGCCGACGATACCAAATTTTCCAAGACCATTTCCTCTCCCCAAGATTCCTTCCTCCTTCAAGATCTTGATAGTTTTTCGATCTGGTGCCTCAAAAATTTTGTGGAACTTAATATCCCGAAATGGCAATCCATCACGTTTTCACATAAACGGCACTAATCTCCTCCCCGACTCTACCTTCTCCACAACCAACCTATCTCCTCCGTTCAATCTCTTCGCGACCTCGGCATTGTGTGTGATAGGGAGCTCAACTTCCGTGGGATAATCCTTAAAGCCAACTCTGCACTAGGTTTTGTAAAACGGTGGTCCAAGGAATTCACCAACCCATACATGACCAGGTCCTTCTATATTACCTTTGTTCGGCCCCTCCAATAGTGCGCCAGTCAGATATCGTCCCCATATCAGCGCGTTCATATCTCGGGAATCGACAGCATCTAGCGCCGTTTTCTTCGATTTGCTCTTCGAGGTATGCCTTGAGGCGATGCTTTTATTCTGCCTCCCTATCAAAACCGTCTCAACCTTATTAACTTAAAACCCCTTGAGGAACGCAGAAATGTTGCCGACTTTCTCTTCATTCATCGACTCCTTTTAGGTCACGTTGAATGCGCGTCCCTTCACAACTCTATTTTCCTCAACACTACCCCTCGTAACCTACGTATCCCTCTTCTATCTATCAACCCACCACACCTCCTACGGCCCGAATGAACCAATCTACCGTCTTTGACTTCCACCGCACCACTGCCCACCTCAAATCCGTTCTCCTTCAACACTCCAACAAACATTAGTTTTAAGTTTAAGTTTAATTGTAATTTTAAGTTCTAGCTTGTATTAAGTCAAATAAATGGGTGCCTTCGCCCCCAATAAAGTTAAATTAAATTAAAATTAAAATTAACGCCATGAAAATACTTCGCTTGGTGACGGGAAGTACAATTTGTGTAGGTAGGACGATTCTGTGATATTATATTGTTGTTTCTTTCTGACATCTTCGTTTAAGCTTTTCGCAGCACAGTTTGTATATCATCAATTGCTTTCTAATTTTGTCAGCACGATAGTGAGCAATGGGGAGGAACGATTTAATTGGGTCCAAGAATGTAGTTTTATTCACGTAAGCAGCTTAATGCAACCAAGTGAAGCAACTTATTTGTGTATAAAGATAACAACACTCTGCAATATCTGCGAAATGAAAAAAAATCTCAGATGCGATCTTTGATGTAATCCGCTAAGTCATTGGGGTGGAAGCATTTTTTTTGTTTGGATTTTCTAACAAAAACTTAAATTACAATATCCAATAGCAAAGTAAGTTTTCCTTGGGAAAACTAGATAAGATAGTACCTATTCGTCTGTTGAATTAATGCCAATTTGGTTCTCCTAAATGGAAAAACATTAAGCTGGACTTCTGCTGCTGCTAACGATAGAAAAGAGGGAAAAGTCAATTAAGATTCAATACCAACGAGGATTGATAAAGGAAGAATTTCGCTCGTTGCTTAGTATATCCTTAAGCCAGCACAAATTTCATTGTAACTTACTTCAATTAGACGGATGGCAGATGCAACTTGCAACTTGCCCGGTTACTTAATTTCATCTATTACTCCAAGCAACTGCAAGAAACACCGGAGAACAGGGAAGATAGTTTCTTCTGCTTCTTCGCAGGTTTAACCAATTTCACTTTTCAGAAGAATTCGTTTTCCTTTGAATGGAATTTATTGCCAGAGTGATGGTTTAAGAGGATTTTCGGCATAGCACTGGTAGCGGTAACGAATCTTTCCGGGGGATTTTTTGTTTAAGAAATAAACAAACAGTAGTTATCTTAACGCCTTTGTGATAAATGCTGCAGGTTTAACTAACTTTTTGTAGAAGAATTTAATTGGTTTCCCTTTCCGGATGTGTTCTCAGTATGGTGATGTATCTTGAAGATTTATAGGTCAGTGTTGCATCAAGATTTATTATGAATTTATTTTATTCATTTTTTTTTAGAAATGAACCAGAGGTGGATCAGAAATGACTTACCATATCATATCCCACATGAAATGGTTTTCCACCTATGTTCACAGTACTACAAATGAAGGTTTTAAAATATTCTCGAGTGTGCTAGTTTGATTCATTTGCATCAATCAAGCAGGGTAACTGCTAGGTCACATTAAGGTCCTGGTGAAGGTGTACATTTTTGATGACTGTCAAATCAGCATTAGGCTCAGAGGAAATATCTCTGTATTTATGTTTTTCTTTCTTATATCGTATGATCTTAATATACAAATACTTTCTTCAGATCTGGTTCAGAGGGCATATCTGTTTTTCTTCTGAAATTTGTGTTTTCTACTTTGCTAAAGCCTCTGGCTAAGCGTTTTCACCAACATAACAACTCTTTCGAAGGAGATGGAATGCAGCATTGGCTTAGCCAATTTCTAAAAAAATCGGAATTTTCGTTTTTATGGCATGGCATCAAAAAGTGGAACCACAGTCTAATATTGCTTACATTTGATCTTCTTTAAAGGCATTTGACAGAGATTGGTATCAGGCTCTATTGTTAAAAATGTATGCAAATTAATTTTCGGAACTTAGGTTCAGAAGAAGTTCCAAGACTCTAGTTTGGACGGTTTTAAGTCTGATGTATGCAAAATAAATGCTAGCGCCCTTTCTACCTCTGGCAATTTTTTTCAATTTTCATTAATGATCTCTTGTCTGCTACTTCCATCAGTGCATTCTTTTGCCGATGACAATACTGTACGATTTTCATATTTTTTCCCAGGCTCATATTCATGCTCTTCGCTTGTAAAATAGTAACGCCAGCGAATGTTAAATTTATTAAATTCTTAAAGAAGGAGAATTGGTAATTGTAAAACCACCTACCGAGTGGAATTCAATGCTTGCAAAATACAATGCTATCTGTTGCCGTTAGTGTAAAATTTAAATATTGTAATATGTAATGCACTTGATAATGATGCAAAAATATAACCGAACAAATGTTTGACTTTTGTACCTTTGTTTTTTTTTCATATACATGTGGTGTCGAAACTTTTTTTTTTCACTTTTTTTATCAAAATTTTGAGTTCGCATGCGATTTTTTCAAAAACTATTGACATAAATAACTTAATTTAAACTTAGGATTGAATAACAGATTTCTGGCTTTCAAAGCCGTTACAGTACTTCTTTGTAAGTGTTGCCGTTATTTTTTAATATTTTTTTTTCATTTTAAGTAATTTTTTTCTAAAATTGCCCCTACCTCCTAAACGGGGCGAGATAGACCCCACCCATCCCATAGTAAAAAATGCGTGTATTGAACTGTTCTTCAAAAAGCCGTTATTATTTTTTGGCGCCGAAATTATCGTACTCTTGCCGGTGACGCTAATATTGATCAGTTAGTTGAAACCATCCAACACCAATTTTATGTCTCTTGTCTTACCTCGTTCTAGAGAGATTGCCAATATCATTTTATACCTTCAACCTTTATACCTATCTCGCTACGAATGTTTTCAGTTAAAAAGACCCGTTGCTTAATCCCTATTTTGTTCTCTGGAGTCGAAAAAATATGTGAAGCTCAGCGCTCGAAATGAGAAGGTGGGACAAAACAGTCAACATAAAGCCCAATATATGAAAATATCCTCGAAGGATTTTCAGCGGCGCTAATTTATAAATTATACAATAATTCCCGGTTAAGGAGACACTACATCAATTTAGTCGGTCTCAGTACCGAAATTACGGCTCCAAGCGAAATTGCGAAACTGTAGGAATTTAATTTTTAAAGCTTTCGACAAGAAAGTTTTTACAAGTTGAAAGGTTTTTAACATATAGAGTTCCGAGCTTAGAATAGCTGTTTTTTGCGGTTGAGTAACAATGCTTTTTTTAGGAGAACTAATCTCATTTAAGTAACAGCTGTTTTCTAGATTTTTTTTTTATAATTATCATGTGCTCAAGGAGTTATTATACCCTTAAAATATTTGCACACTGCGCGGATGAAGGAAACTTAGGGAAGAAGAAAAAAGAGGTACCTATGTACATTGATCTTAAATGTTTGCAAGACATATTGACTACGAAATAGAGACTATGCCAACATCCTGGTTTGTGAATAGCATTTCTGTCTTGGAAGCTGTTGAATTGAGTATAGTTGAAGAGGATGCAGTTCTGCTCCCGTGGTTGTTCTGATGCGGAAAACATCTCTTAGCTGCAATGGCTTGCAGTTAATCGAAAAGGATAGCAAATTGAATAAATACTTCATATTTTCGTCCGAAAGCTAAGGTATGCCAAAGAGAACAGCGTCTTTAGCAACTTCCTTCTTCTTGAGAGAGTTTATTTGTTTCTCGTTTTTTTGCAGATCTTAAAATGTGAGGAAAGCGTGCTAACCGTAATAATGATTATCCCCGTAAGATCAATTAGTCTGAGCTCGTTTGTCGTGCAGGTTGTTGTGTCGTGCAGGCATATTCGTTCTATATATGGCTCATGTTGGTGAATTTAGCCTTAATGCTGATTCTAAACAGGCGATCACTTACGTGCCTGATTCTCAGTACTTCTTGCTTCTTCCTCCTATGACAAATCTGCATCCAAATAAGTGCAATTTATGCTGTTTAAACCAAGCAGCAATAGTAGATGTGAAAGCATTTTATGCTTCTTTTGCTGTTGGTTCGTTGTCGTCGGCATTCTCGGCAAAGAATACTAAAATGACCTACGCTTCAAATATATATGTCGCAACTCGAATTATATCTACGAAATAGCCACTGAATCTGTCTCATTACCCTTGACTCCATTATGAAAATTCCTCTACCGAAACGATCATGATATTCCTGGTCAGACTTATGCACTGAAATCACCCAATTGTACTTGCGTTCTTCCAGATGTTCAATAGCATGGTTACACACATGTTCCAAAATGACAGTGATGTTATATTTAGCGGATTTCCTTTTGATTCTCTTGATTCTGTAAAATTCCAAATTGAAAGAAAGAGAATCTTCCCAAGATCAAAAGGTACTAGAGGCATGAAATACTAAAAGGTCAAATCATAATGAAGTCGCGTTTGCATTCTTTTATTGATGAGACAGCCACGCAGCTGTTGATCAAGTTCTCCACGCAAAAGAAAAACGATTCGGATATTTACTTCTTAATATGGTATTTATTTTAAAGTTTTCAGAATTTTTACGATTTCTACATTACTCGTAATTTACACTTTAGGATGGATAATGACTAAAATTGTTCGCATTGTCTGCACAAGGGCAGGCGGAAAAAAACAAAGAATTAAAAAGATCTTTTGTATTGTGCCAAAAATGCAGCTGTCACCTTCTACAGTCGCTAAGAAATGATCGATGTCTAGTGTCACTAGCCCGTATGACGTCACCATATTACTCCACCTTCAGTGTAGTGTGTGTATGGGTATCCATACAGACCGACCATTTCGAGTCCTCGTCATCTTTCGCTGGTTATCTTCACTTGTCTTTGCAACAGTTGTAGATTTCTTGTCTTCACGATCGTTGCAGACGGAAATCTTGCCAGAACACCTGATTGAATCTCCCTTGGAGCACCGTGTGGATCTACTTGGGTGACGAAAACAGCTTTAGGCCGGTTGATAGATAATCAAGATAAACCTTGATGAGAACACAGTAGTACTTCGCTGTTTGCTCAAGACTTTGAATGGGCCGATGTATGGTAGCGCAAGCGCTGGCCAACAGCATCATTCCTTACAAAGGCATGGGAACAGTTAGTTAAATCTTGTTGGTTTGAGTTGTTGCATCCTTTTTTGAAATATAAAATCACTCTGGCTATTTCTCGATGAAGAATTCTCCCGGTAGGCCCAAAGTAGTGCCCAAGGTAAGTTCACCTGCTGATGCATGTATGTTCGGTTTTAACGAAGCGCTAACACAGAACCAAGGGCAGCATTTCGCACCAGTCCAGCTTTTCGTAACACATTATTTAAGTTTTCAGCGTACGATGAAGACGCTCTACCATACCATTTGCCTGGGGGTGGTAGGACGTAGTTTTGATATGCGTAGTACCCAGAAGTTTTGACTCAAAGTGGCTTCCGAAATCTGTTGTAATTTTGCTGGGATCTCCGCACCTGGCAATCCATTCGGCTATAAATCTTCTGGCCGCTGATACTGCAGACATATCTTCCATCGGAATCACCTCAGGCCACCACGTAAATCTGTCGATCATAGTGCGGCAGTATCAATTACTTTTCAATAATGGCAAAGGTCGTATATTTTCGATATGTATATGTGAAAAACGTGGGTCTAGGTCTGAAATTTGTGAGAATATGGATTTGTTATGCTTGTGAATTTTCATCTTTTGATATTTTAGACATTCCTTAACGAACTTGGCGCAATACCTTCGAATACCTGACCATATGTAGCGCTCGGTTATTATTTTCGTACTGGACTTCATCCCAGGATGTGATAGGCCGTGCAATTTTGCAAATAGTTGTTGTCGAAGCGCATTAGGCAACCGTAACCTAGGACGCAGTATACACTTCTAGCGGAGTTGGAGTCTAAGTATCACCAACTGAAGTTCCATTGAAAGTTTTTCATCAGCCCTACGCAAATTTGTTGTAGCTCCTCGTCGTTTTCTTGCTCCCTTGCCAAATCATCTTACTTAGGCTCTACGCGTTCCTTTCTGATGGCAGCGATCCTTGACAAAAAATCTGTCACACTGTTGCCATTCCCCGACTCACGAAATCATGATGACGCCTCTGCTTGGGCGAAACTTTATCTTCTTTCTATCTGAAAACATATGTTAGTGGCTTATGATACGAATAGATGCAGAGCTCGCGGCCCTCCAGTATGTGCTTGAAATGCTTAACTCCTTCATACATGGCTAAGAGCTCTCGATCTTACGTACGGTATCCTCTTTACGTCGACGAAAATGTCCTTGAGAAAAAAGCCAAGAGCTGAAACTAGTCCGTCAACCCTCTGGACACCGTCCGTCTTTCCGTGGTGAGCCAACATGTCTACTTTACACTTCTCGAAAGCCGAAGTAGTTTGTTCGTCCCATTCGACTTTCGTGCGGTCATTTTTCTTTTTATCCTTAATGATTTTTGTAGCATCTGTTGATTGTCTACCGCGTGAGGGATAAACCGCCGATAAAAGTTAATCATTGCTATAAAACGCTTGAGATCTTTTGCCAGTTCGGGTCTTTTAAAGAGACGTATGCATTCTACTTTCTCTGGTAACGGTTTCATTCCGTCTTTGCCTACTAGATGGCCAAGAAATTTGATGCTTTCCCTTCCCTGTTCACATTTGGATACGTTAATACTCACATTATTCTGCCGCAACATCTCAAAAATTTTTCTTATATGTTTTTCGTGTTCCAGCGGACTACTGGACGCAACCCAAATGTCGACGATGTATACGAAGGCGAATTGATGGCAACCACTTAAAACCTTGTCCATATGGCGCTGGAATGTTTGCGCCTCGTTTCGGAGGCCAAAGGTCATGAACATGAACTTATAACATCCGATAGGCGTGGTAATGGCCGTTTTTGGTATATCCAACGGAATCGGATACCGGCCAGGAATGGTAACAGCGTTTAAGTTGCGGTAATCACCACTTGTCCTCCATTCGCTGTTAGATTCTACCATGAGATGAAGTGGGCTTGCACAATTGCTTTTTGATATACTACAAATTCCAAATTCCATCAAGTATTGAATTTCTGCCCATTCTGACTTCAGCTATAGTGAAATATTATTCAAATTTTCTTCGCAGCCGCAGATTTACGATGATTCGTTTCTCTTCGTAAGTCTTTCTTCGGAGTCCCGTTTGCAGCTTACAAGTGAAAAGTACTCGGTTGGCGTTTTGCATCGTTTGCACGAAGTGGAACAATGGAGACATCGACCCCTGTATCGATCAAAAAAGGAGAAAAATAAGTGCAATCGGTAATATAGGAGCGGTTTAATGGTACCCGATTCTTCTAGCAATTGGTCAACTCGTTTTCCAAAAGCGATCTGCAAAAACTGCTTGGTAATATACACTAAGCGGTTCGTACCCCAAACCTTTTGCGAAAGCAACAAAATGTAAAACCTATCGGTGTTCTCGGCCTTCGTGCTGAGACTGAACGCATTCAGGTACGATTTCCGCGTCATCCCTTCAAATCTCCTAGTGAGGGTGTCAATATTTTGCTCCAATTGCTGAATTCAGTTTGGAAGTACGCTCGTGGATGAGATCGTAGAATAATCACGTCGGGGTCACCAATATGACGATTCGGACATTTACCTTTAACTACAATATTTATTTCACAAATTTTAGAATTTTTACGATTTCCATATTAATTTGCACTTTAGGATAGATGCCTGCACGACGGCAGGCGGAAAAAAGTAAAGAATTAAAAAGATCTTTTGTATCGTGACAGTAATGCAGCTGTCTCCTTCCGCACTCGCTAAGGGATTATCGATGTCTAGTGTCACTAGTCTGTATGGCATCACCATATAGCACGGTCAGAATGTGGGTAACCCTCATACCTCATTGAATATAAAAGTCAGAACAGTGCCCAATACCATATTTCAAAAAACTTAACACATGAGAAATGTGTAAATATGGCACCCTAAAAACGCTAAAGTCAGTAGTAAACTACTTTAACCATTTGTCATGGAAATAACTGGAGTCGCCTTATGGTCCTGAACAAGAGACAACTGAACGTTTTGCTGGATTGGAAGCAACTAAAATGGTGACCTGTTTTCTGTAGGATGCTGGACACTTGATTACAAGCTTTCACCATAAGAAAATAACAAATTGAGAATGATCGAAATGGAAACAATAAACGAGAACAATTACAATATTTAGACACATTCTCACTAGAAATGCCTCCATTACAAGCTCATAAAACAACCTACGACTATTTATTCAAAAAACTTTGTTCTCGATCATGTGTTGGATATAATGTAAGCTGTTAATAAAGAAAATCTGAATGTCCTAAAGTTGCAAACTACAATTTGTAAATGTGATGTTTACATATTACACAAGTTCTGCTTCATTATTATGCAATTGTCTACCTATTCGTAGATCCTCTGCTTAATTCCATCCTGGTGAAAATCCAAAAACGTGCTCAAATTAACAACTCTCACACAAACAGACCGACTTTAATCGATGTTAGTTTTTTGTGTGTGTGTGTTTGTGTGTGAGTGTATGAGTGTGTGCAAGTGTCCACCTGTGCGGTATGTAATGCTTATTGTATTTGCAAAATTAAACTCCAAATTACACAACCAGCATCAAAAAGACCATGTTACCACAGAACCATGGAAGAAATACATCTCCAACTACCTGAAAATTACTCCTTAGTCGACCTCAAAACAGAGAACAACCATCCAGCTATACTTGCATACCAGACACTATCTTATCATTATCCCACCCTCTATGCCAACCTACAGTCCATGCATTTGAAAGAGCTAAAACACATCCTTGAAAGTGTCCTCATGCATAGAATTAAAATTTGAAAAGGTGCACATGCAAAACGAGCACTACATCTTTCTCGAAATTCACACAGTCCAGACTGCAGTAGACGTCAGAGTATCCAAAAGAGTATCCTGGCATGTAGTACGAGTATAACGTTATATCCGAGTATCCCTTTCGGCATACATATATAAATACTGCATGGACCAGGAAGCGTATGCACAATACACATATGCAAAGCATGCCATATCCCAAGCCATATCTCCGTAAAAGTATCGGACGTTGTAGCACTTCCCTGATTTTTTTTTTTTTTTTGGGGTTGATGATGGCAGTTGTGCCAGTGTTGCCGGTATTAAAATCGGTCTTAGTGCAAAAGCAGGTGATTCGTTGGAGCAATTACAAATTGTTCCAGAGGTATGTTTGACTTGGTTTCTTTCGTAGGTGCCAAACGAATATACGTATTTATACATATTCATATCTACTTTGTGAGCACATCCTTTGCAGATGCATCCTCCAATGCTGGTTATGAACAAGATACAGGCTTGAGTTTCTGTTTTTGCATGTATCCCTAATAGCAGTCCTCCGGATTCGATTTGGCACATACGAGTATGGGTAAAGATACATTTAGAGGTTGAAAGTTGCAAGTATTTTTAATATCATCTGGGTAGTGATATGGGTGGTATTGAACATTTTCAAAAGTTGAAGAGGAAAAATGAAAGAAACAAAAATCAAAATGAGGGCATGAAAAGAAAATTGCAGTTCATACCTTCATTCCGACATACAAATATGAGTAAACCTCATCTTAGGCTTTACGTGTACGATAGTATTCTAACCAGGGGAACGAAGCTTTGTGAAATATTCAACAAGGAACTCAGATGTTTAATCAGAGACATTTTGAAATTAATCAAGAGAAAGAGAATGCAACGAGACGAGTATCCTGCGATGGGAAAAAATAAAAAAAAATTAATTCTGCTGCAGAAGTCATGTGGGAAAACTATATACGAGTATGTATCCTGTTTTTCTTTAGATTTCCAGTCATATTCCTTTTTCAATTTTTCTTTCGTGACACCATTCCGGTGCTTTTTTTTATTTTTTGCAAGATTGCGTTCCGTAAGATTCGAGGACTTCGAATGCATTAGATTCAGTGGTTAAGTTGGTTGCGCAACGCAGTCTGTGAGGCTTCCACAAGCGATGATCACTGCAAGTGAAGTTTCCTCTCAGTTAAGACAGTTAAATGTCTCGGCAGATAAGTTCTGAATATAAACACCAAAAGAAGATTGTATTCCTCATGAATTCTTTAAAGAATGCGACTGATGCCTTCCTGTAGAAACTCACGCAAACGTATGCTTTTATTTTCAGTACTGGCGAAGTGCCATCATCTTTGAATAAAAATATAATATTTCCTTTCTTAAATGCGAATTATATTTGAACGCCTACCAAATTTGATACGTGAAAAGAGTATTTCACTGTCGAGAACATCTTCTTTCTAACAGGCATCGCATGGACATTTTTGGATATGGGTAAGAAATTGTATCCCTTCTCCGCGGACTTTAAGGCGGCTTTCGATTGCATCGAGAGAAAGCTCAGTTCTTGAAACTGTGCAACTTGTGGCTTTGGACAAAGTCCTAAAAGTGCTACAAAAAATGTTCCAAGCCAACACCATAGCGATCCCATAGCCATGGGATAGAAACTGTTTTCAGTCTAAATCTGGGATGAAACAAGGATGTCTGCTGATCCCTTTTCTGTTCTCAACCATTCCGGACTATTTCGTTATATCTCCCAGGACTACGTATAAATCTCTTGCCCTACGTTGACGATATCGTAATACTCGCGGAAACTTTGGTGTACTACAAATCGTAATAAATAAGCTCCAACAATGCTGTCAAATATTTTGTCACCAATAAATCAAAAGTTATGATTTTTCGGGACGAATGGGAGTGCTACGCAAAGGATGAAAAATGGACCTGACAGACTGATGGAGAATACAAATATGTACATCGGATTTTCGATCACCCCACAGTTACAGTTCAGAAAGCACCTTTAAGAGAAGTTAAACAAATCAGAAAGGGCAATCAATTGTAACTGGGAAGGGATCTTTGGAAAAAAGAAAATCACGCAGTGTAAAATATAAAGTATTTGAAGCAACCATAAGGTCAATCATGTGCTATACGGGACAAATGCGGGGATCTGGAAGCTCGAAAAACACTTTAGATACTTTCTAAAGAAAATGTTCCGTCAGCCAGAAAATATGCCAAACTACATTTTGTACCTGGAAACCGGGTTGCCATCGCTCCATGACTTCACTTCTTATACTTGTATACTCGTATCTTGAAAATGTTATCATAACCAAGTCATCGTCTTCGCTCCTCAAAAAGCGGAGTCTCAATTTCTCTGCCGTATTGACTTGGATGAGTCGTGAGCATAATATATCCCTACATGAAGTATACGTAAACAAAACAAACATAGGAACTTTTAATTAATATCGAAGGATCATCGCGGGAGTTGTTTCAAAGGTAAAGCCAAGAAAGCCAAGTACTGAAGAAATATTTGCAAATGTTTGAAACCATGACCTTGGGGATCAGAACTACATATTTTCATGATCGGAATAGCTTAGATGTAATTGCAATAGTAGTCAAAGCCAGGGGAAAACTACATCAATTAAATTTCTTGCCACATAGAACTGATTGAAGTAATGAATGTACACTGTGCAACAAGAAAAGATTCATTTATTTCATTGGAATCTGCTCAATGCTGAGCTCAATTACAAGCTTTTTAGAAAAATATGGACTAAAATTGAATATTCAATAATTTCAAAACTTCCTTTCTCAGCCATCAGCGCTTGTCACTATAAATCTGGCAACAACTGAATTTGTTTTTGCAATAATAAAGTTACTCGTAGACTACTACTATTACAAGTAATATCATAATGTGAATTGGCTGCCATTTTATTATACAATAAATAAAAAAATTGGGTTCTGTTTCCACGAATAGTTTACTTGAACAAAAATTGGTGACATTAAGTTGAAAAAATTATATTGGTCATATGACCACCTCCTGAATTGATGCTCATTTGTGTTCGTTTTACCGCATTTTGAATGGTTGCTCGCAAAACATCTGGCTCCAAATTGGTGATTTCTCTTCAATGTTGGCTTTCAAGCCTTTCTAGGTTTGTGGTTTAGTGTGGTAAACGCAATATTTCAAAAAGCCCCACACAAAGAAGTTTGGCCGGCCAAGTTCTAACCACCAAACACTTTAAATCACACGGCCTGGAAATTGGTGATTCTAAATTTCCATCGTTGCCTAAGCTGTGTAAGCGGTTGCTCCATCCTGCTGGAACCAACAATGCTCGACACTCATTTCAGCATGTTGCGGCAAAAAAAAACTCGTTTAAAATCGGTCTGTGCATTTTCAGTGTCCCAGAAATGCAAATTTTGTTTATTCACATAATCACTTAAGTGGAAATGGGCTTCGTCATTCATTATGATTTCGAATACGAAATCATTCTCTTCTTACACCAGGTTTAATAGAGCATGGGAGTAAGTTAACCTCACTTGACGGTCAGCAGGCAGCAATTGGTGAACGGTTTGAACTTTATAAGGGAACATCTTCAGGTCTTTCACCAAAATTCGACTCAATTAACGTTTGCTAGTACCAAATTGTGTGAATCGTTGTCTTGTCATTGTTCGTGGACTCTCTCGGATGTCCTCGGCCACAGCAGTGATATTCTCGAACGAACGGCCACTTACAACATCTCTATTGGACCCAGTGTGCACGAAACTCTCAGTCAAACGACGACGAAATTTACGCTGGGTTAAAATAACAGACCGGAAATTGGTCAAATAAACAGTAACAATAATTCCGCGTTCTTCAGGTGTATATCGCTCCGTTGCTTATTGTCAGGTAATTTTAATAACACTTGACGCCATTTGTAAAACATATGGCACATTCACATTATGATCTTACTTTTGCCTCACCTTAATAAAGGTTTTTCAGCTACAATTCGCAATTTTCGTACAAACTATGGTCGGAAAAGTGATTGAATTTCGTCAACGGTGAAGAGCAAAAATTCAGGGAGACTAGATCAATTAGTGATCTGGCCGTCCTTCACCAAGTCTTGCAACACAAAACAACGAAGTAGTTCGTGAGAGTGTTGCTGAAAGGCCAGGAACATCAATTCGGCAGCGTGGTCAAGAATTGAATATTTCGAGAAGCTCTCTACAACGTATTCTTATGAAAAATTTGCATCGTCATGCACACAAAGTTCAATTGACTCAAGAACTGAAGCCTACTGACCGCGCACAGCGAATCGAGCTCGTTGAGTGGATTATAGAACAACAACAAGTGGATGCTGATTTTTCAAAAAATCGTCTTTAGCGGTGAGGCTCATTTTTAACTTGATGGCTTTGTTAGTCGTCAAAATTGTCAAATTTGGAGCTAAGAAAATGCAGGAGTAATTGTTGAGAAACAAATCCACAACGTGTCACTGTTTGTTGCAGATTTCTCGCTGAAGGCATTATCATTCTTCTTTGAATAACAGGTGATGGTGCTGGCTATCGCGCCATGATAATCCAGTTTTCTGTTCCCAAAAACCAACCACGGCAACAAAGCCGTGGAGGACATTTACCCGATACGCTTTCTGTTATATAAATAACCTTATACTACAAGGTGGCACAAAAGTTATCATTCGATTTCCTTTAGCTGTAATTTTCTTCGTGAATAAAAAACGTCAGTTCTGCTTTTGGATTATGTTTACCTCATGTTTTAAATTATTTTCTATTAAGTCGATAAAATGATATCAGCTAAGTGGCCGCTGCCAAAATTTATGACCATTCGGGCCCTATTTATGGCATTTTCCATCACTCTTGCCAGAACTTCAGGCGATACGTCCTCGCATTCTTGACGGATATTCTCTTTGCGGGCTTCAATAGCCTGAGGCTTATTGCCATAGACTCGTGATTTCAAAAAACCCTACAAACAGAAGTCTGGAACGGTTAAATCAGGCGACTTTGGCGGCCAGTGCAAATCGCCAAAACGGGAGATTAGGCGACCCGGAAGTGCAGCCCTCAGAATTTGGGTTATGGCTCGTGGAGTATGCGCCGTTGCTAAATCCTGTTGGAATCACATTTTCTCCAGTTCCAATACTTCCAATTGAGGAAGGAGAAAGTCGTTGAGCATGGCTCTATAGCAGTCCACAGTAGTCGTTTGGCCAGCGTAAATAGCACAGCATTTAGTAATTTTGAGCAGGTGTAATGGCTCCACGTGGGACATACGCCGATTTTTGGTGCACTAGAAGCGATAATTTTGCTTATTCACATATCCAATAAGATGGGAATATGCCACGTTCTCATGATGAAAAGTTGAGCGTAGGTTACACGCGCTTGGCGGTCAACAGCTAACAGCTGATACACTGTCTGCACTTTGTACAAACACCGCCGATTGATAGCCAATTGCATGGCACGTCGTCTGGTTGATACTCCGTGGTCATCTGCGACATCTTCACCCACAGCTGCAATATTCGTAGAGGAACGGCTGCTCCGGGGCCGGCCAGACCTGGCATCATCTCGTGTTGTCCTATACTCTTTTAGGCGAGTGGCTAAACATCGGGGTGTTTGCCCAGTTGGTGTCAGACGGCCGGGAAATCTGCGCCGACATTCACCCTGCGCCAACACCAGCGCGAAAAAATCATGGCACTTATTCCGTGTTCTATAGGAGTACAGCGACTTATGTCTTATTGACGTATATTTTGCATCTGTTTACTTCACAAACGTCAAAGTACAATTAACATTTATCGCCATTTCAAAAAAATTATAGCATCATACGATAGGGTGATGAGTTTTGCGCCACCTGTTATATACTTTATGAATCAATACAACATATGTCGTACAATTTTCAATTAAGGCCGTGTGCTTTCTATCAAAATTACTTCTTGCGTGAATTTCGGGACACCCTTTAGTACGGGTTGGATGATTAATATTCTCAGTCTTCAGCAGAAAGGTTTACAACTTTCACACTTTCCAGAAATTCCAGATCTTATTTCAGGATCAATTGTGATATCTGTTCAAGGGTTCAAAAGTAAAGGCTGTTTTTTTTTAGAATCTATACTTTTCTAAAAAACTAATAACTGGAATTGAATTGGAATGAACAATTCATATTCACTACGAAGGATGGTTCATGACATTCTGTTTTGAACATGACCATAAGCATATGGCTTCATTGCCTGCTTTTGATGAAGCATATCCTATCAGCGCAATTTTGGGGCACTCTTTCGGGTATTTGGATTTCATCCCACCAATAATGCGCTTCTGGGACCACATTTTGTACAGATTAATGAGTTACCAGCTGAAAATGAAAATCAGCTCAACTGTCAACAACAGTCTTCTTAGCAACTGCATTGAAATAGCCAAATGTTAACGATAATTTTGTAAAGAGCGTATCAAATCAAATTTTTGCGAAAGCTCTGTCCTTGCGGATAGCTGATAAACAATTCGGCAAACACTATTTGAAAAAACTGCAACATAAAAAGGAGACAAGGTGAAATTGTTACTAAGTCGATCATCTGCTTGAGTTTTTCCGATTTCTCTAAAGAAACGGATAATGAGCACGAAAACGGGGAATAGAAAAAACTCGAATTCGCGTGCGCTTGGTATCAGTAGCTGTGATAGCGGTGGCGGCAATGGTAGTGGCAGTAGCACCGGGAGAAATTCGCTTAATACGTATCTGCATTAATGATTCTCTCCCGAATTATACGCCAGCAGTGTTAATGAAGGGGAAGGAGGCAAAAAAGCAATCGAGTTATAAATATTTATGGTATAGAATCAACAAAAAAAATTATGCGAAAGAATGAAATTGGGAAAACCACCATTATTACATCTTTTGATGATCTTGGACTAATTTAGTGCCCTCATCCATTTTTAAATCAATTTCGATAATGAATTTTTTGATGATTTTTTTAATTGTGATTCGAATTCATTGGTTCAGTGAAATAGAACTCTTCACAATAGATGTTTAAGAGAGAATTTTTCATTATTTCATCTACGACAGTTTGTTTTTATTGTGTTTCCGATTTCATAGTGGTCCCTGAAATTTTGATATACGATATTGATACCAGCGACAATCATCTTCCGGGTTTCATATTTTATGTAAACAGAAATGAACCGTAAGGTGCCAGCGCGGCGATTAATCCGGAAACTGCTGAGTGTTCTACATACAACTTGGATTGGTCCAGTAACGTATCAAGTTCATTGCAAAGTGCTTTACCTTAGAGTTGTGGTCCCCAGTCACTCCATGAGTAAGCCCTTACTCATGAACGCTAAGATAAAAACTGCATGCTCGGCCAGTAGCATGATACTTCCTACGCCGTCGCAATCCTATACGGAAAAGATTAAAATATGTGACAAACCAATTAATAGCTTCGGATAAAAACGGAGTCACTGTTGACGATCCTAGGAAACGATTAAAGGACAACGACTTCCGGATTTGCACGTGGAATGTTCGGATCCTTCACGTGCAGCCAAACAATAAGCAAGGCTCTTGGCAGGTATCACCCAGATATCACCACCAAGGAAGTGCAGTGGGATGCGCCGGACATAAGTAGGTTAATAAACTGCGATATACATATACTATGGTGATTGCTGTAGGGAAAAGAAACAGTGCTTATTCGGATGCGAATTTGCCACATGCGTCAGAGTTACACAAGAAGTCTTGAGCCTCCTACAAGTGAGGAAGCATCAAGGCTAAATTCGCTAACATAAACCTAATATGCACCCATCCCTATACGGAAGACAAGGACGACGCCACCAAAAAATGTTTCTACGAGCTCCTCGGCAAGACATATGAGCCATGTCGAAGTACGACGTCAAAAAAGGAAAGGAGGACATTTTTGGTTTGAAAGTTGGTAAGCATAGCCTACACGACACCACGTCTGGCAAGGGACTCAGGCGTAATGATTTTGCGGCGGAAGGAAATATCACCATAGCAGGCACATTGTTTCCTCACTACATAAGGGGACATGGCGGTTTCTGTATCATCAAGCAATAAATCAAATTGATAACTTTGCTATAGACGTAAGGTATACCTCCAATATTCTGGATGTCCGTTCCGAGTAGCCAATATTGACTCACAGCGCCACCTTGTTCCAGCCAAGGTGCGAATGCGGATTTCCCAAGCGCCACAACAAAGAAAAACTACTGTGAGAAGATATAACATAGAAAAGCTGCAATCACAAAAGGCCGCCAGAATCTTCGTCAAGCGCTTATCCCAAAATCTCTCAACAACTCCTATGTCGCCAGGATCGAGTACCGACGACCAGTGGCAACGCTGCCAATGTGCCATCATAGATGCGACAGCTGATGGGATGGGTTTAACCCGACCACCATCAACAAATCTCAGTTTGATGAAGAAGCACATGCAACTAAGCAAGAAGCCTACAAAGCGGCACTGCAACGAAGAACGAGAGACCGTTATTGAGAGGTTGTGCTCCAGGAACCTGTCAAGTCAAAAGGACCCGTACAGAAGAATGTAGAGATGAAGAAGGAAGTAGAGTCACAGTCGGTGCCGAGGATATGGAAAACTTTTTCTGCAAACTGTATAACGCCGAAGAATTACAACATAGCGCCGTCAGGTAGAATAGACCATTAACCTTAGACGATGATAGCCAAAACTTCTGTCTACCGTTCAGAACGAAGTAAGGATAGCAATATCTAAGCTAAAGTCCAACAAATCAGCTGAATCTGACGTGTTACCGGCCGAGGTATTCAAAATTGCTGGAAATGACTTTTTTCAGAGCATTCACCTATTCATTTCTCATATCTAGGCAGATGTTGAATGGAATCTCAGCACCATATGTCCGATCCACAAAAAAGGAGGCCCCATCAACTTCGCCAACTATAGAGGTATAAGTCTTCTCAACATCGGATACACGATATTAGCTGCCATATTGTATCAACGTCTGAAACCCTTCGCCAACAACTTAATTGATACGGTTTCAGACCACAATCGATCAAATCTTTACACTCCGGCAGACCCTAAATAAGACGCAAAAAGTCCAAATCGATACCCACCATCTTTTCATCGATTTCAAGGCCGAACCATTTAGAACCATGTCTAGATTTGTCATCCGATGACGATGGAGAACGCTCGCTGTTTCATTAAGGTCGGTAGTGACTTAACCGAGACCTTTCATGTCAAAAAACGTTTTAGACAAGATGACGCATTGTCATGTGACTTTCTTAACATCATACTCGAAATAATTGTCCGGAACTCACAGGTGAACACTGGAGGCACAATCTTCCAAAATCTGTGCAACTACTAGGCAACGGCGATGATATCGACATAATTAGGAGAACTAAATTGGCTGTCACTGTAATTGACGGCAAAACCGTATACACGGTCAACAAGAAGGGACCCGTAACATTGACGAATTGGATGGAACGTCACAGTGGACAGCTATAATTTCGAGGAAGTAAGGGATTTTGTTTACCTTGGCTCCGCTCTAAATTCAGCTAACAACAACTCAGCAGGTAGGCAATTGAGTGGTAATGTCCCATTATGGAAAACTAAGGAGGCTGTATATAAGATCTAGGTCATCCAAGTCCTAATTTGTGGCGCTGAAATCTAGACTCCATAGAAACGGATCAAGTTATCTTCAGTCGTTTCGAGGGAAAGATCTTTCGAAAAATATTCTGCCCCGTTTGTGTTGCAGGTCTTTGTAGGAGAAGATTCAACGACGAATCTAACCCGGAGGGACAAGGCAGTAGAGGAAGACCTCACAGATTTGGAGTGCCCAACAGGAGGGAGTTATCTAAGGATCGGGCTAAGGTTCACCCCGAACTTTAACGCCACCTCAGTCGAAAGAAATGAAGCATATGCAGCGTGATGTGTAGATTCTTCAAGCTACAAAGATTGTGTTGTGCTGAAATTAGACTTCATGAGTGCAGATGCCTTCAAAATTTATTTTAAAATCAAAGGTGAAGTTTTTGTATTGACATGTGTATATAGGCTTCATATGTTTAAAGTATCGGTCTTTTTGGAGGAGTTTTTTTGAGTTTTTGGAGAATGAAAAGGCAAAAAACTTTATAATTGTAAAAAAACCTTAAAATTATCTATTTTTCTAGATCTAGGAGAATATTTTTTGTCGGGATTGATGTTTCTAAATCGTATGTAATGTGCGTTCCGAAACATTTGAAAAGCGGCTTAAAAGCTATTTTGTACTTGACAATAAAAGTCGTTTCGTAAGGCTCTAACCTGGAACTGCTTCTATTCGAACTTTTTATTATCATTTTGTCAGTATTTTTATTTTTTTTTGACATGAAAAGATATCAATCTGCATAAGAACTTACCATATGTTTAATATTGAGGCTCGGGTCAACCCCGGACATCTTTGTGTGTGCTTAATTCAAGCTAAAACTTATATATTTGGCAATCTAAAACTTAAAAATCTTGAGGCAGAGTTTGCGTAGTAAAAGGTAGTTAACCAAATGGAAGAAAGGAGCAGGTCTGAGAATTTGTAAGTCAATGTTCAGTGAGATGAGTTGCAATAGAGTAGGAGAATTAATATTACCAGACGAAAGTTGATGAAAAAAGAATCTGTCACCAACTCTACGAAGCATGATAAGGTTACAGACGAGCGAGATAGGATAGTAAGTCTTAGCTGTCCGGAGAAAACCCGAAATGTGAAAAGTATCAAATTTCCACGCGTTATATATGGGTCATGTAATAAAAAGATGTTGTTAAGCACGGATCTACTCTTGGCAACCCCTGCAAATGAAACAAGCACAACGAACTTCGAATTTGCATATGAACGTGAGCATCATGTCCTACCTAAACTTAGCCTATACACGGAGGTTCTCTCAATTTTACTGAAGTAGATCAAGGACTTTGACTATATAGCCAAATTTTGCATAATGCACTACGATCGGTAATAATTTGTTTAGCAAAATTAGTAGATAGCAAAACTGGTATAGGCAAATTGAGATTATATACTCATAATTCTATCACTATTTTTCAATGTCCATACAAAAAAAAGAAAGTAAATATCTACCTACACAAAAACGACTACATGAAAAGATTTTAAGGTGGAATTAAAACGAACGATGTTGCTTACATTATAAGCTCGTAAAAAGGGGAAAACATCATCGTTGGCCATGGTCGTTTACACAACACAAATCAAAAACCTCCCTTCGTTTTCGCTATTTCAATCACGAACAAATTAAATACCCACGAGTGTATAACTTCCAGTTACCCAAAACGAATCCTGCCCAAAACACAATAACAATCTCATCGACACTTTAGACCAAATTGCATACTTCAAAACTAATAAATGTTGTGAAAGTTTTAAGCACTGCCTGTGCCTGCTTGTTCCCTCTTTGGGCTCTAGTAATAGCCCATTGACAAGTTTGTACAAGGACCTTGTTCGTTAACCATCTACTCGTACTATTTCCCACATCCACCTCTTCCTCGCTCCTCCGTCGTTTTGGAGTCCGACAAAACTATCCAAAGTAATGATGGTCATGAATTTTATAACTGCCAGGGGATTTCACTATTTTGATTGCACCTCTGCGTTCCCACCATCCCATCCATCTTAGTAAGGGTTCGCTCGCAACTTCTTCTGAATATTCCCAACTTTAACAGGCTTTGTCTCCTGTTTTTTTTCTTTTTTTCCTACCAAAAAGCTGACGTTGGCGACAGGAACAAGCGAGTATAGCACACGAACATAGTTAACGTCGACGTATCGCTTATAATCAGCAAAATCGAGCAAACTGGGTACGAGTGGGAGGATTGCTCTTTGAGTAAGCACTCTGTGACACGCGACATGAAATTTAACCCGTTTTCCTGGAATAATGGAACATGGAACTTTCCATTTCAAAAAAGGATTTGTGCCCTTTCTTTCGTCTTCTCAATCGTTCTACATATATTCGTGTGTGCTTGGCTGTATATATTGAAGGGTTTGAAAGTGTGGATGCAGTCGAGCACTTATGCAAACACAATTGTGATCCTTATTGTGGCTTAGCACGAAAGTTTCTCTCCCAAAAAAAAAAAAAAAATGGAGAAAATAGGAAAACTCAAGGAAAAAAATAAATAAAACACACAATGTTTTGAGTAAATTTCATATCCTTATTGAATTAGTCTCGTGTAACACTGTACGAGTATGCTCATTCTAGAGCAGTTTTCCTACAGCTATCTTTGAGTACTCGTACTTGTATCCGTATGTGTGACTGAGTTAACTTCTTAGCAAACACAGGTATTTCAGGATTTTTCCCACGCATAGATGCAGTTTTTCACCGCTACCTAAGACAAGTGGAAAACTTTTATCTCTCATAATTAACTTTCGTAATGTACTTGGGTTGGCTTAGCTCTTTTCGAGGTTTTCCAAATAGTTTTCCGTCAGGTGGTACTTAATGTGAGTTTTTGAAGAATTTCCACAAACTTAAGAGATTTAGTTTTTTGTTATTGTTATTTGTTGTTGTTCTTGGTCGTGGTCGGGAAAGGTACGCCAAGGTGAGAGATAAAATATTTCTGAAATTATGTTTTAACATCCTGCCACAGTAAAAGTGTGGCGTCTTGATTTGGAAAGTTTTATTAATTTCTTGAATTGCAACGTGCCAACGAAAACAACAGACTTGAAACACTTTTTATATGAATTGTTGAATAGTCGTAACAGTTGGTTGCATGATGTGGAATGTTTTTACGACGTGGATAGTTGCAATTTTAAATCTGTAAGAAGCAATTGGAAATTTTTTTCAGAGTGTTTCTAAATTGCATTAGATATATTGTATTGTACATACACGAGTATGTACATTGTACATATTTCATTTTCTGGGTTAGATTTAGAAATTTCAATTTGAATGTGCTGTTGGGTCTTCATGGCATGTGTGGAAATAAAGCATACTGAAGTCAAATACTGCTGCTTATCATATGAAATCACTTTATTTTTGGGATTGAAATATGCATCAGTTTTGTTGCAGAGCTGGTACCCATCTTTTTTACTTTGTATGAAATGCAAATTGAAAAGCGCGTGTTGATATGTGGTATCCTCGGCGGAGATAAATCAGAACAGAATTAGGAGTATGTTTATTATTCGTTAAGCAGCGGTGGTTGGTTAGCTGAATAAAAGGAGTCATCGAATCTTCAAGATATCGATAACAGGTATCAGCAAGTTGACCGTTTTGTTTGCCAGATACTTTACTACCAAATGGTAACACTCTCGTCTTTTTGTTTATTTTTTTTTAGTTTATTTTTTCATTAGAATTAAGGAATAAGGCAGCGTTGGGTAGTTTTCGGGAGAAAAGTTTTTGGTCTTCTAGTGAATTGGCAATGACAATAATTAGGATCGGATTACCTAAGTTAATAAATATACCAAACAATGCATTTCAACGAAAGAAGCAGAACACCGCTTGTATTGCATACGTACGTCTTCAGTCTATCTTCGAAAAGAGGACGTATTATTATAATTGCTAAAACAGATTTAAATGACTTTTAGAAGAGACGACGATATTTTATAGCGCTGTATTTTTGAGTCCAATCTTTTCAACGTTTTTGATATAGATCACCTGAGCTGTTTTATTTTCGGATTGAAGATTCTCCGCAAGATCACCTTCTGCTTCAATCACAAACGAAAGTCTATTAGATAGAACCGTGCAAAGGGTCATCTGAAAGGGCTAGGTTTCGATTTATTCTTCATTTTTTTGCTATAACACCTCACGAAGATAAATATTTTACATTTCAACGAATATAAAACGTCGTTTTTGCGCTTTGTTATTGAAGTTCAGTTTGGAATGAAATCAAATCCTGCTGTCCTACAAAGCCTTCAAAGAAGATTTTCTTATGATTTTGCGCAATTTTCTGTAATCTAAGTAACAAATATTTTGCCACGTTGAGATAATTAGTTAGTCTTGCCTCAATTTGATTGTAGATATTTCTAAACTGTTGCAAACTTTGTTAATATCTCCCAGAACAATAAG
The DNA here is from genome assembly GCA_963966105.1 of Volucella zonaria. Taxonomy (NCBI): domain Eukaryota; kingdom Metazoa; phylum Arthropoda; class Insecta; order Diptera; family Syrphidae; genus Volucella; species Volucella zonaria. The sequence goes on along the minus strand of OZ014530.1, from coordinate 291,955,113 downwards.
GTGTTGGTGTTCAATCAGCTGATTAGCGATGAAATCGGTGTTGGCAATATGGCATTCGTACACACATAACGGCCTTTTCGGAGGTACGTAACTCACCACAAAGGAACATTTTTTTCTGTCCAGCTGCCTGTCCACTAAAACCTACGGACGCGAGCAGTGCACGCAATTACTACTTCCCCGCCGCGCATGTAATCACTCATTCGGTCAAGACGATGAACTGTGTAGAAATCGTCGAAGATTTCAGCATTAGGCGCTTTCTTTATCTTCAAGAATGCGTCTAAGAACGAATTCTCTTAAATGATTCAGTTCGTCAGATAGCATAGATAATAACAAGTTTTCCTGGGGTGCAAAGAAAGTATTGCTCATAATAAAAGGATCGATTGCATTCTTCAATTCTCATGGAAGATATCTAGAACTAAAAATCTCTTTCCAAAAATGTTTTGCCTCGTCTTTGCACGACGGATATATTTTGATTTCAAAGCAAATGGAAGCGCAAACCTTAACTACAAATGTAGCAAGTTGTTTTAGTTCGTTAGTCGCAAAATCTGTTTAACCTTAGTTAGCCATCTGACATGAGTCCTTGGGAGCGATTAGCCAAATAAGTTAGGCACTCGTAACTGACATCATAAAGTTAACGTTTGTCAGAACTGAGCTCTTTGACTTCAGAAATATGTGGTAACACGCTATCTATATTTTCGGACGAAATAATAGTGCGCTTTGCACAACCGTCCAGTAACCTTCCAACAATACCATAATAGGTATTGTCTTAAAGACAATTCATTCATGTGTAAAAGACAACTAATCTATTGAAGAGGTCTATTTAAACGCTTTTCTAATAGCCCCATAGCTCCGTCATATTTGTTCATGTTTGTTACTTTTCCGTCACAACCTATAGCTACAGTATCCTGTAGAGATACATTCTGCTGATAAGTCATTGTTACATGGATTGCAAACTCCATTCCTTCAGCGATTCCTTGACTTGAAATGGCTTAACCGACAAATTTCGAACTTGCTTCCTTGAGAATTGAAACGAGTTCTTCTACAATTGCTAACCAGTATTTCTTTTCACTTTTAGTTACAATTCTCAAAGTGCTTTCTTTTCGCCTGGCAAAATATAATGAGGGAATACTATAAATTTGATATTCAACTAAAGTCTCTAGTCGTAATTTTTGTCTGGCTCGTCGAAATCTTAACTAGTCGATTATTTCGTTATTACTTTCGACATATTGTAGCACAGCAGAAGCGTCTGATATCCCTCATAAACCAGTCACAAACACTTAATAAATTCTTTTTTATTTTCCCTATTTTTTGTTTATTTTGGTTCTGGTGCTGATGAACATTGAAACAGAGCCTTTTTTTTGGCTACTATAGGATACTATAGCAAATACTCTGGATTTTTGTCAGAAGTACCCTGCATACTAATTTTTTGAGAATCGTAATACGTTTTCGGTTCAACTTTTTTCTCTTTTAGTTTGCTTTTTCTCCTAGTAATCGTGTTATCAATATATCTTATACAATAATAATTTTTAACAAAGCTCGTACTTCCTTGGGTACCTTCTGATCTGTAGGACGACTACATACATACATACACTTACATGAACTCAACTCAAACAGTTTTTCGAAGCGTTTGTAAAATTCTTGCATCTTTTCTTCTTGGAGTCGGTTTACAAATTTAATCAGGTTCTTACACTTATCATGATAGGTTTTAGTAATTATAGCACGGGATTATGTAATACGTACAATGGAAATAGAAGCCCTCTCCACGAACTATCAATATTTGTTGATACGGTTTCAGAAATCCAGAAATCTTTCCAACCGTTAGGCTATTCTGTCGAACTGTCCTCATGTTTAAGACGATATCTTATTATGTTCAATTATAATATTTCATACTTGTTTGTACCTGGGTAGTTAAGTTTCGCTCATTTCTTCAAAATCAGCAAAAATACGGCAGTTTGCGACTTTACGGGTATTATCCGAAATCTCCATGATGAATAATGGTATTTATTTAACAAATTACACTATCGAAAACAGCAATGCAAATTAAGTAAACACGCGCGACCTTTCACTTGTAACTAATTAGGTGAACTCTGACATCCTCCACCACCTCTCGCCCGATCAGAATAATACAGCATTTTTGTTTACACGGGATTTGTAATTGTATTCAAAATAATTTAAGATATTGAAAATAATTATATATACTCTTTATTTTAGGATCTAAACACTCAAAGAAAAGTGCGAATTGAAGGCAATTTTCGAAAGGTTCAAACGCAATGCACGGGGAGTTATGCATCTAAAAATAAAATAAACAAACAACTACATTTCTAGTCTACTATACAATTAGTCTATAATCAGGTCACACTTTGCGTACTATTAGAAATCCTTATAGAAAAAAATTCAATTCGATCCATATAAACCTTATTATCGAGTTATCGCTACTCAAACATCTATTGTATGTATATTTTAATTAAATACCGTTTATATACGCACAAGATAAAGATACGATAGGTGCAGCCAAAGCCTCTCTTCATTTGCTGAATAGGACTCAAAACCAAATCGATACACAGCCGAATAGCACTCTCCAACACCGAATTACTAATACTTATCGAATAAACTACTATATCTTTCTAGGTCCCTTTTCCTCTCTAAGCATAATTGGTTTTCACCAGCAAATCTAAATATTGTATAAACATCGGGCGATGCCAAGATTTATTTAAGAGAAGTGTAATCAAGACATCAGGCCAATTTTTTTTTACGCGTGGAGCGCATTCAAGGGATTTTGGTACCCTTACGTTGTTTGCACACGTCGCGGGCGAAGGAAGTTAGGGAGAAAAAAACAGAGATACCGATGTACATTGGTCTTAAATGTTTGCAAGTTATAACGAATAGGAAATAACCAACTCGGCTGGGCATTTCATAAGCGAGTTTTACAGCTTAAGAACGAATCACGATATTTTAGAGTACGTCCGAAAGTGGGATTGAGGATATATGTACTGATGAGCATTCATAGCGAGACGGGTGTTATAGTTGAAAGTTTGAATGGACGGAATGATACTGGCCATTCCAATGGAACACTGGTGGTGGAAATACCGATAGAGCAAGGTGAGACAGGTGACATTTCGTCGGATCTTGGATCCTATCTACTAAATGCAGAGTGGTCTTAGGGGCACCTTACCAAGTGTGGGCATTGTACTCTAATTTTGGGCGGATGAATGCCATATATTGAGGCCAGATTAGAGGGAACGAGATACTTCTTACATCGCTTGAGGAAACTTCGACATTTCGGAATTTTTCGATTTCCACGATGCAAGTGCCATTCGTGAATAATACCTGAGTATTTAAATTTTGCTTTAAGGACAGCAGATGGTATTGTGGTTTGGTAGCATTAAATTCCACTTAGTTGGTTATTGCTAATTTAATAATGCTGTTTATATCGGAATTTAAAAATTAGCATACGCTGCCGTTTCCCAATAGCAGGACAGTGAGTCTCAGAACAGATTTGAACAGCAGAAATTATTGTCGCCATCAAAGGAATATATGTATTGGATTACAAGTAGCAGACAAGAGATCATTGATGAAAATTAAAAAGAGGTTCGGAAACAGAACGAAGCCTTGGGGCACACCAGCACCTATTTTATGAATATAGGACTTGAAACCATCCAAGATAACTTGTATTGAAAGTTCCGAAAGGTAATTTCTAATTCATTGAAAAAGAGAGTAGTCGATTTCAAAACCACGCATTTTCGATAAAAGAACTTGAAGCCAAACTCTGTCAAATGCCTAGAAGTATGAAGTCTTAATATCTTGCTTTTGCCAGATTGATATACGCTTTGGTTCCACATTTCGGTGAGACATGTCATCAAATCACTAGTGGACCTGTTGTCGGGCATTGAGAAGTTTTCGTGTTTCGAGATAATTCATGAGCTGTCGGTTTACCAGCGTTTCCATGACGTTGGAAAGAAGGGATATAAGTACAATATGTCAGCTAGAGAATATAGAAGATGAGGTTTTTTTGGGGACGGGCTGTACAAATGCTATTTTCCATGTGTTCGGAAAGAATCCTAAAGAGTTGGAACGACGAAAAGGCTTACGCAGTGGTTTTGCCAGCGTGGGAGAGCATCTCTTCGGAAGAAGTGGAGATATGCCATCTCGAACGGCGGATTTATGTATGTTAAGATCTTTAAACACTCTGTCTACTACAAGAGTGCTAAAGTGGATTCGTTGCATTGAAAATTCAACGCTCTCAAGTGTAGGCGGAGTCAAAGCACAATCTGGAAGTCTTGAGCTGGCCGCAAACTTTGGAGGAAGCAGACTGGTCTCTGCATTATAAATGAGCACCTTCAAAGAGCTGACATCTGGAATGTCATTATACATACATAAGCGTTGGAATGGAGGATGAGTCAGAATTTCTAATATTTTCAGAGAACCACCAAAAATGTTTGGGACATTGTAGTATTTTTTACCTCAGTTTTTAGACCGAAAAATCCTTTCTCTAACATTGACAGCCTCTTTACAGCTCAAGTCCTAAGATGCCTTTTCTTTTGGTTTGATACTCTTCAACCTATGAGGGATAAAGGATCTCATTCCAAAAAGGATGATCATATCAGCATCAGAAGAAATATAGCCACCAGTTAAAATTCCTGAAGAAGGTGTTAAGTCTCTTTTAAGCTATGAGAAATTAGCTGTATTAGACTGTATATATAGACAAGTATAGAGGTGATAGCACATTGAGTTTGTATTTGCAGGGTAAGAAGCTAAAAACAAGTACAGGGTATTGTCGGTATGATTATCAACGTTTGGTATCCGCTTGGGTTCTTTTACCAGCTGGGTTAAGTTATTTTCCCCAGCGAAAATCACAACCGTCCTTCGGGTGTTATCCGTCCAGATTGTCGGAGCCACCCAGAATTGTGTATTTTGAAATCGCCTGTATTAACGATTTCAGTATGAGGACACAGGGATGCAATTCTTTGAATGCAGTCAGGTGGAATTGCTGCGGTCTAGTTTTGGTCTGCTGTGCAATAGTGTATAATAGTGCAATCATGGATGATTTTCTTACGGAGACGGAATTTTAACCACATGAAAGTGAACTCCGAATTGATACCGCGACTACATTGTGGTGGATTTTGGTAAGCTACATCACGAAAGTGGCGAGACCGTGATGAGAAATGACTAATGGCACTAGTTTGTAATCAGGTAGCTTCAGGTCAGAGCGATCAGCGGGGTCTGTCTGTCCTTCACTAAAAGCCAATACAGCTATTCTGTTTTTAAAGACGTGGATGTACGCAGAAAGGTGATTACGTTTTAGCCCGCGTAGATTTTCTATGTCCACTCTAAATTCCCGAGTCATTATATAAAACAAAAATCACAAATACCGACTGTTCTAAAGTTGACCCATATTTCGTTGGCTGATCCATACAGATTTTTGTATCCAGAGAATTGTCGCCTCATTACGATTCAAGAAAAATTCTAACGTTTGAAATATAAGCTATGGCAGTTCAATGACCCCCATCCAAATAATTTCTTTCTTTTTTTCAAATAAACCAACCCTAAGTACTATATGGCGCAGAGGAGTGGACCTGCGTTGCAACTTACAGCTCCTTATCACAGTCGTGCTCTAATCGTCTTCAGTTGCGTACAGCGCATTGCCTTCCTTTATCGAGTTATTTCTCCAGACCAGAGCGGTGGTGTTCAATTTCTCAAAATGTTCTTGCCGATGAAGCTGATGAATTGTGGCCCTCCTCACAATATCGCTGACGCCGTATTGCCTATAAGTTTCATTATTACATTGAAAACCTGTTCTATTAGAGCATGCCTTTGCGTAGGACCATAGTAGGACTACGGATAAAGGTCTTTTACTGAGATTTCTTCGTTGTTTATGGGATTAACCAATCCATTTGTTAGCTTCACCGCTTTTGCTTTAATAGCTTTCGAGCAGCTATTTGATTCCTGCATATGACAGCAGGCCACCTTACAGAAATGTTATTTTTATAAAGCTGTGATGGTTTTATGGAGTAACCAAAGTCATCCTATAGAGGTGAATGGCAACATTCTGTATGCAGATATTACCGCCACTTGTGCAGCCACTGTAGTTGATGTACAAAATTTGGAATTATTCAAGACCGTCAAGCTTCCATCGGTCATGTTATCACCGTGACCCATATTATTTATGAAATTTCTTTTTGCCAGTATCTGGCTGGATACAACGTCCAATATGAATATTATTTTAGATGAGTTGTTCAATAACATCCGGAAAACCCTTCCTGCGACTTTAGACACAGCTACGGTGACGGCAGACAATGGTTCCAATACCTTGGCGGCACGGTAAGCCCATCACCCACACAAATATTTAGGCAGAGTTTCCTAATTTGAAGACCCCGCATTGGATTCTTAGGGGCTTGTTTCTTCTCTACTGCGGGCGACATAGCTAATTTTTGGAAAAAAAAAGATTAGGAGTAGAAGAGTAGTAGAGTTGCAATACGAATAGCATTTTATCTTTCAGTTGAACTACGGCAATAGCCACTGTGTTCTATAGGCCCTATTAACCTCGTAACGTAGAAATTGACAATCGATTTTTACATTAAGCAGGCTTACGAGTATATGAAGTGAAGTTAAAAACATTAATCCTTAAATCCAACCAAGCTGTTAGAACAAGTGAATTATAATAAAGAGGAAATACTACTGTTCAGAAAATTATGGGGTGGAGTGGAGCATTTGAAAATGAGGAATGAGAAAGATGACAATTCCTGATAGAGGTAAGAATTCCACGAAATGTTATATTATAAATTGTCAACGGTATTCTAGGTATAAAGCTCAATGAAACCTTTTAAATTGATAGGAAAAGACACTTTTCAATTGTAATAATGAGTACACCCTCTTACCTGAAATGGTCTTTTGCCTATCTCTATCTCATTGTCAAAATATCATTAATCATCCATTAAAATTGTTAACTGATCGCCTCCCTCACAAATGCAATGAAACGTAAGACTCACGCCGTAACATCAATTACAATCAAATTCATTAATAGGCCATTAAATCTGCCTTATCTGTTCCTGTCACGGACAAGACATAAAGTCGTTAACAATGCCATGAGACACATTTCCACCGCCCACATCCGCGCATATCTCTCTGTTCATTTTTATTTTTTTCGTTTTGTTCTTTTGCTTGTTCGCCCTTTTTTCGTTGCCACCTTTATTGGGTGCTAAACACGAACATTCTTATGCCACAAAAGCATCCGTTCTTATTAAAATGGCATATTCAAATGGCTGGGCTGGCATCCCACGCGCCTTCATTATCCTCTTTAGATTCATCTACGTTAGACAATAATGGTCCAGAGTATTGGTTACTTAGGCTACCACCGCAACTACTTCCCCATCTAGTTAACAGAATTATTTTTTTTTTGCTTCCATTTTCTGGATATAGTCCACCCCGATGAATAAACAGAGAAATCAACAAGAAGGAAAAAAAAAGGAGAGAAGAGAACAGAAAATGATAATAGTAATAATAATATTGGCATCATCAGTTTATTGCATTACATTCACCCTGTCGAATCCAATAAGCGAGGCCATTAATGTTCCCTCGTGATGACTCAATAAAAACATTCACGACGTTGGTCCATAGAAACTCACACACAGTCATACACGATACCATACCGAGTATGACAAGACTCCCACTTTTCTTAAACACATCCCAACATCCCGATTCCCGATTGTCGATTCCCAGAGCCCAATACAGAGCTGAGAGTAAAAGTCGATGAAATTCCTTTCATACTCGTAGTCCTTGCGCTGAGTGACTGCTACATATAACGACAACGACGGGCAAAATACCAACAGCTTTGCCATAAAGAATCCTCGCACCCTCTGTCCCATTCCACATTTGGCTATGGGAATTCAAAAGAAGTCCTTCAAAGCTAAGGGGGTTTTGACCTATCGAAGGGCTGGAGTGAGCAACAACAACAAAAAAAAAATCCTTTTAACATTCTTCCTGCTTAGAGTTTTACTCCTCCTTAGTCCTGATGAAATGAGGACACAGTGGACGCATAAATCGATGCTAAATGGTAGAGCAAAGTTATAAAACGAGAAGATACGAATAAGCCCCTTCTGTCAAGTGGAAGAGCAGTACCATCAGTAACAACAACAACAAGAAGTAACAGCAAATTGCAGAAGACCATTAGCAGTTGAAAAAAAAAGAGGCGCATTAAGTGAACAAAAAAAAGAATAAAAGTACATCACCAGCGTCATCGTCATCGTCATAGCCATTGCTATATCATCGTCATCATCATCATCATCATCGTCATACTGATCTTCGTCTTGGTTGTTTCCTTCGTCCTTCCCGATGATGTTAACGTCAGCATCGTGTTGTTAGTCGTCTACTTCCGGTTTCGTGTCATTTCGAATTATATTCACATTAAATTGCTGCCGCAAATTTGGTCCATCAATCGTCATTTGCCTTGAAGTCGGAGCGAAAATGTGTGCGCTTAATTTCGCCAGAGCGCTTTAGCAGTCCTCGTTGATCCTTTTCTCGTGATTTCAGGGAGTATGAAAAGATGTTTGTCATGATTTGATTAATTAATATTTTTTATGTCTAAATGTCCACTGACACTTTCATTTTCCAACAGACTTTCGCTCTGCATAGCGACAGTTACAATGACAATGGAGTAGGACATCGTCCTCACTCGGTCAATGGATTGGTGGTAGTTTATCCTGCCGCAAGTACTAATCCAATCATCGAACAAAGTCAAACCACACGATGAAATGTCGTTTTTTTTTATGTCCTAACACTACTACAGTTTAGTAATCCTTTTTTCTTTTTCTTTTTTTGTGTCTTTTCTCATTTTCTTTGAACGATTTTAGGACGTCCTGAGCCAACAGTAACGTGGTTTAATGGAACACAACTACTGCAAGCTGGATCTGGTGTTTCAATGGGACGGCACGTGACAGTAAATCGCTTAGAGGTACCACAAATTACGAGATCGGCTTTGAATAATACCTACAGATGTCAGGCGTCAAATACGAAGCTGGTGCCGCCAGTGGAGAGGAGTATACGAATCGAGATGTTACGTAAGTATTAAATGACAATTGAAAGATTTTCTCGTCTTCCTTACTTTTTTTTCTCTAGGAAGTTGGCCGATTGAATGGTAGATTGGTAGGTAATTGGAAAATGTAGTTCACTTTGGATTACGTGTGGTTTTTTCTACTTTTCCTTTTCTCAAAGGAAATGCGTTGGATTATAGGGGAAGGCTGTTTGCGGAAAGTAGGATTTGAGTAGTCCTGTGCATTAGACTGAAATGCGCTGTACAAAGAGGTTATGTGCTTTGGGAATAAAAAGGCCTGAGACAAAACGAATAATTTAAAATGGACAAATAATTTTCTTTTGAGTTTATAGAAGCGGGTAGCTTATAAACCAATTACAGTTTTTAAATTGCACAAAATATACATAGGTGAATTGAAGGTAACGACACCAGTTTCTGACTTAATTTGGTGCATACCCTGCAAGATATTGAAGCACCGCTCTGTTGCTTGAACTGACTCCTCGAATCACTCTGGTCTATATTAAAACTAACCGGATTTGCCATTATTTCATCGCGGTTTGTACATTCACATCTGTATTGATGAAGTTTATCATACTCAACCACAATGCAATCTCTGTTCCAATCCAGAATTCAACTTCATGTGGTTAAAGTCGCATCATTATAAAGAATAGTTTCTGTATTATGCGCTGAAGACAACTTAAGGATATGCTTCCTCGGCTCTGCTTTATGTTACTCTTTCCAGCATTTGGAGCTCTATCTCATTAACGTCGCTTTGAATATTTCCTGATAAGTTTGCAGTTTAACATCGTACATCAAGGACTTTACATAACGCACGGATTGATGACCAATTCAGTGGCCTATTTGGCTACATACTGCTGCCGGAAAATCGAGTCAATGGTTTGGTGTGCAGTTTGCCACGGAGAGTCATCCTTCGTCTACATTTTTGAAGAAATGATCATCAAGCACTATCCACTAACATTGGTCATTAATTGTGACGCAGCGGCTGGCTTCAGATTTGAAAAACAAGATCAAATAGTGGCGCCATCCTGGATTTTTCTGAATACAGAAAGGGCAATTTTGCCCCCTTACGATCCAACTGAGTCAAAAGTGAACCTCGTCATTACACACGATCTTCTGATAAAAATGATGGGCGAGCACCACCTCGATCTTATGCCGGTGTAGGCCGGCTAAACTAGGCTAAACTGTTACGATCGACGCCTAATTGACAATTTCAAATCATCTGCCACTTTTGTTGACTTTACGTCATAGATAGTGTATAGAATTTAATCCCTATTGGATCTAGCAGTAAAAATAAACGGCCGTATTGTGGACCACAGGTTAATAGTATACATTTAAAACTGTGCCATATTCTATATGCCAATGCAAATTAAATATGACACTTCAGGTGTCAGGTCCTTGGTCGAGGCTAATCTACTTTCTGCGCACTTTGCAGCCAGTTCTGCGATTCCAGAATGTTGTATTTGCACCTATAATAGACCGCGTTGAATCCGGAGTACTTGAAGATCTTAATTTACAAATCGAATCATTATCCCTTGAAATATATAACGCATCTAACTACATGTAATGGTACATATTTTTCGTATGCATCTCCATTGCTGCCTGAGCCCTACAGGCTGCGAACCTAGTACCAATCTATAGTGAGACTAAAGATCTGCTGAAGATTTTGTCGAATCTCGGTTGGATTTTCAGCTTTTCTTGCTGATTGAACCAGATTTTCCTCTGGTTCGTAGGGGTATTCCTCTATGCTGACAAAAATACTGCGCAATTTCGAGAAGACAGAAGTAGCATTTGTCCAACACGTTTTCAGAAGAGGCGAATCTTCATCTTTATATTCCTACTGACACATTGGAACCTATAAAGTATCTCGATATACGAAAAATTCTCAATGAACGCCAGTACGATTTTTGTAGCAACAGGTCCACTTGTGATTTTGTCATGTCTTCCTAAAAGTGGAACGAAGCCCTATATCAGTCTGGTGAAAGGAATGTAGCTGCACTTGATATTTCAGATGGAGCTTTGTATCAGTCTTTTTTGTTGAAAGTGCGCACATTTTACATTGGTACATCTCTTCTTCAATGAATTAGAAATAGCCATTCGAAATGCTGGATTCAAGATGTTTTGTTGTTCCGTATCCAACATTCATTCTAAATTAATTTAATGGTCTCCTATTTGCTACTTCCTTTTCAATATACTCCTGACGACAGAACTATATGTTTCTAATATTCGTTCCTACTATTGAGCAGCAGCTGTGTTCAGCAATATCTGGTTTACTGGTTTGTATAGTTTGATCAATGTATATATATTATTATAGATCTGTCCCTGAGCAGAAGTATGTTCGGATTTTCGGGGACCTATGATGGAACATATTTGTAGTATGGAGTATTATGGGTGATGAGTGGATCATTGAGTGCAAGTCTTTGATGGACTATTTTGGCCACCTGGTTATGTCGGGGAGTGTAATCCATTGCAGATTGTGTTGAACAGGCACCGGAAACCATTAATACTCCTAGGACATGTTTTCTGTAGTTTTTCATAGCAGTAACTTTGTCCGGTTTTGCAAACATGAACCTTTCCGTCTCGGCGTATAGCTTCCCCTTCTTTGCCACAGATTTGTTGAAGTGCAGTTGACGTGTTCACGTGAGATCTCTGCCGGATGGCTTCCATGAATTTCTTTTTGTTTACACGCTTCCTTTATTTCCTCTATTGTTGAGATTTTCAGAATAATTTTTATAAAGTTTCAGTGTCGTATAGTTTTAGTCTGCTGTTATGAGATTACTTGTTATTTGTTCTCTGAAGTACGCTCATAGGTTACTGACTTAGCTATGGTGCAGGGTTAATACATCCGTTATACCTCGTTCTCCATCGCTACAAGGAAGAATTACACGTTCTACGACACTTTTTGAGTGGTGTGCTGTGTGTTTCGTCATTGCTGTTCCGATATTCCTCGCCACTCCATCAAGGTCAATATCAGACAACTTGATGGTACCGAACGAATACATGTACACCGGTTTGACCTAAAGATTCTGAGTACTCAGTTTGTGAATTCTGTGTGCAGAATATCTTTTATAGGACTTTGTAGAGAAACCCTTAAGCTGGAAGAATACAATATATTTGTAGGCACTGCCGCTCTGCAGGTCTTCTATTACCTGGTTCTCCTCACGTGGACATCCTTCTTCAGTCAGTGTCACTTTCCCATTGACAAGAATGATGATCTTGCGTTTGTCTAAGCCAAATTCCATATAGACGTCATGCTGAATTCATGTACATCCGCAGCGTTTTGTGCAGTTTAATTTTGTTTGCTGAGTAGATTTTTAAATCACCATTATGCAGGAGGTGATTTCTTATGCACTCATGATGACCTGCCTTAACCTCAAACAACTGTTGGTCTTTAACTTAACAAGTTGTTTGCCAAGGACATTTAACCAAGGCAGAACCATAGAGTAACCCTCTAACCATCTAACTGAAATGTGCTGATTTTTACGTATATTTGCTCTCTGGTCGCATGTGCGAGGTGGAGCCTAATATTCCAGGTGGCCGTAGCGTGCTGCATAAAGTTGGCTATTTCTTTGTCGACTTTATTGATTTCAAATGTTCTCAGTAGTTAGTCATGTGGCAAAGGTCGAATGCTTCTTTCTAGTCCACGTATTTAAGCAAACTTTTGGCTATTGACGACAGAGTCTATAGTCAGCTGATCTTTGCATTCTTGCGAATCCATTCTACATACATAATTTTTGTTCACTTGTTGTTATGCTATTTTGTTCACAATACTTGCAAACTTGGATAGTTATTATTTTTGTGAATAATTCGTAAGTGGTTGCTAAACAAGTTATGGGTCGCATTTTTCGGAAACAGGTAAATGTTACCCACGAGCATATTAAATGGGGTTATACTGGGGTCATTTAACATCGCTGTGACGCATTTTGCTAAGCTGGCGTGTATTGACTTGAGTTTTTTTTAGACATATATTTTGCAATTTATCAGGCCCAGGGGACTTCCAATTGTTTCACTGATTGCACTGCACACTTAATCTGCTTGATTATTGCTGATTGCATTGGTTAAATGTTTGCAGCATCAGCTTCCTCTTCAGCAACTCATGTTGCTTTTTGGTTAAAGCTTTTACCAAAACTCTGTAATTTATAGCATAGGTGGCGTAGGTTCTGCGTTAGTATTTCTGCGGCTTAACCTTTGATATAACATATTTTCGTCTCTGGTATCTTGCTAGTCGCTTCTCATACGCAGCAAGTTGTTGTGTCTTTTTGACTTTGATAAGTATGAGCTCTTGCTGCGTTAGTTGGAAGCAATAGATTGCATAGATGATTTTTTAAGTGTAAGAAAGATACTTTTAGAATTTACTCCATTGCTGTTATCTGTCAGCCTTCCCATATCTTTCCTCGGTTTTTCGATTCTTTGTACTGGGCCTTCTTTTCATTGCAGGTATTTGTGTGGTCTAGGGCGCTGTAATCTCCACTAGATTGATTTAATTGCAATTGCTCATATATATGCCGAGCTGCTAGTCTCATCTAGATTCGCTGACTGATTAATGTGGTGGGGCAAAATATGTTGGTTTACAAATGTAACCAATTGATTAATTTTTTAGTTTAGTTTTAAATTCATTTTATTTTCTAAATCATTAACTCTTACATACTAACAAAAAATGCTTAAATGCTAGCTTAAAATTACTTAACAAACTTATACTAACTTACTGGCCCCACACAGGCACTCTAAGCTACTCTAAACTCTTATATATATGTCTTTCGACTTTGTTTACATTTTATTTATTAATACTTATTTTCTATGCTTAAGGCTAAGAAAAGAATTTAACAAAACACTTAGCATATGGACATAATTTTTTATTTTTTATAAAAACTTAATATCTAACTTAAAATAAACCTTAGTCTACCTAACCTATATACACAATACACACATACACACATATAGACATTATACACAATACATACATATACCAGTATATACCTTTATACCAATTGATTAATCATTGAATCTGAATGCACTTTTGGAATTGATTCTCTTTCCAATGGGTTTGTGTCCCTAAATTCTAATAATGCTGTGTGACTTCAGAGAGCAAATTTCTATCGGCTTCTGTCAGTTCTTTAGTAGAGTCTTTCTGTTACACGATCTTTTCACTGATTTCTCTTGTATATTATCACGTGGGCGAGAAGCTCCTTAGTCGATGTTTGATCATCGCGTTGGAGGACTTTTTGGTTTACTTCATCTCTTATTTGGTTTAGGTCAAGGTCTGTTAGGAGCTTTTTTGTGATAATTGCTATCCAGGATTTAAAAAAGGGTTTGCTTTGGGGTACCCTGACCCATGCTAATGAAAATTGCTCTATTAATATTAATGGTAGAAACTTCGTTTAGAACTTTGTTTTTAGGAGAAATACTACCCTTTATAAGTGCGTTTAAATAAAGTTTTATCTTATTTAGTCTTCAGATATCCAATTTCTAAGCCTATTCCATTTTTCTTGCTCGTGTTAATTTTTGATTTTGAGGTCACTTTTCTCTAGAAAATGCGTAGTAAATATAGCGCTTTACTATTTTTTTCTTATGAACATAAATCATCAACAATTTTGTAGAAAATCCCATAGGTTTTAGGATACTTGGGAAAAGCTGCAGCAGGTAAATTTTTGCTTAAGCTCCAAAGGCTATGGATAAAAACAGATTTTGTGTGGTTTTAAATATTATTTTATTTTATGTGTGTACTTAAAGTGTCCTCCTTGGTTTCCTATGTATGCTAGAGGTCATTTTTGGATTTCACTGCGAATGTTTATTGATGTTAACTGCTGCCTCACTTTTGATGACGCTTCGAGAATACGCTCTTCCAATTCACTTAAAGTTACTATTTCAATTGTATGTTATAAACAAGTTTTCTTCATTCTTTCCCATACAAAAACATGCAATACTAAGTCTGGAGATCTTGCAGGCAAGTGAACTGGTCCATTTCTTCCTATTCAACGATTACCGTATTCTGCATCCTGCCATACCATGCCATAGTCGGCGGGAGCACCATCCTGACGGAAATGTCCTCCAATAGTTCTTGCACACCATTTCGCAAAAACTTCAGATAGTTTGTAGAATTCAGCCTAGATGATAGTTTCAAGGGGCCGATTTACATGTTCCCAGTTGCACAGCCCACATATTGATGTTGAATTTGTGTTAAAATGATTTATGTCTCCTTGTATGTGGATTGTCCAGAAAACATGGATGAAGATTATGAAAATTTGTGATCCCATCTTTTGTAAATTGAAATTCGTCCGTCCAAAGAATTCTGCTAATAAATTCTCTGTCATCCAAGCTCCGCTCCAGCAACCAGTTAGAAAACTTAAGTCCCTTTTCCAAATCATCGGAAACACTTCTTGTACAGGTGTATGGTGGATAACGATTTTCGCCGTGGTGTATATTAGAAATTTTATGCCTGGAAGCATAGAATTGCAAAGCTAAGCATCTGATGCTGATTGGTGGATCAGTTGTAAGAGCTTACAGAGGTACCTTGTTTGATCGAGTGTCTGAGACTGATCCCGTTTCTCGAGTCTTTCGATACCAATTTCCAACTACTCCTTCACTAGAAAGTTGTGGGTTAGGATAAAGTTCATGGTACGAGTATTTTTGTCGCCCTCTAGTTAAACTTCCATTGTTCAGCCCACAAGCGTAAATAATGTCTGCATATTCTTGGTTTGTAAATGCAGACATTTCAAATATCGTTTCTAAGCAACTCTAACCTTGGCGTAGAAATAAAAGTGATGAATTAATTTTTTATCTTATCGTTTATTTTTTTTTTTTTTTTGTTAAATTTTGCAAATGGGCCTTCATACCCCCAAACCTAACTCTTTCTGAAAACTTTTAAAAAACAGGGTAAGGAAATGAGGGTTTTGACAGATAGTCAAATAAGCGAGCACACTTTGAAACTTCTTAATAGCTACGCAATTTTAAAGCAATATTTTTTTTTAATTATTAATTCTTGGAAAACAACCTCTCTTATTGTAAATTGCTGTTAGAAACGTAGGTAAAAAATCGATTCTAGTGAAACGCTATGTTTATTATGCATTTTCTGAAGAAAAGTGACCTCAAAATCAAAAATTAGCATGGACAAGAAAAATGGAACGGGTTTAGAAATTGGATATCTAAAATAAGATAGTAACTTTATTTAAATGCATTTACTAAAAATAAAGTCCTAAACGAAGCTTCTACAATTAATATTAACAGAGCAATTTGCGTTAACATGGGTCAGGGTACACCAAAGTAAGCCTTTCCTTAAATCCTCGATAAATGACGTCAACATTGGATATAGACCTTTACCGTAGAACAATTTTTTTCTTAGAATATACTCAAGAATCTCAAATTATCCTTGACGAATTAGGGAACACCCTGTACTGTGTGTGGGTACTGTTCTAGGAAGAGATATCTCATTGCCATTCGGTATACTGTCACTTCTGTTTCAATGTTTGTAGAGATGTAGTAACAACGTATTGTACAAATGACCTATTCATTTCAGTTGTGGTTAGTAATCTATTACATCCTAAAGCACGTCTAATAGGGGAAGGTGGTAGTATGGTTGGCTTGTTATTGTGAATGGTTGCTTCTTCGGGGTGCTCGACCCATTAATTGGCTGGCCCCAACGGTTTACGTGCTGTTACCCCCAGCGCTGGATTCAGGTGGTGCCCCGACAACCTCGCGCAGCGGCAAAATTTCTGAATTATTTATGTTGTTTTTATCCATGTTTATTGTAGATTGATTTACAGGTTTCCTTCAGATATCTATAAAGACCGCTCATCTGGTTGAGTACCCATCTACATGCTTTCTGGTTCACAGATTAGAATGATGGATTTGTTGTTATTTGGTTCGCGGTGGTATATTATTTCCCACCGACTTGATATATTTATTGAGTTTTCCCCTATCGGCCACCTTGCGAATATAATAATAACAATATTTTTATTATTACTATTACTATAATCTTCTATTGTTCTGACCTTTCAAATAAAGTTCTAAATACTTTCATGTAGATTACAATTTTTAGTATTTTTAGATGCGTAAGTTTTATAAGTTAACATATTTACATATAAAATTTATTCATTTCTTTAAAATTAATTGCTTCATTTAAAATTTTATAAATTATTATAAACAGAAATCACCATTGTGGCTTATTCTATTCTACGCCACTTGTCTCCAGTTTTTTAGGTGAGTTTTGATGTCGGCTCGCCATCTAATCTGTGGTCTACCAGCTTTTCTTTGTCCTTCGCACGGTGTCCAGTTTCTTGCTCTAATTGTCCTTCTGTTGCCGATTAATATTATGACATGTCCTGCCCAATTCCATTTTAATTATGTTGCCCTTTTTAATACGTCTGTCCAATTTGATTTTTCCCTAATATAATATTTGCAATCGTAATCTTTTGGATTCTTGAAATTTTTAGCGTTGACCGTTCCATTCCTCTTCGACGTACTTTTAGTTTTTTGACCGTTTTCGTATTTAGGGTCCATGTTTGTACACCGTATGTCATAACTGATAACATTTCAACATCGACCAAGTATTTTTTTTTTACTCTGGTGTTACATTGGAATTGAAAAACGGTTTCAGATTCCAATATTGTATTCAACCACTCGTGATTCGTCTTTCAATTTCTTTGTCTGTTCTTTGGATGAAAGATATTAATTGGATAATTATTTACTTTCACCCTCACCTGGTTTTATGGACACAACAAATTTAAAAATAAACTTTTAAATAACTTTTTCAAATTGTTTGTTTTGACGGCGGATTTATGATAAAAAAACACAGAAATAAGAAAAAATCAATATTTTGCATAGTTCCATGGCTCAATACAAAAAAAAGTGAGTTTTTACGAATAGTCTCCCATAATGCGTCAGTATATCAACTTCTTATATTCTGTTTTGTAATCTACATGAGAAAACAAAGAATTCAAGAAAAAAATACGAAGATTCATCTGATTTTCGATTTCATGCAAAGAAGATGCATGTCACCGAAGACATGACAATCATACCCGCCGACCATCTTTTGGTGGTTTGATTCATGAGTACATAGGCGCCTGTCTAATAGTTTTTGACATATGCTTAGCAGAGCGACGGCGTCGAGTTGGCGGCTAAATCCTGCAGAAAGTGAGTTGGAATCCTTTTTGCCAGCGAAGCGGACAACCCACTGAAAATCGAAAAAGGTTTTTTTTTTGCATGCAAAGCTACGCAACTATTAGAAGTCTTAAATTCAGATAATTCTTGCAATTCTGTCCGAAAAACCAGGTGACCGTGATAATTAGCATTAATATCAATTCGCCCAAATATTCGAGGTTTTCGGTTCTAAGTTGTACCTATTTGCAGTGGTAATGTGTTAGTCATTAGTTTCGCTCTTCGTTGATTTGTAGTCCAGTCCAACTTTTGAACACTCCTAGCTGAGGCCTTCGAGCCTTCTTTGAATTAAAAAGATTGTGCCATTAGTGGAATGTCGTCGGCAAATCATAGATTATGTAACTTTCCTTCACCTATGTTGATCCCCATTTTGTTCCAGTTTACGTATTTGAAATATCCCTCCAATACAGCTGCAAATCGAAAAGAAGCAGTGGGATCTACCTGGCGGACACTTCTCATCAATTAGATTAGAATAGTATGCCTTGTCCATAAAATGACTTAAAAATCGTGGTGTGACCTATGCCATCACATGCTTTACGAAATCGATGAATCCTAAGTATAGTTTTTGTATTTTGCGACGAGTTGATTAAGGACTTGTAAGTGATCAGCAGTCGAGAATCCGAATCTGAAGTCAACTTGTCGATTATATCCATTGCTGTGTTATTTCTTCAGTTGAAAAAATTTCATTGAATATTTCTTTCAGAATTCGTGTTTTAACTTTTTCACAATCTTTAGAATTTCAGCTTTGATTTCACCATTTCCCTCGCATTTCTCACTTTTTAACTTGTCTATTGATTTTGGATTTCCTCATCTAGGAACATTGCGATCTTCTCGCAGTTGTTAAATAGTGATAATTCAGATTCAGTTGTTCCATTAGATAATGATGTTGTATACAGCTCTCTAAAGAAGTTCGTTGTTGTTTCGATTATAATTTTTCTGTTTCGATTATCTTTTTCGTTTTCCTTAGTGTCAACTAGGCCTTGCTTCACATTTTTTTTTTTTAGTTTTAGCATCTTCTATAATTTGTTTGACTAGGGCATTATTATATTTCTTCAGATCGGTACTGATCAAGCGCTTGGCATCAATTTTTCTTTCTCTCGGTCGTTAAGCGTGCCCTTCGTTTGTAGTTTATTCCTTTGTTTAATTGTTTGTTTTGTTTCTTCCCAGAGTTTTCCAGTTATTCTTCTTATTCTTTGTACAATGAATGCATTAGAAGCTTCTTTTTTTATAATTTGCGAGCGCTCAAGAAATTTAAGTACTTTTAAAATGTTTGCACACAGCGCGGGCGAAGGAAAGTCGGGGAGGATAGAAAGAGATGTTCCGGTGAACGTTGGTTTTAAATGTTTGAAGGTTATAATGACTTGAACATAAGGAGCCAGGCAGGGCATTCCACAAGCGAGTTGTACGGCTTAAGAACGAATCACTATATTTTAAAGTACGTCCGAATGTGGACTTTAGGGTATACTGATGAGCATTCATAGCGAGACGGGTGTTACGGTTAAACGTTTGAAGAGGCAGAATGCTACTGGTGATTTCTATGGAGCACTGGTGGTAGAAATAGCGATAAAACAGAGTGAGACACGAGACCATACGTAGGTGTTTGAAGGTGTCCATTGTTTGAGCTTTAATTATAGCTTATTTGTATATATTGTATTTTTCTTGTAATATACCCATATTTCTTAGTATTTTGACTCGTATATATTGTAGGTTCATAGATTCTTCATTGTGTACAATACTTTTGGATTTAGTTTACTGTGTGGATTACTTCTACTTAGTGTGATATGATCCAGTTTGTTTTTTGCTCTAACCGTTCTATGGTCACTATTGAAGAAAAATTCATTTAGGACAGATACTATACATACTTAATGAATTTTCTTTTATTTGATAGGATGAAGTCGATTTCGTTCTTGACAATCCCATTTGGATGGGGGCTGCGAGGTCCATTAAGTAAAACTTAATACTACCAAACTTCAATCCTGTCTTCTGTTTAGACATCAGTTATTATACATAAATGGCAATTTCAATGTCGAAACCAAAACACTTTGTATTCTCCATGTGTGTGTCAACTACTACGTACGTTGAAATGACCACATATCCGATGTACGAGGGCGGGTCAATAATTCCGTGCATTTTTGAATTTCTGACCTCTTTACTGAAACAGCAACACTGCTCCTGTCAACAGGCATTTGTCAGTTGACTCCTGTCAAAATTTAAACTTGCTGCGTCAGTTAGTTTGTGTTTGACAGCTATTTTTATCAGACTACTCACTAATTTGAGGAGAAAATGGAAAAAAGTGAATTTCGTGTGCTTATTAAGCATTATTTCTTGCGAAAAAAAACCATTACCGAGACCAAGGCTAAGCTTGATAAATACTATGGGGACTCTGCACCATCGATTTCAATGGTAAAAAAGTGGTTTACTGAATTTCGTTGTGGCCGTACAAGCACTGAAGATGCCGAACGTCCTGGACGCCCAGTTGAGGTCTCTACACCCGAAACAATCGAAAAAATTCACGATATGGTGTTGGCCGACCGAAGATTGAAAGTGCGAGAGATTGTGGAAGCCGTAGGGATCTCGCATGGCTCAGTGGTTTCAATTTTGAATGATCACTTGGGCATGAGAAAGCTTTCCGCAAGATGGGTGCCGCGTTTGCTCACAGTCGAATACAAACGCAATCGTGTAACAACTTCACAGGAAGGTTTGGCGTTGTTTAATCGCAATATGGAGGAGTTTTTGCGCCGTTTTGTAACCGTGGACGAAACATGGATCCATCACAACACACCAGAGAACAAACAACAGTCAAAACAGTGGGTTTCTAAGGGTGAATCGGCGCCAAAGAAGGCCAAGGTGGGTTTGTCAGCCAATAAAGTTATGGCGACTGTTTTTTGGGATGCACGCGGGATAATCCACATTGACTACCTTCAAAAGGGAAGAACAATCAATGGGGAATATTATGCCAACTTATTGGACCGATTCAATGACGATTTGAAAAAAAAAAACGACCTCATTTGGCCAAGAAAGAAGTTCTTTTCCACCAAGCAATGCAAGGGTGCACACATGTGCAGTTGCCATGGCAAAAATCCATGAATTGGGCTATGAATTGCTCCCTCATCCACCCTATTCTCCAGATTTGGCTCCGAGTGACTACTTCTTGTTCCCAAACCTGAAGAAATGGCTTGGTGGAAAAAGATTTGACTCCAATGATGAAGTCATCTCGTCATTTTGAGGACCTCGACAAATCATTTTTTTTGGAAGGGATAAAAAAATTGGAGAAGCGTTGGACAAAGTGTATAGAGCTCAACTCAGACTACGTTGAAAAATAAAATTATTTTTTTATCAAAAAATCTGTTTTAATCCAAAAGTCACGGACTTATTGACCCGCCTCGTAGTTAAAAATGCTACGAGACATCTGACTTTCCACACGCGATGTAAAAAGTAATTCATTCTGGTCGCGATATGGAAGCTACTTACTCGTCCAAAATGGGATCATACTACCCACATCTGGTTGGTTGCTTCTAAAAAAAACTCCACATCGATGCCTTCTGCCTTACTTTGTTTTATTGCTAATTCTGCCATCAGTGCTCTAGTAGGATTTTGCTACTCCAATGCTCTTCAATTTATTCCCAAGCCCAGCTTCGTATGTTTTTGGCAATACCATAATGGCTTCCCAAGTTCTCGAGCTCCTGGTTTTATACACTATTTCTTCCGAAAAACCATTCATAATCGCATTGGGGTGCTTATTTAAACGCCCTTCCAAACTATCAAGACTAACAACTATTGTTGGGTCAGAGGGTAAACTCCTAGATGGTGCGCTGTGTTGCTTTGGTGTATCAATTCCTAAAACTTCTGCGGAATCCCATGAGCCTCTTTACTTTCTCGAACTAAAATCAACTGTGGAAGTATGGGAATCCATGTTCACTCGATGGAACTTATAGCAAAGTTTCCATCTGCGACTTGTATCGCAGCCATTCGTTTTTAAAAACTTGAGAAATCTTGGCAAAAACAAGCAAGAACTCTGTTTTTTTATATTTTCTGTAGTGTTGGTTTTGTACTCTAAGGACCTTTAGTGTGTAGGTCTTATAAATAAAGTTTTCGTCTATGAGGTGGAATATTAATTATTCTCAAAAGTGGAAAACATGGCCCCATTTGTGTTTAAACATAGCAAGATTGAGAACCTTCTTCTCTCCAATAAACAGAGTCTGCATACGCACTGCCTTATCAAAGGATAGCATATTTAAGACGGGAGTTAATAAATGCGTAGTAAACCGCTAATGAAAGATTAGTTGAATCAGGTTTTCTTTATTCATTGTATATGGTATTTTGCAAGTGCAATAAAGAGATCTTTTCTAATATGGTATTGCTTATGTACTATTTCCAATCCAGATTCAAATCTAGAGTGACACACAGGCAGTCACATCTGAAGATGCATTCCAATTTCGGAAAAGTATCGCAGCAAGTTAAGTACAATAATATCATTGGGGTACATAAATACCATTTCCATCCATAGTGTACTGTGTCACGAGAGAAAACATAAGTACTGATCTACTGCTGAGCTTCCAATTTAATAGAAAAACTTTATGATTACGAGCGAACCCAAAACTGATTATTGTGAAAGGCTGATATCATACTGCTTTATTTATCGTTGAAATAACTTTAGCTTGTTGAGTTCTATATGAAGAGCCATAACCCCATTCTGTGAAGTATTCTTAGCAGCAGCACGTGCTTCACTATATCATAGGCTTCGGTACAGGTAAGGGAAGATAGAGTGATTTTAAACCTTTCTCATCTAGCAAAGTAAGGATCGGATTGTCTCTAGACCTTTCTTTAACAAAGCTGAATTGAAGACTACTTAGAAGATTGTATTGTACTTCTCCCAGAAGGCTATCATTCGTCTTTCGTTTTTTCGAATAAATGAGGTATTGCACCAAAATTAATAGTAAGGCATTTATCCCCTTTTTTATGCATCAGTGCTTTTATAGCAGTTTAAAACATTCTGAATATACCACATATCTGAAACTGATATTTAAAGCGGAATGATGAAATGACTAGTTTTTCTAATTTTAAAATAGCGAATTCCATCCAATCTGCAAGCTAACTTTAATTTTTAAATGATATCAGCCACTTCAGGTTCAAATACTGTGTCAAAAAACAACGGATCGTATTCACTAAAAGAGTTTGATGATCTTCTACAATAGTTTTAAGTCCGTGGGTATAGTATTGTCGGCCTTATATTTTTGAGAAACGGAATAAGTCTTTTACTATGTAATGTCGTCATCATCAATATCTACACGTAAATATATTATGTTCTGATATTTTAAGGCTTTTTGAAGAATCGGACCTATTGCATTTTCCCAATAATTCATTATCAATTCTCCACTGTTGACTTATAATAGATAGTATGGTTCCTTTCACGGAAATCTGAGAGCATCATTTTTCTTAATCTTGTCAGAGCGAAGTAATCAGGAACAAGTCCATATAGCTAGCGTAAACCATGTTTTTTTCACGAGCCAGAGTACAGAATGGGTCAGTCATACAAAGTGCCTAGTTTTATTAAGACTCGCTGGCTTTCTTAGCCAAGTTAGAATCCCCATAAACATACTGAAAGCAAGTGGAAGATTACAAAAGTTATACACTTCATTTCATGTTCCACTCGGTTCGTAGAATAGAAGGAGATAATCGCTACATTCACTTGGGAAGTCCAGGATAACAATGTTGACATCACCGATTAAGTACGCATTGTAGTAATTCAGTGTTCATAGTAGATCCTCAAGTTCTTTCAGAATTCTGCTCGTTTTGTACAAACTGCAAGCGATACATGCACAAAATATCCAAAACAGTGCTTTTTCAAGTTAATTTTTACCGCAACGCAATCGGTAGTTGACATTTTGGGGCTAAAAACCGCGTCCACACTAATATAACTCTTTACATTTAGAATAAATTAGAAATAAATTAAAGAATCAAATTTCATAGAAAATTAATTTTTGGAGCAATATTGCAAAGAATTCATCCTGGACGAAAACGACAAAGAATTCCGTCCCTCTGACCTGTATGAAGTTTAGGTAGCAATATTGAGGATAAAATCTAGTAAAGCTGCTGACGCAACACGTACTGCTTGCTGAACTATTTGAAGTAGCTGGAGATGACCTGATTATGAACACGCATTAGCTCATCTGTAAAATAAAGTCAGAAGAAAGCATGCTCGATGCATGGAATCAGAGCATCGTTTGTCCGACCCACCAGAAAGAAGACCCTTTGACTGAGCCAACTATAGGAAAATAAGTCTCATAAATATCACCTATAAAATCTCTCCCGTCCTATTATGTAAGCATCTGAAGCCATTCACGTACAATCTGGTTGCTGTACAGTGTACTTGTACATATATCAGTTCGGCTTTAGGCCAAGAAAGTCCACCATCTATTTAATATTCATACCACGGAAGTTCTAGGAAAATATTCAGGGATTTTAGTCCAGGGCTCACCAGCTATTTGCTAAGATGGGAAAGCTTGTCCCAACAACGCCGTGCCTAGTTTTGACATCCGTGTCAAGGTGTGAAGGATGAATTTGCGCTGCACCATTAAAGTTGGTAATCAATTAACCGAGACAAGACAACGAGTTGTTATGTGACTTTCTTAACATCGCCCTAGAAAGAATCGTGTAAAACTCAGTGACCAACAAAAGAGGTACGATTTTTTTTAAGTCCGGTGCAACATGATGACATTGATGTGGTTGGCCGAATACAGCGAGCCTTCAATGAAGCTTTGTGATTATTAAGGTGGAAGCGGTCAAAGTTGGTTTGACAGTAAACGAGGGTAAAACAAAATACAACATAAAGGATGCACGAGTTCTTAGCCAGAAATAATCTATGGCTCAGGGGCTTCAAGCCTTGCCGAAAACGGATAAAGAGGCACTTGGCCCTTTCAAGAGAATGATACTGCGTGTTATTTTAGGTCCCGTTTGTATTGACATGAAATAAAGTGGGAGATTCAAACACAAATTGTATAGGCCATACGTGTTCAAGGTTGCATTGGTTGGGTCATGTTGATCAAATGAACGTTTCAGCTGCAGCCTTCGAGTCTGACCCTGAAGGAAAGCGCGGCAAATGGAACGGAGCCACAACCAACTTGGAGTGAGGCAATTGAGGCAGATAAAGAGACATGATGCTAGCTGGACTGCGACGCTCGAGGCAGATGACGAAAGATCATTCTAGCTGGAGAGGTTGCATAATTGAAGCAAAGGTTCACCCTGGATTTTTGCGATACCTAAGTAAGAAGTATTTCGAAGCAACTTTGCAAATATAAACAGACACTATCAGAGTTCTTTCTCAGGCTCGTAATTTTTAAATGAACAAGAGTTAAATCATTGGTAGTAGAAATAAATATCAAGATTAAATAGATCACTTAAGTCTAAATACCGCTCTGTTGCAACAAAACATGACATCTAAACAAAGAGTGTCAATCAATTGCCGGGATAGCTCCGCCAATAAAATGCCGTCGGCAATCGAACCAATTTTGGCAATGATGATAGTGGAGATCAATGCGTGAAGCAACTCGAAAAAGGTGTTTAGCAAAATTCTATGTTTTGTCTATGGCCCCTCCCACTGCAAAGGAAGAACACAAGATAAAAAGAAAAGAGGAAAGAAAGAGAAAGGGAACTATCAATAGTTGCTTTGGTATGCACATTCTATGAATCGCCGATTGGGGAAATTAACGCTGAGGTCAATGACCGGCGGACCGGTTACATAATAAGCTTGGACAACGCCGTTCATGCTCAAGCTGTTTCCTAAACTGCATCAACTGCGGAATTAAGAAGCAATGACCGAGATGCACTTTCAAGGCCATGACATCGATAGTTTTCGTTAGAGATGAAGAAAAAAAATTGTGACACTCTGTCTACTGCAAAGAAAGGTCAAAATAAATATACCATATCAATTCAATCAGTTCGTGTTTTCCTTTTTGTTGCATTAGTAATTAAAACAGCTGACTAGATCCAGTGGCTCCGGTTGCCTTTGGGGTCTCTATTTAAATTTCATTTTTAAGGAAAGTCCCCTCGAGGTTTGCTCGCTTCTGCGCTTTGTTTCCTCATTATAATTTCTGCATTCCCTATCTAAAATAAACGCCGTTTAAATTCGTTGACGTTTCCTTCAAAATAATTTTACATCGGGTCGAGAGCCTATGATGAAGGTGATTACGTTGCTTGGGGAAGAAATGTTGCTTGCGCTTTTTGATATCTTGTCCCGGAACTGAACAATCACTATAGTTGAAGTTCGCCCTCTGCTCTTCTTTCTGTAGAATGCATGCAATCAGTCACTGCTGATTTTCACACCAATGGCTTGGTTGAAAGTAGTTGTAACCGTACGGAGCTCAGTGTGATTTGAATGGAGCGTATATTCAGCATTATTTAGTTGCTCTCGAGCTGCCATTAACTTGCTTGACTTCGGCCAAAAATTGAGAGCATAAGACCCCTCTTGTAAGATTTGGCTTTCGGTGCCCGGTTCTTGTTTTTTATATGCAAATACTACAACTGCATGCTTGTTTTGTCTGGTCAATCAGTCGTCATCCGCACATTCAGCATACTCGTACAATAGACAATTTTAATCACTGCGATATCTTTTACATGCATCTCTAAAAAATTTTGTACCACAACATTTGAACTCTATACACTTCTTCTCTATATAATATGTGGGAGCATCGCTCATTCTATTATCAAATCTAGGAAATTTCTGAACATTATTTAATAGCTTTCACTAAAACAGGTAAACCATCGTTTCTAGCATTAAATCATAGTGAATTTCAGAGCTTGATTGTGAATTTTCTATATCTCTTTGGTGTAGAATATCTGCTTTGCTCTTTTGGCTAAATAACTTAGGTACAAACGCTAACAATTTATAGCCATTTCTACCAATATTTTATCAAAAGTTTCCTTAAATGTTTGCAATCTTCCTCTTGAAATCCATCTGAAAATAATTTATACAAGCCCTAATAACCTCAGAAGTGATAATATAAACTTCGTGATAGCTCATCACATAAAGTTCGAGCACCACTTCTATGAAATAAAATTTACCATCCAACTCGGTCTATGTGCATTTTCTTTTATAATATTTCTCCTTCTTACGTGCACATCCTCATTTTTTTTATGTACACTCGTAAAATATTCGCAAACATCCAACACCACCACTTCAGGATGATTCAAAGATTCTTTAGTTTAAATACGGAAATGCATCAGTTATCACTTTCATTCAAGCGAACTTTTACCTTCGACTTATAAGTCTCTTGACCTCAATGCTAAAAAACTTTTATATAAAAAAATCTTAAAAAAAAAAAAACAGAAATGGTACCTATTCATTGATTCACAGAGGGAAATATAGATAAGAAAAAACAGTATACACTGGCAAAGTCACTAAGTGATTAACAGACGTCTGACCTATTTAAGCCACCTCTACCTCTACCTTCATTTGTGTTCGTACATATTTTTATTCATTTTTTCATTTTACCTTTTGTTGTTTATTGCATTCGCAATTAAATTGAAGTACAATCGGTCGATATTTTGAATGTATCTACGCTCCAAATAGACAGAAACACCGCTTCTTTTTTGATTGGTTTTGATATGTTTACATTTGTATAAATTCACGTACTAATTTGAATACCGTCGTCATAGATGGATTGAGCTTATGAATTATTTACGCGCCATACGAATGCATTAAACCTCAATTAGAACGGTAGATGATGTCTCCATTTAATTGATATCTACCTTATACAGTGAAGTATGCAATTAATAATGATATTCGTATCTCTTGTATGTTTTTCGATATTTTTCAGTGCGACCGACAACAGTGAACTTGACGATAAAGCCAAAAGTATTTTCATCAGCGACACAGTATAACCTTACGTGCATAGTTGATGGATCTGTACCGGATACGGATGTCAAATGGACTCAGAATAACCGACCTTTCAAAAGAGGGACGGTAAGAGTTGAACGATTTTAATTTTTAAAAAGGCCAACTTTACGGGTATGTTTTCCTTTTTTCAGATACAAACAACGCAAAATGGTCGAAAGGTTACATCGATTCTGTCATTCAATCCAATGCCTGAGGATGATGGTACTATGCTGAGGTGTGAAGGATCGAATCCACGTCTTCCGAATTCAGCTCTTGAGGATTCTCTTCCATTAAATGTCATGTGTAAGTAATTTTATACCTCTTAATTTTAATTTTCATGAATTCCTTTCCGTCTCTTGTGTATGTTTGTTCGCGCAAATTTTGGATTCCATGTAACTGATTTTTATGTGGTTCCCTCCTAATCGTCGAACTTTATTTGGCCGGGTTTTAATGTTGATTTCATAAGAAATGGAATCATATTTTTAGAAAAACTAATTTTTCTCGGAAAAAGCTAACGTTTTTATCAATGCCAATTGTCAGCATCGATACTGGCATCAGTCAAGAAAATAAGCTAGTACAATTTATATAAGAAAAAAGGGGAAATCTGCAAGAACTCAGCTCGGACTCGTATAAGTAATTTAACATGGTGGTGAAACCATGAGATGAAAACGCAAGTCTTTCAAGCTAGAACTAGTTACATCGGAAAAAACGAAACCAATAAAGCACAACTTGAGTTAGACAATGATCGATGCAAACCAAAAAGCTAAAAAAGCCTCTATCCAGGGCACGCGCAATAGCTGTAGGTGCATGGTATCTGGAATTAGGCGAGGTACCTTGATAACCTTGAGCAGTCAAAGGAGTGCAACGTCGAGACGGTCAAACATGCTAATATAAAAAAAAAACTCGGAAGAGATTTAATTGCCGATATACTCGTATATTATGGAAGAGCGGGGATAGCTGCTTACGGGAAGTAACTACATTTACAATAGTAGAAAAGAGTACTTTAATACGCTACTTAACGAAAAATTCGCTCCCAGTACCATCCTCTGGGCTGTCGGGCACGAAGAGTAAATAACAGATGCTACGGGAGCCAAGGCTAATGAAGCAGTTAAAAAAGAAATTAGCCTATTTATGCAGATTATTTATTATATCAACCATATACAAGTTTGAATACCAGTGGGTTATATACTGTAGATATGGCATTCATCTGCCTTACTCATGAAATATATCCAATATATCACAGTATTGTATGGCTAATTTTTTTACAATATAGTGCAACTCAGCAGATAATACATTTAATATGATATCAGACCATAATTTGACAGTAAAAGTAAATAAATAATTATTTGAAAATGATTTCATAATCAATTTCTAATAAGGAAATAAATAATAGATTAACAAAAAATATAAAATAATTCCACGAAAGTAAAAATGAGAAAATAATACAATAGTATAAAATAGATATTTTTTTTAATATTAATCTTTCCTAGCTATTTATTAAACTATTGTAGAAATAAGACGACTGTTTGAATATTAACAAATTATAAAGCAATAATTGAGCTTAATGATTCGATTAGATACTGTTTCGGTGTTTTATACTTGTATGTCAAGAAGAAGTATAGTAGAGAAATGCCATGGTAGTTTTAAGATCATTTTTAAAGCCTTGTTATGAAATATTTGCAGCTTCTTTATATGGCAATTCGAATTCCCCATGCAGGTGATACATAGAATATTATAGCTTGAAAAATAGCCTTAAATATCACAAGCTTACTTTTGATGGATATGAGAATTATGTATTCTAGCGGTCAGGTGCTGGTAGAGCAAGTTCACTGCCGGTTGAAAAGTCAAGTCTTCTGTTCTTTCTTTGATCTTTACTTAAACAATCAAAAGATAAATATAATGGATTTTTCCGAAATTAATCTTCTGCCTTGGGTGGACCTTTGTCCCACGAGTATGCAGTCCGGAGTCCGGAGTCCGGAGTCCGCAGTACTCGTTAAAGACAACTACACAAAAAGGTATATCGCGCAGAAAGTGTAGCAGATCGCTTGGAATCGGTAGTATAAGTACCTCCATACTGTCTACCAGTCAAATTCCCGATTGACACAGAAGTCAATTCTTCTGCGCCCGGTACAGCTTTTATTTCATTTTTGCAAAATTTTTATGTAAGCTTTTCATAGCAATCAGCAGTATTGCGCTTTTTACATATTGTACTCAAAATTGTATTGTAATCAAAATCGTTATTAAATTCAATATTGAAACTTAAGACTAATTTGCAAAATTATTAATATAAAATTCATTGGTTATAATTCAAAACGATTAATTCTAGCTAATTGTGGGTTTGTTATAGTATGGTTTTGTTCACTTTTTTCACAACATTACTGTTGTGTAGACGAAGTCTTTTGTCCTGGATACATAAGATGCAATTCCCATTATAAAGGGTCTTTCATTAAGCTCTTTCTATCTTAAAATTTAAATAAACCAAAGTGTGTGTGAGATATCTTTGAAGTTTTTTATTCGTTTGAAATGTAACATTGTTCAAATATCCACCGCGACTTCTCTGTGAGGCGCGCATCCAAAATGTCCAATTTTTCATAACTCTGGCGCATAAAATAAGCTAAATTTGAAAGACGGCATGGGGTATGTTGACTTTGAGGGCCGCTGTGGCTTGTGGTTTATTCACATAGACCTGCGACTTCAGGAAAAAGTCTTACGGGGTAAAATCGCACGTTCTCGATGGCCAGGTCACATAAAATCCACACGAGATGACCATGCTCTCGAATCACTCGTGCAGAATTTCCAATGTGGAGCAAGCTGTGTGGCACGAAGCGCCATCATGTTACAATCACATGTCGTTGGTGTCTATATCATCCAATTCAGGCCAAAAAAAGCTGATAATCATCGACCTATAGCGCTCGCCGTAGACGGTGATGGCCTGGCCAACGTCGGTCTCAAAGAAATATGGACCGCTGACGCCGCCAGCCCAAAATTCACACCAAACAGTGACTCTTTCGGGATGCATTGGACGCTCTTGGATCTCATATGAATTGGTATCATCCCAACTTCGACAATTTTGATTGTTGACGTACCCATTCATACAGAAATAGGTTGTCATTGAAGATGATTTTTCGATGAAAATTAGGGCAAGTTTACAACTGCTCCAGAACCCATTCAGTGAACACGTGTCGTTGTCTATGGTCGTTTACCTTCAGCTCCTGGGTCGGTTGAATTTTATACACGTACAGGCCCGAGTTACGACGCAAAATTTACGAAGTTGTGATCTGCGAAAGGCCGAGTTCTTGTGAACGACGCGAAATCGGCTGCCTCGGGTTTTCCTGAACACTCTCGCAGACAGCGGCGATGTTTTCGGCAGATCTTTCGTTTCGTCGACGTACGGGTGTTGGTTTATCGATTACTGAGTCAGTGGACTCAAATTTATCCACCACACTCGGTAGGACGATATGGCGACCGTAAAATGGGAGAAGCGCGCTGAACGCTGCCCGAAACAGAACATCCATTTTGAAAAAAAAAATTGTATCATTTGCACATGTTGTTGAGCGCTATATCCATTCGTGGTGATTTGGCAAAACAGACTAAATAAATGATACCCAATTTGACAGATTTAGCTTCAAAACTGTGGCCGCTATCAACTGTCAAAGTTGGGAAGTCCCTGTTGGAAGATGTTGTACATGGCTACTTTCAATTATTTAACTATTTTCCAGCAAAAAACATGCCTTCCTTTTGCGAGTAAAAAGATGGCTTGAGCTTTTTGGGCATTGATTTTAATTTTATAGTTAGTAAAATACGTTATTAAACATTAAGTGCAGATTGTAAGTCAAACGAATCCGAAGAGTATATGCAAGTATTTGCATCTACGAAAGTTTCTGAATGACTCTTTGAGAATTCGGGGTAATCAGATGTAAATGGTATATGTTGTAGAGAGACTGACCCTTGGGGCATACCTGACAAACCGAGCTCTCGGATATTTTTCTACCAAGTTTTCGCTGGTAGAATTTTATTAAATGGCTTTGAATACTCACGCTTTTTAGCTTCCCTTATTCTCATAGAAACTCACACGGAACGTGTGTGCTATAAAGATAACGTATGGCATTCTGTAAGAAATTGATTTGATTATGAGCGGAAAAAGCAGAAGCAGAAGCAATAAATATCAAGAGAATTAACCTGCAGAACATGCTTTTCCAACTGAATTGAGTTTATTCCCGTAAAATTCCTATACTTACGAGTGTATACAGAGAGTTTTGTTTGCAGCAGACTTAAAAGTCGAAAAATTAGGTTATAGTAATCAATTAGAGAGGTAACTTCAGATTTCGTAACAAACTCAACATTTATGCAGTCGCGGATATACTCGTACATTGCCACTTCCCTGCCGA
Source organism: Volucella zonaria (assembly GCA_963966105.1). Taxonomy (NCBI): domain Eukaryota; kingdom Metazoa; phylum Arthropoda; class Insecta; order Diptera; family Syrphidae; genus Volucella; species Volucella zonaria. The sequence continues at coordinate 291,922,655 of OZ014530.1, read as the reverse complement.
CACAGATTTTCTTATCAGTTCGATACAACTTGTGAAAACTATAACAACATTTTCAACAAACAATAAAAAATGTACCAGCTTAAGACATAGGAAAGAATAGGGCCAAAAGGAATTACGCTCAAGTAGAGGAGTATCTCTACACCCGGATAAGTAGGGTACATATATTCGCTTTAGGCCAGGACATTGTTATATCTCTCTATATCTATATATTACATATAGCAATCCTCGTCCCATAATGTACGTTTCTTCGAAAGCTATTTTTTGCAATATCAGCAACAGAACTACCGATTTTTTACAGTAACTATTATCGAAACTCAAACTACTTTGTTTCCGACTGAGGAATCTTCAAGTGCATTTTAATATTCAAGCTCTAAAAGTAATGGATTAGTGCTTTGCTTTGTACATACAGTGCCGTTCGAAAAATTTTGGTTAAACTTTATTTTTCGAATTTTCTCAAACTTGTTGCAATAATACAATTTTCCACACGAGGTCACGGGAGCAAAAAGTTGTTAGGCAGAAAAATGGGTTTTTTAGGTACCTGCCCCATTTTTAGGGATTAAAGAAAAATAATTTATTGATGCAGTGTTTTTGTTTTTTTATTGCTTCTCAGAATCATTCTCTGTCTAATTAACACTTTGTTGGACGGCCTCTTACTTTTATTACAGATGTACATCGGCGAGACATTGACTCTGATAGGTTTTTCCATGTGGAAGCAGGTATGGTGTTCCAGGTCCGGATTAGTAATTTTTTTAGGTTTGTAATTGACTCTAGACGCTTCTTCGCAATCATAAGTTTCATTATTGACCAGATATTCATAATTGGACTGAGATCGGACTGTAGGGAGGCTAAATTAATACATCGACATTATTTTCTTCGAAGTACTTACGAAATAAAAAAAACTGCAAATTTTGTTTTTAGTTATAAAAGTTCTAGCTTATTTAAAAGCTTGATATTAATCTTTCATATTAAACAAAAAAAAACAAGTTCATACTTACAATTTTGGCTGTATGGCAAGGAGCATCGCTCTGTTGAAAAATGAATCTGCAAGTGTCACCAAAAAGCTCCAGCGCAGAGGGCTCTAATACATTTTCCAGAACTCGTAGGTAAACTTCCGCAGTGGCTTTCGATACCAGGAATACATTTTTCATCTCCAGAGAAGCGTCCCCAGACCATCACACTTTCAGTTTTGGGGGGCATCCGTAAGATGCATTCAGAGCTTAGTTTTTCCTTTGGTTCTCTACGCGCAAGAATCATCCCATCTCGAACATGCAGCTTAAACTTTGAATCGTCGGAAAAGAAAACATTGTCCTACATATTTTAAGTCCAATTAAGATGCTCTTGAGCCCAGAGCAAACATTTTTCTCTAACTCTTTTTGGAAAATCCGGCTTCAGTACTCGCTTGAGTGATCTAAGTTCAGCTTTCGCAAGCCTTTTCCTCACTGATCTTGCGAAATTATTTTTCCTGTATCTTTACACAGATTGTCTTTAAGATCCACCGAAGTCTTGGACCGATGCCGACGGCTGTAGAGCAGCAAAAAACGATCTTCTACTGGAGTCGTCTTGTTTGGCCTCCCTGAGCCTTTCTTTCTGATCGTAGTCCCGGTCTCACGATATTTTTTTAAATTCCATACCACAGTTTGTTGAGCAACATTTAATCTTCTAGGAATTTCACGTGTTGTGAAATTGAGAAGTAACAGACACAAAATATTAGCTTTGCACTCCGAACTGGTTTTTCCCATTTTTTTTCGCTAAATTACTTCGGTTCGTTTCGGACTGCTATCGCGAGCTCTGATTCATAATAACATCGACTTTTATGCACTATTTGAACGACATTTTGCTAGCTAGTGCAAAAAAACCCGTAGCTCTCATAAATTCCAAGAAGTTCGCCCGAAAAGGGTAATAGAATGTTTGACCACAATTTTTCGAACGGCACAGTATGTACATATATGACAAATTGATCAGGAGACCATGATGTCCACTTCAGTGAATCCTGACTTGAATAAACTACGAATCACCTATGCCAACATTTGCCTATTTCTGGAAATATAAGCTTCTTCGATTGCTTTGACAAAGATGATTCTTTTTTTAAACTTTGCGCCAGGATCATTTTGTACCGCCTTGTCATCATCCTACTAAAATTGCTCAGCAATTGTTTTCTCAGAACTTATGAATGCAGTTTTCATAAGTTCTTCTCGTCTTATTAAGGAAATCCTGTTTACTATTAAAAATCTGGTATTTTGGCTTTTGCACAAGAACATTGTAGTAGCTTATCATTGACTATCTATGTTTTCGTGCACCAAGATGATAATACAATAATTGGGCAACAAATTTTGGATATATGAGGATTTATGTGGATATATGAGTATCCATGAAGTTGTGATCACGACCGATCCCGAGCCTCAGACGTAAAGACTGCGATTTGGAAAACATCGGCTTGGATATTATTTTCATGTATGATAAGATTCGCATTATCATGTGACAAGTCTTGCGATTTAAAAAGGAATATGGCTTTATCGATTAGATACATCGGGTTTTTTTTGAGTTGCCTGTCTCTGCAATACAATCTACATATGCTTGTGATTTTTTAACCTAAGAGCAGAAAATTTTCAATGCGCGCCATACCGACTAATATTTCATGTTGAATTTCCACAGCAGATTAAGACTTGGATTCCGATTCACCCTCTTTAGACCACCAAATGTCATTCCCCTTCGAGTTAACCGTCTTCTATTCCATGAAAGTATTTCTCTATTTTGTGAAAAAATTTATCTCTTAATTTCTTTATTCTTTACTGCACAAATCACCGTTTACTAGAGTTTTCCAAATGTAACCGCGTTGAAGTAAGTGCTAACAGAGCTGCAAGATCCTCAGCTACTTATTTAGTCAACCCACATTTATTTGGTGATATAAATGAAATGTTCCATGAAACTCTTTCTCTCTGTGTCGACATTCCGTTCTCCATGACAAAGTATCTTAAACTGCAATAAATTCTAATAAGAAAAAAAGTAAATAAAGTCACAAATTTACAAACCCCAGGGGGTACATACGCACCTCATTGCCTTCATCTTTAAAGGATTGCCGCAGATATAAATCAGTTTCAAACAAATTATTTCACGGTCGAGACCGCGAACATTTGTTTTTCTTTTATTTTATTTTGTCATCCTTCTTTTCCATCTACAAATGCCAACACAAATTAAATAAAGCCCCGATTCTCAATTTCAAGACTGACACAAATCCCTTCTAGAGGCGGCAAAAATTTTCATAAAAAAAATATGTATTATATATGTATATGTATGTATGTGTATATAACATTACCCCCAAACCGAGGAAAAGTGATAAAAATCCAACATTTCATATTTTTCTGCATTAAAACCACAATTCATACTTTTGCGAATATATCATGCTTAAATCTGTTCCATCCGCTGAAGAATTCAAGCCGCACTCTGAGTGTGGGCGTAGCGGTTGAAGGGGTGAACTGGCAAGGACATAGCGACAACGGGCGATATATTGTAATAAAAAATTTATACGAGTGTGCACGCTGAAGCGAAATGCAGAAAAATACGATTTACCGACAAAAATTTATCAGAGTGTGGGGAAAACGCGGAAAATAAAATAAACCAACAACATCATAACGCGAACTTTTCGTATTAAATTATATTCACGAGTTAGTTGACAGGGGTAGGTAAGGGGTGTAATAAGTAAAAGTTGGTAGGCAGTGGGTTAAGCACTGAAGGATACGAGCTGCAAGAGTTACACACCAGTCGGGAAAGGCAAATATTTTACCAAGAATTTTGAATGCTGCAAACATAACGGCGACGACAACTGGGGCAAAGCCGATAAAGTATCTGATAGCAGCATTGCCACTGAAGCACTTTAGGGGCAACTTGCCCCTATTTTGAAAATTGTCTCGTCACAGGGCTCTTATGGGTTGCGGTTTAATCAACTTGCCAAAGAAAATATCTGACGGAAAAGTTTCTATGTTTAGGTGGTCATTTTTAAATATTGCTTGGCGCCCGCGAATCCATTATTGAAAAGTGTATACTACAATATTTTCTTCCAAAATTATATATCGCGCTGTCTGAGATACTCACTCTTGCTTTGTACCTCAGATCCAGCTTAGGCCAGATCAGGTAAGTTGAGAAGTAGGTGGTTAGTTGGAATCCACCTGGGTCTGGTCTAGTCTATCGCATCTAGTTTGAGCAAGAGTCCTAAACTTCTCATGTTTTTACTGGTATATTGGATTTAATCAATAGTTTTATAGCTCCCTTGGGAGACTCAGTGATCAAATACTTAGTAGATGAGGATTTTGAACTCTTTTGACATCGTTGAGAAAAAGGCGACTATTGAGATACCCCAAGTAGGTATCACAGTTTATTCAATCTGGAGGCTACTTACGACTAATTGTTTATGCACCTGAAATACGTACCATAGTACGAAAAACAAGAGCAAAAAAAATCCTTTGGGCGAGTTTTTCGTAGAATGCACAGTTCCAAAACCTTAATTTATTTTTGAACCTCTACTGATATATGTGGATAAATTCTCTCTCCTCGGGATTGTAACACAAACTGTTGTTAAGATTGAGGAAAGGTACGATGTAATAACTATTTGGAATAATTTTCCTTTAACATTTTAGGACAGATCAGTGGCCTGATAAGCCGCGTTCTGCTTATAATAGGCATCAATAGGAATACACATAGTATCTTCGTAGTGTGTGAACCTCAAAGCATCTCTGACAAACCTGCCTTTCCAACGGATATTCAGTTCGTCGGTTTGTCTAATACTGGCCACCAAACTGCTACATTATGCATTACAACGCCTTTAAAGACCGAAGCATTAAACAATAACAAGTGATTAAAATAAAACAGAGTAATTTGATGTTGTACACCCTATTTGTTTTCCATGTTCTTTTCTTCATATAAACATGTAGCTCCATCCAAGGTTTGTATACAATACACGCTGCTGGATATCTGGCTTATACGAGTAGCTCAATTTACAATGTACTGTCAAAAATTGTCTCCGGAAACTACCAGAATTTCGGATAATCAAAGTAGAAGAATCTCTTCTCCCAGATCTGACATCGCGTATGTTATCCCTTCTGAAGCAGTGATTCTTCGAATGACTCCGTATACGTGTTGTTTTCAAGGACACCCAAAAAAGTAAGACCCCAATAGAAGTTCAATATTTTCTCCACTAGAATTCGGGTAGTGGCCATCTGGTACGACTATATTGCAAGTGGTTTGGGTGAACGCAAGAACTTTCTGAAATCTCGCTGCTTTGAAGGAATCCTTTAAACCCACCTTGTCAACGCACCTGTAGCCTGATGCAGAGCTCCTAGTGCTCCGCCGTTGTCATCACTTTCACAGCATGCATCGCAGGATGTTGTGTCCAGCACATTTAAGTGCTCAGAAAAAGTCTAGTGTCCCGTCATCCATGTCAGTAAGCACCCTGCAGTCTTTCCCACTGAGTGAGAACACGGAGGCCGCTGACCTCTAAGAGACCTCGGGAAGCATTTATTTGATTTATCGCCAAACTGGAGGGTCACGCCATCTGCTGGTATACTCATATGAAACCCAACTGTCAATGAAAGCTTTAGCCGAGGACGTAGGCAGAACTAACGTAAGTTCGGGTCCTGAAAAACTCTCCTCTGAGCCTTGCCTGGTATGGTATTTAATTTCCTGTGATCCTACTGTGACCTGGAATTCAGACAAGACTCAATGAATTCAGTTTTCCGACTGCGTTGAGTGATGTCTTGCGTCCTCGAACTAGCTTGGAAGTAGTAAGAGGGTTCAGCAAGACTCTAATCTCAGCTTGGCTATCACAACAGATGAAAATGCTTTGTCCTCTCCATCAAATCTTCACAATATAGTTCATTGCTATCATAATTGGATATACGTATCTCCGCTTAGAAGACACACGCACGTTTTCCTCCAGAAAGACACCAGCGCCGCATCCTATGTATATCGGTTTAGGAGTCACCCGTGAAGATCCGACTACATTGTGGCCGAAACCAGTTTTGGGCACAAGGAAAGGCGATTTCGTATTTTTTTCTGCAACAGGAATTCTGGTGTCACATAAGACCGGAGTCAAAAAACAGCCGGTGGGCAAGGTCATCAAAGCTTCAGTGCCTATTGTACTAAAAACCACTTCGTTTTAAAAGGAAGATGGCTTTGACAGTGCAGCCCATGACATGAATATCAAGGGAAGGGAGATTCATCAATGCAACTAAAGCGGAGCTAGGCGTACTAGGGAAAGCGCCCATGCAGGCAAGACAGACCGTTCTAGTAAAAGCAGCAATAACGTGAAAGCTTATTCCAAGAGACAACCAACACATATCATATAATAGGCATTATCATAGCCGTGTAGATCCAGAGGAGTCTTCTAGGTGACAGTCCCCATGTTTTGCGATAGCTCCGCTGCACTGCCACAAGGCAGCACCTTGGACGCTTTCGACGTAACATGTTTAGTTCATAATTTTTTTTTTTAAGGATGACACCTAAATTCTTAGCTTCTTTGGAGAGTTTGATGGTGACTCTTTTAACCGCTAGATGAGTCAGACCAGACAGCTTCATCCTTTATGTAAAGAGAACAACCTCAGTTTTGAGAGGATTAACTGAGAATCCATTTCTAGTGCACCAATCGTCGATCACTTCAGATCTGCCTGAGTTGAAAGCGGACAGTCGCTAGACACGATCCAGTAGACAGTACAGCTGCCAGATAGTGGAGACAGAACACTGCATTGCGGGCAACCCCTTTTTACCTCTTCCATTACATATTGGTATCCGCAATCAGTGGCCTATTCACCAGCACTGCTTTTATCCAGGAAATTAGTGATTCGTATACGGCGTATTGTGTGGTCAATTTACATATGCCATCAAAAGTGCTTTGTCGAAAGCACCATGCCAATGTCAATGAAAATGCCCAAAACGTGTTCCTTCTTTTCAAATGCGCCTTCAATTCTGCCTACCAAATTTTTAAGAGCACTGTTGCAAGATCTTCCGCCTTCGTAAGCGTATTGCAACGCAGACAGAGGATGCATTCGAAAAACAGTTTTCGGTACATGGATCTCGACATTTCTCTACATGCTCTTCAACATGGATGAAGAGAAGAAAGGTTACTCTCACTGTTCGCTAGGGTTTCGTTATGTATGCCAGTACAAGATTCTCAGCAGCTAATCTATACCTTTTTGTAACTTTACTGGGTATATGCCATCGGTGCCAGGCGACTTGAAGCCATCAAACGAAGCAACGATATGTTAAATGGCCTTATCCGTCACCACAATCGATGCGATATACAATCTATCTCCTGCAGCTCACTTAGAGGACTTGGAAAAGCTTGTTGGTTTCACCGATAGTTTCAATCTTGCCATAATCGTCTCCATAAGCAAACAATTGAGCCTTTAGTGAACAATTGTGATTCGACATTTGATCAAGCGAATAGCCGAAGGTATTCACACACCACCTGTTGTATAGGAACAAATTGACTTTTAGCTGTGACTTTTATTGCGTAGTTGTACTTCTTCCGAGATGATGCCGGCAAGTCGGTTAACCAAGCTTTTTTTTTCTTGATAATTTGGAACTGGAAGGAAATGGGACTTCAACAGGACGGTGCCACTTACCACACAAAGCGTGTCATTAACATAAGATCTGGTGACCATATTATCGTCATCAATTGTTCTTTCCATTGGCTGCCCCACCCGCGCTATCTAACACCTTTAGACTCTTTTCTTTGGTAAGCCTCTAGTCTATGACAACCAGTCCGAAAATATAAATGATCTGGAGCTGAGCATTCAATGTGAAATTGGTGGAATATCGGCCGAATTAGGAGAAAAAGTCGTCGAAAATCATGTGCAGCGCATCCACTCATGCAAACGTTTCTGCGGAGGACATTTAAATAATGTCATGCTTCTTAGCTAATGAGATCAATAATATCATATTTCAATCCCAAATTAAAATTTCATTGATACTTTAAACAAAACAAAAATTGAGGCACTTTTAATGCAAAACCGTATATTGCCTTTTCTACACACAAATTTAAGTGCGTTTGCAGATTCAATATTAGATTAGAACACCCATTGCTCAGTCCTAGTAATAGAAGTGGTATTGGATCCCAAACTTTCCTAACATTGGCTTTGTCTTGCTCAAATAGACTGGAGCGGATTATCTTATCATTTTTAAATACAAATACCAATCGTCATTAGGGTACCGAATATCTTGGAGTTTAGGGGAACAACCCATTGAATTTGTAAATAGTTTGGCTAGGAACACCTTTTACTATTAATCCTTCTAACGTATTAAATTGTTTTTGAAACTTTTCCACCACTTCCAAGGGCCTTTTACAATATGGTATTTCAGCAGAGGTACGCAGCAAAGCAGTGTCCTTTCACCCCTTCTCTGGAATTGTCAATGAATTGCTGGAGTGGTCAATAAATTGCTGATATACCTGAAAACGAGTAACCGGGTGGTTGCCTATGCGGATGACGTTGCCATACTCGTCTCAGGAAAGCATCTGAACACCATTAAAGAACTTTTATAGCAAAATCTTAACAAAGCAACCCATGCGTTGGGTAAATTAATGTGGATTTTTAGTTAACCCCCCCAAAACTGTGCTTGTCCTCAGTATTCCGGTATCATCTTAGTCTTTTCCTATACAGTGAAATATCAAATATCTGGGTTTTATTTTTAACATGAAGCTCAACTGGAAACCTAATATTCAAGAAGGAGTAAGAAAAGCTATAGTAGCTTTATTTTATTGCAGAAAAGACATGCAATACGCTTCTATTATGAGTCCGCTATTCACTTACGGGGTGGTTGTCCTATGTACGGCCTTAGACTATGCAGCCAGCTGGTGCAAACTGCCGTTCCAAAGGACAGCATGTCTATGCATAAGCGGAACCTTACGCACTACTCCCTCCGCGGCACTTAATATTCGGTTTCATTTGACATCCCTCGATATTTTCAGCAGGCAAGTGGCTGCTAACTCAGCTACTCTCACACAGTTTTGAACTAAACACGCTAATATTCTTAATACATTCCAGAGAAGATCGGCTACATTATGCTCCAACATTGGTTTGACTAGGATTTTCATGTAAGCTTCCCCTCTAGATCTTTTTGGGAGGTAGACGCTTTCGTGCACGACAATTCAATCCATTTCTACACAGATGGATCCAGACTGGTTTTGGTGGCGGTGTTTTCTCATTTAAGCTTAACCTAAACCCTGTAGTGTGTTTCAGGCGGAGATTTTGGCGAATAAAGGAGTCCTATCCTGACTGAAGCAAAATGTGATATCTGCATAAAATATCCACATCTTTTCGGATAGTCAGGAAGCTATCAAAATCCTGGACTCAGTCTCACAAAATTCTAAAACCGCCCTTGACTGCCGATCATCTCTCCGGGAGATGGCAAAGCAGTTCAACATCCACCTATGTTGGATGTCGGGCCATATAGATATTCCAAGAAATTGTAAGGCAATCGAAGACGCGAAAATTGGAACCACTCTACATATCCAATCCAAAAAAAGTTTACCAATCGCAATATGCGAACTAGAACCAAGGCCGGATCAAACCTTAGGTCGACTGTTGGGCTAGCGACCAGAAATCTGGCCAAAACTGGATCTGGAACTTACTAAGAGATTGACCTTTCTAAATAAGGAACATCTAAACGCTATCATATGGTATATGTCATCACTGAACAGTTTTTTATAGGCGAGCGTTTTTGAAAAAGACTTCTGCAAAAGTTGCATATACAATAATTGATAGGAAGCAATCCAGCTCTTTCTCAAATGACTACAATTACTTAAGCGAGCTAAACAAGATAAACCTTAGCAGTCTCCTACTCTCAAATTGGTTCCAAAAATAGGAGGATCACAGATCCACGTGGCAAGACAATGGACCAACAGGCCTAAGTGGGTTGGTCTTTCCAACAGTCACTATAACCTAAACTAACCTACCACTTCCAACCGTAACTTAGATTTAGATTTATCATGGCGCATCTGGTATGGCCTTGCTTCTACACCGTCAAATGTATTTTGAAAATGTTATGCAGGTGAAGTGTCAGATGAACGGATAATCCCCCAGGGATATATCATAGAAGCAGATTGTTATTCGCTCGAATAATAACGGTGCGCGCACCACTTCATTATTAGTGCACTGGCTGGTGATATCTGTTGTCTTTATGGTTCGGTTCAATAAGTAACAAACTTACGCGGTACTTTTGTGAAATCAGACAGCAATGTTTCTTTCATTAAAGCTTCCTTTTTTAAGAGTAACAAGTCCACTCTGAACTTATGCTTGCGTCTAATCGATGGTGATAACTTTGGCATTGTTAGCAAGTAGAATTTTAGCTGCATACAATTTTTCATATAACGTCCGGCGTATAACAATACTGGTTCAATGCAAGCCAGTTCTTATACGCCAACAATTTTTATAGATAAGTGAACATTTGTTTACCTCTGGAGACTTTTCAGTCGCGAAATGGCAACCCTGGCAGGAAGAACCTGAAAAGATGAAGAATAAACACCCAGCTTCGAGACATTCGAACAAAACTCCACGACGACGAAAGCAAACTGCCAACAACAAGAAATACGCGCAGAGAGAACGTGCAACTTTTTAAACAGGATGGACGAGAACAAATTTTCCTACGCTCACCCTCTTCACGTTTCATTTCTACCCTCGAGTATTTTATTCTTTCCCTTTTTAATACTTTTATTCTTTTGAGTAGGAGAAAAGCATAAAAATAAAGGACATATAAAATAAAACGCTTAAAAATATTGCATGCACATCCCATTGTATCATATCCAGTGTATGTTATTCACTCAAATCCGAATTGCTGAGAAAATTGTCCCTCTTCCCCACCTTTTCCTTTTTTTTTCAATTGTTCTGCACTCATTGTTATCCCGTATCCGGTGCTTTTTGCTGCTTGAACCTATGAATATGTGTGAGGAGGCAAAATGTGGGTGTCAGACGGGATTTCACATCTCATGAAGGTCCCGCACTTAGGCCAATTCAAATAATCCACACACATCGTGAGGAAAGAATTAGAAAAGTAAATGAAAGAAATGGAATTAAAAAAAAAATGGAGGAAAGCAAATGAACGAATCCTTTTTCTTTAAAATAAAGATGAAATGGTATGTGAAAGGGACGGAGGTGGAGTAGGTTCCGCTTTAAGTTAAATGTCACGTTGTGTAATGTGATAATTGCTCCCCCAAAAGGTGAGCGTTAGACGCCATTAGGGTAACTAAGCGTTCGCGTTTTATCCGAAGTACCATAATGTAGCATATTCAGAAAAAGGATTTGTTCCTTAAGTATTGTATGTCTGGATGGGGCAGGGTGAAGGTTAGGTTCATTGAATGAAGGGAAAAAGTTTTAAGAACGTAATTTTGGCGCCCTTGGTTCAATTACAGCCATAAAACCTTTTTATGTGTGAAAAAGTAAAGAAGACATTCAAAGTGGTCTTACGAGAGTCGAAAAGTCGAAAAAAACTGGAAAGGGCTTTTGCTTTCTTAGCAACTGCTAATGAAAAGATTTAACTTTTTTATTACAGTGCCGGCTCGAGACATAACTGAAGTTGCTGTAGTCAATCGTCTTTTTCTCACGGAGGCACGAAGTAACGTGTTTTTATTTTGGGAATACGCTTCAAAAAGTGTTTTTTAGAGCTAAGTTAGGTTAGGTTGGTGGGTTGATGAGGTATGTTTAGCCGAGTCCATTCTCTCATCACACTTAGGTCTGGGTAGTACCACTGGGATGGATGGGAATTTGATTGTGATTCCTAGTTTTGGTTCGCGCGTTCCGTCTCGTGTTGGTTGTCGTTTGGTCCCTAAGCAGGTCTAAGGAACGTGTAAGTGAAGCAGCAGATAGTTCTGAGATGATGTGGAAGTACTAATTTCCTAAAATCGTTTGTCTCCAATAACTGTGGCTGGGAGAGTGGTACAGAAAGTGGAGGGTATCCCCCCTTCAGACTATGTCCCCTTACAGCGTCTGTAAGGCACTGCTTTATTGCGTCCGGCCCAGATGATTATTGTCTCTGAGTAATACGTCAAGTGTTGGGAGTTCAAGTCAGCTTTCCAAGAGGATCTTACTTGTTGTGGATTTGCTGAGTTCTGGAGACATTTCGCAGGTCGGAAGGTTTTTCCACCTTCTATTGTTCTTGTGTTCTCTCAGAGTCCAGAGTAGAGGTTTGATACGTTGATCTGCCAGTTTCCTTTTTAGGGAGGATGCTATTCAAGCTAGCTTGTCTGCATGCCCATTGGCTGCCACTCCTTTGTGGCCAGGGACCCAGCACAGTGTTACCTTATCCTGAACGTAAGGATCCTTAAGCTCTTCACCGCAGTACTTCATAAACTGCGATGGACTTAATGGAATCCTGGCCATCGATAAATATGGTAATATCCTCGTGGGATATTGCCTTTATTCGTACAGGTTTAGCTGTAGTTCGGCGACGTGAGCATCGTAAGTTCAATTGATCGAGGAAGATCCCGGCGTCGGTTTCTATCTTCATATTTGATCCATCCATTAAAGTGGATATCGAGTTTTGTACCATTTGACTCCTGTCCCATTCTTCTGTGCTTGGGAAAATGCAGGTGAATGGTGTTTGAAAGTCGTGAGTATTATATAGTGGGGTATTATATAGTCCGTTTGACTACATAACGAACTGGCATGAGCCCAGTTCGCTTGTAAGGACTGAGACGTAGCCTTTCAGGTTTGATTTCTACCCATTACGCTGACCCAATATTGAGCGCTTTTCGCTGCACAACGTTGCAGATATAGATCTAGAGACGGGGAGCCGAGTACATATATTTTCTAGCCCCGCCGTTGTCGTCGTTCTCATGGCATGGGTCCTGCCTATGCATGCAATCTTCTGAACTTTTGTCGTTAACCTAAGGTTGCTAGTTTCTTTTTTGCGGATTGCCCCTATACTAAGCTACCGTATGTTAATAGGAAAGCCGTGTCATCCATACTATAGTCTTGGAGTTAGGTCCCGATTTTCTCCCAAATATACGGCTTCAAGCTTAGAAGGCGATCGTTGTTTTCTGTACACGTTCTTTACACATTGAGCTTCCAATTCGGTTTACTGTCTATCTAGTATTGTTGGATAGTCAGAGGGTTGTCCCATCTATGGTAGGGAGGTCAAATTGTGCAACTATTATTTTATGTGTGAATACAACCAGCTCTATTTTTTGCAGGCTTTTATTCATTTCCTTTTCAGATTTAGAAGTATTTCGTTAACAACTAGGTGGTGAACCTCAATACCGATGTTCCTGTTGCGGGTTATACACATTATCAGGTTCGTTAATGCAGGATGAACTCCAGCAGTTCCTAATTGTTTACTTATAGCTCCTTCCTTATCAAGTAAGACTGTTAATATGTGCTCTTTGTCATATAGACTTTTTCCAATTATGCTGACAACTTCATGAAGAACCGCTTCCGCGCCTTAACCTTTTGCAAGGGTATGCTGGTTTGTCTTGTTTGTCTTCCGTATGCAGATTACTTCGAATATGAGTGGCAAGTAGATTTCCCAATGTTTTTTAAAATGAATGATTTTAGGCTTATGGGCCTGGGGTCTTTTGGATGGGTATAGCTGTGCTTACCTGCCGTGGGAATGAATATTACCTTTATTTCCCTCCAGCATTTTGGCACATATCCATAATTGATGCTACTGGTGAATAGTCTTTTTAGGAGAGGTATCACATCGATTATATTTACATATAATCGAAGAAAGGGTCTATTGCCCAGGTTACTCGTATTTTGTTTTCTTCTAGTATCCCCTCTGTGATTTCATATTGACTAGGGAAAAATATGTCTATGTATACTACTGATGTTGGAATAGGGCTGCATCTAGGAAAATGGGTTTCAAGCAAGAGTCCCAAATCTTTGGTGTTGGATTTCATGTAATTACCATCTAGTAGTCTTAGATCTCCGACTCGAGAAGGTTCCTAAGATATGGCTGTCTTTAGCCCGTGCTCTGTTGTGCTTTCAATGTTGGAGCAAAACTTTCTCTATGAATTTCTTTTAGCGCTACAGATTGCTCTCTTGTATTTCCGCAGACTGGCCTAATATTTGTCCCAGTCAGAATTTAAGCTTTTGGCTGCATTGAATGGTTTTCTTTCCTTTCTTTTTCCTAATGCATTGTAATTCTTTAGTTCAGCAATGTTGGGTGTTCTTCGTATGGCATCTATCTCTGATGTAAAACTTTCCCAGTTAGTGTTTCTGCGATTTTTGTACAGTAGAGGGCATATGGTTATGTCTTTCTAAGATCAGAGAACAATATGTCCGAATAGACCTCTCAGTTGTTTACGGCAACAATATTAGAGTTACACATAAAGGTGATAACTAACACCCCCCGTATATTTTCACTGCAAACGTTGGTTCATTACCGCGATTAGCGATTGAAAGATTATGGTCATTTGTATATTGGAATAGGGACTCGCCTACAGAGCTTATGCACGTGTTAGCTCATTTACGTGCGTAGTGATGTATCTTACCAAACTCCACCACAATGTAGTCCCTGTTCCAATCCGGAATTCAATTTCATGTGGTCAAAATTCCATTATCCACTAAGGCTTTATTTACAGAAGCCCCAAGCTTTACAACGATTCCACGTTTGATGCGCTGTCTGATTCCATACAAAGAGTTGTCATCGTTATTACGGGCGATTTCAATGTACAATTCTGAGTGGCTTCGATATTCTGGACAGACAACATCTGAAGGACGGTGTGCTGAGATCTTCGCTGCGGAAAATAGATTATTGTGCTATCCCCTCTAGGCTCGCCGGACCGCTAATTTCTCGTACACAGTTAGAAAAAATTCCTGAAAGACCAGTATGACAACACGAGAAAGCCAATTGGAGCGGACTTAAGAGCTTATTTAGGAATTTTAATTGGTTTTGGTTGTTTCCTCGATAACGACGTGGATGCCGCTGCTGAAATGAACATTGAACATAGACATTATTCTCTTTGGAATGAGATCGCTTATCCCTTATTGGATTAAGATTAGCGGACCAAAAGAAAGGCATGGTACGGCTCGAACAGTATAGAGGCTGCCAGGGTTAGAGAAATGTTTTTTCGGTTCTATAAGACCAACCCAACAGAGAAAAGCCGAAAAGAGTTCAAACGAGCCAGGAATGACTGCAACGTCTTTCTGAAGCGTGTAAAATTCCAATACGACCGAAAATTGATGCAAAAGATACTAGAATGTCCCAAAGGTAGTACAAATTGTTAGTCGTTCGCAAAAAATATTAGAAATTCTGCCTCATCCTCCATCCCAACGCTCATTTACAATAACATTAAAGCTGTCAGCTCTTTGGACAAGGCCAATCTGCTTGCTGCATACTTTGCGGCCAGCTCAACACTTACAGATTGTGATTTGTCCCGGCCTACGTTTGAGTGCGTTGGATCTCCAGTGGGACGAATCCACTTTCGCACTCATGTGGTAGCAAGAGTACTTAAAAATCTTAACATTCACAAATTGGCTGGTCCAGATGGTATATCTCCCCTCTTTCTGAAGCGGTGTTCTTCCTCTCAGGCAAAATCACTGCTTAAGCTTTTTCACCAATGTTACTCTTTAGGACTCTTTCCGAGCAGATGGAAAACAGCATTTATCCAGCCCGTCCCTAAAAAAGGCGAATTTTCTTCCCTCTCCTCCTACAGACCCATTGCACTTACGTCCCTTCTTTCCAAGGTCATGGAAACGCTGATAAACCGTCAGCTCATGAAATATCTCGAAACACGAAAACTTTCACAATGGCCATCAGTACGGTTTTCGTACCAACTGTTCCACTGGTTATCTGATGGCATGTCTCACCGAGAAGTGGAACTAAAGCGTACAAAAATCTGCTAAAAGATAGTTGCACTTGATATTTCTAATGCATTTTCTAGAGTTTGGCATCCTGCTCTTTTGTCGGAAATGCGTGCTTTTGATCGACGGCTCTATTCTTCAATGGATTAGAAATAACCTTTCAGAACGTTCAATTCAAGTTATCTTGGATGATTTCAAGTCTGATGTTCCCAAAATAAATGCTGGTGTGCTCCAGGGCTCCGTTCTGTCTCCGACACTCTGATCTCTATCTTCTATCTCTTATCTTCTACTTCTAATCCAATGTATTCCTTTGCTGACGACAGTACTCTCTGCTTTTCATATTCGTTCCCGGACTCACGTCCCTGCTCTTCGGCAGTAGAAAGGGAACGGCAGCATATGTTAAGCTCATTAAATTCTGATATTACCAGCGTAACCAATTGGAGAATACCAACAGAATAGAATTTAATGCTTCGAAAACACAATGCTGTCTGCTGTCGTTAAAATGAAATTTAAACAATCAGCCGTTCATGAATAAAATGGCACTTGCATCGTCGAAACCGAAAAACTTTCCATTCTCGGTATGTGTGTCATTGAGAATTTACGTTGGAATGGCCACTTTTTCGATGTCGTCAATGCTGCGAAATGTCTAGGTTTCCTCTAGCGATATAAGAAATACTTCACCCCCTCTGATCGGGCCTAAATATGTCGGGTGCGCCCAAAACATCTCTGCATCTGCTACATAGGATTCCAAACCATGAAATAAAACTCATGGGTGATACTAATATCACTCAAACAATGGACACTCTCGAACACCGAGGTAATGTATCGTGTCTCGCTCTATTTTATCGCTATTTCCACCACCAGTTCTCCACAGAAATCGCCAGTAGCATTCCGCCCCTTCAAACTTTTAACAGTAACACCCGTCTCACTATGAGTGCTCATCAGTATACCCTCAAGCCCACTTTCGGACGTACTCTAAAATATCGTGATTCGTTTTTAAGCCACTAACTCCCTTATGGAATGCCCTGCCTAGCTCTTTTTTTCCTAGTCAATATAACTTTCAAACATTTAAAACCAACGTTCACCGGATTTTCCTTCGCCCGCGCTGTGTGCAGTTTCCTTCCTTCCCAGCTCTACCTTCTTTATAAGTAAGTTAGGTACTACTGGAGGTAGTCCATCAGTCGCTTCATACGGCATTTATGTTAAAGTAGGCTGTAGCAGGGGTTTTTTCGGCAGAATACAGCTGAATACTGCCTGGTCATCATTACTTAGAAGCCTGAAGATAGATAATTTGATATTAAATTTCGCAACTATACAGGTATCTACACCCACGGCCCTCTTATTTTACCACATGTTGACCAAGATTCCTGGAATGATGGCGATGTCGATGTCGATGTTGATATCTTCTTTACATCACCTTATGAGGTTGGCGCTGGCCGCCATACTGTGGTGAAGATTTATTTGTACTGTCTTCAACAAGGCGGTTCGTTTTTCACTTCCTACTTAAAGCGGCTTTGAAAGGTCTGATCTTCCAGCGAATTATCCGTTGAAGTTGGTTTTGCGTTGTAGTGGCTAAGTTTAACCACAACTTCTATGCTGTATTTGGTGTGATTTCCCATTTCTATATCCTTCCATTCGTTACTGTTAAGCTCTGGATTGAGGTATCGGAGGTTGCGTTTGTCCTGTCCTTGAGAACTTAAGGTCTAGTGAGATTCAGAAGTTGTTTCTATATGTAGAAGTGTGAAGTACTATCAATACAAATGGACTGAATATTAAGAAAAGTGGCTTACGCCTTGCCTTTCGCTCTTTCTAAATTCTTCCCAGTAGCTGTGGTTGAGTCTTTTTTTAGGTTTCATTATAGTAGTAGACTAAGCATCTTCACCTGATGCTTGACCCAGTAAACCTTTCACCATCAAAAGGATATAAGTGATCAGAAAAAATAGTATTACATTGTCGAACTATGGCATTGTACCTGGAGGGACCATTAGCTTTTAAGAAAGTTGGATCGAGCTAAGCTGTTAAAGGAGGGAATCAGCTATAGAAGGTGGTTTAATAAGATGTGGGTCTATTTGTTGCACTGTATAAACGCAAATATAACACGAAAAACTGTATCGACTACCGAGGTGACATTAATACAAATGTACAAGCAATTTACTCATAGATGGAAGCGCAATATTTTTAAACCGCATGTGAGTCCATTCAGCGTTTTACGGACTAGATAACGTACGATTCGATTTTGCGATTTAGAACTCTCCGATAATGATACGAAAATATTGCGATTCAAACTACATGTTTATTAATTCGGAGGTCCTAGGAGATCTTATATGGAGTACCCGATATAAGTATTAGGATGATTAGACGTTTCATGAGGGAACAGGCGTTGGGCTTAGTTAAAATCCCCTAGTGCAGACATTTTGGCTATAGTTTTTTGGTAACTCATACACATGTACTTGCCATGAACTAAGGACCTTATACGAGTAGTAGCGAGACAATTTATGTAGGCTTCGACTTTATTACCACCAAGGTCTACTGTTCTACTCTTTGGGTGTGGATTACTGTTTTTGTATGTATATAAATATATACATATATACATATTACTGTTTTACCATAAAGTTTTATTCTTACAAAATCATGTAAATGTAAAAACAAAAAAAAAATTATTTACTATTATCCCTCAAGTACACCACTTTCATCCTTAGTTTTTACTATCTTTTCAAAAATTCACAACCTTTACGCAGGTAGCTAAAATATTTGATTTTGCGCTGTTATTTTATTAATAAGTACCCAAGCGGAAACGATCCCATCTGTTAATCCAATTCGAAACCAAGTGGAACATTGAATGTAATAGACGTTCTAATTTTCGTCCTTTTTTCACATGCACCATGACGGATTTAATTAAGTTCCCTTTGGGTAGGTTCTCAGGGAAACACCTAATTTTCGCTTGTAATTTTACAGCTGATGTTTCCATGAATATGTATTCTCGAAGCACTAAGCCAAGGAAAGTCATTCCTGAACCCCACTCCGCAATTTGGGATTTGGTTGGGAATTAGTAGTAAATTTTCTGTATGCAGAAATTCACATCAGTAACGACGACAACTTTTAAGCTTAACAGAGAACTGTCATAGTCACAGCCAACTCGTGTGCACACAAGCACTTGCGGATATATACCATACATTCAACGGGTTGGTAGGTGAAGATACAACCCTAAGGAAGCTATCTGCCTACACCCTGCTCCACGAAGCTGCTACTTCAGTACTTATGTAATTACAATGTAATAAGAGCGATGTTAAGCGCATAATATTCTCAAGTGGATGAAGTGCTTTCCAGGATGACAAGTCGACGGCATATGATTGTATGAGAGTGTGTGTGTATATGTGTGTATGTTCGCCTTGCACATACATCCGGGACGCATACATATATATATAGTGCTGGTTTCTGTTTATGCACGACACTCGTACATCAGTTTGAAGTGTCACACTTTAGAATGAAGTTGCAAGCGAATTTCAGGGCATATCTGGCCCTCTTACGGGTTATTCGGTACACGTTACATGTTACGTGTATATCACACCACCACCCCCTTCTCTCATAGAGTAAGCTCTCATGTCAATATAGTGAAAACAGGGGTTTAATGTTGTTGTATAAAAAAGAAAATAATTACCCAAATGGGAGGTGATTGTAGGACAGCGCGAGGAGCACATCTTTTATTATTCATTCTTAGTTCGTATTCACTTCTTTTTCTTTTAATTTACTCTTCGTCATGTTGTTGTTGTCTGCTGTCTTTAAAATATGACAGGACAAAGGTAAATTCAATTTTCTTTTTACAGCTGGCAATTTTTATGTCAAAAACGATTTCGAAAACCAGGACACTGGCTTAAGTTTACTTTTTGAAGAAAATTAAAAATCATCAAGGATTTCTCATGAAGGACACAGTAAGCGGTTATTGCTTTTTTTTAACAGATCACGGAATGGAAATTTTAATGAAATGTAATGAGTTTCAGGGAAATGGAAAATACTGGACCCTGGGAATTTAAAAAAATTAAGTAAAATCATAAAGGACATAAAGGATATATGTTAATGCCAGAAAGGGTCTTATGGTCCAACAAAGAAAGGAAACATTTTGTTTTTCTTAAAATGGACCTGATTAAGAACACACGCGGAGAAAACTAACTTCTGTAGAGTAGTCACGTGATTATTTAATGATATCGTCTTTATCAGTGTATCTTTTACCAGAGATGCCTAGTAACAGTGATCATTATTATAAAAGAGATGCGACCAATACCATCAAAAGCCATTGGCAGTCAATAAACCAATGTAAGAAGTAGAGCAATCTATAGGGTGACCACATAAGAACGGTAGGAAATAAAATTTAAATAAAATAACAACGGTGTGAGATATTAAACTGATTCTGGCCTTATTTTGAACCTATGTTCATGCCAATATGTGTTGAATAGCACATCATTCAAATGGCCGCCTCGACTCGTTTGCCGAGCTTCAAGTAGTCGGTTCAACTTTTGATGACTTGGTCCAATATGTGCGGCGTTATTCCGGTAATAGCGTGTCGAACGTTGGTCTTGAGCTCGTCCAAAGTGGTTGGCTTGTTAGCGTATGCCAAACACTTGACGTGACCCCGGAGAAAATAATGCAGTGGTGACAAATCGCATGATCGTGGCGGCCAATTGGTGAACGCTCGCTGTGAGATGACCCAGTCGCCAATTTCTCCTTCACAACTTCAAGGGTTGCGTCGCTTGAATGGTATGCAGCCCCGTCTTGTCCGAACCACAGCTCGGATATATCAATGTTGTCGAGCTTTGACCACAGAAAGTCGGTTATCATCGCTCTCTTGCTGAGGCCATTGACTACCGTCTCCTGTCTCCTTCCTCATTTCGGATGAAATAAGGTCCGATGATGCCGCCATGCCATAAACCGCACCAAACAGTCAATCTTTGTGGATGTGTTGATGCTTAGCCAAACACTTGTGGATTTTGTTCGCTCCAATAACATCAATTTTGCTTGTTGACATAGCCGCTGAACCAAAAATGGGCTTCGTCTCGGAATATGATTTTTTGCCCAAAATCCGGATATCCGGCTAACATTTCCAGCGTCCGATTAGCGAACTCATAGGATGGGAAGGTACAGAGTCGGTCATAGACAGCTTCAACCAATCTGTCTTCAAGCATGTGCGTTCGTGGATAACGTAGTGCTATTTGCAAATATTGAAAGAAATATGCAAAAGAGTGTAAAGATTTGGAAAGATACATTAGCAACGCAGAAACTAGAGCTCAATGTTGATAAGACAAAAGTGGTGGTGATCGGAAATGCAACTGGATTAGCAAGAGTAATGGTGGATAGAGAAGTCATTAAGCAGGTGCAAAGTTATAAGTACCTGGGGAGTATTATAGACAACAGAGGTAATTCGGAAGATGAATTGATGGCGAGGATAAAAGCGGCAAATAGACTCGTTCCGAGACCACAACGAGATCACACAAGGAATAAAAATATTAATTGTTAAATCGTTGTACTTACATACCTGTGGTGCTACATGGAGACGAAAACTGGATACTCACAGGGAGATAAGAAAAACAAATACAAGCTATGGAGATGAAATATTTCAGGAGAGTTATAAGAGCCAGGAGAATAGACAAGGAAAGGAACGAAGATATTACAGTCTCTAGTTACTAAAGTTCGGGGTGATCATTGACTTCTAGTAATAAGACTTCCTAGTTAGCCCGACCCTTAGCTAACTGGATTCAGTTGCTCACTATAAGTTTGTTGAGGTCCCCTTCTATGATACTTTTATGCGCCACGAAAGGTGAGGTCTCCTTATGCCTGGGGGCTAGATTTGACAACTTGGCGGTCCGGAACATTGGTATTTCTTCACTCTACATGCCCTAGCCATCTCTGACAAGGCAATGTCGCTGTACAGCTCGTACAGTTCGGCGTTGAATCTTCGCAAAAGGGATCGACTATTGCACATAGGATTTTTCTCTTGAAACGACTGAGATGGGGTCTCCTTAGTTTTTCGGAATTCAACCTAACTACTCAATTGCCTTCTTAGCCAATAAAAAACATGATTGGCAAGGTGATTCTTCGTTTTATTTCTCCTGAGGTGTTGTTGCAGAATTTATAGTAGAGCCGTGATAGACAAAGTCACTTACTACCTCGAAATTATAACTGTCGACTGTGACGTTCGATCCAACTCGACGTTGTTGTGTGTCTCTTCTTGTTGACAACATATACTTGGTTTTGCACATTTACCGCTGAACCCATTTTGGCAGCTTTCGTTTTAATACTAGCGAACGTACCGACGACGACAGCTCGCTGAATTTTCGCAATTATATCGATATCATAGGCGTATGCTAGTAGTTGTAGATACTTTTGAAAGATTGTGCCTTCTGTGTTCGCTTCTGAGTTCTGCACATTCTAACGGTGTGTGAAGATATGCTAGATTGTAGACTTTCCTGGTCTGGTTAACGAAGGGTTTTAGACGTTCAGACAATATAGCAGACTAGATTGTGATTCCGATGTTGAGGAGACTTATGCCATTTCATTTATCATGCGTACATTCTTCTGACCAAATCTAGGAAATGCGTAAATGTGTGCCATCCACAAAGACATTTCCAACAGCTTTGAATACCTCGCCCGATGAGCCGTCAGGTTCAGCGTCTTTGCTGGATTTCAGCATTGCTATGCTTACTTATTTTTAGTCAGGTGGACGAAAATTGTAACTACCATCGTCAAAATTCAATGGTTTGCTATTACTTACGCCGGAATGTTGGGCTTCTTCGCCGCTATACAGTCTTCACAAACAATTTTACTATATTTTCAGCACCGACTGTGGCTCTTCTAAAAGGTATGGGTCTTCTTGCCTTGACATGTTCTTATTACCTGTTTATATAAAGCATACTCCGTATGCTATTCCTGGAGTACTAACTCTGAATATCTTGCCTGGAGCAAAGTGCTGATCCGAGTCAATGTTTGCTGCCCGGATGGTGGAAACGTCCAGAATATCGGACACATGTCCTACGTCGATCGCAATGTGTTCAATTTGATTTAGCGTTCCATGAGCTGAAGAGCTCCATGTGCCCTTGTGTATATGTGATGAGGAAACCGTGTGCTTGCTATAGTGATATTTCGTCCAAGTCGATAATCCTAAGTCCGTTACCAGTCGTGAAGGCTGTGCTTACCAACTACCCTACAAAAAATGTTCTCCTTTCCTATCCTGTCGTTAAAACCACGCAGTACGATTTTAGTGACATACTTCTGACATTGCTCATGTGTCTTGTCGAGCAGCTCGGAGAAACATTATTTGGTGGCGCCGTGATTGTCTTTCGTAGGGCCATGGGCGCATATTAGGCTTATGTTGGCGGATTAAGCCTTGATACGGATTACGAGTATCATAAGGTGCTCGCTTACATGTCAGAAACCGAAGACTTGCTGCCCAAGTCTGCGGTATATGGCACATTCGAATAATCGCTGTTTTTTTCCCCTCTAGCGATCACCATAATATATATCACAATTTTTCATTCTCCTTATGTCCGGCCCACCCTATCCCACCTCCTGGATGGCGGCAATGTCAAGGGCCTCTGCTAATTGTTCGGCTGCACTTATCCTGTTAAGGGTTCGAATATTCCCCGTACGGAATGTCGTTGTCCTTAAAATGTTTGCAAGATTCGGCAAATGTGTATCCGTTTTTATCCGAGGCCATTAGATGGTTCGTCACATCTTTTCCGTGTAAGGGTAGTAGCTCGATGACGGCGTAGCCCAGTACTGTGCTGCTGACCGTGCGTGACCTTGCCATTTTAGCAGATACCGGGGTCCTCCACTACTTCAAATTTATGTTTGTCTATTATGAGATCTTATAAAATACGTCGATGTTGGGTGACCTTTTTCGTGTTTACATAGCTCTTGCGTTGAAGTCTGAGTTCTGAACAATTCTTTCAAGAATAATATCAAAAAAAAAAAAAAATCGAATAACAGAGCGTCTCCTCGTTTGAAGCCTCGTTTGAAGTCTCCTTGATGGAACAACGGGCATTCCCCATCGTGTTACTATACATAATTGTATAAATTTGCTCTCTAAATATTGGTATATGTCGATAAAATGCTGATGTGTATCTATGAGCCTAAATATCCTATACTGCGCAGTTCAATTCTCAGCTATGTACATACTCGTAATTATTGTATGTACATAGTATGGTCCGAGATAGCGATTCCTAAAAATAAGAATTTTGACTTAAAATATTATGCTCGAAGTAAGAGCGTTCATAATTTGTAACTAACATGCCATATAGAGCATAACTATCATTTATTTCCAACAAGTAGATTACAAGACTAAGACAAAATTAGCAATTGCCTCCACTTTCGCAGGTTTTAATTCCCCTCCCTCAACATGAGTTGAAATAGTTTCGAACATTTTCTCTCACTACATATAATTTATTGGCCAGTAAATTTCAAAGCTGTATCTTACCTTTTCTAAAAAAAAAAAAAAAACAACTTAAGCCATTAAATTCCATATTACTGGCTTGACCGTCTGTGGGTTTCAATCACGACTTTTGTAAAACTCCCACAGGAATTTTAAGTAAAAATTACCACTGACAATATTTACCCGGTAATAAAAGTCCGACAATAAAACCTCAATAAAATCCTAAAATTTACACCTCCTAACATATTACAATGCCTAAGGATAATACTTTAGCGAAACTGAGCTGCGACGCATCGTTTTAAAGCGCCTCGCATTAGGTTTAACGAATTTTTAAATGCCACAATAAATTAAATTGGGTTAATAAAAAAAAAAAATAATAATAATAAAACAAGGAAAAAACATTTATATCCACATAAACAAGACGTGTCGCTGACTTGTTACGTAATCATCCCATAAAGACAACTGTAATTGTCCTATCAAACTCGAAAAAATAACATCCTGACACCAATAAATACGAGATATCCTTGCAAGGATATCCTACTAAGTCAGTTCCATTCATAAAAGTAATCCGAAGAAGAATGCAGGATTGTGTTGCCTCTGGCCATCTGTGGTGTTCGTACGTAACAATACCGAGGGACATTATAATTTCAAATTGGCTCGATAACATACTCTGGAGAAGGAGAAGGATTTTAATTTTAGATTTTTTTTTCTTTGCAAATAATTCTTTCTCATTTGGAGTTTCATTTATTTTTTTTTGTTTTCTGTTTTCAGATCCCCCACAAGTGACACTATCACTGGGCTCCACATTGAAGCCAGACGACATCAAAGAGGGTGACGATGTGTACTTTGAGTGTCATATCAAAGCAAACCCGAAGGAACACCGAATAACTTGGTCACACAATGTAAGTAGATTTTGGTAAACAAACATTCCAATTTTAAGATGGCATTTGAAAAATATAAAAAATTTCTGAAATAGACTTGGTGTTGGATTACTTGTGTTTGTATGAAGTAAATATTTTGACTTTATCAACAAATATCTTAACCTGTAGCCAGGGAAAATTTGTCTTTTACGTATGGAATATTGAAACCGGATTGGACTTCGTCTCACATTAACATTCTTTTCCTCGCCGGACAAAGAGTTAGATTTAATAAAACGCTGAGCATTTCGATTTACTTTAACAGATACGGATATTTAAGTAGGACGTCATATGATTTCCAAACTTAAAGCCAAACGAAATAAAGGGATTTTGATGCTGCGTTGGAATGTATAATTGACGCAATGTTCACAGGTAAACGGGACTGAAATATTATTCAGTTGACGTACCTCGAGGAACGCCAGGAGTGATTATCAGGTGGTAATTTTCGCTGCCTTGGAAACGGTCTTGAAAAACGTCGCTGGCATTAGCACCTCTACGATCTGATACAATCCTTTGAAGACAACCAGATGAAGCTTTTTGGATCTGTGGCTGTGCAATTGCTTCAACTGCCGCGTTTTCATTGGTTGTATCCACAGCTAGTGGTTTATTCACTTTGCCAAACCGCTTCATCTTCTTTACTGGAAAATGACCCTCATCGTGTATGTTATGCATCAACTCTGCTTACATAATCCTTGGGGCAAGGCGAAGTGGGGAGAAACCAGTTCGTCCTTTTAAATATGGTCCTCGATTTCTTGACGTCCACATGCCGTAGCCTTGTTTGCACTCCAACGCTGAATTCTGTAATCGAACTCCTGCAGTATGAATACCCCCGGCTAAGCGAAAAGAAATTATATTTTTCTCTATAATGCCTATTGTATTATCAATAAGGGTGGGTGGCAATAACTACAATATCATTAATTTAGATCAAGACTGGAGCAAAACCTCACTTCAAGGAATCTATGTGCGGTTCGGTCTCGGCTTCCGAACGGTATAATATAAGAACTCGCTCCTGGGTGACAATTCTTTCCAGTTTTTCGGATGTGGCTTTTTCCTTCACTCAAAAATGAAAATTTACCTCCTTTTCCAAAGGGCCAGTAAGTAGTAGGGCGATATGTCAATACCCCAATACGAATCTTTTGAAGTGAGGTCGAGGAATCTTTGGATCTGCGCTCAGTCTACAGGCTCCCGACAGGGAAGTACAGAGTCCACACGACACTTTATTGATCTTTTACTGAATAAGAGACATGACGAACTATGTGAACTTCCTATTCTCCACGTTTACACCGAAATGAAAAAACCCATTCCCTATTTGGTCGAGATGGTTCACGGCTTTTATTCTGGCAGTGTTTATCGAATTCTGTTATCGCCTTCGGGCGTATATAACGGCGATAACATACATCACTTGCGTACTCCACTTTTGGTTTTAAAATTCTCCATTGTGTTGGGTATGACACTCAAAGTTGAGAACAAGCAATATACAATGATTCCAATGATTTAATAACTAATATTGTAGCAAACATCTAGCTTTCTAATCAGGATAAAACGGCCAGTGCAATTTGTAAAAGATGTATTTTGTGCATCGTCTTTGGATTCTTTCAAGTCGGTTTATAAGCAGGGCTCCAAATCACATCAGCGTAATCTAACAGAGACCTAACGAGAGATGTAAAAAGCAATATAAGAGCAACAGGATCACTAAAGTCTTTAGCGTTGCGCTTAATAAAACCCACCATTGAGTTAGCTTTAGGGACGATCTTGTTAATATGACGTTTAAAAGAAAAAGTTGATTCAACTATAATGACTCAATCTTTAATATTCACAACACGATATAAAATTTTGGACTCAATCGACTAATCATACGGCTTACTGATTTTATCGAGAAAGATATAGTGTGAGATTTATTTTTAAGCAATTGGTAATACAACAATTACAACAGAGAGCGTGTTCAAGTCATTATGAATACGATGACTACCATCTATATTTTTAATTTTTACGAATAACTTAAAATCATCTGTATATAAAAGACATTTGCAGTACATAATTTTAGAAATAATAGAATCAATAAATATTATAAAAAGTAGATGGCCTAAATGACTACCTTGGGGAAGACCTGATGAAAATTTAAAAGTCTTAGATGGCGTGTTATCAATTCTTACTATTTGCGGGTACAACGACAACCAGCTTAAAATATTCGAATGAAATCCAATAAGATTCAATTTTGTCAATAGAATTTTATGATTTATAGAGTCAGAAGCTTTTTAGTGTAAACGGCAGCGACTTGCATGCGGTTCTCTAATGCGTTTATGACATATGAGGAGAAAATTGCAAGGTTGGTAATCGTTGACCTTCCAGATCTAAATCCATGTTGAACATCTGACAAGAATTCACTAGTTAAAAATTCGTGTCGATTTTTGACTAAACTTTCTAGGAGCTTGGTAATAACTGAAATTTTGCAAATTTCCCTGTAATTTTCAATGTAATTCTTGGGTCCCGACTTATGGATAGGAGCCAAATATGGTAAGAAAATTTCCTCTCACTAAGGAAGACACTTTCATCTAGAGATGCATCAAATATTTTTAGTAACTGTGAACACCGTGAGTAAAACCACTGCTTTAGGACAATGGTAGGAATACCGTCAACTCCACGCTTATAAAAAGGCTTGAGTGATTGAACTGCCATAGAAACCTCTTCAGTACCAAGCCGAATATGTCCAATATCATATTGCAAAACTCGTCATTATTACATTGAGATTGAAAAAAATTAGCGAACAAATCAAGAGTTGAGTCAATATTCGAAGACTTAACATTCTTCAAGAACATGGAATTTGGAATGCCCGTAGATTCTTTTTTAAAGTTAACAAAAGTCCAGAAAGATATGCTATTAGCTTTAACATTGTTTTCGATATTCAAGATGTAAGCCCCATATAAAAATTTACTAAGAGTATAGAATTGTTTTCTCAAGATTTTAAATTTATTACATAACATATATAGTAATCCTGTGGATTGTATAAATATTGAATAAGCTTTAGGTTTAAGTTTGTTAACATTATTAACTCACGATTACCCTACGGAGGACCAGCAATTTTTCGTTTATAAGTTCGAGGAACATAATAAATCCAAACCAATAAACAAAATAAAAGGTGTTTCATAAAGCGCTTCCTACCTTCAAATTTAAATAAAATAAAGTGTGTGTGAGATACCATCGAAATTTTTTATTGAAAGGCCGATCGATGTTATTATGTATGGAATATAACATCGTCGAATATAACAATGTTCGCCGCCGCCGAAATGTCCAATTTTCCATGACACCGGCGCATAAATCAGGCTGAATTTGACCGATGGTATGGGTTATGTTGACTTTGAGGACCGCTGTGGTTTGTAGTTTATTGGTAGAGACCCCACAAGAAAAAGTCTAACGGGGTCAAATCGCACGATCTCGGTGGCCGATTCACATCACCTCCACGTGCGGTGACCATGATCTTGAATCGCCCGTGTAGAATTTCCAATGCTGCGTGAGATGTGTGGCACATAGCGTCATCCTGTTGAAACCACATGTCGTTCTTGTCCATATCATCCAATTCAGGCCGAAAAAAGTTGGTCATCGACCTATCGTGCTCGTCGTTGACGGTGATGGACTGGGCAACGTCGTTCTTAAAGATATTTGGACCGATGATACCGCCAGCCAAAATCCAAACCAAACAGTGACTTTACCTCCAGCTTCTACTTAGGTCAGTTGAATTTTGTACGCTTGCAGTCCTAAGTCACGACGCAAAATTCGTCTAGTTGTGGTCTGCGAAAGGCCGAGTTCTTGTGAGCTACGCGAAATCGACTGCCTCGGATTCTCCTGCACATTCTTTTTTTTTGTTTTTTTTTTTTTTATAATTTGCGCGAGTTATGTACATCAAATTGTGTACATCAATAAGTTATATGTTACATACATACTAATAATACTCTTTTGTCAAAGTTATGTTATACATACATATGTTACTCTTAATACTTTTTTGTAAAATAATTAAAGTGCTTGCTTTTCAAAATTCATTTATTGTAACACTAAACCTTTTCTTGATAACATGCTTGCTTTTCACAACTTGTAAAATTAAACCATAAGAAAAACCGTGTGAGAACCAAATTCAAGCTTCCGTTCCCACAGTTTTTCATACTTTGTTGACTTATTATAAATTGCGAATAAAATCAAAGATTCATGGTCATTTGTTGGTTGTAAAGAATGGAATAAAGTTGTTTTTTTTGAAACTCCGGAGGAACGTTATATTAATTGGCGCAGTCGGTAGGATACAAGTGTATCCATTTTAAAATTAATCGGAATACGGGAGTGCGATATATTAAATGAACATTCAATACCAATAACGACGGTTTATCGTTATTCTTGCGGTTAGTGTGTGGACATTTAAAGACTGTACAAAGACTCTTGGTGATTGCAAGTGCATTTGTAACGACGGCAATCGTTATTTGAGAAAGTGATTCTCGTTAATGCAAGTGTTATTATAACGAAGGTTTATCGTGTCCAAGAAGTGTGCAGATCCTGACTCCTGGTGGTTTTCAAATCTTTAATTCCTGGAACCTACGGCTAGAGAATGATAATGACTATAATCATTTGCATGTAAGTCTGTTAATTGGTTAACATTCGTTCCTTTCTTCATCCTTTATAATCCTTATGCCCAAAAATAGAATAAGTAGAAATAAGATTCAAGAACCTTATTGTTCATCCTTAGATAGATTTGACGAATTTCAAAACAATTTTACAACTTTAGAATCGAATCGGTGCGAGTTCCTAGAGACAAATAATCTTTCAAAACTTAGTGCAATAGTAAAAACCAGTTTTCCAAATCTTTCCGAAATGAATTTAGATAGTTCAAGCTCAAGCGTAAACGCTAACGTTGTTACAAACGTTGGTAATAGGAACACAAGTAGTAGTCAATTAAGTAGTTTAGATATTAACAATATATTTAATGGCTTACGTATACCAGATGCCGTTAAAGATCTGCCACATTTCGACGGTAACCCCCGTTCTCTGTATGATTTTATAAATAACGTAGAGGAAATTTTGAAGCTTATACCTCAGTTAGACGGCACATCATATGCTATCATTATATTACGAGCTATTAGAAACAAAATCATTGGCCAGGCCAATGAAGTGTTAAATATGTACGGGACTCCGACGGAATGGGAGCAAATACGAGCTAATTTAATTTTGCACTATTCAGATAAGCGGAATGAATCATCTTTGATTCGAGATTTGCATGGATTGAGACAAGACAATGATACTGTTGAGAGATTTTACTCAAAGATCATTGAGTTGTTGTCAACAATGACAAACCATATCCGTATACATGAAAAACATATAGCTGTAATAGATGCAAAAAAGTCGCTGTATTCAGAAATGTGTTTAAATACATTTCTTATAGGATTAAAAGAACCATTGGGCTCAACAATCAGAGCCATGAGACCTGAAACCTTGGTGGAGGCATTAAATTATTGTATCAAGGAACAAAACGCATACTATTTAAAAAATACAAACCCGAAACCTCCTGTTTTACCAAACCCACTACCATTCCCCAAACTGACACAACGACCCCCACAAAATCAACGGCTCCAACCATACCAACCAGTTACACAGCCATATAGTTCCTTTCCTCAATACTTACCTCAGTTTAAACCATCTCAACCTTATCAACCCCAAATAAGGCCCTTACAGCAAATACCCCATCTTCAGTCTCCCAATCAGCAAGAAAAGAGATTCAATAACCCTATAGTAAACATTTCTGCATCCAAACCACATTTCAATTACCAACAGCAACGTCCAATTCCAATGGAAATATCTAGCGGTAATGCTAAAACTCTTCCGAAACCAGTACAATCCCAACAACCCTATCAAAGAAACAATTTAATGCAAAATCCCAGATACATTATAAGAGAAGTACATAGTTTTTCACAAAATCAGGAAAATTATGGGGAAGAATATCCCACATATGTGTTACCTGATGGATACTACGACCACCAACCTAATTTGGACCATTATACAATTGAAGAAATTCAAAATGATGAAGTTCCACAGGTCACTGGAAATGAAACAATACATGAGAATGAAATTGATGACAAAAATTTTCGTTCCAATGCCTCGGAAAACAATACGGGTTCCTAGAAATTAATCAACACGGTAGCAATCTTCTCCCTTACATAAATGTGACCTCACCTTTTGGTCGACAACTAAAGTTTCTCATAGATACAGGAGCCTCTGCTAATTTTATTGACCCCGAACTTACTAATCCCCAATATCATGAAAATATTAACACTGTTAAAATCACCACTGTTTTGAGTACACATGAACTCAATAAACAAATCACATTTCCGGCATTCTCTGAATTCAATTCTAACGAACAGTTTACATTTCTTTTATTTAAATTTCACAATTATTTTGACGGCCTGATAGGATTAGAAACATTAGCGAAATTAAATGCTTCAATAGATCTTAAGAATAAACTATTAAAAACTCAAAGTGCAGCTATTCCCTTATTGCTTAAACCCAATTTAATGTCAAAAATCTATATGATACCAGCAAGATCCAAAATGTTGGTTACATTACCGGTCGATATCCAAAATGGCGAAATATACATCAAGCCAACAAAAATAAATGATTTTCTAGAAATACCTGAAGGAATATATACATCTGAAGAATGGTACAGTCAATTGGAGGTAATAAACAACTCTAATATGGAACAAAAATTATTTGTAGAACAACCGATAAAGGTAGAAAAATTTAAAAATTTCGAAGAATTTAATAATATAAATATTTGTCAAACTGACAATCAAATTGAGCTTCTATCTGGAACCGACATAACTAAATTACTTCGGGTCGATCACCTTAATAATGAAGAAAAGAAATTGATTCTTAGACTGTGCAAAAATTTTGATGATATTTTCTTCATAGAAGGGCAGAAGTTATCATTTTCCAACGTAATTAAACATCGTATACAAACAAAAGACGACGTTCCAATATATACGAAGTCCTATCGATATCCAGAGATACATAAAACAGAGGTACAGTCTCAAATTCAAAACCTATTGCAGCAAGGTATAATAAGGCCTAGCTATTCCCCATGGAGTAGTCCCATATGGATCGTACCCAAAAAGCGAGACGCATCAGGTATTCAGAAATGGAGACTTGTTGTCGACTATCGTAAGGTTAACGAAAAAACGATAGACGATCGATATCCTTTACCTAATATAACGGAGATTCTCGATAAATTAGGGAAATGCATGTATTTCACTACGTTAGATCTGGCCTCCGGCTTTCACCAGATCGAGGTAGATCCCAGAGACATTCAAAAAACCGCATTCTCGGTTGATCATGGACACTATGAGTACATTCGAATGCCGTTTGGACTCAAAAATGCCCCATCAACCTTCCAGAGAATAATGGACAATATCTTACGTGATTTACAAGGCAAAATTTGCCTAGTATACATGGACGATATTATAGTTTTCTCAACCTCGCTGCAAGAGCATATCGAAAATTTGGCAAAGGTCTTCTCAAAATTACGTGCAGCCAATCTAAAAATTCAATTAGATAAGTCAGAATTTTTACGTAAAGAAGTAGAGTTTCTTGGTCATGTAGTTACACCAGATGGTGTTAAGCCCAATCCCAGTAAAATTCATGCAATAAAAAATTATCCGATACCCACTACTCAAAAGGAGATTAAGTCCTTCCTTGGCCTGCTAGGTTACTACAGAAAATTTATTAAAGATTTTTCAAATATAACAAAACCATTGACTGAATGCTTAAAGAAAGGAAGAAGCATAACCCTCAACGACCGTTATGTTAAATGTTTTGAACATTGTAAGGATATATTAAGTAACGATCCACTATTACAATACCCTGATTTTAGTAAGAGTTTTAATTTGACGACCGATGCTAGTAACGTTGCAATTGGTGCTGTTCTTAGTCAAGGCCCAATAGGATCTGACAAGCCAATTTGCTACGCCTCAAGAACTTTATCTCAAACAGAACAGAATTACAGCACAATAGAAAAGGAACTTTTGGCCATAATTTGGTCTACTAAATATTTCCGCCCGTATCTGTTTGGTCGAAAATTTAAGATTATAACTGACCATAAACCCCTCAACTGGTTATTTTCACTAAAAGAACCGAATTCAAAATTAGTCAGATGGCGGTTAAGGTTAGAGGAATTCGATTATGAAATAGTATATAAAAAGGGCACGGCCAATACAAATGCCGACGCACTCAGTCGTATCGAACTTAATCTTAATGAATCATCTACTGATACAAATTCTCTTGCAAATTCCAATATATCCTTACACAATAACGCTAATGATTTAGAAAACAGTTTAAGCTTGTCTACCATTCACTCTGCACATGAAAATCTCGACGACGGAATATATATTTCAGAAAGACCCCTCAACGAGTTTACGGAACAGTTGGTTTTGATTAAAACAAACTGCATTGTTAAGCCTTCCATGATTTATAATATCCTTTTCGAAACAAAACGTAGACGTATATTTAGGCAACCTGATCTCCATAACGAAAAAATAATTGTATCAATCCTCAAAGAATATCTAAACCCCCATAAATTAACAGCCATTTACACAGACGATGATACTTTCAGAATAGTTCAAGAAGTATACTCCAAATACTTCGCCAATAGTAAAGTGTTTAAATTAATACGATGTATGGAAAAACTAAACGATATTACTAATACAGATCAACAGGACGCCCTTATAAATAAGTATCACATAGATAGCAACCACCGCGGCATTAATGAAACCTGTAATCACCTCCGCAGAACATCTTATTTCCCGAAAATGAAAGAGAAAATAACTAAAGTCATTAACAACTGTGAGAAATGCAAATTATATAAGTACGATAGACATCCCCCGAAAATAAAATATGAACTTTCTGAAATTCCAAATAAGCCTCTCGATATTCTGCACATAGATGTTTACAGTATTCACAATATACAAATACTTACAATAATC
The DNA here is from genome assembly GCA_963966105.1 of Volucella zonaria. Taxonomy (NCBI): domain Eukaryota; kingdom Metazoa; phylum Arthropoda; class Insecta; order Diptera; family Syrphidae; genus Volucella; species Volucella zonaria. The sequence continues at coordinate 291,888,526 of OZ014530.1, read as the reverse complement.
GACAAATTTTCAAAGTTCGCTTCTGCTTTTATCTTAACTGCCCGTAATAGTATCAATATAATCAGTTCTTTAAGGCAATTCTTTTCCCAACACGGTACACCCAAAAAAATTGTATGCGATTCAGCCGCTGAATTCACTTCAAACTTATTTAAAGAGTTTTGTGATCAATACCAGATTCAGTTACATATAACCTCTCCTCAAAACTCTACAGGCAATTCTCCTGTCGAGAGATTTCATTCAACATTGACTGAAATTTATAGAATAATTTACGACAAAAATAATAGACAAATACCGGCAGACATACTGAACGAAGCATTGACTACATATAACAATTCAATACATTCGGTTACAAATTTGACACCTTTCGAACTCATAACAGGAAGAACATATAAATTTAGGAAATCAATACAGCATGTCTCTGAGCACGATTATATAAATAAATTAAGATCTTATCAAGACAAACTATATAGCGAAATAACAACCAAGCTTGAAAAGCATAATAGATCAATCATTGATAGACTAAATAGGAATCGTGAAGAACCACCCAACTTTAGTATAGATGATATAGTATATGAATATAATAATAGAAGAAATAAAATAGCTCCTAAAGCAAAGAAGTTACAGGTAGTCACTAACAATAAAGTCACTGTACTAACTAAAAATAATAGGAAAGCTCATAAAAATAAATTACTAAAAAAACGCAAATTTCAGGTTAGCACAGGCCATGAGTCAACGAATCGAAATTCAAGACCTCTCGAAGAGTCAAGGTCTTCTTCCCATGAAATTAGGCCCGGTACGGTTAATTGATACACATACAAAATTCATACACATTATAAATTTGACAGCTTATGAAGAAAATGTTAGCAATATCAAAAGATCTGTAGAACTTATTAATAAAAATAAAAACATTGGTCCAATGAAAGAAGTCACAAATATGAAATTTAGGGAATTAGAAAATAAATTTCTAACACTTCTTCCTCGATATCGAAATAAAAGAGGGTTTATCAACGGAATAGGATCGCTAATTAAGAGTATCACAGGGAACATGGACGACAATGACGCTGTACAAATAAATAATGACATTAAACTATTACAATCTAATCAACAGGACATGAACAAAGAAATGACAAAACAGGTCCAGATTAATAACAAAATGATAGAAAGGTTTAGTAACATAACCGAACATATAAATTCACAACAGAAGGATTTGGAAGATTATTTAACAAAGTACCAATTAGCATTGTCCCAGAGAATTCGTACCGATCAAGAAAACTTTCAATATATGCAATATGTTTATCAAACTAACTACAACATTGAAATACTAACGAACCATTTACAAGAAATCGCTGAATCTATAACTCTTGCAAAACTTAATATAGTCCCTAAACAAATTTTAAATCCGAATGAATTAGAATTTATACATAAACATATCGCAAATCAGAAAATAAAGTTCTCTTCGGATGAACAAATATACGAATTCTTGAGTCTACAGGCCTACTATAACCATACAAATATCATATTTAATATTAAATTACCAATCCTGTTCGAAGAATCCTTCACCTTGTACCATTTAATCAAATTACCTATAAACAAAACCCTTACAATTAATATAACCAAACCCTATGTCCTAATAAACGACCGTTATATCCAATTGATTGACGAACCATGTTTAATGATTGAACAAGTTTTCTACTGCACAAAAGGAAACCTAAAGAATATCACAACGGAGAAGTGCATTTCAAACATAATCAAAAACAAAAGAGCCACCTGTTTCTTAACGGAAGACCTGAACCAAGCCAACATCATGCAACCAGAAGAAAATTATATACTTTTAGTAAACTCTCCCAATATAGAAATGTCCTCCACGTGTGGAATCGAAACCAAGTTAATATCAGGAACACTTTTACTGCACTACGAAGAATGTGATGTAACCCTAAACAACGTGGTATATAAGGGCAACACAAACTTATTTTGGGATAGAATACAAATTATATCCTCAATATTCACTAATATAAGTTCATATTATCCTATAGATCGATTAAACACCAGTAGACTAACCCCGGACAACTTTACTAACACAGAAGTTATTACCCTGGCAGAAACCACTAAACAACAACAAAATCATTCACTTTCAATGTGTGTTGTAGTAACTATGATCCTGCTAATTTTGTACCTGATCAACTATACAAAGAAATGTCGCCAGAATCATGCAGCCTCCAGTCAACAAACAGACGATATAAATTTAGAAGCTCCAGCTCATGATAAGTCTTCAAGTAACAGCCTTTCATGGCCATCGCTTCATCTTAAGCGGGAGGAGTTATGTACATCAAATTGTGTACATCAATAAGTTATATGTTACATACATACTAATAATACTCTTTTGTCAAAGTTATGTTATACATACATATGTTACTCTTAATACTTTTTTGTAAAATAATTAAAGTGCTTGCTTTTCAAAATTCATTTATTGTAACACTAAACCTTTTCTTGATAACATGCTTGCTTTTCACAACTTGTAAAATTAAACCATAAGAAAAACCGTGTGAGAACCAAATTCAAGCTTCCGTTCCCACAGTTTTTCATACTTTGTTGACTTATTATAAATTGCGAATAAAATCAAAGATTCATGGTCATTTGTTGGTTGTAAAGAATGGAATAAAGTTGTTTTTTTTGAAACTCCGGAGGAACGTTATATTAATTCGCGCGCTCAAGGTTTGTGTACCCTTAAAATGTTTGTACACAGCGTTGGCGAAGGAAATTTGAAATTTAGGGAGGAAGAAAAGACAAGTACCGATGTACATTGTTTTTAAATGTTTGTAAATTATAACGACTAGGAAATACAGAGATCGGCAGGGCATTCCATAAGCTAGTTGTACGGCTTAGGAACGAATTACGATATTTTCAAGTACATCCGAAAATTGGCTTGAGGGTATACTGATAAGCGTTCATAGCGAGACGGGTGCTAGGGTTGAAAGTTTGAATGGGCGGAATGCACTGGTGGTGGAAATAGCGATAAAACAAAGTGAGGCAGGAGACATTTCGTCAGTGTTCGAGGGTGTCAATTGATTGACTGATATTAGTATCACCTATGAGTTTTATCGCACGGTTTTAATTCCCATCTACCAGGTACAGAGATGTTTTAGGATCACCTGACCAGATGTAGGAATTGTACTCCAATTTTGAGCTGATGAATGCCTTATATATTGTGGCCTGATCACAGGGGTGAAGTATTTCTTACATCACTTGAGGAAACCTAGACATTTCGCAGCATTTTTGACGACATCGAATATGTGGTCATTCTAACGAAAGTTGTCACTGACACACATACCGGGAATGGAAAGTTTATCGGTTTCGACGATGCCGATGCCAATCATGGATAACGGCTGGGTGTTTAAATTTCGCTTTAACGACAGCAGACAGCATTATGTTTTGGAAGCATTAAATTCAATTTTGTTAGTGGTTACCCAATTAGTTATGCTGTTAGTATCAAACTTTCATGAGCTTAATATACGCTGCCATTCCCGTTTTACAGGCAAAGAGCAGAGACATGAGTCCCGGAACGAATATAAAAAGCAAAGAGTACTGTCATCAGCAAAGGAATATATTGGATTAGAAGTAGCAGACCAGAGATCGTTGATTAAAATTAAAAAGAGTGTCAGAGACAAAACGGAGCCCTGGGGTACATCAGCATTTAATTTGTGAATACAAGATTTGAAACCATCCAAGACAACTTGAATTGAACATTCCGAAAGGTGATTTCAAATCCATTGAAGAAGAGAGTAATCGATCCCAAGAGCACGCATTTTCGACAAAAGAGCCTGATGCCAAACTCTGACAAATGCCTTAGAAATATCAAGTGCAACTATGTTGCTTCCGTCAGATTGATGTACGCTTTGGTTCCACTTTTCGGTGAGACATGCCATCAGATCACCAGTGGACCTGTTGCTACGAAAATCGTACTACCGGTTTCCGTGTTTCGAGATATTTCATGAGCTGACGGTTTATCGGTGTTTCCATGACGTTGGAGAGAAGGGATGTAACTGCAGTCTCTAGGAGCAGAGAAAGGAAGATTCGCCTTTTTTAGGGTCAGGCTGGACAAATGCTGTTTTCCATCTGCTCGGAAAGGCGTCCTAAAGAACAGCTGCGATGTTTTCGACAGATCTTGCCTTTCGTCGACGTAGGGGTGTTGGTTTATCGTTTGGACTCAAATTTATCTACCAGACTTCGAATACCCCTCTCGTTAGGACGATTATCATGACCGTAAAATGGACGAAGCGCGACAACGTGGTCGAACATAACACCAATTTTGATAAAACCTTTTTATCATTTGCACGTGTTATTGAACGCTATGTGCGTCCATGGTGATTTGGCAAAACAGACTGAATAAATGACAGCCCATTTGATAGATATGGCCGCTATCAACGTTCAAATTTGTAAGTCCCTTTTAGAAGTCCGTGTACTTAAATTTACAATTTTTGAATTCATCATATCAATTTATTTTACAAAACATAATTTGCTTGTAAAAATTATACGGTTTTTCAATTTTGTTAGCATAGGGTGCAGAGTAAGCATAACATTCGATTTCCAAAAAGGGTTCTTTATGTTGAATAGATTCATTTAAAATGGAAAAAGGAGCATTAGATAAGCTAATTTTCAAGTCATTGCAGCAAATAAAAATAAAGGTCAAGTATCCTCGTTGAGGTTTAAGATATTATTTACTTGAACAAAATTTAACGAATAAAAAAATCAGTAAGCAAAAATTCATAATTTTTCGTTATATTAAACGGGATTAACATTTTATCAGGTTCAGGCTACCTCCACTTTAAATTGAATAGATTAAAATCTCCAAGTGTTGTACGTTTCAGAGCAAATATTGTTGGTAAATTCTACATTATAATTATGTTTATGGTAAATGTCAAACTTACTATTTGGAAGAACATAACTAGAAATCAAAAATAATTTAGCTTTATTCACGTCATTTAAAATTATAGAGATGCATATTTGTTCCACGATTGGAAGATCTATTTCTTCACTCGATAGTATCGAACGCACGGCAACAATAACTCCACCTCGTTCAGCCGATATTTTACAACGATCAGAGCGATAAACACTGTACAGTTTGTCTTCAAATAGCTCAGAAGAAGCTATATCACAATATAGCCAGGATTCAACTATGACAATGACGTCATAGAATAAATGGATCGAATTAATAAAAAGTTTATTTATATTAGTACGTAGGCCGCTGGCGTAATGAAAGTAAACCTTCATTGAAGAATGGCGACTAGAGGGACAATGAACATTGCAATTATTGTAGAATGACGACGTGATTCTAAATGGATGTAATGTTGACTATTTCCTCCTCTAAGTTTTTTGACTTGAATAGGAATGGACGAATTTTAACTCCATTGCATTGGGTCAAAAAGAAGCAGTAAAAATCAACAATCCATTTAATTTTCCGTTTTTGATTTAGCTCCTAGATGTACTGAACAGTGAAAGGGATCAATCAATATTACTTTGTGCGCGAACTTCGGCCTTTTTTTATAATGTTACAGGATGATAGAGCATTCTAGTACTTAATTATAATAGACCATGCTATATAATGCTATATGCACGCTAATAAGGATTAAGCTACAAATATTAATCCGTTTGTCCGTATGTCGTCACAAGCCGAAGGGGATGTAGCTGCATTAGGATCTGTTACTGATACGTAGTAGCACAGAAGGAAACCAAACACAACCGAAAGAAAAATAGACAATCCAAAAAAGTAAAGAAAAATTAAAAAGCTAAAACGATGAAAATACTGTTGTCAGGCAGAACATACTATTTACGTTTTAAAATTTCAATATTCAAACTCAAATATGAGTTTTTCATAGCTGGGGGAAATGATCTGATAAGGAACATACATAAGCTCATCGGAGAAACGCATGTCCGATGAATAGAATATCAACATCGTTCGTCTGATTCCGAAGGTAGAGGATCCTGTGAACTGCACTAATAACTAAGGCCTACTAATGATCGAACTCAAGATAAAAAACCATTGTGAGCAACCTGATAAATTCGCCGTCAACCAAATATTAACTTTGCGGACAAGAACACCATGTCTGCAATTGGTAATCCTCCCAAACTTATTCGGTTGCGTAGGACGTTGATATACATAGAATCATTTGATCTTAAAAGGCTATAATGCTTGAAGGAATTTCGCGCAACTCTCAGGTCAACACCAAAGGCACAGTGTTTCAAAAACTTGTGCAACCTCTTGCATACATAGATGACGTTGTCATAATCGGAAGATGTCCGACGGCTGTCATTGGCGCATTTGTACTATAAGTATTAATATAGAAATAGCAAAGTCCTGTTTGGTATGTAGTGACATAAGCGCAGAAGTAAAACGAAGAATAAGCTAAGGACGCCATTCATAACTCAGCAAAGATTATCTTTGGTCTCTGTTATTTTGACAGAGTATAAAGAAAAAGGTACAATGAAGAACAATGCCCTCCATAAAGCGACATGGATCTGGTCGAGGGACTCGCCTACAGCAACCAATATGACCAAGCCAGTTAGAGTACATAGACACCAGTGCTGTTCCTAGAAGTGTCTTTGCGCACTCGGTGTCCGTTCTTTGAAGCTGCCAGCTAGAGATCGAGCTGGCTGGATAGATATGTTGGTCGAGACCCAAGACCATTTCACTATGTTAGATGTTATCAAAACTAAAATTGTGTAGGTTCTGCTGTATAAACTTTATAAGCTTACAGGGAGGACGTCAAATAAAATCCACATATAAAAATAAAGCAATGGAACTCGTTGTTTTATCCCGTATATGTATATGCTTACGTATATGTATACTTTTTCGCATAAAAAGAAAGCTACTCATTTTCAAAGTTATGAACTCATCCGCTTGTACGAATATGACATTATCCTCAAATAGACACACTTAAACTATTCTCATATTCATCTTAAACTCTTACGAGGTGAGAGAAAGAATCTTAAACAATTTTCTTCATCTTTACAGAATAAAATATGCATACATACCTATATATTTGTATAAGAAGGCCTCGACAACTCTTGGCAATGCAAGATGAACAAACTTTCTTGAACTCCCTTCAAAGGACATTCCCTTCAACTAAACTCCATCCTATACATACCTATATACCTTAGTTGAATTTTCTTAAGAAAAGTTTCAAGATACAGAAAAAAAAAAACAAATAAATAAAACGGAGAAAAAATGAATCTCGTTAAGAGATGTTGGCTTAAATTTTCATAATGATAGTAGAACTAAAGCTAGAGGGGCTATAGCTACAGAACCAGGGAGAAAACTTTCCATCTCAAGGACATTTCAACTTGTACTCGTGTTTTATTTATTTTCTCATTTTCCTTTTGCAGAAAATTTTTATTCAACACTTCCTGGCGATTTCTGCACTTTCGAAACTTTTCTGTCGACGTGTAGTATCGTTGTCTTAGATTTGGTTTGTTAATTCAGTTCTGATTTCATTTTTAGGAGGATGTACGTATAGTTTTTTTTTTCGCACTTAAAAAAGCATGTTCATATTTTGTTATCTTCTTTGGACTTAGGTGCCAGAAGAAGCATCAATATCTCTCTTTAAATTCGAAAAAGATCAAGTTTGTAGAAATTTAGAGCTCCGAAGGATTTGTTACCACAGTAAGGGGCCACTTAAGTGGAACACGGTATCACTCGAACAATGATCCCTAGAAGAAACAATTTATAAGCGAAATGTGGGCTCATTTATATTAGGAAGGCACCAAATGAAAACAGCTTTCTCATCAAGGACTTGTTTGTTGCGTGTATAATTCAGCTTTGATCATCATACGTATTTATTTGTTAGATAATTTACATTGTTTTAATCCCTCCTCCCTTTTCTTCTTCATCCTTTTATTACCTTATCTTGCTCCTATCTAGGAATATTGGATTTTTTTCTGTTTCGTGAAATGAGTCCGAAAGATCGGTTAATAATCGTCGCAATGTGAATGATGCTGTATTCTAAGCATATACATGTGAGAGATTCGTATCAATGTGATGTAAAATGTATTAGTTTAAGAAGTGCGGATGTTGTAAAAATGTCTTTATTTGTGTAGATAGGCTACACTCGAAACCTTTAAGTTGATTTACCGATGAGTTTGCAAACTTTTTGAGAAATGAGAGTACGGTAAATTTAGTTATTATAGGTGATTCCAATCTTGACATACTAACTCTAAACCCAGCGTTTGATTCTTATCAAAATCTTATAGCAGAACACGGATTCACCTCTTTTATAAATGAACCAACTAGACTATTAGCAGGTACCTCTTAGCTGATGTTAATGTGGATCTTCAAATAACAGATTACTGCATGGCTGGTATTTTTTATGAAAGTTTTAAAATTTACTATAAAAGTTTTAATCATTCTCATAAACTCTCCAGAATTAACTTTCGCGAGTTGAACATTATGCTTCGCTTTAAAAACTAGGATGTAGTTTGTTCTGAAGAAAACGTTTCTAAACTACGTAAGCTCTTTGAGATATACTTTTTTACAAAAACGTTCGGAAAAGAGATTAAAACCGTGGATTAGACGAGCCCTTCTAAAAAAAGATACAACTAAAGAATAAACTTCAAAGAAAATGTCACAAAAATTCCCTATACTTGAAAACTCGTTGTACTATGTAGATTGAGCAAACAAATTAATCTGGGAATTCGTTAATCTCGCGATATCTACTTTGAAACCAAGATAAGAGCAGCTATAGGAAATCTTAACAAGGAATGGAAAGTAATAAACAATATTGTCAATCGTAGTATTTCTAATTTTTCCGCCCCGATCATGTTGAAAAGAGGTAATGAAAATATTTCAGACCCTAAAGAATTTAGTGAATACTTTGCCACAGCGGGTCTTCGTCTCTTACTTGTTACCTACCATCATTTTGCAGTTGTGTCAACGAGCCTTTTCTGATAGGACTAGGAATAGCTTTTTTTTTCAAGCCCATTATAGGGTGTGAAGTTTTAAAGTTAATCAATTCCTTAAACAACTCGGATTCTTGTGTCGTAGATGGAATCTCTAACCATGCCCTAAGAAAAACTGCCCTTAATATCGTTGATATCTTGGCGTATCTATGTATTTAATTTAACTATTGTCTCTGGAGTTTTCCCTGAAGATTTGAAATGTGCAGTTGTAATTCCAATGTTCAAAAAGGGTAACAGGTAAGACGAAACTAACTACAGACCTATTTCCTTGTTGCCTTCAATTTCAAAAGTATTTGAGAAAGCAGTTAGTTAAGTCTAGAATTGTATCTTATTTTAACAGAATAAGTTTCTTCAGTCCAGTCCAGTTTAGAAAAGGTCTTTCTACTGAAGATGCTCTACTAGATTTTTTTTTTCATTTATATACAAAGGACTTGATGGCAAAAAGTGTTATGCTGGACTTTTTGTCGACATAACGAAAGCCTTTGATATGGTCAATCACAACATTCTCCAAGATAAGTTACAAAAAGCCGGTTTTCGTGGTTGTATGTATGATTGGTTCGAATCGTATCTTAATAAAATTCAAAAAGTTAAAATCGGTAATTCTTTAAGCAACTCTAAAGCAATCAATCTAGGTGTGCCTCAAGGTTCTGTTCTGGGGCTAATTTTATTTCTTGTTTATATCAATTCCATATTTGAACTGCCATTCGTTGGAAGAGTTGGTGCATTTGCGGAAGACCTAGGCATTGGTTACAACTCAACTAACCCGTTGAACTTAATGCCATGATATTCACCTGTTGAGGATATGGTTTGCGAAAAATAGACTAACGGTTAGCAATAACACTAAAAAACTGTATTTTAGTTTAATTATACAAGACCCCCGGATATAAACATTATATTTCATGCAGCTGACTGTTTTAAATACAACTATTAGTGAGTATAAAGACCAAAGATCTGCGACCTGACTTGATAACGTCGGATGTAGCGGAGGTTGTTTCAAAATTCAAACTGTGGTCAACTAAAAATACCGTAGCTGACATTGACGAAAATGTCAGCTGGTCTAAATACATTTCTAGTTTGAAACAATATCTGCTATCTTCTATTCTTATCTTTTATCGTCTCAAGAAGTATTGTTTGACAAACACCCTTAAAATGGCCTATTATGGCATATTCCACTCGAAATTGCAATAAAGAATTACCTGTAGGTGTGGCGCCTATCGCAATTTTTATTTTTTTTTTTGTATAATTTGCGCGCGCTCAAGTGATTCAAATACCCTTAAAATGCTTGCACACAGCGCCGGCGAAGGAAAATCAGGGAGGATAGAAAGAGAGGCACCGGTGAACGTAGGTGTTAAATGTTTGAAGGTTATAACGACTAGGAAATAAAGAGCTCGGCAGGGCATTCCATAAGCGAGTGGTACGGCTTAGGAACGAATCACGATATTTTAGAGTACGTCCGAAAGTAGGCTTGAGGGTATACTGACGAACATTCATAGCGAGACGGCTGTTACGGTTAAAAGTTTGAATGGGCGGAATGCAACTGACGATTTCTATGAAGCACACGAGACATTACGTCGGTGTTCGAGGGTGTCCATTGTTTGAGTAATATTAGTATCACCTATGAGAGAGGGGGCGAAATATTTCTTACATCGCTTGAGGAAACCTAGACATTTCGCCGCATTTTTGACGACACCGAGTATGTGATCATTCCAACGTAAGTTTTCATTGACACACATACCGGGAATGGAAAGTTTATCGGTTTCGACGATGCCGATGCCAATCATGGATAACGGCTGGTTGTTTAAATTTCGCTTTAACGACAGCAGACAGCATTATGTTTTGGAAGCATTAAATTCTATTCTGTTAGTGGTTACCCAATTAGTTATGCTGTTAATATCAAACTTTAATGAGCTTAATATACGCTGCCGTTCCCGTTTTACAGGCAAAGAGCAGAGTCATGAGTCTCGGAACGAATATAAAAAGCAAAGAGTACTGTCGTCAGCAAAGGAATATATTGGATTAGAAGTAGCAGACAAGAGATCGTTGATTAAAATTAAAAAGAGTGTCAGAGACAAAACGGAGCCCTGGGGTACATCAGCATTTAATTTGTGAATATAAGATTTGAAACCATCCAAGACAACTTGAATTGAACATTCCGAAAGGTGATTTCAAATCCATTGAAGAAGAGAGTAATCGATCCCAAGAGCACGCATTTTCGACAAAAGAGCCTAATGCCAAACTCTGACAAATGCCTTAGAAATATCAACTGCAACTATTTTGGTTTCGCCAGATTGATGTACGCTTGGATTCCACTTTTCGGTCAGACATGCCATTAGATCACCAGTGGACTTGTTGCTACGAAAACCGTATTACAGGTCATTAAGAAGTTTCCGTGTTTCGAGATATTTCATGAGCTGACAGTTTATCAGCGTTTCCATGACCTTGGAAAGAAGGGACGTAAGTGCAATGGGCCCCTTAGGAGGAGAGAGAAGAAGATTCGCCTTTTTTAGGGACGGGCTGGTCAAATGTTGTTTTCCATCTTCACGGAAAGAGTAGTAATGAGTAGGATTGATGAAAAAGCTTACGCAATGGTTTTGCCAGCGAGAAGAACACCTCTTCAGAAAGAGGGGAGATATGCTATCTGGACCAGCGGATTTAAGTACTCTTGCTGCTACACGAGTACGATAGTGGATTTATCCCATTGAAGGTTCAACGCAATCGAGTGTAGGCGGAGACAAGGCACAATCTTGCAGTGTTGAGCTAGCCGCAACGTGTGCAGCAAGCATATTGGCCTTGTCCAAAGAGCTAACAGCAGAAATGTCATTGTAAATGAGCGTTGGGATGGAGGATGAGGCAGAATTTCTAATATTTTTGACGAACGACCAAAAATGTTTACTACCTTTGGGATATTGTAATATTTTTTGCCTCAGTTTTTGGTCGTATTGGAATTTTACACGTTTAAGAAAGGCGTTGCAGTTATTCCTGGCTCGTTTAAACTTTTTTCGGTTTTCCTCTGCTGAAGGACCAAACAAACATTTCTCTAACCCTGACAGCCTCTTAACAGCTCGTGTCGTACCATGCTTTTTCTTTTGGTTTGATACTCTTCATCCGATGAGGGATAAAGTTTCTCAATCCAAAGAGAATGGTGTCTGTGTTCATATCAGTGGCGGCATCCACGTCGTTATCGAGGAAACATAACGACCAGTTAAAATTCCTTAAGAAACTATTAAGACCGCTCCAGTTGGCTTTCTCGTATTGCCATACGATTCTTTTGGGAATCTTTTCTCTAACTGTGTGGTATGTGTATGAAAAATTAGCTGATATAACACAATTGTCAGACGAGCTCAGAGGGGAAAGCACATCAACGATGTACTTATCAGGGTGAGAAGTTAAAAACAAGTCCAGGCTGTTAGCGGAATGACTATCAACGTCGGGTATTCGCGTGGGGTCATTTAAAAGCTGCGGTAGGTTGTTTTCCGCAGCAAAGGTCTCAACACATCGTCCTTCGGGTGTTGTTTGTCTAGAACGTCGAAGCCACCCAGAATTGTGTATATTAAAATCACTCGTAATAACGATTTCAGTATGAGGATACAGGAATACAATTCTTTGAATGGAGTCAGACAGCGCATCGAATTCGTTAAAAGTCGAATTGCTGTCCAATTTGGGGCTTCTGTAAATAAAGCAGTAGTGGATAATTTGCTTACGGAGATGGAATTTTAACCACATGAAATTGAATTCCAGGTTGGAACAGGGACTACATTGTGGTGGAATTTGGCAAGCTACATCACTACGCACATAAATGGCGAGACCGCGGTGAGAAAAGAATTGTGACACTAGTTCGTAGCCAGGTAGTTTCAGATCAGAGTGATCTGATAGGTGTGGACAGATCACTATGTTTCACTAAGTACCAAAACAGCAGGTCTATATTTGTAGACGTGGACGTACGCAGAAAAGTGATTACTTTTTATTCCGCGTATATTGACAATATCCACTCTGAATTTCCGAGTCATTATAAAGGAAGCCAAACACAAAAAATACAAACACCGACTTACTAGGCACGGGAGCATCCCGAAATCCCCCATTCCAAAATCCCCTGTTTTGAATTCACACACTTACCCATAATCCCCCGTTTCAAAATCCCCTATATCAAAATCCCTCGTTCCAAAATCCCCCGGAAAATCCCCTGTTTTCAAAATTGTAATCCCCCGTTTTTTTAGAAAATGTGATCATTTGTTATAGAAAAAATTTTCTTATTTTCTTGTTTTATACATATTTATTAATTCAGGTTTATGTGTATATACGTATGTATGTATTGTAATATATTATACATACAATAGATAGATAGATAATTTTATCATTATTACGACTAAGCGCAATGTTGGACGCAATTGCCTTTAGGAAGTCTAGTTTTTCAGATGATTCTCGATTTTTAATTAGCTTTTTATAGCTTCTTGAGCTTTATTTCCAGTGATCGTCTTGGGTTGATTAGGATATAAATTTTTCAGGATTGCTATTGATGATAGTGTATAAAAGTTACTGATTTTGTCCCGAGGGATTTTGGCACAGGGGATTTTGTAACGAGGGATTTTGGAAAGAGGGATCTTGGGACAGGGGATTTTGGGGCAGGGGATTTTTTGACAGGCGATTTTGGGACAGGGGATTGTGGAAAGGAGGATATTATCACTAACCCACTAACCACAGCTATGAAGTAAAAATTCAGAGTTGGTTTACCGAATCAAATTGTTGTAGGTATTATAACAATAGGAACCAGCACACCAACAAAATTTTGTTCTTTACGCGAGAAGCGAATTTAAGAGTGCACATGTGTATGTGCACTGGTCGATGGTCAGTTCGGCACTCAATAAACTCCAACAACTAACTATTCTTCAGAAAAGCGCTGTAAGGAATGTTTGCAAAACCAATCGCTTTGCTTGCTTTGCTCATTCTGTGAGTTTATTTAGGGCTATCCAGATTCTGCCAGGGAAACACCTATACTATTATAAAGTTATGAAAGTATTCTTCATGAGAGGTGGTTATATGCAAAGTCCAATCTCTGACATGCACAACTTACGTAGCATTACAAGATACGTTGTTGATCTTCCCATTTTTCGGACCTCTTGCTACAGAAATTTCTACTCGATCGTCTTTTGCGATTTGTTTAATAGACTCCCTGTTGGAATACAAAACATAAGGAATATATCTCCATTTCTGAGGGGAGTAAAATCGTGGCTTTTTGGTTTTGATCACAACGAAATCCAAATATTGTTACCCTTCGACAACCGAGTTTATAAAGCTGAATTGTGCGCTATATTTTTTCTTTTTTTTTATATCCGTGTTTTATTAATCTAAATTGTTCAAACTAAGTATTATAAACTACCCTACAATATAAATATATTGTTATACAGATGTTTCTCTAATTTGGTTGAAGTCTTTGTATAAGAAAGTCTGGTCAGAATATGGAGGATAGCAATGTGACCGAAGAATGCCCGCACTAATGCTTAAGTGCATTGTATTTAAATGAGGGAAAATAAACTACCTGATGGCAAATCAATGTTAAAGTCCATACATTGAATTCTGAAAATAAAATCCCAGATTTAAATACGTGACGTCAAAAATGACGTTTTTAAAAGTAACCTTAAAAACTGTCTCAGTTTTACCCTCAAAAATCACTCTAGAAAAAATAACCCCGAAATTAAACACAACCGTTCGTTTTCAATTCAACTGCAAAAAAAAAGTAATAGATTTTTATTAACATTTATATTCTGACGTAATCATTTCTCTGTCCTAGATGTAGGGTGCTGTTCGTATGGTGACAACTGTATATTAAGAATAGGGAATAATTATTAATTTGATAATTAAATATTGGAGATGACAGTTCAAAATGCTTCCACTTTCACTATAATGATTTCATGTGAAATATGTTAACAATAAATATGTATTTCGTATTATAAACATTTTTTTAAGTACGAAACTTTAAGTATATTACAATGTAGTAAATGTTGATTAATGATATATAATATTATTTATTTTCTGTTTGTCTTAACGCGACATGGACAATATTTCTTGTTAGTTCATCCATAGTATAAGAAAAAAAGTTTGATGGTTTTCCAACACGTGAACACGCAATATATAATTGTCCGTTTTAAAAACATGTACTTTCTAGATCCAATCCGTATATTTTTGTTTTTCGTTGCGATTTATTTACGGTCATCGTAAAAGCCAAAAGTATGGGAAATCGTCGGTGGATATCATTGAAATGCGTGGCAATAAAAGAATGTCTCCTCTGAACTTTCTGTTTAATATTGTATGATATTTTCCATCATTTTTTTAATAACTAATCTCGTTCCATTGCAATTCTGGGTGCATTTACGTTTCGAGAGCGTTGTTCTGTCATTCTGCTCTCTTGAACGAACCGTACATATCGACTGTGTTATGTGTGTCGACTTATATTTGATTTTGTTCTTTTTTTTGGCATGTTTTTATAAATAATAGAATTAATTTACAAATTTACAGCAAATTTACTTTTTATGCTTTTGAATAATATATTCAACAAACTTACACATTGGTTCTACACTTCACAAATTTTGAATTTCGTTTTGAATTTTACAAATGGATACTAATTATCTGAAAATGATACGTTTTCACCTACTGCTGAATTATTGAGTGTCATATTGTTTAAATCTGAAATAACGTGACTACAGCGCCACTTATCTGACCATAGCAAAGCCAAAACCATTGTCTCGACAAAACAAATATATTGTGGCAATATGACCTCAATTAGTCAAGTCGTTCAGAAATTACACGAACACTAACAGACGCACCAACGGTTATACATATATGTATATTAAGATATAATCGTATTTATATATAAAGTGTGAGCCAACCGATGGTGTGGATATTGGCTGTCAATTACTGTCATTTACTGAATTCAATGTGGCTAATCTTTTTGACAGATGTCACAAAATCTTTTGCAATTTTAGCCCTGGAGTCGTTTACCGTGCAATAATGCATTTTTGTTATACAATCTTATTACCAAAACGGGCGATCTGTAAAAGTGACATTTCGTAAAATTCGTAAAGTTTTCGGTCAACACAATCACCCTAGTGAGTCCGAAATTCGTGCAATGGTGAAGCGTTTTGAAGAAACTGGTTCGGTATCGGGGTAAACTTCATCACCACTGTGAGCGAAAGTGTTCAAAACCAGCCAGGTACTTCAATTTGTCGCCCAAGTCAACAATTGGGCCTGACTTACGGCACTTTAAGATGAATTTTAAGAGTTTATCTTCATTTGCACTCCTATATGTAGAATCCAAATGGCACAACAATTGAAGCCTTTGGACTATCTACTGGATATTGGATCGCCAGGACAATTTGTCATCGAATTTAATTTTTTCCGATGAAGCCCATTTTTGGATGGATGGATACGTAAATAAACAAAATTGTCGTTTCTGGGGACCAAAAAACCCATACGAGATTCACGAAACACCAATGCATCCCAAATAAGTCACTGTATTGTGCGGATTAAGAGTTGGCGGCATCATTGGCCCGTACTTTTTCGAAGATGAGGCTAGAGAGACGCTTACAGTGGATGGAGAACGTTACCGCAACATATTAGCTGGCTATTTTTTTTCCAAAATTGGATGAATTAAGTCAGGACGATCTCTGGTTTTAACAGGATGGTGCTGCCGCCCACACAAGCCTTCAATCCATCAGTTTGTTGGAGATTGCATTATTTCGGTTAGAGGAAAAGTTGAGTGGCCTTCATGCTCATGCGATTTGACACCTTTAGATTTCCTTCTGTGGGGTTATTTGAAGAGTAAGGTGACAAATAACCCAGTGGCAATTCAGGATTCCAAACATAACATTCGAACTGCAATTGCGGCCATTGACTTACTTAGTCTTCCAAAAGTCATCGATAATTTGGGCCTTCGGGTAGTCGCTTGCAATGCAACAGAACACAGAACACGGTCGCAATAAATATGTGTTTGGTTTAATAAAAATTTCCACACTGTTGGTTCACGATTCACGAATATTATTGGATTCAGAATACGCAGACAGTTTATCGAAAACTCTTGAAGGAAAATTAGTCAAATTGTTACAAGGTAACATAAAAAACCAAATATCGCTCTACGCGATCGCCATAAATAAATCCAGATCAATAAGCAGTATTGAACCAATTTTAGGCCTTGATATCTCACATTGATGGACTAACCAAATTAATGAACGACATATTTTTGGAACTGTATCAAGACGAACACTCACAAAAGCCTATATCACTTGCAATACAAACACCCACTACTGCAAACATCTTACAATGCAGTCAACCTCATTTAGATGTCATAACCCACAGTGAGCTAGGAAAAATTAGCCCCGTCTTGATACCATTATATCAACTTCGTCTTGAGCTACTGTACAGAAAGGAATACTATCCACCTTCATTTAGATTTCCTGTATCTGATCAAGATACCTCAAGATTGTTACAATTTAACTACTTTTTTATCAAAACATACGACATTTGAAATTAGGATACCATTAATACCGCGAAAGGATTCCAGCTCTTTCACAGAACACCAGAACCACCATTTCTTATTGGTAACTAGCTCTTATTGATAACTAGCGTTGTCACAAGAAACTACTCCAAATAGTGTATGTGGTCGATGATTCAAAGATTGTGTATTGCAAAGTTTCAGAAAGACTGCATAACAGAACACAAATTTATTACTCGTCAAGCAAAAGATACGAGTATATATCCTCATATATATCCTCATATATATCCTCATATATATGAATGTCATATGTTATGTCCAGCTAAGTAATTTTACTGATGTCATAATTCCAAACTCACACCCAACTCTGATCTAGCCGTTCCAAGTCTATCATAGTCATAGGACTAAAACCGAAGTACTGAAGCAGTACATTTAAAAGATCCTAAATACCTTCCAACTATATTAGAGAGCCCTAACATCATGATACTACTGGGTATGCGGAGCTTTAGGGACAGCCTAAACTACCAAAACCAAAGAACCCTACGAAGTGGTCTGTCCCATTAGTCTTATAGATTACATCAAAATTTGTTGTGGTTTAATATACCTATATGTAGTGTGCTTAATGTAGCTGGCAAGCTGTTTATACTTAATTAATTGCTTTATATGATGAGTTGCAAAGCATGTTTGGTACTAAGATATTTCACATGCAGCGGATAACATATTTGTTCGTTTTTCAATATTTCTCTGGGATAAAATTTATAACATCGTTTGATAGCCCCTTTTATCGGCATATGATCGCCAACGTTAAATATGATGTTAAAACTCTTTGCGCCAGTGGTGTTTAATTTTCCAAACGCAATTAGTTGCAGAACTTTTACTAAAAATTGTAAGAGCGATTTTTTTCTTATGTTTTACAATATCCACTAAATTGTTACGGCTGTCATCTTTTTTCTTGTAAAACACCTTCCTCCACCATATACTAGACTTCCGGTCGAAGTCATATAACACAGTCAACTCGCCTGTGAAATCCACTGCTCCAATATGTTCTTTATATAATGCAATTGCAGTTGGTCAAGGAACTTCATTCTGATCACCAGTGTTTGGTTTTCTCAAAACGGTAGTTTCCTTATTAATTAGAATCATTACCTTTTTTGTATCTTGCCATTTTATAGCAACTATATCAGTCCTGGAACACTTTGATATCAGTTTCCGATTTTCTACTTTTTTCCGAAAACTGTGGTACATTTTCTCGATTTCCCATACATGTCCCAACGCATGCAAAATTGAGTGTTTGCATGAGGCAAGAGATGTAAAAATCCTGTCGAAGCAAAGGTAAACGTCTGAATTGAATATAGTACTACACCATTTTGGCATAATTCTTTTCTTAAGGACGTCAACCTCTTTGCCGCAATATACATTGTAGTCATAAACGTATCCAGTTTTGGAGTCAGATCTGTGCCACACCGTGATTCCACGCTTCGTTGGCTTCATAGGCATATACTATATTACTTTAGTGTTCATCTGACATTGAATTTTGTTATTTTGCCAAGCCTATAACTTTGTTAACGTAAAGAGTGATTTTGTAACCTGTACATTTTTATAAGAGGGACTTACTTTTATTTGAAAGCTCAAATCACTTATTGGTCATCCTGCACCATATACTCTTATATTAAACAAACTTTTCGGGCATAACTTCAAGTATACATCCAACATAGTTCTACCACAGTTCATACCTCCATAACTAACACAGCTCCGATTTTCATGTGTTTTCATTCCCGGAACAAAATTACTGTCTACATCATTTCACAAGTTAGTTGCAGTATTTTACGAGTATGTTATAGGTCGGGTGATACATCTATATTCTTACCCTTAGATTCATTATCGTCATTGCTGTCATAAGCTACTGAACTATACCTATAAATTATACACTTCTTCCGTGGTTTTATACTGTATAGTGAGCCGTGACCACTACCCGCAAATGAAAATGGAATTACATCATTTATGAAATTATACCATATATCTTCTACATTTTTCAAGATGCCACAGAAATTAAGAACACCTATTGAAACCTATAAGATTGCTGGGGCATATTAATCCCAGTTTGAATAACGGATGGGATATATGTATACGAGTATAATATATGTTCCAGCTCTTTTTGTATGAGCGGAACAACCAAGTAATTTGAATTACCCCCACATTTTGTGTCAATATCGAAGAAACTTTTTGAAAAACAATCTACGAATGATGATATCGCACAGATATTTTACATTTAACGGACTTTTTGACAGCCAGATTTAAAGAAACGTAACAATACAGGCCTATTCACATAGAAGCAAAGTGCAAGCAATTTTAGAATACTGGGACACACTTGTCCGAACAGTTTAGAAAGGGCTAAAGCAATTCGCTGCAAAGTGGTTTGCCCTGCACATTTCTGCTCGTTTTACGGAATTTTGAATTGTTGCTCGTAAAACATCTGGAACCAAATTGCTGATTTCTTCTTGCTGATATCTGATTGGATTTCAAGGTTTGTGGTTTGTGGTTCTTTGGGGTAAACGCGAGATTTCGAAAAGCTCCAAAGACTCCGCACTCCTTGCAAATTGGTGATTTAAAATCTCCATCGTTGCCTGATCTGTGTGACCGGTTGCTCCGTCCTGCCGGAACCAACAATGATCAAGACATAATTCAACAATTTGTGGCAAAAAAAACTCGTTTAACATCTGTTTCTAGCACTCACTAGTTACGGCGGTGCCGTAGGCCTCCTCAAAAAAATACCGGGCCGGCCACCTATTCCGACATCTCTAGTGAACCCAATTTGCAGGAGACGCTCAGTGTGCTTAATTGTTCGCGCAAATGATGCAGGGCGAAGAGGAAAACGACGACTAAATTCACGCTACGTTAAAACAACAGACCAGAAATTGGTTAAAGAAACTATAACAATGATTCCGCTTTCTTCAGGTGTACCGATACACATCCATTGCTTATTGTGAAGTTATTCTCTATCTGGCTACAACATAAATGTTAAAGCACAATGACACTTGACGCCATTTTCTAAAATTATAACACATTCACATTTCGTCCCACCCTGTATATATTGCAATAGCTTATTGAATACGAGGTTGTCAATTTTTCATTCAATCTCGTATTTTTATTTCGAATTATTGCTACATGCAATAATGAGCTACTCTCGTTGCGTAACAAAAGAAATATGCTATGGTGCACGTATTTCAAATCCTCTGACTTCTTCGCTTACCAGCAAGCTTATACTCTTTTTTCTGAGCTCTGTGAATACTCTATCACGATTACTTAAGCCGAATACAATCTGAACTTATTTCTAATCTTAAATGCTTTTTTCACTTCATAAACACCAAACGAAAATCAGATAAAAACCCACCTACCCTGTGACTCCCAAACGAATCCTCGAACAACCCTGAAGAAATCTCAAACTTATTCTTTAAATTCCTTAGTTGCAGAACCTGCTATATTACTATTTTTCTTACATGAGGAGGTGTGCCCAAACTTCACTTACATCAGTTGATATTAATATTGAACATGTAATGGAGTAAATAAACCTGCTCAAAGACCAGTACTCTCCGAATCCAAACGGCCAAACATCTTGGCCAAGCCCCTCTCCGTCCGCTTTTAGCTCTCTACATATGTTGGAAAATATTTTTCCTTCGAACATACAATAATTCCGCTGCATACTCGTAAAAAAGGCCGCAAAAATGAAATCCCTAATTGCCGTCCAATTACTAAACCCTCTTTGAGAGCATTGTTTATGACCTGATGTTCTTTCACTGCAAACCTATCTTCTCTCATAATCAACACGGTTTTCCGAAAGTAAGATCAACAATTAATAATTTAGCAGAATTCGTTTCTACTACTCTCTGTGCATTGGAAAACGGAAACGGAATCGGTGTAATTACTACCGATTTAGCAAAGCCTTCGATAAAATTTCGCATGAAATAATCCTTCACATGCTTGAAGCTCTAGGGTTCCAACCTGGGTTCATCTTGTGGATCAATTCTTATTTCACAAATCGTCAATATAATGTTTTTTTTAGATCTTCTGTTTCTGATCCTATTGCGGCTACATCTGGTGTACTTCAGGGAAGTCACCTCGGTCCTCTGATGTTTAGATTGGCAGTCAATGATGTAGATTTCATTATCAAAGAATCAAGCATTTTGATATGAAAATGTACAAGCATATCTCAAGCACTATGTACAAAATGATCTGAATAGCGGAATAACGAAAAACATTTTTTTAATAAATTTTTTAAGCTCCAAAGCCAGCAAATGTCAAACTATAACTTATTCTCGTAAACGTGTGCCATCACCACTGCAATACCTTGCTCCAAATGATATCCATTAATACTAATCCACGTAACCAGGTATGCACCCCTCTTTCACATCAACTTTCACTGAATCGACTACGGCTGTAACGAACTATCTTCCTAGTTCTCATATGACGTTCGTGCATTTTCTTCCCGCTCAATTGAAGATCATAGTCGATGGCCTTGTTATTTTCAGCCAGTTGGTTGTTGTGGTAAACTTTTTTTAAGGCGTGGTAAGACTATGGCAAGATCGCAATCCATAGCAGCGCTAACGGATAACAATAGTTGCCAAACTTCGCCACAGGACAAAGAACGGCGCCCTAGGAAGCAAATTCTTCTGCCACGACGTTGTAATCTGTAGAATTATTCTTCTCAATTTTTCCCTCAAAAAGGCCAGGTGGTTGGAGCACAATTGGAAAGATTTTAATAATGTTATTTAGTAAGCATTAATTGTTGTTTATCTGTTTCGTTGATAGGAAGAAACTAAACGAAATCGATGCCATTATATATGGAATATAACATCGTTCAAATGCCCTGCTTCTCTGGATGGCGCGCATCTGAAATGTCCATATTTCCATGACTCTGGTATGCAAATCCGGCTGAATTTTACTGATGGCATGTTGGCTTTGAGGGCCGCTGTGATTTGCAGTTTATTGGCATAGCCCTGCGACTTCAGAAAACCTCACAAGAAAAAGTCTAACGGGGTCACATCGCACGATCTCTGTGGCCAGTTCACATCACCTCCACATGAGATGATCATGCCCTCGAATCGCTAGCGCAGAATTTTCAATGTGGCGTGAGCTGTGTGGCACATAGCGCTGTCCTCTTGAAACTACATGTCGTTGGTGTCCATATCATCCAATTCAGGCCAAAAGAAGTTGGTAATCATCGACCTATAGCGCTCGCCATTGACGGTGATGGACTGGCCAACGTCGTTCTCAAAGCAATATGGACCGATGACGCCGCCAGCCCAAAATCCACACCAAAAGTAGCTTTTTTGGTATGCATTGGACGCTCTAGGATCTCATGTGGATTGTTTGTTTATGTAGCCATCCATCCAAAAATGGGCCTCCTCGCTGAAGATGATTTTTCGATGAAAATTAGGGTCAGTTTCCAATTGCTCCAGAGCCCATTCAGCGAGCACACGTCGTTATCTATGGTCGTTTACCTTCAGCTTCTAGGACAGTTGAATTTTGTACGCATTGTACGCGACGCAAGTCACGACGCGAAATTCACCAAGTTGTCTTCTGCGAAAGACTGAGATGTTGTAAGCGACGCGAAATCGACTGCCTCGGATTTCTTGCACAAGGACAGCGGCGATGTTTTAGGCAGATCTTGTGTTTCGTCGACATATGGGTGTTGGTTTGCTGAACCAATGGACTCAAATTTATTCACCACTCTGCGAATAGCCCTCTCGGTAGGATGATTATGGCGACCGTAAAATGGGCGAAGCGCGAGGAACGTTGCCCGAACAGAACACCAATTTTGATAAAACAATTTTATCATTTGCACGTGTTGTTGAACGCTGTGTCCGACAGTGGTAATTTGGCAAAACAGACTGAATAAATGGCTGATAATTTGACAGATGTAGCTTCAACAATATGGCCGCTATCAACTGTCAAAGTCCGGAAGTCCCTATTGGAAGACCCTGTATTCATAAAATTAAAGAATAAATTTTACAATACTAGATTTTAGTTTTATTTTCCACAATGAAGGTTTCTCGAATTGCTTGAACTGAGATGTACTCGTAGCGTTAGGTATTTTATTTTCTGGATCGACTATTTTTTTTAATAATTCGCTCCTGCGGATCAGAACTAGCTTAGACTTCGATGAAAATTTTTCTGAAAGTGTTGTCTGTTATAATGTTTGGGGTCCATTCTCTTAAGTATTTCTGAAAAGTCTAAAGTTTTTTGTTATGTTGCCAAAACTGGCTAAACTGCAAAATAGGATAGCATATCTCTCAAGAATATATGAGGAATGCTGATCGTACCGCAAACAGCAACGGGCAGTAAAATTTCAGAACCCCCGTAAACCAAAATCAATGCGAACGCTATAGCAAAAGCTCAAGAGCATCATTTGCTACAGATCAAACTATTTTCAAATCATAAATTGGGATTGGTGCAGTAATCTTTTTTTTTGAATTTTCTTATGTCAATTTGGTTTGAAACAT
The DNA here is from genome assembly GCA_963966105.1 of Volucella zonaria. Classification (NCBI taxonomy): domain Eukaryota; kingdom Metazoa; phylum Arthropoda; class Insecta; order Diptera; family Syrphidae; genus Volucella; species Volucella zonaria. The sequence goes on along the minus strand of OZ014530.1, from coordinate 291,864,595 downwards.
TTAAAATCGTAATCTAGACCCAAGGCCAGTCAAACGAACGACTTTCCGGTAGAAACAAACTGGTGATGAAAATCTTATTTAATTTCACTTTTTCCATTTAAATTTTATATCATCACTTTTTATTGGTCATCGAATATAAATGCCGTCCTTGACTTTTCTTTTGCCTCACTTTTACAACTAAGTGAAGAAGGACAATCTTAACCGACCAGATTTAAAATCCACTCGGAAATATTTTCCTCAAATAGGACTTCATGGAATTTTTTTTCCAGCAGACCAACGCTACTGGCAACCATATTCAGTTCATACATCATTCAAAATGTCAAGGACTATGTATGTTCTTTGACAGGTTTTGTACGAATCCTAGTACCCGAGGATAGTACCCTGCACATATACGGCATTTGTTCATACACGTATATGGATATCGTTTTAATGTCGGGTATCTTTGTATTTTTTATTTTATTTTTTTAAATCCACCCCATGCATAAGTGGTAGTAAATTGAAAAAAACCGAAAACGGTGGGAAAATCATTCTTCGTTGAGCTCTCGAGTTGGGGTGGAGGGGAAAATCACCACGAACATTTCAAGTGCTGGCAGAGCTTAAATGGAATGATATGATAAAAGCTCATTTTAGATTCACGCATCTGTGCACATAAGCATGCTGCGCTGCATTTGAATTTTTGAATTTTTTTTTTTAAGAGTTCAGTAGATTCAGGTGCGTGCTGAAAACAGATTTCTCACAAAGGCGCTAAAGTTGTAGGGCGCATTTTGAAGAGCATTTGCGAAGTTTTCCCTTATGAAACTAAATCTTCTTAAGTTTGTGCTTATAAATGAAGAAGGGGTTCATACAGTTTTGTGGGTAAGAATAAATGCAGGAACCTGCGTATACATACGAGTACATACACAGTCAATAAAATCATATTCAGTATAGTGCTCATAAGTACATACCATACGTTGCGTCATATTTATAATGCGAATTCAAGGCTTAAAGACTTCAACACTTTATCGAGTTATTTGAAATTGTACCGCGGTGTGTGGTTTCGTAATAGCTCGTTGGTAAATCACTTGAAATAATTATTTGTATTCAATAATTATCCGTTAAAATATGTAACTCATACAAGAACATCCTATACTACATATTTTTTACACGTATCTGTTCAGAAGCAATGAACCGCTTGTGAAAATGGCCTAATTTATGGACCTTAGGATTATTGTTTGATCACTTCATTAACGAGGTCAAGAGTCTGCTGATGATTTGCATCATTTTGAAATAGCATAATTACTCTGCCCTAGGCCACAAGTTTGAACATCGGATGGAACTTGATCCTTTATTGCTTTTAGACTTTCCGATGACCTTCGTTGAACATGGCAAAACCAGCTGATTTGCTCAGCCTAAAGTTCCTCCTCTATCGATTTCTTAATGTGAACATTTTCAGAAATGCGAGTATATTTTTCATTAGATCACCTTATATTTCACTCTTTAATATTTGTATCTGTTACAAAGTACTGTGGGGTTTTCACTGCGAAATCATTATTGCACAGCCAAAGATGCCAGAAGTTTCCGAGTTCGGAAAAGTCTTAAGGCAGATATTCGTGATCCACTATCTTCTAGCACATTTATATGTACGCGTCGAAAAATTTCAATGCAGAATTGCCTTTGAGTGACCGTAGAAAAGAACAGAATTCATTTTGGACTTACAAGCGTGCTACTTCAGTAGAAAATCTTTTATGTCATATAGAGCATCCTTTCAAAGTTTTTATTCAAACTAGTTTTTTACTTCAGGGCAACAATCAAATTTTTAGTGAAGTGCTGCCTTACCCCCAGTCGTGGTCCGCGGTAACTGCATGAGTAAACCTTTACTCTAAAATAAGGACATGCTCGGCCAGTAACATGCTACGCCGTCATAGGGCTCACAACCTTATACGGAAGATATTATAAGGATAAGACGAACCAACTAACGGCTTCGGATAAAAATGGATTCACTGTTGACAATCCCTGCAAACATTTAAACGACAATGACCTTCGGATCTGCACGAGAAATGTTCGGACCCTTAACAGGCCAAGTGCTGGCGAGCAGTTAACAGAGTTCCTTGACTGCTACCATGCCGATATCAGCGCCATCCAGAAAGTGCGATGTGATGGGCCGGACATAAGGAGGATGAAAAATTGTGATGTAACATATACTAAGGTATCGCTATACGGAAAAGAAACAGCGATTATTCGGAAGCGGATTTTCCATATGCGGCGAACTTAGGTAAGAAGCTACAGAAACATGAGCGAGCGTCTTATAACAATCCTCATTAAGGCTAAATTCGTAAACATAAGCCTAATATGCACCCATGCTCCTACGGAAGACCAGAAAGATGCCGCCAAAGAATATTTCTACGATAGCCTACACGACTTGGGCTTATTGACATTGAACGAAATATTACTATAGCAAGCACACGCTTTCCTAATCTCAATATACATAAGGGTACATGGCGGTCTCCGAATCAATAGCTAAATGAAACTGTTCGCATTGCGTTAGACGTAAGGCATACCTCCTGTATTCTGGATGTCCGAATAATCCGGGCAGCCAACATTGACACGGATCCACCACCTTGCTGTAGCCAGGATACGAATGCGGATTTCTCAAGCGCCACAACAAAGAAAAATATATAATGTAGAAAAGCTGCAATCGAAAGAAACCCAGCATCAAGTACAGAAGTTCTGTGGCAACGCTTCCAACATGCCATCAGAAGCTCTGCAACTGATATGCTGTATTTCACCCGACCATCACCAAGAAATCCCTGGCATAATGAAGAATGCCGGCAAACACATGCAGGGCTGCAATGAAGGACGAACTCCGCTAGTGAGATCTGCAAACAGAAGTGATAGGAAGAATATCCGTTTCTCGAGAAGAGGAGGAAAGAACACGAGAAGCGTGCGATCGAAAATATTGAGAGGTTATACTTTTACCAATAGGTAAGAAGAACTTATCAAGGTGAGAAGATCCGTACAGAAGCCTGTATAGTTGAAAGAGGAAACTGTGTAGTAGAATCATAGTCCCTTCTGAGGGTATGCCAAAGCTTTTTCTGCAAACTGTATTACGGCGAGGAAGTCCAGCTCCCGCCGTCAGGCAGGATAGACTATTCAACTTAGACCATAATACTCAAAGCTTACATCTACCTAACCAAAATGAAGTAGGGATTGTAATATCTAAGCAGAAATCCAACAGAGCATCTGGACCTGACGGCTAATAGGCCATGGTATTGAAGCGGCTGGAAATGACTTAGCGGAAAGCAGACTCCAATTCATTTCTCAGATTTGGCTATCGTATGCTCGCACGCAAGATCTTATCTACCGTATTGTGTGATCTTCCGAAACCTTCCCTCAATAATCTTGTTGGCCCCTATCAGTGCGTTTTCAGACCAGCAGAGTCTACAATTGACCAGATCATCTCACTCCTGCAGATCCTGTAAAAAACTCAAGAAGTCCAAATCGACATCTACCATATGTTCAGTAATTTCAAGGCCGCATATGACAGCATTTACAGAGATGAGTTATATAGAGCCACGTCTTGTTTTCGTCCGTCTCGTGTAGAAAAACGATGGAGAACCCTCGCTCCTCCGTTAAAGTCGGAAACGATTTAACCAAGAGCTTTGATATCAAACACGCTTTTAGGCAAGTTGACGCGCTGTCATGTGACTTATATTACATCATACTTGAAAGAATTGTGCAGAATTTAGAAGCGAACACCGGATTCACAATCTGTTCAAAAGTTTTTTCAACTACTAGCGTAGTCGATGATATCAACATAATTGGGAGAACTTAGCGAGTTGTCGTCGGTCCGTGCTCTAGTATTGACACTGAAGCTGCCCAAATGTGTTTAGTATATGCTGTCATCAGGAAGGGACACACAATATCGATGAAATGGAAAGAATATCACAGTGGACAGCTATACATAATTTCGAGGTAGTAAAAGACGCTATGCTATAAATCCTGCCAGAATACTCACTGTATTCGCTGTTTCTTTGGGCTAAGAAGACAAGTCGCCTACACCGAGAAACTGAGAAAACTCTTTATAAAACCTTGTTTATCCTCATGGCACTGAAGCATGAACTCTATCGAAAGCGAATGAAAATATCCTCGGTTGTTTCAGGAGAAAAATCCTTCGAAAAATATTCGGTCCTGTTTGTGTTGACGGGCTTTGGAGGAAAAGATTCAACGACGAACTATACGAGCTGTACAACAGCGTCACCTAGTGAGGAAACTACGCATCTGTTACCTAAGATGGCTATAAAATTTAGAGGGAATGGACACCAATGCTCCGGCACACAGAGTCTTCGAATCTAACTCGGGAAAAATTGCGCGATAGGTGTCGGCCACTGCAGTATATAGTGAAATGCGCTTCTTATTTAACAAAAAAAATTGTTAAATAAACTAAAGCACCTGATTTACACTAGTTGATGGGATATACCATATATTGTATATCTTCTCCTACTGAGTTTCTTGTTTCAAGCTCCCTTTCTTCATAACAGTCTTCGTATTCGCAGTTGGATTCCCCGACATGTTTGCTGATGTCCTCACAGATGGGAAGCGTTTCGTCCCTTAAAGTTCTATTTAAAAACTCATCAAAAACTAACCAAGGTAACATATTTCGCTCTCGTACTTATTAAGCTCCAAGTTTCATTTTAAATGATTATGACCATTAATGGGTCGCTAATTTTTGATACACGTAAGATATTATCTAGGAGTTCAGCTGATTAGAAGACAGTACTGTATTCTTATATTAATCTGTTCTATAAGAATACATTTCCCATGGACTTGTTTGCAAGCTCAATTGGCGATTTCTTTCACCAGCATATTGATTTTTTCCTTGCGGTAATACGTCTCCCAGTTCGAAGCGCATACTTTTTACAGTATCGACGTTTCAGCTGCGATGTGTTGTCGTTTTTTTGAAGCATCACATTATTTTTGAGTTACATGACAGTCTTTATTTGCAGCGACCTTGAAACGAGGCATAAGCCTCCTATTGTTGACACTTATGGAACATATTTGCAACATGAGCATTTTCTGCTTCATCCACTTAATACAACAAAACGGACAATAATTAACAGTTAGGAGTGTAGTGCAATCCTGTGGTGGGGCTTCCTCCTGTCAAAAAAAACCATGATTATTATTCCTTTCAAAATTAAAAAAAAATTACCTTCCGGGACAATGGACCATCTTTGCCTTCTTCGTCGGAACTTTTCAACGATTTTCTGAGTTATCGCGTCTGCTGAGTGGCCTGAGCTCTCCTCATCAAAAACAAATGTATGGGAACGTTTAAATTCGTTGAAGAACCATCTCACGGTTGGTTGGTCATTAGATGGTGAAGGGTCCCCATAGACAGCAACTTCGCTTTTATATCTGTGAAATCAAAACAAACAAAACAAACGAATGAATCGGACATTTTGTGTGGCGTCGTTTCAAAGATGGTAGTATTCAATGGTATGAGTAATACCAACTTTGTTTTAGCAAGGCAACCTGTCTTTAAAACGGGTCCACAATGATCGACCCTCGTATGATAATTTTTAGCTTCTTAGCCGCTGCATGCTTTTGAACATTAAAAACTTTGTAACATAGAGCTGTAACAGCTTATCGTTATGGCCATGTCTCGAAAACAAAAATTTCATGCCTCAAGCAACTTTTTGAAGTGATTGATCAATGATGATCCCAGGGAGATGTTGGGCTTTTTAAAACGAAGACTCCGATTGGCTACCCCGAGCAACAGAGTTAATCTCTATGGTTTGAGGTTTCAGGATTCGTTTCTGCGGAGTTTTATTCTTTGTACTTCTTTAATGTGCCAATTAGTTTGTGTTATATTTGAATGAAATATAATATCAGTGGCTCGCTTGGTTGTTACCAGAGCTGATGTTACGTCATCACCACATTACCGCGTGGTAATAAATAGGCAAGACGCAATCATTTCAAATACGAAAGTATGGGTATGCTTTGAACGTATTTCTAACCTTAGCTCCAAATTGACGTGACCACTGGTTCAATCCATAAGATGTATTGGATTGATTTTATTTAGTAACATGATGAGGCTGACAAGTTAGCTTTATAAATGCAATGGCGAAACGAATATCTGTAACTTTTATCAATACCCGGCTCAAATATCACATACTAGTATTAAAAAATAGAAGTACCAGCAAGTTCAAAACAGCCCAAAATTATCAACATACATGCGGCTTTGTGAGAGGTCAATATCAGACATATGTAGTTCAAAATTTACAAGAAATGATAGAGAAACATAGACGCTTCGAAAAAAGAGAGCATTCAGTAGAGTCTCCAGGGATATTATAAGAGTGATGCAGAGATCTTAAAAAAATAAAATAGACAGTGAGAATAAGAGGAGAATTCAGAATGAAAAAGTACACCCGTGTTTGAAATAAATTCCTTTCAAAAGCAATGTAAGATTTTCTATTCGTCGATGAAAGCACTTTCAGAAGTAACGTCATGACAATCCTTCAAGCAACTCTGAATAGTAATCACACATAGCACAACTTTGCTACTGGACACTCACTTTCCCGGTTGCTCCCTATTCGCAGCCAGTAACAACCCAAGCAGGTCTACTGCTACCGGGTACCAAAATTCATGGTCTGATTATAAGAGATAAACTGCTCTGGGAGTTATATAGCTCCAAATCATACAAGTCTGCAGATCAGGACGGTATAATACCTGCCCATTTACAGAGGTCCTCAGATATTATTCTATCTAGAAAATATTATGAGGACCTGTGTATAACTGATCCACATTCCACTGCCATGGAAAGAAGTCAATATAGTTTTCATTCCCAAAGCCGGAAAATGCTCTCATGTTGTCTCATCTTTACTTCCGAAAACACTAGGACGACTAATTGATATCCATATACGAGCTAAAATTGATCAAAGGCTTCTGTCAACTTCTCAACATGCCGACTGGAAGGGAAAGTCGATGGAAACGGTTCTGCATTCACTGACTAGTACCTTCGAATTATTCCTACAATATAGAGAGGTACACAATGACGCTTTCCTGGTCATAGAGGGTGCCTTTGATAACGTCAACACACCCGCAATAACGGCTGCGCTGGGGAGTTGATCAGTCTTATGCTAAACAGCAGGATAATCAACTCAAAATAGGTTGGGGCTTCTACTAACAGATGTGGCAGCAGAGGTACGGCACAAGGTGGTATCCTTTCTCCCCCTCTCTGGAACTTAGTGGTTAATGAACCATTGGAAACAAATGGGGCCTTCAATCTCAGCAAACTAAGAAGAGTCCAAAGAACAGCATGTCTATATATAAACGGAGCCCTAAGTTCTACTCCCTCCTCGGCACTGGATAATCTGTTTCACATGACACTTAATATCTTCAGCAGGCAAGTAGCTGCGACTACAACTATCCACATTAAAGCGACTACACAGTAGACAAATAATTTATTTGGCCACGTTAATATTCTTAATAATAAATTAGGAATCCTCGCAGAGAACATCGATTATACCATACCTGAACTTTGATTTGTCAAAGACTACCATGTAAGCTTCCCCTCTATTGTAGGTCCTTTTGGGAGGAAGACAAGTCAATCCACTTTTACACAGGTATACCAATCGCTGCGAGCAGATCATTATTAAAGGTGGATACTAATAAAAGAACAGTCATTGGTGGACTGTTGGACCTACATATCTAGCGACTAAACAGATCTAGTCAAAGTTGGATCTGAATCGCTCTAAGTGTTTGATCCTTCTGAATAGGAAACATCCCAGTGGCATCATAGGTGTCACCACTGGACACTGGCTTATAGGCAAGAATGCAAGAAGGCTTGGCGTCTTTTCAAATGATTTCTGTAGAAGCTGCATGGACGAGAGGGAGGAAGAGATAATACTCCACCTATTCTGTACGTATCCAACTCTCTCCCAAAGAAGAAAACTTCACCTAGGAGCTTTCTCCTACAACGAGTGATATCGTATTTTGGAGTACGTCCGAAAGCAGATTTGGTTCACGGTTGGAAGATGGAAAGGCGCAATATTACAGGCAATTTCACTACGGCACTGCTGGTGAAAATAGCAAACGAGTAAAGTAGGGACGGAGGCATTGTGTCGTCACCTATGACTTTAATCCCTAGGTTTAGAATTCTATCTAACAGGCGCAAATTTACCTTAGGAAACCAGACCGGATGTGAGGATTGCACGAATAAAAACTTTAACATTTCGCAACTTTTTTTTTGATGACATCGGGTACGTAGTCATTTCAGCGTATGTTGTAAATACCGAGAGTGGAAAGCTTTTTGGGTTCGAAAATGCAATTGCCATTCATGGATAATGGGTGTTAAAACTTCCCCTTCGCGACAGCAGAAGGGAAGCATTAATCTCTACTCTGTTGGTAGTTCCCCAACTAGTTATGCTGTTAGTATCGGAATTTCGGGAATTTAGAAGGCGGCTGTTCTCGTTCTGAAATCGAAGATCAGGGATGTGAGTCCAGAAATGATTATGAAAAACAGAGAGAACTGTTGATGGCAAAGGAATGCACTGGATTAAAAGTGACAGACAAAAGATCATTAATGAAGATTAAAACAGAGGTTGCATTGGAGGACATCAGCATTTATGTTATGGATATCAGACTTGAAACAATACAAGAAAACTTGAATTGAACGTTTCGAAATGTAATTTATAATCAACTGAAGAATAGGTTCATCGATCCCAAATGCACGTATTATCGACGAAAGAGCTTGTCACATGCCTTAAAAATAGCAAGCCCAACGGTCTTGCTTTCGCCAGATTGATATACGCTTAGTTCCGCTTTTCGGTGAGACAAGCCATCATATAACCAGTGAAGCTGTTGCTATGAAAACTCAACTGCCGGTCCTTGAGAAATTTTCATGTTTGCGATATCTTTTGAGCTGAGAGTTTATTAGCGTTTCCATGCCCTTGCGAAGAAGGGACGTAAGTAAGTACTATGACCGTAGGAGAGAATAGGAAAACATTCACCTTTCTTAGGGACGGGCTGGGCAAATCCTGTTTTCAACCTACTCCGAAAGAGTTCTAAAGAGTGAGATTGATGAAAAAGCTTAAGTGGTGGTGTTGCCACTGAAGAAGAATATCTCTTCCGTGATCTACGTTCATTTTACAATGGGCATGTACACCCAAGCCAATACTTAGAATTACCATTGATCGTTTTCACACAACACATCGAAGAACCTGTTGCTGCTTTTGATTGTAATATCATTGCATAGCACTTGAAGTGGTGTTCATGCTCTTTATGAAGGTTTTAGGGAAAGATCTTGATTTATCAGCTAACAATATTCACAGCTTGGGTAATAAATAAAGCCGCTTGACCATTGTGTGCGCCATTGGATGAATGTACTGAAGGCTAGATTGCTCTTGATCCTCTTTTTAACCACAATAATTTTTTCAACGATGAAACTCAATTTTGTTTGAGTGGCTATATCAACAAGCTAAATTGTAGTATTTGGAGTGAAGTAGCCAATATTGAGATGCCGTTTCATTAACAAAGCCACTGTTTGGTGTGCTTAAGGGGCTGGTGTAGTCATTGGCTTATATTTCTACTATAATAGTGCTGTCCGAAATGATACAGTCATTGGAGAATGCTATAGATCCACGATTACTGAATTTTTCGTTCCCCAATGAATGGCATTAATGCTCCACATAACACACAGCGCGCTCCTTACAATATTTTTGAAAGAACCATTCGATGAGCGCATAATTTCCCATAATGGCCCTGAATTGGCCTCCAAAATCATACGATTTAGAATATTTGGATTGTTTTCTGTGAGGATATGTTTAGTCGCTATTCTATGCCGATAAACCAAAGGCGATGTACGACTTGTAGATTTTATCCGTAGCAGTTATAGCATAGAAATGTTGCGGCTTTTTTGAATCACTTAAAACCTTTCGGTTTTCAACAGAATTTCCTGTCTAAAGGGGACCAAAATATTTGTGAATACGAAAACTACTTAGCCATTAGGACTAACTACAACCGTAGATTAATTGTGGGAAGGTCAGACAACCAAACGTTAACATTGTATGTACAATAGTAGCCAGGAGATGCCATATACTTCGGACAACCCTTAGTAATGCACATACGATTTTAGATTTTGATATTTCCGTCCAACAAAACCAACCTGCCTTCAAATTCCTACAGAGTTGCAGAAAGGACATTTTGCATCGTACCCAACTCAAAGTGTAGAGTAGAAATGTTGGAAAAAAAAAAGTAAAATTTCACTTGCCAGGATAATTGCTTAAAAGAGCAATGTTCTCTTTTCTCTGTTCCCTGTTTTCGGTTTTCTGTTCTCTAAAAAGCATACATGCCTGGATGGCATGAATGCTTATAAGGATACCTGTGCACATTTGCTTAAGTGTATTTCCACCAACTACCTTGGCTTAGATACGAGTATTTCTTCTTTTTTTTCACAACTCTTAGCAATTGCTGAAAAGTGATGTGATGTTGGGAGAACTGAAACTGAAGTTGAACGTGAAGAATTCTGTACGTTGATTCGTACACAGGTAACATGATGATGACGATGAGGATGATGATGGTGATGAATATATGTAGAGTATGGGACTTTGGCAAGTACCTACAATAGTTGTGTGTTTTTTTGAAAGTCATCGCCACTTTAGCGCTACAGCACTTCTGTCCTCATACAAATTGCTAGTGCTGGTAGAAAAGCTAAAGTTAGAATACAAATAAATTTAGATGCACTTTCTATGATAGTTTGTTGTGGTACCCGATAGTGGGTGTGCAGATACAAAGCCCAACCACAGGAGGTATAAACATGAGTTTTGAAGTGCGGTAATCGGTGCGGTTATGCGTATTCGCTACATACTAACACCACAATAAACTGCGAATAGAAACCAATTACATTCAACACTAACTATAGTGGAATAGTATAGCAAAAAGACAAAAAAATGGAAAGAATATTTTTTAATTGGTCCTTGGTATGGATCTGAAAATAGGCAAGACGAATTTAGATAATGGATACTGCCTTGTACATTGTACACACCACACTTGGTTCAAAAGTTGGAAATTATATAGGGTCAGCCAACAAGAGGTGCCATTTTAAATCAGTAAGAGAATGCTAACATTTTTAATAAAAGTGGTGATATTTTTTTTCAAATCTAAATAACAAACTCTGGGTCTAGCAATGGAATACAATATCTGCCTAATGTTTGCCTCGGCTCTGCCTAAAAAGAGTCCTTCTCTTAATAACATTTTTCATCACGTTTTCGCATAATCGTGGTAGTGATATTTTCGCTAAATCGCACGACCACGGCGGCCAATTGAAGTCTCCATTTCCAGAAATAACGTTTATTTTGAAAAACCTGACACGTAGTAGAGCCATTGTTTCACCAGCTGTGCAAAATGTTTCGCGGTCCTGCTGAAGACAATTGCTCTCCACATATAGCATCAATATCAGGCAGAAAAAAGTCAGCCTAGATTTTGTTCATTCATTTCCAGCACCCAATTAGCGAAAGTACGGCACTATACGTGGTCTGATATGTCAGCAGGACTTTATGAGTATCTAGGTCAAGAGCTTTATGCAAAATGCGGTGCTAAGTATTTGCGGATACGCTCAATTGCTATGATCACTCTAGATGGACAAACTTGAATTTTCAGTAGCGCTCTCTCCTACGGCGGCGATATATTTAGCTGAGCTTCCCGGACGAACGCTAAATGGAATTAAAATATCAGCCTGTCCGAGACGTTATAGCTGTACGAGAAGGCGATGCTGACCAATAGCGCTACGAACTTTATGAAAGGTTCCGCAATATTTTCAATATTTTTGTAGTGAATTTTCACTATTTCAACACATAGTGTATCAATCCCAGTTTTTACTTATCCAACCGAGTATGCGATATCGGATTCATTGTCACAACACATGTAGAAAGATATTGTGTTACTTATGCCTAGCACACTTCGGTGCTTAACAAAAGCATCTACATTCTTTGCTACTGATGCTCAACATAAAAGTCGCTGACCCTCTAAGACACGTTGGGAACCATTCGTTTGGTCTGCTTGCCATCTGCAATTATACTAAAGTAAAATCTACCGTCAATGGAAGCGCCGACCGAGAGCGCAGGCACCCGTAACGCAGGTTCGGGTGCACTCTCTATGAACTTTGTCTAGGAAGCTCATTAACAATCTCATTTTTCATTATTCCGTTGTGATCTGGGACATGAACAAGACTCAGTGAATTCAATCTTTCGGTTGCCTTACATTCTCGAAATAGCTTGGAAGTGACAAGACAGTTCAGTAAGGTTAAATGCAACTTGGCTACCACCAATTTTTTACAACATATTTGTGTATCCTAAGAATTGCATATATCTTCGCTTGGAAAGGTGTGAAATCCCCATCGCCGAGGGGAGATGATTTCGTTCTTTTGCAGTAACACATGCTTTGGGGACTTTGTATAGAGACGGAGTTAAAAGAGAGTCGGCGCACAAGATCATCAAAAGTATCAGTGATATGAATGTCACGAGGAGGAAGAAATAAGTGCGTTTAGAGCAGAGACAGGAGTTCAACCAAAAGGTCTCATGGAGCCGAGATTGAAGTGTTTTTTGAAGTTTGGTAAAAGCAACAGTTCAAGTATTTTTGTGAAGGCTTGTTTCAGGCAATTAAAATCGAGTAAGTGGTTGCCTGTAATACAACAACAAGTCCAATTGCACTAATAACTTAGTCTCCCCATTAAATGTTGGATGTCACCCATGGAGCGAAATATCCACTGAGCCCAAAAATCTTTCTTTCTCTCTCTGCCGCATTTTTCCAAAAACTTAACACATACTCAGACACTTTAAGTGTAGTCATACCCACTTGAGTGCTAAGTTATATGTTACTATGTCTTCCTCTTCACGACCAGAAAGAAGTTCATCATCCAGGACAAGAAGCTAATTGTTCGTCCTTGGTGAGAGAAACAGATGGTGATGCCTTTAACCACTAGTCGTAGCTTCCCCTTTCTTGTAAAGAAAACCAATCTTCGATCAACTCTAGAGCTACCTGCGTCTTAGAGAAGACAGTCACTAGGAATGATCCAACATTCACTAGCATATGCTTTAGCGTAGACATGAGAGCTACTGGAAGCGTGAAGCAGTGAGTAGACCAAAATGCACCATTCCAGTGCAGGTAGAATGCTAGAAGCTGTCAGTATTCGTAATCTCTGTCCTATTCATTGCATTGCATTAAACTAAATACACTATTGTTGGTTTTCGGCTACTTCGTAGTAAGAGAATATACGAGTATGATTCTTCCTCTTTCTTATGTATATAACTTCTACAGAAGAAGTTGAAGGTGCCGCCTATCTTCCTGATAATTCTTCCAATTAAGTAGGCTGTGAGGCCTTTTACCTACCTATTTGTAGTAGATTTATAGGAGCCTTTTCGCTCATTTCCGCCATGTTAGTAGTGACACAAGGTTTCATCCAATATTTGCTCACCCGAAGTCCAAAGACATAGACTGAGTTTCTACTTTCAGATATTGGGTCTAATTACTGGATCCTACAATTAATCTGTCAAACACACTGACAACTAACACTTAAAACAAAATTATAGCTGAGTACTTGCTTATGTAACTTACTTAGGTTGCGCTACTCTTCGGTGTGAACCTAGGCTTCTCCAGTTAGTCCGGCCTTTAGCTAATTCCCTCAAGTTACGCACTCCAAGTCGGTTGAGTTCCAAAGGAGAGGTGATGCTCCATGTTAGATTCGAAGACTTTCCGGGGCGGAGCACTGGTATCCATTCGCCCTACATGTCCTAGCTATCTCAGACGACTGATGCGCAGTTTTCTAACTAGGTCGATATTGCTGTTCAATTCGTATAGTTCGTCGTTGAACCTTCTCCTCAAAAACGGGACCAAATATTTTTCGAAGGATTTTTCTCTTAAAACGACTGAGGATATCTTCATCTACCTTCGATAGGGTCTATGATCCTGCAACATGTAGTAGAACTGGGATGATCAAGGTCATATATAGAGTCTCTTTACTTGTTTGGGAGAGCGCCTTACCAACCAATTGCCTTGTTATACCAATGAAACAGCGGTTAGCAAGAGAGATTTTTCATTTTATTTCTGCTGAGGTATTGTTGGCAGAATCTATAGCAGAGCCCGTTAGACAACATCCCTTACTACTTGAAAATTATAGCTGTCGACTGTGATGTTCTATCCTGTTTGTCGATGTTGTGTGTCGCTTCTTGTTGACAGCACATACTTGGCTTTGCCTTCGTTTACCGTTAAACTCATTTTGGCAGCTTCCGTTTCAACACTAGCGAACGCACTGACGACGACAGCTCACTGAGTTCTCCCAATTGTGTCGATGTCATCGGCGTTGGCTAGTAGTTGCACAGACTTTGGGAAGATTGTGCTTCCAGATTTCACTTGTGAATTCGGCATAATTCTTTCAAGTATGATATTAAAGAAGTCACGCGACAGCGAGTTACCTTTTTCGACATCAAAGGTCTCGGTTAAATCGTTAGCGATAGAGACCAATCAGTAGTTGGCAAAGGGTTTCAGACGTTCACAGAATATAGCAGATAAGATCTTGTATCCGATTTTGAGGAGGTTTACATCTCTATAGTTGAATGAGTCTCCCTTTTTGTGGATCGGAAAAACGATACTTAGATTCCATTTTCCCAGCATATACTCTTCTAACCACACCTGAGATATGAGTTGGCGTATGCTCTCCACAAAATCATTTCTTGAAGCTTTGAATACCTTGGCCAGTAAACCGTCGGATATATCTGATTTATTGGGTTTTATCATATATATTGCTATCCTTACTTTGATTTGGTCATATGGACGAAAGTTTCGGCTATCATCGCCTAAGTTGAATGGTTTATTGACTATTCTATCTAACGGCGGCATTAAGGGCTTCTTCGCCGTTACACAGTATGCAGAAAAATTTTTTCCATATTCTGAGTACCAACTGTGACTCCGCTTTCATCTCTATGGGATTTTGTACAAGTTTTCTTGCCTTGACACATTTTCTTTAACAATTGAGAAAACTTCCGTATGTTATTTCTGGAACACAACCTCTTAATATCTTCGATAGCGCGCTTCTCATGCTCCTCTCTCTCCCGTCTCTTATGCTCGTAGACCTCATGAGCAGCTCTCGTCCTTCGTTGCAGCGCCGCTTTGTAGGCTACTTGTTTAACTGCAGGCGTTTTCCGGCATTCTTTATCAAACCAGGGCTTTCTTAATGGTTGTCGGGTGAAACCCAGCACATCAGTTGCGACGTCTCTGATGGCACGTTGGGAGCGTTCCCGCTTTTCTTCGGTACGTAATGCCGGGGGCATTGTGTATACTGAGATGAGGAAACTGTCTGATTGCTATAGTAATATTTCATCCCGCCGCAAAGCCAAGAAGCCTTAATCCGTTGCCAAATATGATGTCGTATAGGTTATTCTTACCAACTCTCCCAGAAAAATATGTTCTTCATTCCTATATTGGCATCATACTTCGGACATTGGTCTTATAGAGAAGCACGTACAAATATTCTTGGATGGCGTCGTCCTTATTTTTCCTGTGAGAATTTGCGCATATTAAGCTTATGTTAGCGAATTTAGCCTTGATGTGGATTGTCATATGCTTATAAATCGAATATAATCCTAATCCCATTTGGCCGCAACAATCTGTAGCAATTTACCAAACCGTATAAAGCTCGAAGAATTAGGCTCTAACATGTCTCAAACTTATTATCATAGATAAACTGAGGAGTAAAGATTTTGCGGTTCCTAAAGACGACCGTACCGGACAAAGCCTAACTACATCTTTGATTTAATTGCAACAAGCTATACTACTGAGGGGGATATTGAGTCGTAAGGAATTCTGAGAGCTACAGTAAGCAGCATCACTTTAGATATTACTCCACGTTAGAAAAACTATCGTCTGCCTTTCAAGCGAAGATATCAGTAATCCTAGTGGTAACGAACTATATTGTGAAGAATCGGTGGAGATGCAAGGCATTTTTCTCTATAAGAATGCGCTTAAAGCCTTATTGAATCTCATAACTTATAAGAAAATTAAAGAAAAGACTAAATTCACTGAGTCTTGTTTGGGTTCTAATTCACAATGTGATCACGGGAAAAGAAATCGCCGATTATCTTGCTAGGCATGTTTCAGAGGAAAGTTTTTCAGATGGTACCACTCTTCAGAGTACCGGCAGACCAATCGAATGCGTCCTGGCGCCTCCAAGAAGTCAGTAATTAATTTGCTGTCCCTCAATAGCAAATATTGCAGGCTACTTACTGTCGTCATGAGAGAGCACTAAGCTTTTGCTAAGGACTTAAGTTTGCTGGGCATAAGTGACAGAACATTCTGCCAGCACTATTTATTTGAGGGTACGGCCTACGCCCGCATCAGGCTGTAGGTACTCGGGGATGATTTTATGGGTGTTGGTACTCGTATTATGGGCATTCTATTATGTAAGCGCTTACTCATCTTACTTGGAAACATTAAGAGATTTTAGTAAAAGGAACGTACAACAAGTATAATGGACTAGTTCTTTGCCTGAGTGCTCACAAAAACCATCATAAATGCAACATTTGGTACAAAATAACATTAAACTATCTAGATCATTTCTAAGCCCAAATGAAACCTATGCCAAATGTAGGCTATAATCCCAGAAAGTCCCTAAAAATGCCATAAAACAGGGATTTGTTGATCAGAACAATCAATAAGAAAGGAAACCAACGTAGTGTGTGCTATCTCTGAGCAGTGACAAAAGCCAATACAGCTGAATTAGGCTGTTACCAAAAAAAAAAGAACAAACAGAAAGTAACCTTGAACACATTAAAAGCTTTCGTATACTTTGTTCAATTTCAAAAACGACCGGATAGCAGAAGTGAGCATAATGTTTCATTGGCTTGTCCGGTACATTTTCATTTAAATATTTTACCAGAAAAGCCAAAGAAATACTACAAGCCCACCCAAAAGCAATGAAGACCTTTTTGGCTTTAACAAAGTCTTACATGACACGAGGAAATTCAAAATTCAAATCTGGAAAAGGATAGTCTTTGGCATCAAACGAAACGATGATGATGATTGATGTAAGGCTGCAAATTGTGAAATTTCACAGAAAAAGAAATTATTCTTAATCAATCAAATTTTCAAAATTCATCGTGTATGCTGATTTCCATATTTTCAAATGTGACAAGAATAATATCCTTAAAACCCGAAATTTCCTTTGAAATAGTAAACTAATTCAAATTTATGGAAAAGATATTTAGCAAACAAAACAGAACGTCAATGTGAGTTAGTAAATATCACTTTTCCTAAATCCTATTCATCCCTTAACTCGGTTAACATTTTCATTATATTATATCTAAGCATCCTCTCAAATGCATATTTGTTCAAATATACCACAAACCAAATGAATCCTTAATACCAAACTGTCATCGATCAGTTTGTCCTGTAACAAAGTCCAAGTCTAACAGACAGAAACCTGTGCTCGAATCTCTTGTAATTTAAAGTCTTTAATGGCAAATCGCACTTTGAATTCGTATGTACTCGTATATTATACTCGTATACGAAAGACTCTCTATTTATATGTCTTCCTGTAAGTCTGCAGTAAAAATCTTTGTCGACAGTCATAGAAAAGGAGTTTCAGGATATTTTGTGATTATTTTCAAAATTCATGCAATATAATCGCATACATATTCGTACATTTGCAAATGGTTTAAATAGAAACTCTATGCTATATTTATTGTGTTCATTCATTCATTCACTAATTTTGTACTTGTTTTGTGTCTATCCCTAGGGTATGCCTGTTACTCAAAATGTTTCCTGGGGAGTAATCATTTCAACAAGATCCTTGGTCCTTCAGAGAGTCGCTCGTTTACATGCTGGACTCTATGCATGTTCAGCTGCCAACGATAGAGGGGAAACACAAAGTGCCTTAGTCAATTTACGAATAAGATGTAAGTATCCAAAATGGTATCATATATGCACCTAATGCTCAAACATATACATCCAAACATAGCCATATAGACACGCCAAAGAATATACATAGACAAAATAACTCAATGTACAGAGAACATGTTTTAAGTTGGTGATAACCTCTTATTTCTAAACAGAATTAAGCTCCTTGCATACACGTGACCATATAGCCAGACAGGCCCTTGGAAGTCCTTAGTCGTAGTCATAGCCATCCACCACCATTGCCTCTGCCTCATTCTAGAGCCCTATAAATCTATGTACAAGTACACCTTCACATGATTTAATTACGACTTAAATATAATACTCTGACTCCTTGCTCAGTTCTTAGTTTTGAGATACTACTCGCATATCGAAAAAGGACAGCCCTTAGCGACGACATCAGCAGGAAACAGATATGTATGAGTAGGTTTGCTTCTATAGGACAACAGACGAAAATAACCAACGTATGTCCTGTGCCCATGCAGTGTTTAATCTGCTCTTTGACAGTAGACCGATACAGTGCCTGTTATGGCTGGCACCTGCAAGCTGGAACTCCAAAATTATTATGGTATTTATTACTTTTATGTTTCCTGATTCCCGGGCGGTTTGCAGGGATTTTTCGAAGCAACACACACACATATTCGATGGTATGTCTGCCATAAGTAAAACCATCTGATACTGAAAGAAAGAAAACCAAAAAGGATATGAAACCCTTACATATAACATACGAGTAAGTGTAGGAAAAGCCAAACCAAATAAAGGGGAGGATAGATGTTTTGATGACGGCTCACATCCTTGTTCGTTGTTTTTGCTGTGATGTTGGATGAGTTTTCTGGCTAATTAGACCTACAAAAGCGTTTCTATTTTATTTTTTCTTTGTTTTTTTTTTTTTTTTGTTTTTTGTGTTCTTCTCTATTTTGATTTGTTGTATTTGTTTGTTTGTGTTGTTGGCGACTACAAATAAACACTCGACTGAAACATACTCTCATATCCTTGACATTAGTCCTAAAACGTCTGAAGATATTTTCTTCTTTCGTTTTTGGCTAAATGGATAAATGTATACGACATGGCTTCAGGGTCGGTTTGGAAACGATGTTGAAATTTGTGTGAACCCTTAGTAAATTGTCAGAAACTGGCTTTTATTGTAGATACGAGTACATAGTAATGATGAGCTTCTGTAGATTTTCTGACAAGTAACAAAAGAATAGAATTGCACTCCAGAGAGGCTGTTAGGATTGAATACGAGTATAATCCAGACTTTTGATCAAAGGGAGCGGTAAATTTAATTAAGAGGATTTATTCTGTACAGAACTTCGCTGTGCCGGGGTTTTCGGTCTTTTGAAGTTGGTAGAAAATGTTTCTGGACGTGAAATTAATTTTTTCAAAGTTGAAAGGACAGCAACAAGGTCCGGTGGCATTTTAAGAGATTATGATACAAATATCCTATTAACACTTGAAAATAATAGGAAAGAAATAATTGTGCATATTGTACCAATGAGCTGTTAATTAATGCCGTTAACTAATTAATTAATGTCGTTAAATTTGCTAAGTAGATACCTTCCCTATTAAGTCCATCGGCTACTATTCCAGTGTTCGGGGTTCAATTCAGCGGTTCCTTTCAACGGGCAATGGCAAATCTTCGAAATTGAAAGCTTTCATCTATGAAAAGTCACACAAAATAACTATCATGGATAAACAGCACAGTGAGTGAAGAGACGTGGCCATAGACCAATTCGGCACGTCGTACCAGAAATTTATTTATTTTTTCTGAACTTCTCTTTGTGTTTTCTTCAAGTGTTGGCCTGTCTATTAGAACCTTAGTTTCTTTGCCGCGCTTATTTCTCCCTTCTTTTTCATGTATATTTTATAAAAGTTGGAAATCATCATCGACAGTTGGCATACATTTTTATGTTCTAAAGCCTACTCAATGAGTACAACTGTGCCGGATTTTGCTTATTACATGTGGAATGATAGATTGTACTCATCCTTCAAGCCTTAATGATGTGATAAGCTCTATAGCCAGAGATAGGTTCTTCGCAAGAAAAGTGGAAACTTTAGAATTGGCCCAGAGAATGCCAACATTAACGTTAATCTAGCGACAAGCAAAACGATTTGGCAGTATGGTCCTGGAAAGTCAGAACAGTATACGCTGCAGACCTAGTCAGAAGCTTAAGAATATCACACGGAATATGAAAAAACATTACTTCAATTGTAAAAGAATGAGTGCGATGTAAGTATATTGAATTTGTCACTCAAAATACAAGATGGCGCAAAATTAATCATCCAATTTTGTTTTTGAATTACTTTTTTACTAAATAAAAAAAAAATGGTTTTAAGTAATGGAAATCTTTACTTAGACTTTAACAATTGTTTCTGTTAAGTGGAAAAGAAGATGTCCGCCAAGGGGCTGCCGCCAGTGTTGATACATTTCATGACTTTGCGCAAGATTTCCGATGATAACTGTTCGCATTTCTGTGGAAAATTCTCCTTAAGGGCTGCGATTGTCTGAGACTTGTTGGCATAAACCCGCGACTTCAATTAGCCCCAAAGAAAGAAGTCTGGGATGGTTAAATAGGGCGATCTTTCTGGCCATGCCAAATTGCCAAAACGGGAGATTACGCGACCAGGAAACGCTTCCTTCACAATATCGCTAGCTCCGAACTGTGAAAGCGCCAACTAAATCGATTCACGCAAGATATTTTCCAGCAGATAATGCGCAAACGTTGAAATGGGTAAATAAAAGAGGAAGCCGAAACAAATCACTCGAGCATCAACTACCTACGACAAGGAATGCATAAGAAGCTGTTGCAAATAGCAATCAGTAGAATGTAGAATAAGTAGAGTTACAAAAGATGTGAGGTGAAAAAAGAAAAAATCGTTTGCAGTTTCCCAACCCAGTGGTATCAAAAGGACAGGTAGAAAGCGGATAAGGAGCGCGCGATGTTCAAAATAGTGAGGGAAGAATTGTCGCCAAACCCTAAGCAATTATAACTGCAGAATGGGGCAAAAGTAATGTCATAATGTGAGTGAGCCATAATTTTTGCAAATGGCGTCGGGTGCCATTCATGTTGTAGGCAGATAAAGAATTAGTTGACAATAAGCAATGAAGCGATATACTACTTACCGACCAACTTCCGGTCTGTTGTTTTAACGCAGGGTTAAATACCATTTAAGACGATATGTGGATAAACAAAATTTTGCATTTCTGGGGAACGGAAAATCCACATGAAATGCATGGAGAGCCATTGCATACCCTCAAAGTGACTGTTTGTGATTGGCCCTTACTTTTTTGAGGACGCCGACAGCACCACCGTATCTGTAAGTGGTTAGCGCTACAGAGAGATGTTAAAGAACTTTTTTTCCCGAAAATTGCGGGAAACAACAATTTCGAGTATTGTTGGTTCCAGCAGGACGGAGCAACCGCTCACACAGCTCGGCCAGCGATGGAGATCTTGAATTACCAATTTCCAGACCGTGTGATCTCCCGTTTTAGCGATCTGACAGCGCCAGACTTTATCCTTTGGGGCTTTTTGAAATCTCGCGTTTTCCACAACAAACCATAAACCTTACAAGTTTTGAAAGCCAACATTAAAGGAGAAATTACCAATTTGGAGCCAGAAGTTTTGCGAGCAACAATTCAAAATGCCGTAAAATGAGCACAAATGTGCACCAACTCATTTGACCGATATCATTTCTTCAACTTAATGCTATCAATTTTACACCTACAGATATACTTCTTGTGGAAACGGAGCCTAACTTTTTACACTTCTAACAAAATGGCAGCCAATTCACATTATGACATTAATTTTGCCCAAGAATTAGTTCTCATCTAAAATAAAAAGACTGAAGAACAACACAGGCATAAAATGGACTAAATCTATATTTTTCAAATCTGACCAGCTACCTGGGTACGCCGATATGTTGATATCGTCATCATCAGCCATTCCTATCGATTTACTACTGAAAATTGTATGCCCATTGAAGGACAAGCCGGAGAGTAGAAAGCAGGATATTTATAAAGTCAACAAATAACAGGCTGGTGTACATGCAATATTTGATAACCTAAGGCCTACGGAGAAACCGACTATGACTTCCAAATTCATATCTGGAAGTCGCAAAATCATGCTGCAATAAACTTTAATTAAGCCAGTCTTGCTGTGTGAAGCTGTAAAAGGAAGCCAGTGAAATAATCCTTAGTCCTGTGGTCAGCTGTAGGCGTAGCTGGTTAAGACCTCTCAGTTCCATTACATACGCCATTCTTGCTTGAATTTTCCTACGATATTTCTGTCCTATTGAGGCAGTCAGTTAGTGACCACTTTTTGTTCTTTCTTTGAAATCAAGAATACAACCGCTCTGAGCTTGGTATGTGCAACCCAACCCATTTTGCCTGTGTATAGCAGCATTAAACAATAAATTGTAAGAAATGTCATAGCCATCTCGATCAACTTTTCCAACCACACCGATTTCGCTGTACAGCTTCAAGATTCCGCTGTTAAATCTCTTTTTTTCAAGCTCATCAACACAAATGGGATGAAAAATCTTGCATTCAGAATAGCCAAAGATATCTTAATTCACCTTCGCTAACGTCCATACCTCAGATATTCTGATATTTTCCATAATAGCGAAGCAGAAGCAGACGTTTTGTCAATTTTGTTGATGTTGTGATTTTTTTTGATGAAGCCGTCAATAGGAACAAAACCTGGTATATGATTTTGCTCTCAATCCTAGTTTAACCCATTTCTACGAATATTTTTTCAATGCTTGCCAACGCACCAGTGACAGCTCTTTGTATTCTGCTCATCATATCATTGCATATGGAACATATGGAAGTGTTCATGTGTCGGATGACAGGGCATCACCATGGCTAAAACCTTTTTTAAGAACAAAAGTTAGGAGTGAGATTGCTCCGGACTTTTATGAAACAGCTAGAGTTATTCATCACTATTCTATATAGACATGGCTTTGGCTTTGGCTCTGGCTCATTATACGGGCAGATCAATAAGTCCGTGACTTTTGGATTAAAACACAGATTTTTTGATAAAAAAATAATTTTATTTTTCAACGTAGTCTCCCTTGAGCTCTATACATTTTGTCCAACGCTTCTCCAATTTTTTTATCCCTTCCAAAAAAAATGATTTGTCGAGGTCCTCAAAATAGGCCTTTGTTTGCGAGATGACTTCATCATTGGAGTCAAATCTTTTTCCACCAAGCCATTTCTTCAGGTTTGGGAACAAGAAGTAGTCGCTCGGAGCCAAATCTGGAGAATAGGGTGGATGAGGGAGCAATTCATAGCCCAATTCATGGATTTTTGCCATGGCAACTGCACATGTGTGCACCCTTGCATTGTCTTGGTGGAAAAGAACTTTTTTCTTGGCCAAATGAGGTCGTTTTTTTTTCAAATCGTCATTGAATCGGTCCAATAAGTTGGCATATTATTCCCCATTGATTGTTCTTCCCTTTTGAAGGTAGTCAATGTGGATTATCCCGCGTGCATCCCAAAAAACAGTCGCCATAACTTTATTGGCTGACAAACCCGCCTTGGCCTTCTTTGGCGCCGATTCACCCTTAGAAACCCACTGTTTTGACTGTTGTTTGTTCTCTGGTGTGTTGTGATGTGAAGTTGTTACACGATTGCGTTTGTGGTCGACTGTGAGCAAACGCGGCACCCATCTTGCGGAAAGCTTTCTCATGCCCAAGTGATCATTCAAAATTGAAACCACTGAGCCATGCGAGATCCCTACGGCTTCCACAATCTCTCGCACTTTCAATCTTCGGTCGGCCAACACCATATCGTGAATTTTTTCGATTGTTTCGGGTGTAGAGACCTCAACTGGGCGTCCAGGAGGTTCGGCATCTTCAGTGCTTGTACGGCCACAACGAAATTCAGTAAACCACTTTTTTACCATTGAAATCGATGGTGCAGAGTCCCCATAGTATTTATCAAGCTTAGCCTTGGTCTCGGGAATGGTTTTTTTTCGCAAGAAATAATGCTTAATAAGCACACGAAATTCACTTTTTTCCATTTTCTCCTCAAATTAGTGAGTAGTCTGATAAAAATAGCTGTCAAACACAAACTAACTAACTGACGCAGCAAGTTTAAATTTTGACAGGAATCAACTGACAGATGCCTGTTGACAGGAGCAGAGTTCCTGTTTCAGTAAAGAGGTCAGAAATTCAAAAACGCTCTCGTAATGCGTCTCTATGGATCTCTTGTGATCGATAAGAAAGCATTGATATCGATCTGAATCTCGTGAACCTTGTGATGGATTTATCAGCCCTAAGACCGCACACACAGAGCCCAATTAGATAGTTAATAAATTATTACAGGCGTTCGCATAATACGGAGAGGCAAGATCTTGCATGCGATGTTTAGGAGGTTGATGCCTCCAAGTTGGCTCAGTTTAGAAGGCCTTCTATTTGGTCGTTTGGACAAAAGACGCATACTTTCTTCCCACCAAATGAGTTGGTCCATTCTATATCAAGTTATTCCCTGCATTTCTAAGTAGCCTGGCTTGTAGCCCATCCAGTCAAACAGCTTTGTACCTCTTCTTAATTTAATTGGGTGGGTGGAAATATAAGTTGAATCGTTCTTTCTTTCCAATAAGGAGTAGTTTTCCCAAATCGTCAGCACCAACTTAGATACTACTTTTCATTTTCTTACTCATCTCTACACGTTTCTGTCCGGGTGCTGTTGGCTCGAGCAGTCAAAGTCAATTAACCTAACTCCATTCCCAGTCGTGATGTCATATAACTCACCTTTAGACATCTAAATGCCCTAAAGCTGAATATTTTGTCGCGGAGCATGTACAGAAATACTTGGAAACATATAGAAAATTTCGTATCGATTCTGATCGCTTCAAAACGTTCGTCCACATGCCAGAAGTTGAAGAGTACTTCCCTTACTCTGCAACTTGCAACTATAGTCCCCTTACTCTGCAACTTGCAACTATAGTCCCCTTATTAGCGGCTATTGATGGTTTCGCAAGAGTAGGGTCTTTACTATATGTCACCAGATAGGGCCAAGATCCTTTTGGAATCTTTTGGGCAGAAGGATGATCTACTCGCTACCATTTCTAATCCTACCCTCAGGCTAATCCTGTTAAATCCATACTTACCTTAATTCCAAATACGTTGTAGAATCAGTCTGTCATGGAGACTGTTGACGCCACCGTTGACTAAGTCACGCGAAATCATCCGACTCGTCGGATGTCGCAACGTACGCCGTTAATCAGAGTCTAAGTACTTCCTGACAGGACTTTACAGTGCCGCCAGGTTTTCCTACCCAGTACCAACATTAATCGCACAGCATTCAACCACCACAATATTTGTGAGTGACTGTTGGAAATACCAACCCACTTAGGCCTATTGGCCCATTGTGATGGCACGTGGATCTATGATCCTCTTACTGATGGAACCAGTTTGAGCTTCTGACGAAGCGAAGGAGACTGTTTACGTCTATATTTTTTAGATCGTTTAGGTCGTTGTAGAAGAAAGCTTCTAAGTGAAGTTTTCCTCTCTGGAAGCTGGACATGTACAGAGTAGGGGGAGGACTGTCTCCTCTTACTCCTAGTCCATGCAGCTTCTGCAGAAATCGTTTGTAAAGGCGCCAAGCCTTCTGGCGTGCTTGCCTATGAGGCAGTGTCCAGTGATGACACCTATTACGGAACTGAGATGTTTCTTATTTAGATGGATCAGACACTTAGAGCGATTCAGATCTAGTTTTGGCCAGACCTGTTTGGTCGCTAGACATGTTGTTCCAGTCCACCTAAGGTCTGTTCTTTTATTGGCATCCAGCTTTAATGTTAGTTTGCACGTACCGATTGGCATACCTATGCTACCCTTTTCCGGTAGAATTGGTAGAGTGGTTCCAATTTTGTCGAGTTCATCGGCTCTAGAGTTCCCTGGAATGTCTCTGTGGCCCGGCACCCAATAAATGTGAAGGCATTCAAGGGCGGTTTTAGAATTTAATGAGACCGAGTCCGGGGACTTGATAGCGGCCTGAATATCCGAAAAGATGCGGACATCCTTTGAAGATATCAGGTTTTTCTTCAGCCAAGACAGAGCTTCTTTAATCGCCAAAATTTCCGCCTGCCAGCTACCAGCTCCGCTATCGGTTTTAGATCCGTCTGTGTAGAGATGGGTTTAATTCTCCACCATGAAAGCATCTTACTCCCAGAAGGATCTAGAGGGGGAGCTTACATGGAAGATTTTCTCAAAGCAAAGTTCAGGTATGGTGTAATCGATGTTCTTTATGAGGATTCCTAATGTATTAAGAATGCTGGCGTGGCCAAATGAATTATTTGTTTTGGCGAATCGGTGCAGTCGCAGCTACTTGCCTGCTAAAAATATCGAGGGGTGTCAAATGAAACAGAATGTCTAATCCCGCAGAGGGGGTAGACAGCAATGCTCCGCTTATGCATAGACATGCTGTTCTTTGGACTCTGCTTAGTTTAATGCAGTTAACTGTACTTTCTCAGGCCGTCCACCAGACGACCACCCCGTAAGTGAGTATCGGTCTTATGACCGAGATGTATGCGAGGTTGAATGCCCCATTTATTCCGAATGGATTTTTTGCAAGAGAATAAAGCTATTTTAGCTTTATTGACTCTTTCTTGAATGTTTCCTGTCAAAAATAAGACCCAGATATTTTGCTGTATCGGAGAGGGTCTATAATTGGATTTTGTATTTCCTGGAAAAGAGGACAAGATCAGTTTTATGGGGGTTTATTTCCAATCCACAGCGATCTGCCCAACGGGTTAATCTATTGAGATTTACTTGAAGGAGTTCTTTAATGGTATTAAGATGTTTACCTAAAACGGCTATAGCAACGCCATCCGCATAGGCAATCATTCTGCTACTACCCGATTCCAGGTATATCAGCAGTTCGTTAACCACTAAGTTTCAGAGAAGGGGAGAGCGGACACCGCCTTGCGGCTTACCTCTGCTGACACATCTTTCAGCAGAAGTGTCACCCAGTTTGGAGTTTATTATCTTGCCTTTTAGCATAAGACTGATCAACTCCCCAAGTGAGTCGTCTACCTGCAGAAATGACAGCGCAGTCGTGATTGCGGATATGTTGACGTTGCTAAAGGTACCCTCTATTTCCAGGAAAGCAACCATTGTGTACTCTTTATATTGTAGGGTTCATTCGTTGGGCCTAGCCAGTGAATGTGGAGCCGTTTCCACCGACTTTCCTCTACAGTAGGCATATTGAGCCGTTGAAGTTGAGTTACCTTTCAAGAACTTATTCTATAAAATGTAACTTAATCAATATTTGAATCTCGGGTTACGTAGGTGGGTGACCACATGGGAACTCAGTACTCCGCGTGCTGTTGACAAAACGCGCCACATGAACATAGTATCCCGGCGTTAAATCCCGGACCCTACAAATTAATTTGTATCGTTTGATTTTATATTGAACATACTGCCACCCATCACACTTAACATCATTTAAGCTATCGATCTTCTCAAATTGATTTCTGGCAATGTTCAGTTTACTGTCGAAGTGCACTTAAGTGCTTAGCAAACATATAGGTAGTATAACTGTCATGACGCCAGTAAGCAATTTGTAGTTTTTCCTACTAAGAAACAGCAGGAAGTCCGCTAGCCTCTTAGATTTGTTTGCTGGCAACCTAATTAATCATGCAATCTGCAGTTATGATCGAATGAAACCCAACTATCAATGGGAACCCTATCTGCATACTCAAGCAGATGTAACGTAGGTTCGGGGCCTGGAAAACCCTTCTTTGAGTCTTGCTTAGTACAATACGCTCATCAGCGATTTCATTTCCCCTGTTGCTATTGCGAACCGGGACCCAGAAAAGATTCAGTGAATTTAGCCTTCCGACTACGTTCAGTGAAGTCATACATTCTTGCACCAGCTTGGAAGTCGTAAGAGGCGCAGCTTGGTTGTCACTATAGATTCATATACTTAGCCCCCTCCACCGATTCTTAACAGTATAGCTCGGTGCCATCAGGTTTGCGTATATCTCCGCTTGGCAGACAGATGCAAGTTTTCCTAACAAGGAGTGAAATCTAACGTTGCTGTCCTCCACAAAGACTCCAACGCTGCATCCTAAATCGGTTCTGGAGCCAACCGTGAATATACGAGTTGGATATGCTGAGAATTTATTTTTCGCACAAATCTTGCCCCTCTTTTTGCCTCAGGGTCAACTTGCTAAACTACTTGGTGATGATGATACGCAATTTTGTGAGAAAACAATAAATGCTTAATATCACCTGCAAAAATGGGTTCAATTGCTAAGCTTGTGTTTGTTGCATGGCGGAATAAGAGGACTAGAGGATATGGGCTTGATGACCTCTATATCGTAACTCAACCCCTCTAACACCAACGCATAATGCAAGACGTACAACTTATTACATCAGTCTTGAACTTGGGTTACAGTAATTATTTCTTCGGAAATGCACCTCATTTGAGTAAATAAGGAAGATGCCTATAATGAAGCGTAATGTCTTGATATTACTTATGCAACACAATCCGGCATGGAATCCTAATCCCTAGAGTCTTGGAGCGCATCATTGCCAGCAAAGCAGTTTAGCACATTCAATCTTTTGTATTGCTACTTGTATTTGTCTATTGTGTCCTTATTTTCTTCTTCAAATGGCCTTACTTACAGAAATTACAGTTTTTTTTAGTGATCTTAAAATTTGATAGTACGCTTCATTTATACCTATTATATTTGCATCTTTTTTGATTTTCTGCCTCATTTTGCTCCTTTCATTTTTAAACAAGACATTATTCGACAATAGATACTCCCAATCGTAATGGCTGATTTCTAATACCTTCTCTCACCACCTGACTACGAGCATTGAATTTTGATTTTCTATCTCCATCTCGGCAAATCGCTTCATATCACGGTTTTTGAAAATATCAAGAACAGCACAGATACTGCCCTCACGCATCATGTAATCAAAATAAACCGCAAATTTTAACTGCAAAACATTTTCGTACATACTTCCATCGCAAGCCATGAGTTGTACAGAATAATTGAAACCGCCGTACGCTTGTCCGCTGAGTTTTTGTTGTTAGAAGAGGGAGTATTAATTCGTGCTTTGAATATTTCGTAGGAACGTTTAAATATTTTATAGATTTTACACGTGCCTACGAATTAACAATTTCCCATTCAACCGTTTTCAATCGGTTTTGTAGTCGACTATCACGGGGCCAACATTCACCACTACCGTCACTGTCCCTAACCACCCCTGATCTAACTGTATACGCACAATAATAACAAATTTCAGTTAAAATTTTACGAGAATCGGTTATCGAAGGGATTTGCACTGTCATTGTTTCCAAAATTGGGAACAGAAGGTGGCTTTGGAGGGACTTGGGGAGTTTTGGCGGCCTTGGTGGCCAGTGATGTCCCAGCACAATACCAGAAGTAGCATTTCCGTGTTATTACACGTCGAATGAATTTTGAAATACCGCCTAAATGACATATTCGATAGAAAATGGGATGCTAACCGAACTTTTCAGAATTTCGTTGATATTTCATCGGCGATATGGTATTTTCCATACATGTGACAACATACCCGAATATGTACGAGTTCCATGTGGATTCTGGGGTGAATTTCAATAAATTTTGAATTTCAACAGAAATAAAAAAGTCCTGATTTTTACATATACGTTTCAGTGTTAAATGGTTACGTGAACACGTCGTAAAAATTGTAATGCCATACACTTATCTGTGATAACCGATTATGAGTAGAGTGATTAGGACCGTGGTAACCGTGGAACAAATCGATTGAGTGTAATTCGCCAACCAGTGTGTCGCACAATTAACTGCCATAAGCCCTGAAATTGTCAGTTTCATTGTGGAATGTTAATGGCTTGTCGCGTCATAGAAAATTTCCGGGTTCATAATCACAATCTGTTGTTATTGTCATCAAATTTATTGTCTCATTGAGTCGAGCATTTAATTTGTACTGAAATTTATATTTGCAAATATGAAAGTTGGTTTTACTATCAAAAGTTTTTTGTCAGCAAGCTAGTCCCGGAAGTTTATAGATAGCATACATCTTGTTTTAAACTAACGAAATTTCTCTAATTGCTGACAGCAGAAAGGCTGTTTCAAAGCAAGTTTATTCACCGCAAACTTAACTTGATGACTTGATTTGTTGAACATTATATCACCAGATTACTCTTGTTTTCCTGAGACACTATTCTGGAGTCTACATAAAAATTCTTTGAGGCATTTTTAATAAGCCAGACAATGAAGAGAGCCACCATCGAGATCCCCAAATAAAGCTTTATATAAATAAATCTTTAGCTTTATTATTTATTTACTTAAGCTTTTCGTCTAAAAAATGTTTCTATTTGAAAGGTAATTTTTTATCATTTCACATTTAAATATGCCTTCGGGTATATGAACACTGCAACGGCCAATGACAGGGCACATCCAGTCATTACAATTTGTTCTGTTTTTTCAAGCATTTGAGCTCGTATATCCGCAATATATCGCCGTATATTATCTTCTTAAGCCTCAATTGCTGGTTTGTCCACGTAACCAACCGATTTCTGAACTGATCGAGCAGATCACGGGACTTAGGTGGCCAATTTACAGGTCCTAATCTTGAAATTACTTGCCTACTATTAGCAGCCTCAACATACGGAAACTAAGTACATATCGCCCATACATATTGTATATAAACTTAGAAACACATATTCGTTGCATATCTTTCTGTACAGCTTACCAAGCCTTCAGCGCGTTGAAAGAAACGTCACAAATTTGGGTCTTCAACATAAGCCTCAATTGTGGCGGAAAGCAGGTTGTGGGCTATTATTCGATTCACGCAATTAACGAAGTGCGCGACAAATTGTTTTACAGATATCATATTTCTGTTCCATATTTTATACCATTTAAATGCTTCAAAAAAGTTTAGAAACAATCTATATTTATTATCTTGCTTAGTTTGCACTTCAGTGTGTGTCAAACTTGAGGCCGAACTAACCCGGTCTTTAGATAACTGCCTCTAGTTGCGCACACCAAGTCGGCTGGGGTGTCTTTCTACTTGTGCGCACCACCTAAGGTGAGGTCTTCTTCTACTGTGTTGTGCCTCCGATTTAGATTCGAAGACTTTGCCGGCCGAAGCGTTAGTGCTCATTGGCTCAAAAAGTCTTAGCCATCTCAGACGATTGATGCGCAGTTTGACTAGGTTGATGTCGCTGTAAAGCTTGTATAGTTCGTCGTTGAACCTTCTACTCCAGAGCCCATTAACGCAAACGGAACCGAAAATTTCTCGAAACGACTGAGAATATCTTTCGCTTTCGATAGAGTTCATACTTCAGCGCCATAAAGTAGGACGGGGATAGCCAACCGCGCTGACGTGTTGTCGTCCGAATTGATAGCAGAGTCACGGTAAACATTCGCCAGCAGTTAAACACACTTTTGAAGGTTGTACCGCCAGTATTCACTTGTGAGTTCCGCACAATTCTTTCGAGCATGATGTTAAAGAAGTCACTTGACAGCACGTCACTTTGTCTAAGACTTTTTCTGACATCAAAGGTCTCCGTTAGACATTACCATTGACGTTCTCATTCGTCATTCTGCACAGACGGATAGCACGTCTCTATAAATGCTGTCATATACGACCTTAAAATCAATGAAAAGATGGTCGGTATTGATTTGAACTTACTGATTTTTCTCCACGGCTGCCAGAATGTGAAGATTTGGTCTATTGTGGATTTTCCTGGTATGAAACTGATAGCTTCCATTGAGGTTGTTGACTAAGAGTTAAAACTCAATTCACACAATATGAGAGATAAGATCTTGTATGTGATGTCGATGAGACTTGTGCCTCTATAGTTGTCGCAGTTAGGTGATGTCACTTTTTTGGATCGGGCAAGCGATGCTGAGGTTCGATTGAGCAGGCATACACTTTTATGACCAGATCTGAGAAATGAGTTGGAGTATGCTCTCCGCAGTCATTTCTAGTAGCCTTGATTACCTCGGCCATTAAGCTGTTGTTGGTTTTCAGCTCAGAT
The DNA here is from genome assembly GCA_963966105.1 of Volucella zonaria. Lineage (NCBI taxonomy): Eukaryota > Metazoa > Arthropoda > Insecta > Diptera > Syrphidae > Volucella > Volucella zonaria. The sequence goes on along the minus strand of OZ014530.1, from coordinate 291,832,674 downwards.
ATTGTTATCCTTACTTCATTTAGGTCAGGTGGACGAAAGTTTTGGCTGTCATCAACTAAGTTTAATGGTCTATTCTGCTCGATTCCTTCTTCATCTCTATAGGCTTCTGTATGGGTTTTTTTTTGCCTTTTTACCTGTTGGTATTCCTGGAGTACAACTTCTCAATATTTTCGATCCCCCATTTCTCCTGCTCTTTTTTCTTCATCTGGACAAGCTGATGTTCCTCCAGTCCCTTCTACTCGCATAGCGTACGAACAGCTCTCGCCCTTCGCTGCACTGCCGCTTTGTAGCTTGTTTATCTGCTGTTCTCTTCGGCATTCTTCATCAAACCAGTAATTTCTTTGTGGTGGTCGGGTGAAGCCCAGCACATCAGTTGCGACGTCTCTGATGGCATGTTGGCAGTGTTGCTACTGGTTTTCTGTACTTGATACTGGCATAAGAGTTGTTGAGATATTTCGAAATACACATTTGACAAAGATTTTGGCGGTCTTTTGCGATTGCAGCTTTTCTACTTTATATCTTCTCAGAGTAGTGCTTCTTTGTTGTGGCGCTTGGGAAATCCTTGGCTGCAACAATTTGGTGATTAGAGCCAGTTTTGGCTACCCGAAACGTTAGGAGGTCCAGAATACTGGAGGCTTGTCGTAAGTCGATTGCCATGTGAACAATTTGAATTAGCGTTTCATGGTCCAGAGACCGCATATGCCCTTATGTAGATTGAGATGGGAAAACCGTGTGCTTGCTATATTGATATTTCGTTCCAAAGTCAATAAGCCTAGGTCCGTTATCAGACATGTTAACGTGTAGGCTGTCACACCAAAGATGTCCTCCTTTCCCATGCTGGAGGGAAAATCACCTAGTACGAGTTTAACGCCATTCTTGAAAAATTATTCTTACATATACACATGTATGTCTTATCGAGGAGATAGTAGAAACATTCTTTAGTGGCGTCGTTGTTGTTTTTCGTAGGGATGTGAGCCCATATTTGACTTATGTTAGCGAATTTAGACTTGATGCGGATGCTCATAAGACTACGTGTCGGAAGCTCAAGACTCTTTTCTCATGTTTGCACATATGACAAATCCGCATCCGAATTCGCGCTGATTATTTTCCCTATAGCAATCACCATAGCAAATGTCATCCCATCGCATTTTCTGGATGGCGGTAATATCTGCGTGATAGCAGTCCAGCGCCTCTGTTAATTTTTCGGCTTCGTTGTCCGATAAACTTTCTTAGGATCATCAACAGTCAACCCATTTTTATCTGAGGCCGTTAGTTGGTTCGTCACATCCTTCTAATCCTTTCCGTATAGGGTTGTGAGCCCTATGACTTCGTAGGCTTGTATAATGCTATTGGCTTGGCATGTCCTTATCATTTTATCCTGCATGGGTAAGGCTGATGCAGTTACCGGGGGCCACCACCAATCCAAGTTATAGCATAATCAGCATTTTCCCGATCAATCACCACGAAAGTGCGATTCATTATGATTATATTACCCTTATAATCATCTCAACATGCAAACAATGGTACATTCATTCAAAATGTTGCATGCCAGTGAGAGAGTGAAACGCTAGGAGTAGTGATAATATTGCGGCTGCACGCGTGCCAGTAAGTCAGGACCGCAATTGATCGGTTCCGCGCTGTTCTCAAAGGCTTGGCATCGTATGTAGCGTATTTTTCGAAGATATTTAGCTAGACGTTCATATAGGAGATCGTATTGACCCAAGAGTTAAGTTCTGAAGATAAGTTTGATATGATTTTCATGCCGAAGGTGTTATTAGGCCGTACTTCTTCCAATATTGCTCCATATTAACCAATTTTTGTGGGATAAATCGGAGCTGGAAGATTTGGAGGATACTTATACGGTGCTACAGCACGAGCCACAATCGACTTATTGAAGACAAATTTCGAATATTGTCTTAGCACCAGAATTGGCTGCCCTACTCATGCAATTTAACACATTTCGACAATTTTCATTGGTGCTTATGCTTACTTAAGTTTTGGTCTATATCAACAAGGCTTAAACTTGAGACGACTTGGAGGAAAACATTCGATATGAATTATGCGAAAAAGTTATTCCAAAGCGCATAAGCTATTCCGTGGAAGACATTCACATTAATTTATAAATCCATAATAAAAATTTTATTGATACCTTAATAGGCTTTTTAAAAAAAACCCTTGTATTTATCTCACTCAAATCTAAAAATGTCAAAACCATTAACCATTCTATCATGAAAGAAATGTTTCACTTTGAGGCATGTTATGATTTCTAAAGTAAAAATGTGCGCCCCACTCAGCCTTCTAAACCAATCAATAAATATAATTAGAACAGGAACTGGTCCTATGTTACATAACAACGTTGCAATTTACGTATTATCTGGGAACAACAAATATTTATATTATTTGAATTGCAGAACACGGTGAAGGTGATAAGATGGAAAATATTATTTTCAAAAAATTCGTCCTGTTACTGGGATGCGCAGAGGTACTGGCATACGCAGTATGCCACGTATGACTTGAGTACCAGTTGACAGTTGAGAAATAGTTACCATTGTTAGTGAAGATCAAATAACAAAATAAATAATATTTTAACTAGGAAGAGTAATAAGCACTTACTTTCGTACTTTAAGAAAATAATTTCTTTCAGATTCGTGCCGCAAAGCCAAATGCAGGGACAGTTGTATTCTTAAATTTAAATTTACTAGATCAAACAATGGAATACTCGTATAAATCGCAAGCCATAAACATCTAGATATTCGTTTATTCGGTGGCTGTTTGTTTGACATCAACCCGGTAATATTTAGCAGTAATATCTACAATCTTCAAATTAGCTACCAATGAAATGCGGAGGTGGATGAGATGCTGATTATGGTTACCTAAATTGTATACCCGTATGTACATACAATTTATGAATAATAGATTAATCTACGTTCGCTTAGAATTGTGATACGAAAAACCAGACTTTGTCTTATTCACTTAAACCGAAAATTCTACATTACAATGTAATCCTAATTCCGCAGGCCGGATAGTCTTTCGGCTAGATACCTAGATATCGTACCAGCCAATTAACCAACCTGGAGTTCGATGTTAAAGAACATTTAAAAAAGGGGTCACTCATCTTCCGCGCCTGCAGCCGTATATTCATAAAAAAGTTAGATAGTGATCCAACCACAAAACTATACTTTTTATTACTGTAACGTACATCTTAACTTACGGTAGGTTAGTATCGCGGCAATACACAAATAAAAGCATCAGTCTTCAATTAATTACAAAATTGCAGGGGACTGCACTGGATTTTCCTTCGGTCATCAGATTCAATAATATGATGTACTGGTTTTCGGAACAACAGTAGAGTCTCCCAAACTTAGAGGTAGATGTCGAAACTAAGGATAAAAAGGACTCTAGCATAATGTCAAGTTTAGTTGTGTCTCTGACCGCAAAGAAGTGGTAGGCAAGGACAACTCCGACGCGCTAGTTAGCAAAAAAGTTGCCACTGGCTCGGAGTTAGAACCCCCAGCAGGAAGTCTGAGACTCCCAGCTTTTTTGAAAGAGAGAACAAAATGTTCAAACATTGTCAGCTAAATCACTAACCATAATCTTCTAAAAGAAAACTAAGTGCCGATGATTTCTGCTGTAGATACGAAGACTTTGAGAGGCTGCCCTTCCATTACACTGTCCCAACCTTAGTGATGAGAACCAGAGAACCTTAGAAGATACTACACCCATGATCTTGTACTCGTATAAGTATCTGTTCCGTTGGTTACTATTTTTTATTATTATTTTCTTTATTTTTAAGCGCTTATTATTTTTAAATTTAAATAAAAAAAAGTGTGTGTGAGATATGATCGAAATTTTTTATTCGTTTGAAAGGCCTATTAGTGTCATTATGTATGGAATATAACATCGCTCAAATGTTCGCCGCAGGTTCTCTGGGTGGCGGGCATCCGAAATGTCCAATTTCTCATGACTCTGGCGTATAAATCAGGCTGAATTTGACCGATGGCATGGGTTATGTTGGCTTTGAGGGCCGCTGTGGTTTGTGGCAGAAAACCGCACAAGAAAAAGTCTAACGTGGTCAAATCGCACGATCTCGGTGGCTAGTTCACATCACCTCCACGTGAGATGACCATGCCATCGTATCGCTCGAGCAGAATTTCCAATGTGACGTGCGCTGTGTGGCACATAGCGCCGTCCTGTTGAAACCAGATGTCGTTGGTGTCCATATCATCCAATTCAGGCCAAAAGAAGTTGGTAATCATGGACGTATAAGGCTCGCCGTTGACAGAGGTGGCCTGGCCAAAGTCGTCCTCACAGAAATATGGACCCCGCCAGCCCAAAATCCACACCAAACGGTGACTTGTTCGGGATGCATTGGACGCTCTTGGATCTCATGTAGACTGGTTTCGTCCCAAATTCGACAATTTTGTTTGTTGACGTGCCCATTCATCCAAAAATGGGCCTCATCGTTGAAGAAGATTTTTCGATGAAAAGTAGGGTCACTTTCCAACTGCTCCAGAGCCCATTCAGCGAACACACGTCGTTGTCTATGGTCGTTTACCTTCAGCTCCTGAGTCGGTTGAATTTTGTACACGTGCAGGTCCAAGTTACGATGCAAAATTTATGAAGTTGTGGTCTGCGAAAGGCCGAGTTCTTGTGAGCGACGCGAAATCGACTGCCTCGGATTCTCCTACACACTCTCACGGACAGCGGCAATGTTTCCGGCAGATCTTGCGTTTCGTCGGCGTATGGGTATTAGTTTATCGTTTACTGAACCAGTGAACTCAAATTTATCCACTCTCGGTGGGTCGATTTTGGTGACCGTAAAATGGGCGAAGCTCGCGGAACGTTGTCCGAACAGAACACCAATTTTGATAAACAATTTTATCATTTGCACGTGTTCTTAATCGCTATATCCATCCGTGGTGATTTGGCAAAATAGACTGTATAAATGACAGCCAATTTGACAGATGTAGCTTCAACAATTTGGCCGATATCCGCTGTCAAAATTCGGAAGTCTCCATTGGAAGACCCTGTACAAAAAATATAATTTTACAGTACACGCTCCCAGGGCTTTCGGCTCTTTAATTCAATCTGGTCGGTCGACTGTATTCATTGAATTTTTTCTATCTTAGCTGGTGAAGAACTCTAGAAAATTAGATATGACCACCCACTTTTCTTGGGCTGACTGCAGTTAACTTCTTTTCGAAGTTAAGCATCTTTGTTAAACCGCCGTCTTTTTCCCATGTCTGAGGGGGATTTACTTTAAGGTAATCACAAAATTTCTGTACCCCTATCTGTTGCCCCTGTAGAGAGGAGGATCGCACATTTTTGCTGTGACTGCTCACGTAATTGTATCACATAGTTGATATTCAGATTTGGTGAACCCTCACGATTTAAGCTTTTCATTATGAAGCGAGGAAAATTGTAACAGCACATTCCCATCTAGTACCGGTAAATCTATTTTCAAAATTAAAAAGGATGGGCTTGAATGGGTTTCTTGCAGTCCAGTATTGTAAAATGCGGCTATGAAGATGGATTCAAACCGTTTTGGGATCACCATATTTCCAAAATCATTTTCCAAATTAAGAAACATTTTTGTGAGCCAAAAACATTATGTCGAATAAACAAATCGGTATTTCTAAAAAAACCCCTGAGTAATTGCTGGCATCATTCAGAACAATAAACCCGGTTTTATGGCAAAACAAATTGAGATCGCATCGATGTTTTAGGTAATGAAATCATATATCGAGGATGCTTTGTTATTGATGTAAAACCCCAGGAGTAAACATTTTAATTATGGAAATTTTTCAAGTTAATTGTTGATGTTCTGGAATTTTAATTAACCTTTCCGAGAAGGATTATCGCTTTGATGGTTTGCGCTATTGCAGTTTTTCCTTGATATGCCACTTAATATTTGATATTTGAAATTGATTTTCATTGAAAATAAACGATGATTTCCGGAAACTTGGCGGGCCATGTTAAAAGGTTTTAAAAACTGGAAATGAAATATTGGTACATGTGTATGTATTCTGGAGTACTCGTAATTCAGATGAATGTTTATTTTTTGCAGGTCAAACAATTTGAGTTTACATTCAAAAAATGTTAATCAAAAGTCGATCAAATTTGTTTGCAATTAAAGCAATTCTATTCATTCAACCGGTGCTATTCAAAATAATTTTCTTTTGATTTGTCTATCGTTAAATATTGACCGATTATTTTTATTGATTTTGGAAAGGTATATAGGGATTATCAACAGGATAATTCGCTAATTTTGCTTGCTTTGTACTGTTTTTTTTTTAATTATTTTCATCCATTAAATCGACTTGGTTGAGCGGCGTTAACCTGTCGATACACACCGCTAAAACTTTGACGACATACTCGCATTACAAGTTTTTGTGCAAAACTTACAAGCGCAGGCTTTGAGCAGGCAAGAATTGAATGCCAGGAGAGAATGCGTAACTGACAGTGACATTAACAATCAACATTAAAGATACATACATGAGCTACCTCAAAGTATTTGGAGCTAAGGATGAGAATTTTTTAGATCTGGTCTAGAGGCTGAAATACAGGTGGGGGCTTATGAAGCTAATAACAGACGGAAGCTCTCATACCCTATGGAATATCCTCCCCTCTCAGCTATAGGAGCCTCTTGGTTAAGGGTTGTGAGAGGAGTTAATTACCCAAAAATCCTACTATTTCGAAGCAATCTATTGAATAAGGACAATGGCGTTCGGACCTGCACACGAAATATTTGCGATTTAAACAAGCTACGTGTAGCGGAACAACTTTTGTAGCGCCTGTACTTCAATAAAGGTAATATCACACCCATCCAGCAAGTACGGTGGGGTGTTAAGGTAAAAACAAAAAGGATGTGAAAATTTACAGCGTATCCGATAATTCATCAAGAAGAATTTGAGAAAAGATTCTTAGGCATACTTGTGTTCTAAGAAAAAACATCCACTGTTGCATCATCTATCAAGGAAGAAAAGGCATACTTTGGTGTACCCTGAACCATATTAACCCAAATTGCTCTGTTAATACTACAGGTAGAAACTTCGGTGAGGACTTTATTTTTAGAAGTAATACTAGCTTTTGTAACTGCGTTTAAATAAAATTAGTATCTTGTTTGAGTCTTCAGATTTGCAATTTCTAAACCTGTTTCATTTTTCTTGCCCATGCTAATTATTGACTTTAAGGTCACTTTTTTCAGGAAACTGTGTAATATACATAATATTTTACTAACAATAATAAAGAAAAACATTTCAAATCAAATGAGAACAGAAAAGTTCAGCACAGCTGATTTTGACACTTTTCACAATTGTGTTCTACTTCGAAAGTAGGTACAAGGTTTTCTGTTCCGAACAGATTGGAACAGCCTCACTGAACACAGAACAGAACAGATTCGGACAGAAATTTTTCTCACTGAACAGGAAAGCTTGTACTTTTCTGTTCGGAACAGTCCGGAACAGCCTCACTGAACAAAGCTATAGATTGGAAAAAAAAATTATTTCATCAGTTTAGGTTTTTACGCCAAGTGTAACCTTGGAAACTCTATTTGAAATGTCTGCATTTACAAACCAAGAATACGCAGACATGATGTACGTTTATGGGCTGTGCAATGCAAGTTCAACTAGAGGGCGACAAAAATACTCGTATCATGAACTTTATCCGAACCCACGACTTTCTAGTGAAGGAGTATTTGGAAATATGTATCGAAGGCTTCGAGAAACGGGATCAGTTTCAAATACACGACCTACCGCGGGAGCTCCACAAGTAAGAAGAATTTCGGCTGATGAAAGAATACTGCTATTAAGCTGTTACAACTGATCCATCAATCAGCATCAGAAAATCGTTAGCCATACCACCATAAACCTGTACAAGAACTGCTTCCCGATGATTTGGAAAAGAGGCTTGAGTTTTCTAACTGGTTGCTGGAGCGGAGCTTGGATGAGAATGAGTTTAATAGCAGAATTCTTTGGATGGGCGAATCTCAATTTACAAGAGATGGAATCACAAATTTTCATAATTTTCATACATGTGCTGCGAACAATCCACATACAAGGAAACATAAATTATTTTAACATAAATTCAACATTAATATGTGGTAGGTGTAATTGGAAACAAGTTAATCGACCTCTTTAAACTACACCTAGTCTAGAGTCAGGAATTTTTGCTTGAACGATTTACCAGAACTATTGGAGGACATTCCCCTGATTCAACTAGCTTCATCATATTTCCAACAGGGTGGTGCTCCAGCCCACTATGGCTGTGAGGTTAAGAATTGGCCAGATAAAGTAACCCTTGGATAGAAAGAAGTGGACCAGTTCACTGGCCCGCAAGAACACCAGACCTTACAGTATTGGACTGTTTCGCTGGGTAAGAGTTTATTCAACCGAAATAGCAACTTTAATTGAACTGGAAGAGCGTGTTCTCAAAGCGTCATCAAATGTGAGGCAGAAGTTATCATCAATAAACATTCGCAATGAAATCCAGAACCGGTCTCTAGCATGCATACAAAACCAAAGAGTAAACTTATTATCCAAAACCACACAAAATCATAGCTTAAAACACAAAAACCCTTTTTTTTAAATTTTACCTGGTTACAGGTTTTCCCAAGTATCATAAAATCTGTGGGTTTTTCAACAAAATTTTTGATGATTTTTTTACCATTGTTACGTTCTTGAGGAAAAAAATAGTACAACGTTATATTTAATAGCATTTTCTGGAGAAAAGTAACTTCAAAAACAAAAATAGTCATGAGCAAGAAAAACGGGAAAGATTTAGAAATTGGACATCTGAAAACTCAAACAAGATATCAGCTTTGTTTGGACGCAAGTATAGAGGCCGGTATTTCTTCTAAAAACAAAGTCCTAAACGAAGGTCCTGCCATTAGCATTAACAGAGCAATTTCCGTTAAGATGGATCAGGGTACACCAAAGTAAGCCTTTTTTTAAATTCTCGATAAATGATGTCAACATTGGAGATGTATGCTAGTACTCAAAACAAAAGCAGAGTCGATATAGGTGTTGATTTATTGTAAGCCTAAGACCCTTAGTATTGGTCTTGATTTTTCTGTATGTGCTCGAATCCATCAAACTTGAGTTCAGCCATATCATGGTTAAAAAATGTTTCCACGATCTCAGTAAAATGTACGAGCATGATGATGGACAGTACAATCGGAGAGCTTAACTTATACGACACCACTTCAGCAAACAGACTTAGACTAATTGGCTTCTTTGCGGGGCAGAATATGACTGTAGGTAGAACCCGGGCTTTTAAACTTATTATTCAAAACAGAATTTGACGATCACCTGATAATAAAGCGGCCACTTAAACTGATCATGTTGCAGTCGGCGCAAGGCACTCCCCCGGTGTTATAGATGTCCGAACATTGCGAGCAACGAAAGAAAACACAAACTACCAAGTTACAGACTATACTCGATAATGGATATTTTGGACGCCAAGCAACAAAGAATATTCAGCTCTGAACGGCTGCAATCGTAAGGAACTTCAAAATCCTATAACGTACAATAAATCATAAAGAATTGCTATCTCATATTTTCTTTAATCATTCGACTTGGGCGATGAAAGACGAAATTAAGGTTCACCCGACCAAAATAAAGAAAAGATAGCAACATCTTAACTTAAGTCTACCAGGCCAGATGGACTATCTGATGAGCTGTTTAAGGACTCTACTATCATATTGTCATGTTTTAGATGGAACCGTATGGGTACAGTTTACGAAAACAAAAAAGTTTACCAATTTACCTAATATTCACAAAGCTGCAGCTTTCTATCCTAGAGAAAACCAAAAGGTGGAATTCAGGGTCGGTACACACCAGCTTTTTATCGATTTCAGAGCCATGTCTAGTCTGAGCACCTCGGTTACACTCAGTAGATTTTGCAGAATGAATAAGGACTACGCTCCATGCTCCGCAAAGGTCGAACAAACTTATTAGCCTGGGTGATGCGGTATCATGGGACTTCTTTGATATCATACTTTAGAAAATTTTGGCGAAACTCAGCAATTAACACCAAAGGCGCACTTTTCTAAGAGTCTGTACAACTACTTCCATAAGCTGAGCACATTGATGTCCGTGGCAAAATACGGCGAGCTGTCAGCAGCAATAATGCCCTATGTTGTAACTAAGGGCACACCTTATTATATGCTACCAACAAGAATAGACTCGAACGTAGGTACATAGAAAAATCGGACAGAAACTTAAAACAGACTGCTATAACTTTGAAGAAGTTAGGGATTTTATCTCCATCGGCTTTGCTACTAACGTCAATAAGTAAAACCTTTGTTTCTGGGACACTGAAAATCCGCGTGTGATGCACGAAGAGCATTACATCCACTCAAAGTCACTGTGTGGTGCGGCGTTCACGCGGAAGGTGTGATTGAACCGTATTTTTTTGAGGACGCCATCGGCAATACGGTCACTGTTACTGGAGAACGCTACACGGCCATGATAAACGATTTGTTACTGCCGGAATTGGATGAGCGGAACTTTGTGAACACACGGTTTCAACAAGTTGGTGCAACCGCACACCAGACTTTTTCCTTTGGGGCTACTTGAAGTAGCGGGTTTATGCCAAAAAGCCTTAGTTAGACAATCGCAGCCCTTAAGAAGAATATTCGACAGGAATGCGAACAGTCATCACCAGAAATCTTGCGGAAAGTCATGGAAAATGCGTTAAAACGGGCACAAATGTGTATCAACACTGTTGGCAGCCACTTGGAGGATATCCTCTTTTCCACTTAATAGAAAAAATTGTAAAGGTCCAAGTAAAGATTTCCATCACTCAAAATCATTTTTTTTTATTTAGTAAAACAGAATTCAAAAACAAAATTGGATGATTAATTTTGTGGCAACTTGTTTTAACCGGTATCGGTGCTGCTATACTATATAACACCTAAACAATGCTCGTCATTATTACTTGAAAACAGTAAACGTGGGAGCATGGGTCAGCGTTCTAAAAAATAGCAGTGGGAAGACTAAGGCGGCAAGGAAATTTTGCAATTGAGTATTCCGTTCACAGGATTAACAAAGAGCAAATTAGTCGAAACCATGTGTCGCAGAATATTCGAAAAGCAGAAACGATAACTTCAAAAACACTTTCCAAATCAAAAATAATGTCGTGTTGACATATAGTACAGGCTTGACAAATCAAAAGGGATTCAGAACATAAATACACATTTATGTCTTTTGGCATCTATATAGCACTCATGTCTATCAGTTCAAGTACGTGACAGTATCACTTCCTTTTTTAACCCTTTAATATGTATATACCAACATGACCTACTTTCTGTGGAGCACCTTAATAACCCAAATTTACTACTGTCGCCCTTCATATGGCTCTGAATTTTACAAATTTCACATATTACATATCTACCTCCAAACACGAAGGCAATTTAATAGAAATTTGTTTCGAAATTTGAATACGCTCATTATTGCGGCAAAATTATGACTTTCAGGTTTTCCATGCATCTATCATGGCAGCCATGCAACCTATACCTAGCGCATTTTCAACCCAATTTACAGTCCATTAGAATATATCCGTATCCTGAAAAAAATCAAATTAATCTCATGCATAGATTTTACCTTAGGACTAACCTTTAATACGAGTATATCCTCTAAAGGTAAACAACACGTCTAGAATGTGAGTTGCTTGTTATGTTATTTTACGATTATTAAAAGCACATCCATTTTGTTTGGACCTAACCAAATTATTCAAGGTAAACAGTGTTCGAAAACTAGACTCCACTCTCTGACTACTCAGTATCCTGTACCCAGATGTGTTATCGTATTGAATTCTATTTGTACTTGAAGTAATTGAGGGAACGCATGTTCGTTCTCTCAACAGGAAATTACTCCATCAAACAGAGATATGAATGCGACCGGCTGGCTTGGCATTATCCCAACGAAATCCTGTCTACATTTCTATATACCATATACAGATAGTACGAGTATTTTCATCTGTATGAATATACGAGTGTTCGTTCTTGTTAAACACACACGTCAGAAATGCAAATACAATGTTTAAATCCGCTAGTTATTATTCAGGGCTCATTCGTTATCAATCATTTTGGGAACATGGCAGAATAAAGCAGAATTCATACATGCAGGGCTTGTATTAAATGCAATCATCCGTGGCCAATGTATTGTATGGCCAAGTAGTGATGGCTTTGTTAAAGTACGTTAGGTTTTATCATTATCAATTTCCAGACAATAGAATAGGACAGTAAGGACTTTCTGGAAACATTTATATAGTTACGTTTACCTGCATTTGATATCACATCTTGTGGCCAGAAATAAATACTCGTATGTACTCAAATGAGATTAAAGAAAAAAATTATTAAATTATTAGCGAATATACAGTGTGTTTGACAAAAGCGTGTAGTTTAAAAAAAAATAACCGCTTGACTTAGGGAAACAAAATTATTTATTTTAAAGCTTTTAATATTTCCCTTACAGCACAATATACATGTATCTGCTCCATTCCCAATTATGGCCTCGCACCTTTGTCGACAACTTAGAGCCTTAGAACTTAGTCCTGCGGTAATTGTCCCCAAAGTCTTTTTAAAAGCGGTTTAAGCTGTTTTATTGTCCTTCCATCAAAAATAGTTCAAGAGTGGTTTGGGGATCAGTATATGGAATGTTATGGAATGGTCAACAAAGTACTCCGATATCAACCCGATAGAAGATCTACGGGAGATTGTAAATCGGCGAATAGTTCGGGAGAACTGCAGGAATAGGGACGAACTTTATATTGAACTCCAGGCTTGGAAAAGACATTCCAAGTTCTATAATTTCCAATCTGAACGAGAGTTCAGAAGAAGGTGTAGTGCAGTAATTAAAAAAGGTTTCGTCGTGATGATTATTATTAAATTCGAAAATTTACTACGTAGTAGTTAAAATCGATATTTTTATTTTTCCTTTTTTTCTGTTTATGAGCAATTATTGTAAAGAAAAATATAATAAAATATATTGAAATTTAATCAGTTTTACCGCAGAATCTTGTGCTTATATAAAAGTTGCTTTAGTTTTGGCCAACACTGTATGTTCTTTAACTTCGATTACACATATGTATACTGCTTAAGAATATGAAGGCAGTATCTAATAAAAAGTGCCAGATGGAAAATGTAATAGAGATATTAAGTCCATCGTAGTGAAGTCATGGCATTACAATTTAAAGTTACACCAGCTTTTCGGGTGGTAATGGAATATGTGTTGTCCTTTTGTTATAAGTTCTGTAAGGATGGATTTTGTGTGAACATGCACAATAAATTTATGCAGCTTCATAATCTCTTCATGTAACACGGCAGATTAATCTCTCCGATCTTGGAAGTATGTTTTTAGTTCTACACACCAAGAGTTCTGATATCTACGATCGATTGGTCTTTTAAAGTTTTTAGCCCCTCTTGTGGTCTCCACCACACGGGCAGGTATTCTAACATCCTCTTGGCTTTCGAGTAGAATCGAGGTGTCTTGCTTTTTTGGATTACATTTAAATCTTGATACGGATCGTAGAAAACATGATAACATTTTCTACTCCATTCGTCCTCCTAGCACTCGAGGGTTGTTGAATTGCTTCCCGCGCTAACTCTTGGCATGGCCACTGTTTCCGATTAGACAAATTGTGGACCGAACAAATCAAAAGAGTCAAGCAAACAAAGAACTTTCGCTACTACAAACGAAAAATAAGACTGCGAGTCAGACTTTCAGATTCACGTTACAAATTTATTTAACATTACTTCTGCGAGTACAATTCAGGAGTGGCGAGGCTAAAATGATTTTGCCACCATGGACAATAGAAGCACGGCCAGCTTTGTGATTGGTCGTAGGAAACTGCCATACTTTGTTTTAACTGTTGCAACACGTATAAGGTCGTCTTGACCTAGATGAACTGCCTTGACTCGGCCAAGAATCCACCGTGTTATAGGAAGATTTGGTTCCTTAAGGACCACAACATCACCGATCTTTACCCCTGAACTAGCTATCTGCAACTTAGGACATTCTTGCAGGATAGTAAGATACTCCACATGCCAGTGTTTCGAAAACCCTTGGACCATGGATTGCAAATAATTCCAGTGACTTAGTAGATTTTGTAGCGTCTGTAGGTAATTGGGCTCTGGAACGGTAGTGTATGGTTCTCATATTAAAAAATGGGCTGGAGCTAATAGATTTAATTCATCATTAGGTAATATAAAAAGAGGATGTGAATTCTGTTCATGTTCAGAAGCGTTTTTCTGAATTGATTTATTGTATATCAAGTCCATAAACTTGATATATGTATGTATTGTGAAACAAGCACTTAAACCTGTTCACTAAAAACCGCTGGTAGCTGAAATTAAAAGAGTGAATTAAAGGCGGATATTAATCAATACTGACTTTATTCTTGATTATTTCACGTCTTTTATACAAAAATATTGTTTATCCTAACATTTACAATAAATGACTTTAAAGTCATTGGCGGTAATGCAGCGTCAGCATAAAACCAATAAATATTATATTCATGTTATGGTGGAGTCAGCACGATGGTGGTTGTTGATGTGAAGTAGCTGCATTACCTTGACTTATAGCGGGCTATGTGCGCGTCGTCAGCACACAGGTAATTGGACTGAACAGACCATATGACCTAAGTCTTCACATTCCTTTATGATTCATACAAGTTCAAGTTGTTTTGGAAGCGCCGTTTCAGAGAGTTTAACCGATGATGAGCCACCTAGAATGGGGATACGAGCGTGTCTTTTAGGGATTCCTAATCTCTGAGCAAAAGATTCCGACAAATGAGACTTGGCATCCGGAGCCTATAAGAATTCTGCAGCTTATTGTCTTACCCAGTATATCGTTTACGTTAGCCTATATGGTTGGCAGAATCGTTCGCTTTGAAAAGCCATCATTGAGCGAATGGTTATTGACCGTCGATAGAGGCAATTCTGTCGGCCAGGGGGTACCGGCGGATGATTTTGATTCGACAAGGAGTTAACAGCCTGTGGAGATCGGTTTTGACACGACGAGGAGTTCACAACAGATGACGAAGGAAGCAAGTTCGTATTCTGTTCAATGGGGTGGCCAAGGGAATGGTGGCGCGATTTGCACACACGACAACGGAACGATGATCGACATTTATTTGCTGAATGTCCTGCACGAAGACAATTAAACCACAGGGATTTTTCTTTAACGAAATTCCAATGCGATTGAATGTTAAGTGAGCTAAACATGGGATATTGTGGTAGAATATGACTTCTTTCATTTTGAGGACACTTCACTGATGATTGCGGAGATTCAGATGCAAAATGAATTCAATAGTTTGTTACGCGACGTTATAGAGCGAGCTAATGCGTGACAGGACTGAAGTGCATCACATCGAGATTGTAAAAATTTTAATAGCCCGTCGAGCGTACAATCATCTCGCGAACCGACGCGCTGAATGTGTACATAAAGAATATAACCACAAATTTCTGTTTATTTAAGTCTAGAATACCCACAATCTGCTCCAGATCAGCATTTAAAAACACGGGTGGCAACGCATCTATTTCCAGAAATCCGGTATATGTTTGGAATAGTTTTGTGTTGTTTTCAGACTACCCATGGCATTGGATGATTTCTAGCATTATTCGACCATCGCCCTAGAAACAATGAATAGGTAATCAGTTGTAACCTGGTAATTGTTGGCAATTTTTCATGATTTGTATCAATTAATCGGGCCGGAAGTCATGCCCAACTACCTGCAGATTGCCGTGTTGCAGAAAGGCTTAAGACATTCACGAATTATATTGAATGGAGATATGCCAATATAAATTTGTTAAGGCAAGCGATTGCCTTTTCTATATATGGAGCATATGAAGATGACTGTCCAGTCAAGAGAAAAGTTTTCATCCACTCATATTACGAGTATGTCAATGATTTTGTGCAGTGGTCCTATCACAACATTACCTCCATACTTTTAAAGTTTTAATGGTAAATCGTAAGGGCATGCGACTTATTGTTCCTCAGCTGGGTTTTCTTTTTCGAAACCACTCTTCCCATGTTATGCACATCAACTGTTAGAAATGCTACTTTCCATTGGTGACTAGGTTTCCTCCACTATTTTGAAGAGCGTTCGTTCCGGCCTTCAAGTCTGATTGGCTTTTCTATAAAAGTTCCGGATCTTGCCCCCATTGCGCAATTTTTCGACAACTTTGAGCGAGAAGACTGTGAATGCTCTTGTTTTCCTTGGATAGACTTTCTTCTCTTGCCTTTTTCTGGCTTGCTGTTCTTTTCTTAGATTGAAAAGCTTTGCTTCTAATATTCGCATATGACACCACGAGAATGTTTTCGGACTTTTCTAGTAAACAAAAATATATTCGGCTACCTCACTTGCGACGTAGCGATACCGAATCCAGTATGTTTTAGAGACTCTTTGCGGCCTCTGATATTCCAGGCGTGTCTAACACTAAGTCATTTGTTTGTGCCATTGCAGCTTCTTTTCGTTGGTTTTCGGGCTCCGAATTTTTGTGCGATGAGCCAGTGGCTGCACATTCAAATTGCAAAGCATACGGTATTATCGTCTGTGGTAACGGATAAGGTCAAACAATACCGGCTACTTACTTTATCAGCTAACGACTCTGAAGAAAATCCTTATTGCTAGCCTATCGCTGACTTCCATATTTGGATACTAAATCATCAAATCTGGCCACTTTTCGCCAAAAGCACTTGGAGATAAGAGTTGAGTGCCCAACTAGACGGTGATTCTGACAGTATGTGGAACTCAGTCAAAACTCTGGAGTGGATACTAACTGAAGCCATTATATTAAGACAAGTACTAGGTGGCGCAAAAGTCATCATCCTATCGGAAAATGGTATAATTTTTGCAAATAGAGACCAACGTCAATTCTACTTTGACATTTGTGAAGTAAACAGATAGAAAATATACGTCGACAAAACACGAACGCGGAATATTTGTTACGATTTTTTTGCTGAATAATTGTGTTGGTGCAGCGGGAATCCGGAATCTCGACCACGAGGGAGATAACTTTTCATCGAAAATCATCATGAGCGTCAAAGCCCATTTCCATATCTGTGGATACGTGAATAAGCAAAATTATCACTTCTGGTGCATCGAAAATCCGCGTATAACCCACGAAGAGCCATTACCCCAGCTCAGATTTACTGCATGGTGTGCTATTTACGCTGGAGACGTTGTCGGATCTTATTTTTTCGAAAACGTCGCGAACCAAACGACTACTATGGGCAGCAAGCGCTATAGAGCCATGCTCAATGCCTTTCTCTTTCCTCTGATTCTAACAGGATGGAGCAACAGCGTATACTGCACGAGCCATAACCGAAATTCTGAGGGCTGAATTTCTGGGTCGCCTAATCTCTCGTTTTGGCGAATTGAGCTGGCCGGCAAGATCGTCTGATTTAATCGTTCCGGACCCTTTTTTGTGGTTTTTGAAGTCATGAATCTATGTCAGCAAGCCTCAGTCTCTTGATGCCCTCAAAGAAAATATCCATCAAGAATGCGAGGACCTACCGCCGGAAGTTCTGGAAAATGCAAGAAATCGGGCCCGAACGGTCATCAATTCTGGCGGCGGCCACTTAGCCGATATCATTGTCTCGAAAAAATTTAGGAGATGAAGTAAACATATTCCAATACCATGGGATTGCCGAAAATAATATTGACAATTAACGTATCAGGTGTTTTACCTTTTAGGAACAAAATATGAATATGAACTACATGCGTACGCAATCGGAGTTTCTATTTTCCGTTCAATATGTCGCGAATCCAATTATAAAAAGCTGGAAAAACTGCCTGAAATATAGGAGTCTTAGCTGTTTTTATGAGGGAAAAATTGCAGACTGGTATTTTATAGATGCCCTGAAATAAGGATAAGTGAAATAAGACCAAGTTCTAACCTAAATATAACTTAAACTTTTGGAGACTTTTTTAAAGGCACGGAATCAATAAAAGGTGTGTGACAACTTGGAAACATCAGTTTTCTATTGCATTATACAAACTAAATATTGGAACCTGCTGTCTAAAGAATGCCTCTAATTTTTGTTTATAGCAACAAGCTTGAGAATGAAATATGAAAAACTAAGAAATCTTTTGTAGCACAGAGACTGATTTTATCAGCCCATGTCGAATAAATAGAAAAAGCCTTGTGAAGATATTACAAAATACTCGTATGCTAAAGCCCTTCTCAGAGACAAAAAAGAAAAAATTTTTGTTCAGGCCCTTCTGGAAATGTAATTGTCCACAGAAAACAGAACAGATTCTTTCTTCATCCTGATGCTAAATTGTTTCTTTAGGTCCAAACACTTTACTATTGTTCATTACCACTAACTAAATTGGATAGTACCAGCGAGTGAAGGGAAGTTTTAACCGATTTGCCCTCATAGCACGAAGGATAGGACAATGGGGCTATCAGTTCAATTGAAATGACATTCATTTCTTAAGTTGATTCATTGCTGAGCCTCAATTTATCCATATTTTTGATATAATTGTTTTTTTTTTCTAGAGAGCCTGCAACCAATAGAATAAGATTCTCATTTCTTTAGAGAACTTCGCTTCATTAATGATAAAGATCACCGCTCATACCTCACTGTTAGAGATCAACATATTTTGCCAGTCTTCCAAATAAGAAATTCAAGAAGTCTTATCTGCAAAGATCAAAATACTATCCCTTCCAATAGAGTCAAAATTAGTTGGTTTTGTTATCGGTCTCTAGAAATGAACTTGTGATCTGCAACCACAAGGTTTCGGGCCTCAACCAACAAGCGTCTCCAGCCAGCTCGATCTTTAGCCAGCTGTCTCTAAGTTGGTTAGGTCCCCGTGGATCATCAGTGTTCATCCGCTCCACATAACCCAGCCACCTCAGTTGTTGGACCTTCACTCTTCTGGCAAAGCCAGATGTCACTGTACATCCCCAACAGTTCATCGTTGTATCTCTTCCTCCGCTCATCGTCTCTGCAGACGGGATCGAAATTCGCTCGAAGAATATTTCTTGTCATTCTTCGTTTTATTTCAGCCCTGGTGTCATTGTTTAAAATGATAGCGGAGTCTAGGTAGACAAAGTCCTTAACTACCTCAAAGTTATATCTGTCGAGGGTGACGTTCTGCCCGAGATGTTGATGTTGGGTGTCCTTTCTGGTTGACAGATTATAGTTCGTCTTGCCCTCGGTGACCGTTATACCCATCTTCGTCGCTTCTGCCTCAATATTCGTGAAAGCGTCACTGACATCACACTGCTTTCTTGCGATTATGTTTATATCATAATGCGAGTAGCAGGGCGGACTTTTGAAATACATATTGTGCCTCTCGTGTTGGCACATGAGTTTTGCTCTGTTCTTTCAAGGATGATGTTAGAGATTTCGCATGACAGCGCATCGCCTTGTCTAAATTTTTTTTTGACATCAAAGGTCTCGGTGAGTTCTTCACCGACTTTAATGGAGCAGCGTGCATTCTACATACATCGTCATACCTGCATAAACTGACGAGTTTGACGAAAATGCCAAACATAGGTATTGCTCTGTATAGTTCCTCTCTAGATGCTGTCGTATCCGGCTTTAAAATCGACGAAAAATCTGCCGAAGTGTGAATATTTGGTCGATGGTGGGCTTTCCTGGCCTAAAGCTACACTGATAGAGACCAATCAGTGACGAACGGCTTCAGGTGTTGACACAATACCGCAGAGGGTATCTTGTAAGCGATGTTATGAAGGCTGATGCCTGTATTGTTGACTCAGTTCAGAGGATCTCCTTTCTTGAGGATCAGATAAACAATGCTGAGGTTCTATTCATCGGGCGTACTTTCGTCCAACTATATTTTCGGGTGAGTTGGTCGGCAGCCAGGCCGTCCGCTCAAGCAGATTTGTTGCACTTAAGCTAAGATATGGCTATCTTCACTTCATCCGGGTCGGGTGGACGGAATTGTTGGTCTACTTCTTCCAGGTTGAAAGGTTCATTCTACCTGGTTCATTGATTCGTCGTCTCTTTTCAACAGTCAACAGAAATGTTCTGTCCAAATCTGCTGCATCGACTGCGACTCTACTATGATGTTCCCTTATTCATCTCTATAGGCTTCGGTTCGGTTCGGGGTTTGTACCCGTGGCATCTTTTATTTACAATACCTTTTGGTAAAACTTCTGAATCTCATTCTTTTTCTTTTTTTACAACTTACTACTCATAAAATGCCGGAGCACGGGTTTAGTTTTTTTGGAAAATTGGATAGACAGAGAAAGATATTTGGGCTCAGTAGTTATTTCACTCTATGGGTGACATCCAACAATTAAAGGCGTAGACTAAATTATTAGTGTAATTGAACTTTTTGTTGTATTTTAGGCAACCATTCATTTCACGAGATTTTAGTTGTCTGGTATTGAACCCCAAACCGTCTGATTGGGAAGCCAATACACTACCACTTGAGTCACGGTCACCCATCTGGAGTAGCATCTCTCAATTTCCTTGCCCGTGCGCTTCTCATGCTCCTTCTTTTTCTCTTGAGCAGCTGATGCTCGTCAATCCTCTTCTGTTCGTAGAGCTCTTGAGTGACCATAGTCCTTCTATGCAGCGCCGCTTTGTATACATCTTGCTTACTTGAATGTGCTTGCGGGCATTCGTTGTAAAATTAGAGGTTTCGTTGTGGTGGTGATCGGAAAAAAAATTGGCGATCTTTTGCGATTATAGCGGTGGTGCGTCAAACTTTCGCACAGTATTACCTTGCTTTTGCGATATTCGGGATATCCGCAACCGTACCTTGGACATAACAGGGTAAGGGTGGGTGTCGATGTTCGTCCATCGAAACGTTCGGATATCCATGATACTAGAAGAATGCATTGCATTAATCGCAATGTGGTCAATCTAGTTGCTGGTTGATTGATTAGGAGTTCTCCAAGTACACTTGTGATAATCGAGATATGAATCGCCACGCCGCAAGGTCGATTACCACGAAACCGCTATCGGAGTTGGTGTCGTGCAGGCTATATCTTTCGACAGCACTACCAAAGATGATCTTTCTTCTTGGCTTTGCATTAAAATTGCCGAGACCGCTCGTAGGAGTCGTAATCTTTCTTCTCTGGTGGGGCGTGAGCGCACATAAGACTAGTGTTGGAAAATTCAGCCTTAATATGGATGGTTACGAGGCGCTCGTTCAAAATTTCTAGACTTCCTACCTAAGTCTGCCTCTAACAACGAATCCGCATCCAATAATAATTGCCGTAATAGATGTCATAGTTTTTCATTCTCTTTTTATCCGGCCCATCCCATCGCATTTCTTGAATGACGGTAATATGTACTTTGCAGCAGTTCAAGGCCTCTGCTGGTTTTTCAGCAGCACCTGGCCTGCATTACATTACACTTGCAGATCTAAAATTGGTTGACCTTGTTTTGTTTGCAAGGGTTGTCGACAATAGATCCGTCCGTGTCCGAGGCTTGTTGCCTCGTAACTATATATTTTTTCCATGGCCGGGCAGAGTATAAGGCCAGTTCCACTGTAGATATCGATAGGACGAGTTCTCGGTTAGGCCGAAGCCAGTAACCCGTGAGCGCTGCTATTGGTCCATTAAGGGCTCATCCGCCACCTTCTCTTTACCAAGATCCTGACTTAGTCTCGGAAATCCTTACTGTTCTCAGCCCGAATAACGTCTCATTTGTTTTATTCCGGGATTTTACTTCACAGTTGATCCAGGGAAATTCATCCGCTATCCTGTTTATAATGCTGCTATTTATGTCTGCTTGTCAGCCTTCGGTTTATAAATTTGGCAAGTCGAGTGAGGATGGACATCACGCAGTACTCAATGGTTACTACGGTGAAACAAGCAGAATTGATGTTTAGAAATAGTTATAACAGTGGACATCGCCAGGTTGATACCTCTCAGCACCCAACCATCTATACAGTTATACCTTGACTAAAAAAAACATCTGAGCTTGGTTGCTCAACTAGTGTATGTTTTATTTCAATTCAAATCTTGCAGCCCTTTAAGAAAACTACTTTGCTGCTTTTCGCACGGCTACTTCACACGGCTTTTTTGTAGAATCTTCATCTCATCTATCAAAATTTTCGACAAGCCTGTCCAGATAAAATTACATATATATGAGTGTATGTACGAGTACATATCTTTATCAATTTTCTGCATTGAACTAATTTGGCAAGAGGACTGGAAAAGACCTTTTCGCTAATAACTGGTTTAGGTGGATATCAGTTAAGGCATAATATGCACTTCCAAATATACTATACAAACTGATTAAAACACTAACTGATGAAACAATACAACTTCATTTGACGGCTACACTATCACAATTGCGAGCAATCAATTCTCATCACTGGATATTCATTCCGCATGCAATAAAGGCAATTTGAATAGATAATCAGGTACACAATTATTATATGCTGACCGCGGTATCAAAAAAGGTACACTGTCAGGATTTTTATCAATTTAATATGGCTCACTCGATAAGATGATCATTCGTGACACGTTGATATCTAGCACATGTCATCAACACCCCAATCCAAAATTAAATTTACACACAAGTTTGCGTGCATGTGCATTTTTTCGCGTGTAGGTTGGCCAAAACGGTAATAAAAGCAAAACTTATGAACAACTTCGCTGTGAACAAGGATAGGACTTTGCTCAAATAAAGCTCACACGGTCACAACAAAGTAGGATAGGATATTTATTCTGTGTCTGTGAATCTCTGAATTGATACAAAATAATTATCGTAATTAAAAGTAAACAGCAAAATGTTTATCTCGATATTAATGGTTTATAAATACAATCGACTGTTACGAGTGCGATAGTATAAATCAATAAGACAACAACATCACGTAAACAGACAGAAGAATTGAATTGTATAAAACGATATATGTTAGTACAAATGTTATGTACGAAATATCGCACAACGACTCACAGATACACACAATTTCAACAATTTCCCGGCTTTGGTTACTGGTCAGTGAGTCCTTTGGCTGCCTTTATTAAACGAAGATATTACGTATGCAGATTAAGTCCAGTTATGTGAAAGTGTTGCTATTAATATACAACATACTTGGTCGTACGTACGATTACAATCCAATGAAGGTAGATCCGAGTGGTATATGAGAATTTCTGTAATGAAATTCCGTACTTGAGTCTGTTCATCCAGAAACTTAATCGTATAATTTAATCAACTGACCACAATGACACTTTAGGAGTGTTTATTACGATTCCGCTTTTGGCAGAAAAGACGAATTCCGAGTTGCATTGAAGGTAATGCAGCTTTGCTGTTGGTTCTTAATTGAATCATTGAAGATCTTTAGTTCAGTTGGAGGTAATACAAGTGTACAATATAGGGCCTTCAAAATTAATGTCTTTTGAGGTTATATGGAGTTATCGTCTTATGTTACATTACACAACAGAGACTGCACAGGAACATTTTTATTAAAGATAGGTTAAGGCAATAAATCCCGAACATTATTTAAGAATTGACATTTTCGATGTGCCAAAGATAACTGGTGTTAAGAGGATTCAAGTGGTCCTAGGTGTATATTAGGAGTAGTACTCATATACTTATATACTAATCGAAAGCCCAAGTAAGCATTTAACATACTTACGTATCTATGGATTTCAAATACTTCCCACAAATGTCCTACCCTCATTAAGGCCCTAATGGACAATACAACAGACATCACTATCGAACATTTGAAAATATTTCTAGATGAGATAAATAACTAAAGAAAGAACGCAAAATGAAGTCCAAGATTGTTACAGAAACTAATTGCTAGAAGCTAAGTAAGACAAACTCATACAAAAACGTACCGAAGCGAATGGAAAAAGCTTAATTTATGTGCGAGGTAGAAGATATTGGTAAAAAATGACATAAACGGCGACATAAAGTCACCGTATACAGTTAAAGACCGAAACATGCGTAGGTACTGCTATAATAATCTCTGAAATGAAATCCTGGGCTTTCTTCACCGATAGCTTAAAAAACGATGGACAACCAAAAGGTACCAAAATCACAATCCCCACAGATATTCCCTGCAATGTATATCAGAGAACGACATAGCTATTTCTCCTAATCAAATTACTTCGCGACGAAAGGCTAAATATCTCTTAGAGACTACAAGCTGCAGTGTCACCCAATAAGATGACTTTTGATAAGTAGAAACTCTGAGGTTCTTAAATATGGATGGATACATATTCGCACAACGTGCACAGATAGTTCAAATTCACTACAAAAGCGGCGAAAATATCACGGAATCATTTCGAAAAGTGCTTTTGGTCAACATCAAGCGACTTCTCGTACAGCTATAGTAAATTTAATCGATAAATTTTAACGCCTCGAACACGCTCATGTTGTGAATACCCCAACTCATGTTCGCATGGCAAGGTCAGCTGAAAATATTGCCGCCGTATTTAAGAGTATAACTGAAAACCAAGATGTGTCCATTTTGAGACGATCACAGGAATTAGGCGTATCCGTAATCACTTTGCTCCGCATTTTGTATAAAGATCTTGGTCTACATGCTTACAAGTTCCAGTTGAAACAAATATTGTAGCCAGATGACCATGCATAACGCCGTACTTTCGGTGATTGGGTACTGGAAATGAATGAACAAATCACGATTTTTTACATAAAATTATTCTGTGTGATGAGGCTCATTTCCATCTGGGGTGCCGAAAATCCAAGATCACATTTGAGCAAAAATCTACAACGACTGAAAGTTTGCTGTGGGTGTCATTACCGAACGATATTGACTGACTTTTTGTTGCCTAAAATTGATGTTGTGGACATGGACGTTGGTTGCTTTTATCAGGACGGCGCCACATGCCGCGCAATTGGTGAAACAGTGGCTCTATTGAGTGACAAATTTCCTGGACGTGTGATTTCTCGAAATGGAGACTACAATTGGCTGCCGAGATCGTGTGACTTAACGCCATTAGACTTTTTGCTTTCAGGCCAAGTTAGACATAAGGTCTACGCGAACGGTCCATCAACAACTTGTGTACTAAAAGGAAATATCAGAGAGCTGTTATTTGTGAAATACAGCCGCAATTATGCGAAGCCTCATGAAAATTTCATCAAGAGAATGAAGCAGAGCTCAGGGGGACACCTGGCAGTTATTGCATTCCGTTACTAACCTCAGAATTTGTTCCTTAGACTAAAATACTTTTACTTTTCGTAAAAATGTTACGTTTTTCTATTGATTTAAAATGACACCCCCTGTTGGATGATCCTATATAAAATTAGGTATAAAGTATCCATAGGTTTTGTTATCAAAAACTTTACGAAGCTTATCCAAGAAATATTATGGGGCGTTCCTGACGAATGTAGTTAGCGTTCAAGTACTGCCAACGTCATCTGAAACTGTCAAACCCAGGAATGACTCTAGAGCGTGTCTTAGATATCCACATGTAAAGCATTCTAGAAGAATCATCGCTATTCAAATCAAAGCACGCCTACCTCAAGGGAGGATCCAAGGAAACAATCGAAAAGCCCGTACACTACAAAGAATATACCCTGGCCTGATTCCTAGAGATAGAGATGGCCTTTAGTGACGTACACGCTGAAGCTGTTCGCAAATATCTCATAGTGCTGGGCATAGAAGAATTTATTAGTCTATATTCTCAGAACAGGAATTATTCAGGTAACATTAGCTAACTTAACTAAATTCGCCAATAGAAGAACGACACAGGATGGCATATTTCTCCTTACTCTGGCTAACGGTTATGAACAAGATGCTTATAAGACTAGACAGATAAGGGGTAAAAGTGGTCGCCTATTCGGATGATGTGGTGATACTAGTATTATGAAAGTTTCCCTTCAAGTTAAGTGAAACCATAGCGGCTGCTCTAGACAAGGTAAACATCTGGTCCGCAAGTTGTGGCCTTGGTGCCAACCCGAATAAAATTGAACTGATGCTATTCACTACCAAAACCAAAATACCTTATTTTACACTTCCCTGCCTAAATGGTCAACCGCCCACACTATCTTTCACCGCAAGGTATATAGGTATGATTCTTGACCCAAAAGTTGAGCTTCTATGCCTGGGGCACAGCCTTTGGAAAGAAGTAGTGACTTTAACCAAAGATAATGCAACGTTGTGCGTTAAGTAAAGGCTACAACCTCACGTGACTAAAAAGGCTACAAAGAACAGCCAATATATGCAAAAGGGTCCCATTGATATCAGCCGCAATGGATGCCTTTGCTGTGCTTCTACATTTTCTGCCGCTCGACCTAAAAAATACCTAAAAAATCGACTTCATCACACCCAAACTAAACTTCAAGAAAACCATCCACCAGAGTTCTGTGCAAGAAAGACGAAGTAGCAAAGGACTTCGACAAGGTCATATAAACCGACGGATTAAAGATGAACTGTGATGTGGGGGCCGGTATTTACTCGGAATCAATGGAAATATCAATATCACACTCCTGGCCTAATCTTGCCAGCGTCTTGCAGTCGGAACTACTGGCAATCCGAGAAGCTTGCATGCAACTCAGGCGTGACACAACCCACAAACAAAACATTGTTATCCTCACAGATAGCAAAACCGCTATCAAAGCTATTGACTCGGATACCATATCCTCAAACTGGTGCAGGAGTGCCGAAGCAATCCTGCCGGTTGGGGCGAATCCTTGAGGGTCATACTGTTCTGGGTTTCTGGGTACAGTGACATAAAAGGAAACGAGCGTGCAGATGAACTGGCTCTCACTCGCGGCAAATGTTTACATCCCGGTAGCAGCGGTTAAAGGACAAAATCACTCATACTTCTTGCAGAAGACCAATTTCCAATGGAGAGGGTTAACCAACTGCGCTATATCAAGGATGTTATGGCCAAGCTACAATAAGAATATAATAAAGGACCTACTAAACAGAAGACGCCCAGATATCGCCAGAGTCACGGCATAGGACAATTGGAAACCATGCACCCGAACTACAGTAGGTATCCCATACTGCCGCAGTTGCGGGAACGAAAATGAGAAGGGAACGCTCTTCTGCACTGTCCGGCTCTAGCACGAGCCAGACTGCGTGCACTAAACCAACCATTCTTCGACGACCTTAATGACATCTGTGGTAAAGGGATGCAATATATAATCCGTTTTCTTAACTCCATTGGCTGGATATAGGCACCAACTATCTCACATCATCGACCAGGTCACTCGAGTGGCAGACTCTAGTGCTACTTAGGTTCATGTTGAACCACCACCTCTACCTACCTATCTACGAGAAGCTGAGCGAGAGATATATTCAGGTTAGGGTAGACATGCCAAAAGAACCTCATTAACCAGCTCAGGAATAGGGTTACCGGCCTTTAAAGAGCTTGGAAAACTTCCTACGATAACGAATAAAATGCGTTTTTAGATTTTATCAAACCATATGCTTCACCTAAAGACAAATTTTGCAACTTTGTTCAAGGATACCCTCAAGCTACATCTAAATTTTATGGTAAGAATCGCAATGGACCAAGAAAAGATTCCGAAACTAGTGTTTTTCTTACTTATTACTGAATGGTGAAAGAAGTGTGGAAGAATAGAAAAACTTAGCTTCTTATTTACAATTTTAATCCGCTGTTACACTTAACAAGCAGCGCAATTTCCAAAAGCTAACATTTAACATCTTGCTGATTACACCAACCTCGAAGGATTTTCTGAGTTCAAGTAAAGAAAACTTCGGAGTTTAATTGCCGTATTTCAGATTTGTAATGTTAATGCCTAAGTGAGTCTAACCCTTGTTATTTATAAAGTGATACAACTCCTATGTACATCCCCTAAAAGGAACATCCTTGTATCACCCAATTTTGCAAACAACCTTTTAAGTTCATCCTAAAAAGCTGCTCCTCGATAGCAACAGAAGAAATATACCTAAGACAATATAATTACACGCCTTTTGACAGCGACAATACTTACTTACTTGCTTAGATACCTCAGTCGGGGTGCAGCTGAGCCTCATTAAATAGGCCTCCCCAGTTAGCCGGGTCTCTGGATAGCTGTCCCCAGTTACACACTCAAAGTTGGTGAAGGTCTCTTTCGAAATGCGCGACACTTCCGCTGAGATCTTCTGCTACTGCGTTGTCCCTTCGGGTTAGAATCGAAGACTCTCCAAGGTGGAGCATTGGTGTTCATTCGCATTCTACATTCCACATTTTCTACATTCGCCATATTAGGCGATTATTGTTCAATTTTCTGAACAACACAAGATCACTCGTAGTTGCTCGTAGAGTTCGCCATTAAATCTCTTCTTCTAAACCCCGTCAACGTAAACAGGATTAAAAATCACTCAAAGAATTTTACCATCAAAACAACCAAAGATATAATCATTCACTAACGTGCCTGGACTAGAATGATGATAGTTTTATATAGGGTCTCCTTAGTATTTCTTGATAATTTTTTTACGTTTCTTGAGCTTTTTCAGGATAATGTGAATACTTGGCCGATTGTAGACTTGCCGGGCGTTAATCCGCACTGATTGAGGCCAATGAGATCTTTGATGAATTGCTTCAGGCATTCACACAAGTCGGCAGATAAGATCTTTTATGGGGAATACGGAGACTGATTCCTCTTAAATTGGCCCAGTTAAGAGAGCCTCCTTTCTCCTCCTTCTTTTTGCCGATCAAATTTTGGAACGGAGTTAGTGCATGATCCCTGCATACCAAGTCATCCCTCGCAGCCATAAATACTTCAATATCTCGACAATAATTGAATTCAGACAACATTATACTTCTCCCAGATGTATGCTCTTGGAAATCCTGAATAGCTCTCGTAAGGTTTTGATAAAGTTCTTTTTTTCTCTTGGCAACATGAGAAAAATGTTACGGATAGTCAAATTTATACTGAAACAAGCGGCTTAAACAAGGACGTATGAGCTGGAGAAAGCAGAGCCTAACAGCATTGAATGTAGACACAATCAAGGCTTTATATTCAGTTATGTGAATTTATATTAGTGAGCGGTTAAGTAGGATGTGTAAGGGGAGTATGAAGTGTCCTTGTCAACTTTGACGTACTCAAGCCACTCTGAAGATGGATACCTGCATAAAATAAACCTTTTTTTCAGAAATCTCCCCAAGTGAGCGAAATAATCCTGTCTACTTTGGATTTTAAAAGCAAATGCTAAATCATATTCACTTAATTGGATTTGTTTGTAGAGCCACCTTTGCTTACTTTTCGTGTCATTGGATGGCCGAAGGTTGTTATACAACTGAAAAGGAACTAAAGAACATGACGACATATTCTAAAAGCGTTTTGTTTACCATTCACATTTGCTCACAAACCATCTCTCCTCATAATTGAATAAAGATTTTTTTCTTGAATTTATTTAAAATTAAATTATATCCTTCGAGTTGATCCTGAGAGTATTTAACAAGAACATATTTAAACAAGAAGTGCTACAAATGCTTAAGTTATTGACACCCCTCATCTTTCCCATACGTAGCATATAGGTAGATATTTCCAAGATCCTACAGGACGGTTTAAATTGCAATTTTCCAATATGCAAGTATAAACAGTCCTCCCATTCATCGTTTTTCTCGTAAAACGTCTGCAATAACTTGCCATTCTGTCGATTTCTCTGCCCAATCACCTCCTAAAAATCATTCAAATTCCATTGTTCAACAAATTTTCGCATCCTTATGACTGAGAAAGAAAATATAAAAAAAATTTCCATGAAGGATCTTGCATGCAGATTGAAAAATTTCCCAGCTCATAATAAATTCAATTTCCAAGAACAACATTAAAATTTATTGCTCCCGGCTGTGATTCACAAAGAGACGAGCTCATACGCAGACGACACAAGCAACAAATAGAAATGACGGCAACAACAAAAAAAAAGGAACATTTTAAGGAAACGAGTATGAGTACCACAAGCAGCAATCAAAGTCCTTCACTTCCAATGACGTGAAAACAACAAAAGTGTCTCACCGCACAATTTTTCAGAAAAAAAAAGAAAACTGAAAAAGAAAATCAAATAAACTTCAAGATACTTTCTATACGGATAGGTAATTTTTTTAAATTGACTACGTACAACTTAGACTTCAGAAAGACAGAATTTGACATACGGGTATGTGTCCTTAAACTGAAAACAAGGACAGGAGCCAGCCAATAGCGAATTCAGTATTCAGGCAAACACATGCAAGGACAAAAGAAATCGTTTGATATTCAAAATTATTTTCGAACGATTTACCACAAGTACCATAAAATGGAAAATTTGTTTTGAATTTTTCAACAAGGATTTCCCGTCTTCCGTCAGTGCATCGTCTGCTCTACACATTGAGGGCTTAGAGGGTTGCCGATGCGAGAGATTTAGAAAATGTCAATGAGTTAAAGGCGTCCAATATGAAATTGAATGCCGAAAACCACTCACCTTTTTGATGTTTTTGGTAAGAGAAAGTATTACGAAAAATGAACTTTAACCATAAATACAGAATTGTAGAGCTTGATTAGCTGCAGCAGCATCGCTGGCCCTCTTCTGATAATCGAACCTCCGAATTTATTTGAACGGCTATGAAATGTTCCTGCATGAAAGGGCATCTTATAATCGGTATTGTACTCTATTTCTCAATACCTATTTGAAGCATATATCTCTATTTGTGCCAGATCTTATACGAGTAGATTTCATGGTTTTGTAAAAATTGATGTACATTTCAATAAGGCCTTGGTCTTCGAACAACTCGCAGATATCCCAGGAATTTCAAAATTTCTCAGCAAAGTGCAACAGATTGAGCTCAGAAGACCTCCTAACTCTGTTGTTGTTAGAAATCAATGATGAACTAGGGTCCACAGAAGCTGTTGAACTCTGACACGAATATTTCTACCTACCCCTGGGGCACTCTTTGCAGTGCAGAATAGAATATTGTATCACGTACGAATGCGTTCATGGTACCGTGCTTTGGAACTATTCTCCGTTCATTCCTGTGGCACTGATATGCTTTACCGCCGTTCTAGTGGGAGCATTTTGCTAAGAGTATTGTATTCGATCTTGAGGAAGTAGAGTCACTGCTTAACTGTTTAAAACCCCAAAAAAATACTTTCATCCAATACTTACTACTACTTAAGTCCGCGGAAATATAATGTCCGCGAGTTTCCCCTTGCTGGGCATAGGGCCACCACTTCTCCTACGCGGCAACTCATTCCCGGTTGTGCTGATTCGTCTTCGACTATTCTTCGCCAAGTGCTTCTAGGTCGGCCCACTCGTCTGCCTCTCTGCATGAGAGGTTTCCATTGTATCTCTTAACTCGCACAGCACTCGTGACCTTTACGAAGCGTATGCCCAATCCACTACCACTTACGTCTTCGTATGATATAGTCAATGGGCTCCTGACCTATTCTCGCATGAAGTTCATAATTGGAGACACGGTTGGGCCAGAAAATCCTCAAGATGTTTCGCAGACATCTACTCACGAACGTCAACAGCTTGCTTGTGACAGCAGGTGTGACTTTCCAAGTGCTGCACCCATAAAGAAGCACGGATTCAACATTGGAACGAAACGATCATTGCTTGGTCTTTAGGCTGATGGAGTTATTTCTCCATATTTTGGACAATATTCCAAACGCAGGCCTTACTTTCCGCATTAGGCTGATTATATCGGTCCCGCCGTCATTAGAGTCAGTACTCCCAAGATATTGAAACTTCTCTACTATATCTACTGGTTGTCCAGAAATCTCTACTAGGTTAGATGAGGAAGTTCCGAGGCGGATCCTTTTTTGTTTTGGCCGTATTGATCTTTAGCCCAATGATTTCAGCATCTCCCTCCACCCTTGATGACATTTGATGCAAATCCATAATCCTATGAGAGAGTAAGTATACGTCATCCGCGTAGTCCAGATATCCATTTCTAGTCGACAAAGCTGCATGCAGTACATCATTTATCACCAACAAGTATTGATGACAGTACGCAGCCTAACCCCACTTTGGATTCCAAACTCCTCTGGCATCCTTTCTTTATGCATAACCTGATATTTGGATCCATCATATGTAGCCTTGATAATAGCAATCAATTTATCTGTGATGCCCCTCCTGCGCAAATAAATTCTCTATTGACACTGTCGAACGCCTTTTTGAAGTCGATGAACAGCAGCTGAAGTGGCGATCGATATTCAACGCACTGTTCGATGGTGATCCGCAAGATGCTTATGTGGTCCACATAGGAAGATCCATTGCGGAATCTTGCCTGTTCGGCGCCGAGTGTGTCTTCGAGGTGGTCTTTTATTCGTTCCAGCATATGAAATCATTTTTCACAGGACACCAATGGTTTTCGATGGAAGTGGGTTCCGTGCAACTGACTGCTCTCAAACCTTGTGAATGGTGGTTCCCTAGTTGTTGGCGGACTGTGGGAACCTTACCATTGTGCGTAATCTTACCATTAGATAGTAGTCCCGGGCCATTCCCATGTCTGCACCCCTTCTGTTACGAACGTCCTGGAGACTGCTCCTAAGTCGCCGGCTGATCGCGAAGTAATCAATTTGGATGGAACTTGCTTGTCTGTCCGTCCACATCCAACTGACTTTGTGGCACATCTTGTGCTCAAACATGATCGCTCCTATTACAAGACGGTTGGCGTTGCAAAAATCGACAAAACGTTCGTCATTGTCGTTGCGGTCGCCAACACCATGCTTTCCCATTACATGCCTGAGTCCATCATTGTCATTACCAACTTTGGCATTTGAGTCTCTCATTGTCTCCGCGTGGTGTACTATTATAAGCAGTACTCAGCCGGTTATAAAATACCTCCTTCTCCTCGACAGAAGAGAGCTCCGTTGGGGCGTAACACTGTATGATGGTGATGCGACGTATTATGTATAGTCCGGAACCCTGCTTTCAGGATCCTGTCGTCTAAAGGGTCCCAAGAAATTAAGCTTTTGAGAGATGTTATGGAAAGCAGCAGTCCAACGATTCCCGATAGCTTCCAGGTGCCTTTCCGGAGTAGATTAGTACAATGTTACGAGTTTCAGACTAAAACTTCCACGAGACCAACCATCTAACTTTACTAATCCCTAAGATGTCCATCTTATACCGCATAAATTTCTTCTCTAATTGAAGGAATCTGTCATTTTGAAGACCTTTACTTCCGTTGTCGAGAAGTGTTTTCATATTCCAGAAACCAATTTTTGTCCGGGTACAATAGCCAAATGTCGTCAACGTGTTATCATTCCTTATCCGAGGCGTAGTGTCGGTTTCGGTAGCGGTTTTGATTTCAGTTACGTAGCCTATCCTAGAAAGATAAGCCTTTACGTATATAGGGATACGCAAATAGTTTCCCGGGGACCACCACGATGAGGTAAAACAAGCACTTCATCATGGCAGATTGTTGCGCTACTGGCCCAGACCCGTAGTTTCCCGATCAGACGCGGTGCTGATCGCCCAATATTATGCGAACTCACTTTCTTTTCCAATTTTTAACCATCTCTTTCTGATGGTGTTTTCTTAAATGATTTTAAAGCTTCAATCAAATACTCAAGTCCGGGAAAAGAAATTTAGCTACCAATTATGGATCTATTACTAAACTTTCAACTATCCACAAACTATTAGATAACCTCGTTAATAGCAAATTGCAACTTGCAACATGTTTCATGTTTTCAACATGGATTCTGGAAAGGAAGATCAACCACACCTGACTTAGTGGAATTCACAAGCTTTTGCATTAAAACATTAGAAAGTAGTTATCAGGCACTTGTGGTATACACTGACTTTGTTAAAGCATTTAGTAGAGTCAATCTCAACATTTTGCTAAGTACATTATCTTAAGGCTTATAAATTCCATGCCCCACTGCTTAAATGGTTCAAATCCTAGTTATGTAATGGAAAACAATTTGTCAGCCTTCGTGATTTTTGCGCTAAAGAGATTGAGGTCACTGCTGCGGTTCCTGAAGGAAGTCACTTTGAACTTTAATGATCTTCCAAAACTATTAAAATGCTGTCATTGTGTAATGTATGCTCATGATATAAAATTGTTCGCTGAAAACACAACTGTTTGCGACAGTCAGTAAAATTATTTACAAATTGGTGTCATATTAAGGACTTGCAGTTAAATATCAGTAAGTATGCTTCCATGTGATAAATGCTGAGCCAAAAGATGCTGTGGATATTGGCTATCAATTACTGTTATTTATTGAAGTCAATCTGATGATCTTATTGACAGATATCTTACAATCTTTGGCAATTTTAGTCATGGAGTCGTTTACCACGCGACAACGCATTTTTGTTATTCAATATTATTACGAAAATGGGCGATCTGTAAAAGTAACAATTCGTAAAATTCGTGATCCTTTCCGATGAAGCCAATTTTTGGATGAATCGGTACATACAATAATTAAAAAAAAATTGTCGTCTTTGTGATCGGAAAACCCATACGAGATTCACGTAAAACCAATGAAGTTGTAGTTACAGTGAATGAAGAACGTTACCGCAACATGCTGACCGGCTATTTTTTTCCATTATTGAATGAATTGGGTCTGGACAATCTCTGGTTTCAA
Organism: Volucella zonaria; assembly: GCA_963966105.1. Taxonomy (NCBI): domain Eukaryota; kingdom Metazoa; phylum Arthropoda; class Insecta; order Diptera; family Syrphidae; genus Volucella; species Volucella zonaria. The sequence goes on along the minus strand of OZ014530.1, from coordinate 291,798,241 downwards.
CAGGATGGTGCTACCGGCCACACAAGCCAGCAATCAATCAATTTATTGCGTACGAAATTTGAGGATCGCATTATTTCTGTTAGAGGGGAAGTTGATTGGCAACCAAGGACATACGATTCGACATCTTTAGACTTCTTCCTGTGGAATTATTTGAAGAGTACGGTTTATGCCAGTGACAATCCAGGATCTCAAATATAACATCGAAACTGAAATTGCGGGCATTGACATAGGTACTTATTCTTCAAAAATTTTGACCTTTGGATGGTGGCTTTCAATAGCCGTGGTGATCACATGACCGATGTTGTGTTTCATTCATAATTGCCATAGCTCCAGCTTTATTAATCAATAAATTTCTACATTGATTTCACAATAAATGTGTACTTACATAGTTTTAAGAAAACTTCCACACCAGCTTTTGGCTCATCCAACATTCTCCCTTCATATTCTTTTCATCATGTTCCTCGTGTCTATGACTTCAAGGATCTTGGAGTTACTTTTGACCCTAAGTTTATCTTTTATAACCACTTTAACCAAATTATTTCTAAAGCAAATTCGCTTATCGGATTTTTAAAAAGAAGTTCCTCGGATTTTAGGGACTCTTATAACATACACTTAAAGCCATTTTTTATACCTTGTCTATTGGGTCCTGTTTTAGAGTATGCACGTGTTCTATGTAGTCCAATCACTCTAGGAAATAGAAATGGGATAGAGAGTATTGAAAAATGAGTTCTTAAATTTGCCTTACGCTTTTTGCCTACTGAAACTTTTAATGGGACTTTTGTTTTTCATTCTTGTCAAACCAAATGTCAATTACTGGGTTCACAAACTCTTGAAATGAGAAGCAAAATGTATGGAGTAATGTTTGTTCGGAATATCTTGGATCCAACTAACGACAGTATACTTCCTAGTATTCCTATATACTAATAAACCTCAAGTTTCCTTATACTAGGACCTACAATTTATTTAATATGTATTGCACTAAATGTTTTGAATTATATATCTTTGTCTACAGCTCTTTTGAAGATTAAGTTATTAAATATAATCTAGCATTCCAATATGCTATAAAAAAGGAGAAAGAATAATAATAACAACAATATTAATAATAGCTATACTATATAAATGCTATGTAATTTTGCATATCTCTGAATTTAAAAATTGTTGTATATCAATTTCATAATCTGTAGATCATGTGATCGTAGATTTCATAAACACATCTAAACTAAGCCAATCCAACCCTTCGTAATGACTGTGATAAAAGATTCTGAAAATGGGTTCCTACTTTCCTACAAATGTACACCAGCAAGGTATACCCTGAGTACCACCCTCAACAAATCGGTCTGGACTCATTTTTTCCTCAATATCCTCTCTGAAACTATTTGGGAGATATGGAACTATCGTCTGTATGTTCGCCTATCTATATGTAGTTAATACGCTGATCGTCAAATGACATAGGATGATGAATGCGTATTCGGTTTTTGGAATATCAACTCTATGCCATCAATATTAGGCGATCATTTGCTTAAATTTTCACACTTGGACAAGTCTTGAGAATTACTAATGGGTTTTAAAATGACTCAAACATCTTTTAACGACAACGACAGCTTATTATAGCGTAAATCTTCTAGGATTACTCGTAGACTTAGAAAAGGCAGAGAAGGTATTTTGGTTCACCATATTTATGGAAGGAGTAGAGCAATCATATGGCTTATTAAATTTAATATTCTAACAGATTGTGTGTGGATCAATTTCAGATATTGGGTTTCCAGATGGATACATGAAATCATCGTCAACGGTTATAAATAGTATGCGTATGTAGAAAGCCTAAGAGCAACTCAATAATAGCTGTACGTCGAGCTCACAGTTAGAGAATAGATTCCTGAAAAAACCGTACGCCAATACGAGAAAGCTGATTGGAGCGGACTTAGAAGCTTCTATAGGAATGTTAACCGGTCATTGTGTTTCATTCATAGCGACGTAGATGCCGCTGCTGATACTCATATGATCTTTGGAATGGGATCCTTTATCAATCATCGGAGGAAGATTGTCAAACCAAAAGAAAAGGCGTACTTGAGCTACGAAGAGGCTGCCGACCAGACAGAGAAAAATCAAAAAAGGTCAAACAGGCCAGGAATCACTGCAAGGCCCTTAGTAGTAACAGTTTTTGATCGTTCGTCAAAAACATAAGAAATTCTGGAAATGCTGCCTACACTTGAGTGGGTCGAATCTTCAATTTAACAAATCCACTTTGGCATTCGTGTAGTAGCAAGAGTACTTAAAGATCTTAACATACACAAATCCGCTGGTCAAGATGGTATATCTCCCCTTATTCTGAACAGGTGTTCTTCTGCGCTGGCAAAACCACTTTCCATCAATCCTACTCTTCAGGACTCTTTCGAAGCAGATGGACAACAGCATTTATCCAGCAGCCTAGAAAAGGCGAATCTTCTCTCTCCTTCTACAGGCCCATTGGACTTACGTCCCTTCTTCCCAAGGTGAAGAAGACGCTGATAAGCCGTCAGCTCATGAAAAACTTCGAAACATGAAACTTCATGTCCACATGTGATTTGATAGCATGTTTCACTGAAAAGTGGAACCAAATCGTGTATCAACTTATCAAATGTAATCGCGCTTGACATTTCTAAGGCATTTGGCAGAGTTCCGCATCAGACTGAACTGGATTAGAAATTCCCTTCGGAACGTTAAATTCAAGTGGTCTTGGATTGTTTCAAGTCTGATATCCACAAAATAAATGCTGGTGTATCCCTTAGCTCCATTCTGTCTCTTTTCCCGGCATCACGTCCCTGCACATTTTAAGTTCATTCAATTTCCATATTAACAGCATAATCAATTGCGGAATTATCAATAGAGCAGCATTTGATGCTTCCAAAATACAATGCTATCTGCTGTCGTTAAAGCAAAATTCAAATACCCACCCATTATCCATGAATGCCACTTGCACTGTCAAAACCGTTTGACAGTGGTCATTTACGTTGTAATGACCACACATTCGATGTCGCCAAAAGGACTGCGAAATATCTAGGTTTTCCCGAGCGATTTAAGAAATTTTTTCCATCAATATACAATATAAGGCGCTCATCCACCCAAAATCGGAATACAATGCCCACATCTGGTCAGATGCTCCCAAGACCTCTTTGCACTTAAGATTCAAAGCCGTGCGATAAAACTCGGTGACGGCAATATTACGCAGTCAATTTACACGCTTGAATGCCGATGTAACGTCTCTTGCCTCACCTAGTTCTATCACCCTTTTCACTACCAATCCTCCGCCGAAATTGGCAGTGGCATTCCGCTTGTTCAAACTTTTAACTCTAACACCGGTCTCGCAATGAATGCTCATCAGTATACTCTCAAGCCCACTTTTGGACGTACGTATTGCGATTCATTCCTAAGCCTGTGAGGAGTACAGCCAGCCACGGAGGCATACATCATGCAGCAGTAGATGGCAGTGGCACGCTCGCGATTACTCAGCTCTAACATTGGATTGGTTCTTGCCACCACCCCGTGCACCTGAACTCAGTTACCCTTTTTGTTTCGTGCTAAAATCTCAAAAAAAGAAAAAAACCAAGGAACTTAAAAAAAGGAGGAGGAATAGATGGAAGAAAAAACAGAGGAAAGAAAAAAGGAAGATCACATCCGTGCCATCACTAGCGTGTAAGTCCCGAGGACTACTCGCTCGCCAAGGGTTTCAGGCCTATAAGTCTGACTTCCTTCATGCTGAAAAGCATCGAGAGATCGAGAGGTCGAGGTCGAGATCCATATGCGCAAAACCGCCTTGCGAATGCATCCTCTGTCGGCGATGCAACACACCTACCAAGGCGGAAGATCCAGCGAGAATGCGCTTCAGAATCTCGTAGGCAGAGTTGAAGACACATTCGATAAGAAGCAATACGGCTTAGACATTTTCATCGAAGTTGAGGGTGCTTTCGACAACGAAACTTTTGAGGGCATGTATAACTCGACCAGACAACACAGTGTACACGTCTCTTTAGTTTTGTGGCAGACACGTTTGGCCTTTATTTTGCTAATTGAACATTGTCCCGATTTTGTATTTGATTCGTTAGAAGAAATAGGGTCATGCCAGAAATGCTCAAATTCATCATAAGTAAATGTCGATTACTTGACGATTTGTCATAGTTATAGAGGTCATATGTACTTAGTTTCGTATTTCACTACTGGATGTGACTTCTTTTTTTTCTATATTCTGTTTTGCTCGAAGATTTCTGTGAAACTACCGAAAATATTATTATTATATGCATTAAATATCTCACACTGCGTAGGAAAACATTTAAGAGAGCGTGTTGTTACCTGATCCTGAAATAATAGTTTCAATGCGGGTTAGGGCAGTGATCGTTGTCTTATCAGCTAATTTTCACATGTGTATAAAGGTCGTACTCGTAAGTACCATATACCATATACCATATAGTCAAATACTGTTTAAAGTCATCCTTCATGCCTGAGCAAGTCCTCATTCTAATGTACCGATGATCTGTCATAGAGCTGCAACTCCTTGTTGACTTTTAGATGAACTTACAAGTATTAGTTCCGCTATTGCATTTAGCGTTAGACTTAATTGATCTATAGGGTGAATGACTCGAACTCCAACTTTTTAAAATGCTATAATTTTTTTAATTTTTTGATATTGTGCCAAAACAAACAATGTTGGAAAATACTAGGTGTGGTGAACCGGTAACCTCTTTGACCGCCAGAATGCGCTGCTACTGCAAAAAAGGTCATGGTGCCTTGAAGTCCGTTCATATTTAGGCAGACATGCCAAATTTCAGTGCGATACTGTCTTTAGTTTTGTTTTGACAGCTGTTTGTTGTTGACGTGTTTGACATCATGTTGAGTATGGACAAAAACGATTTTCGTTCTCTCATAAAACATTATTTTTTGAGAAGCAAAACGCCGAAGGAAACAAAAGAAAAGTTGGATAAATATTATGGGGCTAATGCTCCGTCAGATTACACCGTCAAATATTGGTTTCGAGAGTTTCGTGGTGGCCGCAACTCCACTACCGATCAAGTCCGCAGCGGCAGGCCCTCCGATGCGGTTACAGAGGACAATGTCAAAAAAATACATGAAATGGTGTTGGCTTTTTTTTTATAATTTACGCGCGCCTAAGGGGTTATGATACCCTTTTACTGTTACCAAGGCGCGGGCTGACCGGAAAGTGAAGGTGCGCAAGCTAGAAGATACCACAAAGATTAGTACTGAGCGCACACGCCATATTTTAGGCAATATTCTGCATATGAAAAAGTTATCCTGCCGCTGGGTGCCGCATATGCTTACTCCTGACCAAAAACACGAACGCAAGAGCACTTCGAAGGAGAGTTTGGACTTGCTGATGCGGAATCGGGCGGACTTTTGGAGTCGATTGGTAATTGTTGATGAAACTTGGATCCACTATTATACACCACAGAACAGAATGAGTGCCCGGCAATGGACTAAAGCCGGCACGAGTGCTCTGAAGCGGCCGAGGGAGGCTCGATGGGTCGGAAAGGTTATGACGTCGGTTTTCTGGGATTGTCATGGCATACTTACTCTTCGTGGACTACCTCGAAAAAGGAAAAACCATCAACAGCGAGTATTACTGTGCATTGAAGGCCGAAATCGCTGCAAAACGGCCTCACATGAAGCGAACAAAAATTTTGTTTTTGCAAGACAATGCGCCGGCGCACAAGAACATAGCAACCACGGCTAAAATCAATGACTTACGGCTCCAATTGCTGTCGCATCCACCGTATTCATCCGATTTGGCTCCCTCGGACTATTATCTCTTCCCAAACCTCAAAAGATGGCTCATCAATAAAAAATTCCGCTCACGCGAGGAAATCATCGACGCCACGGAGGAGTATTTTGCAGACTTTCCGGAAAAATACTTTTCGGACGGGATGAAGAAGTTGGAAAATCGCTGGAATAAGTGTATCAAACTAAAAGGGGACTATATTGAATAAAATGAAAAAAACATTTAAAAAAAACTTTTTCAAGGAGGTTACTTTTCACCCCATCTAGTACATCAATTTTCAAATTGTATCAGTAGTTTTCAATATGTCCACCTTTGGCGCGAATAATGGCCTTGAGATGGCCAAAGAAAGAATCGCACGCGGCACGCAAGTGGCTCTGCGGTATTTTGGGCCATTCCCAGCGAAGTGCTTATTTGAGGTGATCCAAACTTTGGTATTTATTGTCACTAAACAACCTTCGCCTTCAAAATACCCCAGACAGAGAAATCCAACGGATTTGCATCCTGAGAATTTGCAATCCATTGTATCGAAAAAATGAAATGTGGAACATTGTTTTTTAACCAATATTGGTTGACGTCCACCTTGGGAGACGGTGCCGAGTCTTGTTGAAATGTCCAGAGTCTCAGACCGAAATTATTGTTTGCCCAAGGCTTCAATATTGCCTCTAAGACAGTTTTACGGTATACGATCTCATTAATTTTCACTCCACGGTCCAAAAATACGAGCGGAGAGCGGCCATCGGCGGTTATGGCTGCCCAAACTATCACCATCGGTGCTGCCTGCTTTTTGGTGGCCGTCCGAAGGTGTTAATTTTCGAAGGACCTCTCTGGCAAGTAAACTCTGTCATTTTGTTTGTTGACATATTGCCCGATAACGAATGGCGACTCATCGGAAAAAACCAAATTCGGCAACTCACCACTTTCGTGCAAGCGTAGCAACTCCTTCGCTCTTTTTTTCTGTTGCGGTGTAAGATCGTGTGCTTCTTGGAACTTCAATGGCTCGAGCCCAAACTCATTTTTCAGTATGTGTTACATCCGTTCCAACGATATGTTGAGCTCACGAGCCATTTTTCTTCCACTTCGACGCGGATTTCGCTCAATTCGAGCCTTGAATTTCCTAACGATTTCTGCTGATGTTGCTGTTTTTTTATGACCACCTCCATGGCGTTTTGCAACGCTGCCAGTATCACGGTAACGAGCTACGGTTCGAGACACAAATGATTTATTCACGTTGAGGTGCTGGAGTGCTCTAACGATAGCTTCTTGTGGTTTTCCAGTCAAGTATAAAGCAATCACACTATCACGTTTGAATTCCATCGCTGATAAAAATTTTTCAACACAACTGAGACGCAAATCGTTTAAAAGGCTTGTAAATAATAAAATTATCTGTCATGTGTCAAAATTTGAGCTCACTGTCATGAACGGTTTGAAAATTATAGCAGTCTGAAATTGGTTGCAGTTCGAGTCATTCAGGGTGTACAATGTGTATTGTAGTTCAGTGCTCCAGATGTTGAAATATTTTTGTATACTGCTGGTTTTGAATAACTGTGGGCAAGCAAATGTTTTTTGTTGAATCTTCTTAAAAATCCTATTCTCTTCATTTTGATGAACGTTTGCCAGACCTACGCCTTTTGCTGAGAGAGACCGCCAAAGAACATCGTTTGATTAGTTTATACTGTCAGCTGGTATATGTAGATACATACATCTGACTATATCAGATCTTGTGTCGAGAATTATACTATAACAAAGGAGCCATTTGGTTTTTAGTACATACCTGTGAAGATACGTTCACATACCAACATATATGTTACATTCTATTAATCTTTCCTTAATCTTGAGTCGGTTTCAAGTCGCTCCAAGAATATGTCAGTCCATGCTACAAAGGAAGTGGCAACTCTGACTGAACCACAAATATGTACTTCTTACATTTTTTCCCGAAAGGACAAATTTAAAAAAAAAAATCTAAAACTTTTGTCCTTCTCGTTGTGATTTGATTTCACAGAATGTGCCGAGAATATGTGTCATAGGGGTGCCGTATCTCTGCCCTCTTCACAGATTTTTAGGTTGAATATGTTTACTCAAGAGAATACCATGAATATCACGTTATATCATCTGCAAGATACAAGTTTTCAATTATTTCCAGATCAAATTTGTACCAACTGCTTAAATAATTGCGCAACTCTATCATATAGGGATAAATTCTATCTAGAGGAAGAGTGTTACTACTTATCCTTTCTTCTTTCCTGACATATGAGGAAGGGTAAGCACAATGAAAAAAGGAAAAAAAAAATCGTAGCCACAAGGACACCGAGGAAGAAGTAGAAGAGTAAATCTTGTAGACTTTTATTAAATTTTATACCCTCACCCATTTGCATGAACATTCAAACGAACACAGAAGACATGAGACAGGACTTTGTACTTGCATAAACTCTCTAGACACTAATCCAAACTTAAAATTTATTTTTGTATCCGTTTTCATCCCATACAGATGCTCCAGTTTGTAGTATGGCGACAGTGACTGTTGTCGGTGCATCGATTGAGGAATCCGTACCGATACCATGTCGAGTGAATTCGGATCCACCGGAAATTGAATTCGAATGGACATTTTCCAGCAGTGGTGAGCATTTTGAAGTCCCATCTGGGCATTATGCGACAATTCAAGAAGCAACTACCACAACAACTGGTGATATACATCGCACGATAATCGAATCAAATGACACCCACATCGAAACATACGGTAAGTTCAACATTTTACCATGAATCTGCTCGTATCTTTTTTGCAAAGTGCTTTTCGAAACTTAAGAGGTATCTCATGTACGGTTGGACTTTAATTGTATTTATACGTATCGTAGAGTATTTTGAAGATTGGAGCTAAAAATATACGGTACGGTGCCTAGATTTGCAATACACACCTTGAGTCTGTAGAGACGATATTGAATGGAAATATTAAGTTGTACTGATTTTGGAGTGGAATTTTCACTAGGAAGACGAATTTCATAAAGTGTATCCTTTCAACTGTAAACAAGTCATCTATCAAGACCTCAAATGTTGCAGTTGAGTAGATTTGAGTAGGCTTCTGTGGGATAGGTCTTTGTGCATTTAAGCTGAAGGCAGATATTTGAAATGAATTTGACTTAATTCTAATGTATTTCAATCACCGAACTTCACCTGAGAAATTCAAATAAAGGGATTTGCAGATCTTAAATCCAAAGCTATGTCTAGACTAATATTTCAAAGTTACAATACTTGAAAAATATTTAATCAGAAATTGTCTTCTCACTCTATTCCATCTGAGCATTTTCATGCTGTCAGCAATTTGAAAAGTTCATCAAATATCAAATAGATTGCAATACATCAATCAAACATCATGAAGATTAATTAGAGAAAATATGGACACAAATATATGTAAGTACCAGTGATTCAGGCCTTTTTAATGAACTGTCATTCAATCTATGAAGAGGCTTTAGTTAGACACAGGAACCGCCTTATAGATTGGCCGTTCGCCATTCATCGCAAATCCTTTTAGTTTCATTATTATTCTTATTTTCTCCGATATTATTGTCACATTGCAGTCAACGTGTATGGACTGTGTTCTCGTTTAAATTAAAAGTTCGCCGCTAATCCTTTATTCAATCGCACTCCTCTGTGTCCCATACAAGTAGAGGGTGACCGGATAAGAACGATGGAAAAAAATTAAATAAAACAACAACGGTGTGAGATATAAAATTATTATTATTGTTATTATTATCAAAAGAACGATACAAATTAATTTGTAAGGTCCGGGATTTAACGCCGGGGTCCTATGCCCATGTGGCGTTTTTTGTCAACAGCACGCTGTGTACCGAATTCCCATGTGGTCACTCATCTACGTACTTACCGCGCCAAATACTGCTTGATTTGATTCTGGCTTTATTTTGAAGCTACGTTCATGCCATTATGTGTGGAATATCACATCATTGAAATGGCCGCCTCGACCTCGCTGGTAGTGCTTCGAGCGGTCGGTCCAATTTTTGATGACTCGGTCCAATATGTGCGGTTTTATTCCGGCAATAACGTGTTGAATGTTGCCTCGAGCTCGTCCAAAGTGGTTGGCATGTTAGCGTAGATTAACGCCGTGGCGTAGCCCCAGAGAAATTGATGAACGCTCGCCATGAGATGATCCAGTCGGCAAATTTCTCCTACACGACTTTGAGCGTTATATCGATGTTGTCGAGCTCTGGCAACAGAATGTCGGTTAACATCGTTCGATAGCTGATCACTTCGGCAAATTTTCAGTGACAGGGGACTTGATGTAGTCTAATTGCAGCTTGAATTAAGTTGGTAAGCTTGACCACACTTTTGAGTATGTTGTGCTTGTTGGGATACTTCAGGCCAATGTGATCACAACGCTTGTACTTAATCAACTAACTCTTTATTGCAATTCAATAGTAAAATATAATATTATAATCGTACAAGTCTATGTATAATGAATACCTACATCCATACATATGTTTAGTTTTAGTGTGTATTAATTTTAGTGTACATAATTCATTTATTGGTAATAGATAGGTATATGCATGACTTAGCTTAGTATATAGTATACATAATGGAAATGACGATCGGGGTTGCGAACATCTCCCCTCTAATCAAACTCAAATGGATTTGTAACGTAGTGGAGGTTTTCGATCTCTTACCGGTTTGGCCCTCGTTGATGGTGGATTGGACTAATTGGCGATTTCAGAATTCACAGGAACAGCTACTGGTACAGAATCCTAAATATCTGATGGCGTGACTTCAGCATCTACTGGTGCATCAATTGCCTCCAATGATGGTGCAACAATTGATTCATTCGTGTGGTTTTCCGATTCGATACCTGGTGTTAAATCAAACTCATCCATAAGGATTTTAAACGGAAGTTCGAAGTTACTTCGCTCTTGCATTTTGCAGAGCATTATCTTTCCCCTTCAAGTGCTTTATCGGTTTAAGAAGGTCTAGGGTATAGTGCGAATCGTTCGCACCAGCATCATCTCTGCTGATGATTTTCCTTGGAGGGTTTTACCTGGAGTAGACTTATAAGAGAGAAGGAAAGTATTAATAATTTCTTCAATAGTCCCTTCCTTTGAAGTTTCTTAATAGCATTTTTGAATGTTCCTACCACCCTTTCTGCTTGCCCTTTGGATTGCGGGTGGTAGGGAGCAGTTTTGATATGGGTAATTCCGTTTATCGCACAAAATTGACTGAAATGAGAGCTGATGAATTGTGATCCGTTGTCGGATACTATCAGCTCTGGTATTCCAACCCTTGAAAATATTTGGGAAAATAACTTGAGAGTAACTGCTGATGTGGTTGATTTTGTTACAATTTCTTCCGGCTATTTTAAGTGAGCGTCGTCCACCACGAAAAACCAAATATCATTTATAGGTGCGGCATAGTCGATATGGATGCGCTCCCACAGTTTGGCACATATTTCCCGCGATGAAAACGTTACCTTTCTTGGAGAGTTAGTAGCTAGCTGAAATTTGTTGCATTGTTTCACAAAACGTTTTATTTCGTCGTCTATGCCGGGCCAATAAACATAGCTGCGAGCTAATGATTTCATTCGCTCCTCCCCTGGATGACCTTTGTGCAATTGTCTTAAAATTCGCTGTTGCAAAACCTTTGGGACTAAAATGCGTTCATTGAATAGTAAACAATCCTCTACTAACATGAGAGAATCCTTACGATTACAATACCAACCAACAATAGACCAACCTGTGACAATAAAACGCTTTACCTTACAAAGCTGTGCTAATTTGTTTGTTGCTCTTCTTATCATTTTATATGTGACCGGTAAGTTCCGTATGCTGTCATAAAGCTCTGATGTAAAGGCATAATCGGTTTCCAGTGATGTTGTAATTATGTGATCTTCCTGTGAGTGTACTTTACGAGTACCAATAAACCTAGAAAGAAGGTCCACATTTCCAAACTCTTGTGTTGGTACAAACTTTATATCATAGTCGTATATTTGTAGAGCCAGCGCCCATCTCTGAAGGCGGTTTGCTGAGTGTATTGGTATACCCTTGTTTGGATTGAATACCGTAAGTAGTGGCTTGTGATCCGTTTCAAGTAGAAATTTCCGACCCACAATCATCCTGTGAAATTTCGTTACAGCACCAAAACCAAAGCCAATGCCTCCTTTTCAATTTGACTATAACTTTTCTCCGCGGCCGTTAGTGACCTCGAAATGTATTGTAGTATACTGATTTTATTCCGCCATCAGGAAAACGATGTGATAAACAGGCTCCCAATCCGTCCTTCGAAGCGTCAGCAGAAACAACTATGGGAAGGCTAGGATTGTAATTTGTAAGTGCTAGGTTTGATTGTAGTATGCGTTTAAATTCGATGACCAAACATACTCTTCACCTTTCTTTAGAAGTTGATCCAACGGTTCTCGTAGTTTGCTCATCTATGGTACGAATCAACCCGAACTCTTCAAGCCGACACAAAACAGCAAGTAGACATTGATCGTGATGCTTCCTGGTAGATCCTGAAATCAAGATATCGTCTGTGTAAGCTGAGACATTTTCCAGTTTCGAAAGAATGGTGTCCATGAGTTTGCTGGAAAAATCCTGGTCCTGTTTTAATGCCAGGCGGTAGCCTGTTCCATTGATATAGTCCCTTATGTGTGTTCATTGTGAGACTGTGTTTGGAGTCGTCGTCAACTCGAATCTGGAGGTAAGCATCTGAAAGGTCTATATGCGTGACTCCATTGACTGTCTGCATGTTTTTGGAAAATATCCTCTGGTCTTGGTGGAGGATATTGGTGTACCTGTTGTGTTGCATTCAACCCAGTTGAATAACCAGTACATATCCGAACTTTGCCACTTGTTTTTTTTTACTGCAACAATTGGTGCTGTCCATTGAGAGAAATTCACAGGAGATATAATGCCTGCACTTTCTAGTCGGACGTTTCGCCTTAAACACGGGTATTGCATTATCTTTTAAATAAAATTTTAGTTTAGATTTACTGCAACAACCTAATGAGCTCTCGAAAATTGTAGGAAATTTCGATTGTATCAAGTTAATAAGTGTTTTCTTATCATTAATATTTACCTGGTTGCATATAGGGTTCAGTGGTCTATTCCATAGTCCAAACATTTCGATCAAATCGATATCCAATAAATTAAGATTTCGCCTATCTGTAACAAAACACTTTGCAATATGCTATTGATTTAGGAAGTCTACTTTGCTGTAAAAACATCCTAAAATTGACATCGAATTCCCCTGTGCATCATTAACAACATTTCCATCCCGCACTAGAGTTCTCCATATTCTAATTGACAAATTTGTTACATCTGATGCTGTGTCCACCTGTAAGACGATTGATATCCCGTTTATCACTATAGTTACATATTTCCGACAAGCGGTTGATACGTTGTTGACACTGTATTGAGTGAGACGAGTGTCTTTTCTTTGCCTGATTCAAAATTTTCACATTGCCTATTTACTTCACTCGCAAATGTTACATAGCCATCTCTGTAAATTTTTTTTAACTGTTAAACAGCGATAACGCATTCTAAATAATGATTCTTTTGTTCCAAAAATGTTATTCAATTTTAGTACAGTTTCTTCAAAAGTTAAATCCTTAGACTGCTTTGGTAAAATAAAATTTACATACCGACTATGTTCTTGTGGACCAAGTTTCCTCAGGAGCTGTCTTACCTTCGCAGCAACATCCAACTGAGTTGCATCATTCTCAAATAAATCTGAATATCGTACATACCATTTTGGAAATGTAGTTCCACTGTCTGGATCAAAATGAAATTCCTGTATATTTTGAGCTAAAATTTCGAGTGAATATTCCAATGATGACTGCGAGGTGACTCCTGCTTGAAAACTTTCCCAACAATTGGATTTAGTAGTTGAGATTGCTGTGCAGCAATTTTCCTGAGTTCTTTTACGATTTTTTCCATTTTGTTGAAAATCCGCACAAATCCTCGTCGCCACTGTTGTGCTTCAGGCCAATGTGAACGCAACGCTTGTACTTAATCAACTAACTCTTTATTGCAATTCAACAGTAAAGTATAATATTATGATCGTACGAGTCTATGTACAATGAATACCTACATACATACATATGTTTAGTTTATATTAGTGTACATAATTCATTTATTGGTAATAGATAGGTATTTGCACGACTTCGTAATGGAAATGATGATCGGGGTTGCCAACATAGTGGAAGGTGTTTTAGTATTTCACCTATAATTAGGTCATACCCTGGGGCTGGTGGTCTTCCAAAATTAATAGTCACTGCTCTTATTGTACGTGTTCCTTAAGAGACTTATGAGTCTATAATCATTTTTTATTTCTTTTGTCATACGGTGGGATGCTGTGAGATTCTATTAAGATTTCTTTTATCTTTTGGAGCCCGAGTTTGTTGTCATTTAACTCGAAGTTTTCGGTTTATGACTAATAACTTCCATTAATTCCAAAGTTTTGGCCAACTGCTTTCCTTTTTAGGACTGGAGTTGATTTCCTGACCGCTTGTTGAATTTGTTGGGTAAATTTTAAATCATCATGTTCAAGTTCTGCAGTAGTTTTAAGGGGGATAGGTAAATTGATTTTTTCGACGCAGAAACTGCTTAAAAAGAGCTCAACCAGTGCGGTTATTTGTCATCACAAGATTGTGATTTTTCTTTCAGTATGATCTCATCGTTCTGGGTTAAGATGGCAGATGGAGAATGAATTGAATTCAGATCTAAACTATCTTCAATGTGCATGAAATTTTTTAAAATTTTTTTTTAAACAGGAAGAACTCAACTAAATCTGGAGTTTTATCTGGATCTGTTGGTCAGTAGGTCGGTTTTCCAGCAGATATGAACTCACATCCCATACCTTGATGTAGATGTGTTTAGCGCTAAAATTTCCTCCCATAATGAAGTTTCGTTCTGTCTTTCAATAAGATACTGGTTCAGATGAAATGTTACGCTCAGATATCCACTCTTTGTGTGTTCTTACCGATACAGTTGAAGCTTGAAAATCGTCTGTACCGTATAAGTCCTCCTGGTGGTGTTCAATGATTTTTTTGACTATTACCGCACTTCCAACCTATTAGCTGCATGTAAACCATAGTAAGTACCACAGTTTCGCAATTTGATAAACGCCTGCTTTATAAAATCCAAGCTTATCCAAGATAACCTGCAGCTCATCTTGACGTTGGAGTAATCTATCCGCGTTCCATAGCATAATTCGTAGGTGTTTAGCCTTATTTAATTTAGTGTAAGTTCTAGCCAATCAGGAATTTTTAAATAGTTCTTACTGATCTTATCTAATTAGTATTCTCAATAGGAGATCTGGATTCGCGTTTCCCTTGGGACCGGAACCATTTTCCTTTAAGATTTGTCAATAATATGGTTTATGTATGTTACATTAGAAGGTTTGTCGGACTCTATCTGCGCTTTTTCCCTTTATTTTTTAGGCAGGGTGTTTGGTGTTTGTGGTTGAGGTGGGTTAGTTTAGTGCCCTGATATTTTATTTCGGATTTTCTGCAATTCCTTAGCTACAATACAATCTCATTAGCTAGCTGAGTGTGCTTCTCCGTTATTACTGCACTTGGGTTTTGCGTCCTTCGCTTTATCGCATTCTGATGTCTGTGTTTGCCAGCACACGGGGCTTCATATAAGCTCAGGACTCACCCTTGAAAACGATTTCATAATAAAAACCAGCTAGGTGAGATCTAAAGCACTCCTAAATTCCTCTGTTCCATCTGCCTGGCGGATACTGTGAAGAACCGGTGAAAGACTTGGTCGTCATCGAAAGCACTAAAATAATCTTTATCTTCAAGTGTTTTAAGGAGTCAAGCACATTTTTCATCTTCGGTTACTAAACGATTATCACTAAACTCCATTTCTTCTGGAAATGCTTGTTTTTCCATCTCATAGGTACAGCGGGCTTCAAAAAATATTCAGATATACTTGGGACAACTTGGAGAAATTCGTCAGGATGCTGTTATGAGCTGCGGTTTAGAAAAACACTTTTTTCTACTTTATTGGAATTTATTTCGTATTGAAAGAATTCGTCAGCATTGGTAGATTAGCTGTATCATATAGATCCTTTCATTACTTGAGATATTGTACTTGTAGAGCCAGGGTCACAGAGTTAATCACTGATATTTAAGTTGTTGCATTGACCATTTGCAATAACCAATTAGTATACATTTTTCATCATCTTGTTTTTGTGAAGTTATTTGCATCACTAAAATAAAACAAAGAGTTAAAAGTGTAGGCAAACATCGGAATAAAATCAGCCCACTTTCATTGCTCAGTTGCAATTCGATTATTCGGTAAGCAACCTGGTTTTATGGATCCAAAAGCTATTTTTGAACACATTTTAGCAAATATCTGCAGAAAGATTTAAAAAATTTTAATTAAGGAAGTTATAATTTAATTTCGAAAAATTATAAAAAATACTCTAATAAAGAACACATCAGGAACCTGTTATATGTATGTTATGAACGCAAATTTTCCAAAAAAGGAATGGCATGTAATTTTTTTAAGAAAAATTACAAGAAATTGATTTCAAGGGCCTCTGTTTCGTAATAAGAAAGACTTTTGCCTAACTTATTATACACCGTTGAATAGAATATTTATCTAGCTTTACAAAAACATTTAACTGATCAGATTCCCTTTGTTCGTAACAGCACTAGGCTACTTAAAGTGATTTATGGCAGAAAACACTTAAACCCCCTATAACTTTGTAACGGGGAGCGTTAGAACCCCTCCCTCTCCCAAGCATTTTTTGTCTGGTCTCACCCTGTCCTATCAGCTCATGCAATCTTATTGTTAGGTCCTGAATCAACCTGTATATCATGACTTACATGGCAACAGGAGAGATTTCATCATCACACAGGCTTAAGGTTTATTAACTTGAATCCTTAGGATGCAGGCTCTCATATTTCATATACATACCGCTATATGTAGTACATATTTATATTATACCACATATTAGATTGCGTTGCCAAGATGTGCTTTCGAACTTTGCGGATCCTTTCATCATGCTATTCTTGCAATTAGGTGTCAGATTGACTAACTACTACCGTGCGTCGGCAATAAACCCTTTAGTCTAGTGTCTATCACTTCTTAAGTCATTTCAACAAGGAATAAGCAATTGGTTCCATATGGCGAAGAAAACATCATATACGATATTCGGTGAGTTAATGTCGTCATAATATCATCAGTTCTACAGAGTTGTCACATTCTATTCCAAAACCTCACTCCCATTTTTATCACTTATTTTAGATGAATACTCATTTCTTACTGCTGTGTACTCTCTAAAATTTGTACATTAACCGGTTTGTAAGAATCCCATAAAAAAGAGCAAACGAAAATAGACGTGTAAGGACACTGACTGAATAAAATATTCAGGGGCACGTAGATGTGGAAATATTTTGGACATTCTTCCCTGATAGATACTCAAATTATTGCGTTAAAGTCAATTAAATTTCTACGTGAATTCGTTTTTTTTTACAATTTTCCAACATTGATCCAATTGATCCCTTTCCAAGTGATTTCAGTAAAATTCTGAAAATCCCAAAACACTTTTATTACAGTAAATCTAATTTATTTTTTATTCTCTTTTCATTTTAGTTGAGACTGTCAGTGAATTGATTTATACACCGAAAGGCGAACGAGACTATGGAACTTTAGCTTGTTGGGGTAGAAATTCGATTGGCAAACAAACGGAGCCATGTCTTTTTCAAGTCGTACCTGCAGGTAAATTATGAAAATAAATTTCATCCCAAATCACAAAAGAATCTAACTTTCCAGCTCCCTGCTACTACCCTAGTATAATAAGCCATCTCTTGTTATGATTGAAATTGTATTGAAAGTGTGCATGCTAACAAGAGTAGAAATTCCATGATGATTGTGCAACAGATTCTCGAAAATGTATTACATAATTTATTTATATATTATTTCATTACAGCCAAGCCTGGATCACCAAGGAACTGCACACTACGACCATACGTTGTCACATCGGCCTCGTTGAATTCATCGAATCAGACGACAATACATCCTAATCAAATGCCACCCGCATACGGACGAGAATCAAATTACCCTCACATGGAATTTTTACGTGACAATCGAATCCATCGGAATCGAGGCGGAGGTATCACTGGTAGTGCTACTGGCAGTTTTACTAAAAAGGCCACAGGAATTGGAAAAAAGACTGTCACGAAAAAATTGAAAATAAAAAAGCGAACATCCTTTACGCCATCAAATGTGATGCCAATGGACAAGGACCACGAGGCTGATGCATCAATTTCGCATCAGGACGAAGAGTATCATCAACAACAACGGCAGCAGCAGCAGCAGGAGCAGGACCAGCAAAAACAGCGTTCCACATCAGCAATCTTCGGCCAGAACATAAATAATAAAAGTGAAATATATTATCGAAGAACGAAACGTGACACGAAACATGACGAAGGAGCAGTAGCATCTTCTGGCACTGCTACTGATGCTGCTGCTTCTAGTGCCATTGTTCCAAGAAAAATACGTAGCATCAGTAGCAAGGATCATCTTAAAAATTCCAAGTCATATCAAAAAATATCCAAATCGAATCAGGACGTGGGTAACATTTCTCATTACACAAGAGCTACGACCAAAGTAGTCAGGCGAGAACCAACGATACCAAGGACGATGAAGCGAACCACCAGTATCAGTAGCAGTACCAGTAGTAGTACAGCATCAATTCATCTTGCAAAAAGGCAAGTTACCTTGCCGCATACGGATAGTGATACTCATCATCATGTGGCTGTATCCCAAAGTGTAACCTCAGATAAGATTGCAATGCAACCAATCCACCATCACCAGGAGCATCGCCTCCAGCACGAACAGCATCAGGAGTTTTCTGACATCGCCAGTAAAGACGTTGATAAATTAGATAAGATTCGGATACGAAAATCACTTGGAGCGATGCAACAGCAGGAGCTACAGCTACAGCAACAAAAACAACAGCAACAACAACCACAGTATCCCACCACTAGTAAAGTGAAAAACTATAAAATTACACCACCGGCATTTGCGGCAACAGTAAGTGGTACAACTCATGGCACCACTCATGGGGCTAATGGAGGAACGCTTGCTCCCTTGCATGGACACAATAATACGTCGAGGATTAGTCCTGTCAGTGCTTCTGTTGATGATGATGCCAACGATACTGATCAAAATGAAGTATACCAGCAGCCAAGGTTTGCATACTCACGTATGGAGAATTTTTATAATGGTTACAGTTCGTCCACTGGCAATGGAATGCACATGGAAAATTATGATAATATTATTTACTCAACCATGGAGCTGGAATGCTTACCAGGATATGATGGTGGACTGCAACAGCAGTTCTTCTTGGAAGCTTACGATTCAAAAACTAAGAAATTGCGACTAAACACAACCAGCACGTACTCGGATGTGCCAATTTTTCGCATTGATTTAACAGGTAAGTTTGGGGAAAGATATCTGCATTTAATGATTTATACTTAACATGACGTACAATACTATTGAAATATATTTTTATAAATTTTTAGATTCTTCCCCTAAGATACACGATAAACTTGAATAGTCTGAATATTAAACTCCTTTTAGTTGCTAAGAGAAATTTTTGTGTAGCTTTAAAATTTCTGTCTGATAGTCCTGACTCAACCTTTCGATAAATCCTGGCACAGCGGCTTTTATACAAGAAAGAAGTTGAACCTAGGTTTCAAAACCATAAGATACTGCGGAGAAGTAAATTATCTAATAGTGACAATTGGCGTAAGGAACATCCCAATTTGCTGAGGTTGGATTCGTTATTTCGGCGTTATTTGAACTGGTCCTAAAGAATCTAGAAGCTAACAGATGGGATTATGAAATCTATTTGGTGTTATTTTGGGCATTGTTTCATTGACAAGTAACTTATCAGCTTATTGTTACTGTATGGAGTCCTGATTTATGGCAGTCGGTATTTTGTGCGGAGAATAATTATTATTAAGGGCGAATAATGCATCCTTCACTACATTACTTGATTGAGTAGTTAGGTAGTCTGTACACCACTCTATGTTCTTCGTAGTCAAAAAGTAGCTTTTTTTTCAGTGCAAATAGAATAGAGCACTTACACAAAAACCTAGTACATTGGCATTTTGGGCTGCAATTCACATAGGAAGTGCTGATTACTCCCATCTGGACCAGCGGATTTATGCATATTAAGATCTTTAAGTACTCTTACTACTCCACGAGTGCGAAAGTGGATGCGCTCCATTGAAGATTCGACGCACTCAAGTGTAGGCGGAGACAAAGCAGAATCTGGGAGTGTTGAGCTGGCCGCAAAGTGTGCAGCAAGCTAATTGGTCTTGACCTTGTAAGTGAGTTGGGATGGAGGATGAGGCAGAATTTCTGATGTTTTTGACAAATGACCAAAAACTTTTACTACCTTTGAGACATTGTAGTATTTTTTGCCTCAACTTTTGGTCGTATTGAAATTTCACATGCTTGAGAAAGACGTTTCAGTCATTCTTGGCTCGTTTAAACTTTTTTCGGTTTTCCTCTATCGGATTGGTCCTGAAGGACCGAAAAAACACTTCTCTACCCCTGACAGCCTCTTTATAGCTCGAGTCGTACCATGCTTTTTCTTTTGGTCTGATACTCTTCATCCGATGAGGGATAAAGGATCTCATTCCAAAGAGAATAGTGTTAGTGATCATATCAGCAGCGGCATCCGCGTCGTTATCGAGGAAATATAACGGCCAGTTAAATTTCGTAAAAAAGGTGTTAAGTCCGCTCCAATTGGCTTTCTCGTATTGCCATACGGTTCTTTTAGGAATCTTTTCTCGAACGGTATACGAGAAATTAGCTGATATAACACAATGGTCCGACGAGCGTAGAGGGAAGATCACATTCACGGAGTTCTTATCAGGGTGAGAAGTTAAAAACAAATCCAGGGTGTTGGAGGTATGACTATCAACGTCTGGTATTCTCGTCGGCTCATTTACAAGCTGCGTTAAGTTGTTTTCCGCAGCGAAGATCACAACACACCGTCCTTCGGGTGTTGTCTGTCCAGAATGTCGAAGCCACCCAGAATTGTGTATATTGAAATCGCCCGTAATAATAATTTCAGTATGAGGATACAGGGATACAATTCTTTGAATAGAGTCAGACAGCGCACCAACTCGTTAAAAGTCGAATTACTGTCCAGTTTGGGGCTTCTGTAAATAAAGCAGTAGTGGATTATTTGCTTACGGATATGGAATTTTAACCACATGAAATTGAATTCCGGGTTGGAACAGGGACTACATTGTGGTGGAATTTGGTAAGCTACATCACTGCGTACGTAAATGGCGAGACGCTGATGAGAGAAGAATAATGGCACTAGTTCGTAGCCAGGTAGCTTCAGATCAGAGTGATCTGAGAGGTGTGGGCGGGGATCTACCTGTGTTTCACTAAGTGCCAAAACAGCTGGCCTGAATTTACAAACGTGGACGTATGCCGAAAAGTGATTACTTTTTAGCCCGCGGCCACCCAATATCCACCCTAAATTCCTGAGTCATTATAAGAAAATAAAAACAAACACAAGCAACACACACCGACTATGCTAAGCAAGGCTGCGAAGTGAAAATTCTGACGTTGGCTTACTCAATCCAATTGTTGTAGGTTTTATGCCCTTACAACAATAGAAAACAGTGCACCAACAAAATTCTCACTCACACAACCTTCTATCCATCAGTTATTGTCTCACTCAGCCACCACCAGGAGCGGGAGTGGTGGGATACCCGCACTGTGTAATATTTTTTTCTTCGCTGCACTGCAGTACTTGTTGTTTTTTGTTTTTTTTGTGTAATACTGCGAGCTCGGAAAGATTCACGAGTGCACTGGTGGGCATATGCACTCGGCGGTGGTCGATACGATACTGCTTAAGGGCGTGGCAAAGTAGTAATGTCCCGTCACGACACCAGTTAGCAACCTGCAGTCTTTCCTGCTGAGGGACAGCTGAAAAACTCTGGCTTTCTAGAGACATCGGGAAGCATTCGTTTCTTTGCCTGTATCCTGTGGAGTTATTTCATCTGCAGTTGTGCTCATATGACACCCAACTGTCAATGGAAGTCTTAACCGGTGACGCAGGTAGACCCAACCTAGGTTCGGGACCTGAAAACTCTCCTCTGAACCTTGCCTGGCAAGTTCATCTGCGATTTCATTTCCCGTGATCCCATTGTGACTTGGGACACAGACAAGGGCCACTGGATTTAGCCTTCCGACTGCATTAAATGATCTCTTGCATTCTTGAACTGACTTGGAAGTCGTAAGTGGGCTCAGCAAGGCTCTAAGTGCAGCCTGGCTGTCGCTACATATTCAAGTGCTTCGCCGCCACCACCAATTCTTCACAATATACATAGTTCTCTGCCATCAGCATTGCATATAACTCTGATGGGGGACAGACACAAGCCTTCGGTTGGTCTGTGTTCAAACCGAAGAGAGACCCAGCCATCAATGAAAGCAGTTCCATTGAGGGATCGGGTCCTAAACAGTTCTCCTCTGACCTTCAGCTAGCTTATTTACCGTCATCCCATTGTGACCTGGCCAAGATTCAGTGGTCCCAACTATTTAACTGGATTCAAAGAAGCTAGGTACAAGTTTACCTAGCATGTAATGAAATTAAGGACCATTGATGAAGATCTGACTGCACCCTATTTCTATCTTAGATTTCAGCCGAAGCGAGGAAAAGTCTGTTTCGTATTGCCGCAGTAACCGTAGTTCTGATGGTAACGAAATAATTTCTTTTAAATAAGCCCACGATGTGAACTTAAAGGGTAATTTAAGCTCCTAAGCAGCCAAGATCAATCGTTTCTCTGGAGTCTGGGATGTATTTACGTATTTAATCAAAGAACGAGCACGTAAGACGGAATAGGTCTTATTATAGGCGTATAGATCAGACCCCCCGCGACGATATGCCTCTCGAAAGCTACGACTACCAGAAAATCGGCCACGCTTTGGAAGTTTGCTACCCATGAGCCAGAAAATTTGATACCTTGGAAAAGTGGATGGTGAAGGTTCTTAGCTCTAGATAAGCCGGAATAGCCAGCTTTCTCCTTCTCGTGAAAAAAGCAACCCCAGTTTTAGAGAAGACCAATGGATCTGGTGTAGGGCAGCCTGCACTTAAGAGCAGATAGTCGGTGGTACCAGCCGCGTTGGGTTGTTTTCTCAGCTCACTTGTACGAGTAGTTCAGGCGATAGCGTCCGTCTGTTGGTTATTTGGACAAAAAGAGGAACTGATCTTAAATTGCGAGCGCTGGTATTAAAAGAAAAACCTGATCCATCAGTGAAGGACAGTCGATCGTGCCCATTAAGAGTGGTGTATTAAGAGCATATCGGGCGATTCGCGACATTTTTCAGAGATAGTATTGTAGATCCAGAAAATTGATTCGGTCATCATAGGGTGGAAGGATATAGTGGTGAGCCCATGGGAGTCTATGCAGAGCGAATCTTAGGAATCTGCGTTGGACAGCAGGTGATGTACAGAGATTTTGTGACGTTAAAGTCAGAACTCTTTGGACCATCGTTCAACAAAGCCATACGGGGAGTTAGCTCTGCTAATTATGGCATCAATGTGGGTGCGGAAATTGAGTTTATTAACACAGATAGCGCCCAAGTCCTGCATTGAAGTGACCGAAGCTACAGCTTGAGCTGATATAAGCGTATAGCACTGTAGATCAGGAAGTGTTGAACGCTTTCGGAGATGGCTTGGTATTTCTTTATGTTGAGCTCAACGAAGTTTTTGCGGCACCATATTGAGATCGCCTTGTAGAGGTTGAGAATGAGAGCGTTCTTCCAAGTAGGACTTGAACCAAGAAATCAGACCAGGTTGAAAACCAAGTGCATTGAGTTTGTAAAGAATTAACTTATGTGCGACTTTATCAAAGGCCGGTAGTAATCAGCTCCACTTCTTTCTCTTGTTCTAGGGCACACAATGCTACTGCAATGCAAACGTAGGTTGGTAGTGGATGACCAGCCTTAAAAGAACACCGCAAAGATCTTGGGAAAGCAGGATAACTTAGTAATGTTTCGGTAGTTGGAAAATTTTTTGTTTGAATGCATTTTATTAATAGGGTGACCAGATAAGAACGATAGGAAAAACAATTTAAATATAACAACAACGGTATGAGATACATATAAAATTGATTCTAGCTTTATTTTTAAGCTACGTTCATGCTATTATGTGTGGAATATCACATCATTCAAATGGCCGCATCGACTTTGCTGGCAGTGCTTAAAGCTCGGTCCAATTTCTGATGACTCGTCCAAAGTGGTTAGCATGTTAGCGTAGACTAATTCCGTGACGTAGCCCCAGAGAAATTAATCTAGTGGTGTCAAGTCGCATGATTGCGGTGGCCAGATGATGAATGCTCGCTCGATGAATGCTCGGGAGATGATCCAGTCGGCAAATTTCTCCTACACAACTTCGAACGTTGCGTCGTTGGTATGGCAGGTAGCGCCGTCTTGTTGGATTTTGTCGAGCCCTGGGCACAGAAAGTCGATTAACATCACTCTATACCTGTAGCCATTGACGGTAATGGTGTCTCCTTCCCCATTTCGAAAGAAACAAGGCCGGATGATGCCGCCATGCAATAAACCCACCAAACAGCAAATCTTTGTGGATGCATTAATGCCTGGCCGAATACTTGTTGATTGTGTTGGCTCCAATAATGGCAATTTTGCTTCTTGACATAGCCACTTTCCAAAAATGGGCCTCGACCGAGAAGTTAATTTTATGGCCAAAATCTGGATCTCCGGCCAACATTTCCAGCGCTCGTTTAGCGAACTCACGGCGTTCTTAATGGTCGTCCGGTTTCAATTCTTGCGACAGCACAAGCTTAATGTACATGTAGGCCCAAATCCAACCGCAAAATAAACCGGGTCAGAGAGTCAGACGATGCCCAATTGAGCTGATCGGCGCCGAATCAACATTTCTGGGTCTTCTTCGATATTGGCCGCTGTGACGGCTATGTTTTCTTCATTTCGCACCAATCTCTGTCTCGTTGGTGGGTTAAGATCCAAAAGAGTGTATTCACGCTCAGACTTTTCCACGCTGCGACGAACACTGAAGCCATGATGACGACCGACCTCACGACGAAATTCACATTGCCTATTTACAACTGAGCCGGAATTTCAATAATATTATAAAACCTTACTGATTATTTCAACAGCTGGATTTCCATGGTAATATTGATAGCTGCTGAAACATACCAATTGGATAAATTAATATTGCTATCTGGTCACCCTGTATAATCGGTTTTCCAGTGATGAGGAAAATCCCCCAGGTAGATCGAAAGTCTGAAGGTACTTCCGAGAGGTTGAATAAGATTATTGGTACATTTTTTTAGAAAAATTGCGCGTAGACCATCGGGACTAGAAGGAAAATCATCTTTATGTGTGTTAATCTTGTCAACTAGCTGTGCGGGTGTTATACAAACAAATATTAGAGATGTCTGACTAACCGAAGTATTCGGGATCCGGAATTTCAGTCGGGGTGGAAAAGGATTCACTAAAGAAATTAGCGAAATAATTGGCGTCGAATGATCAGACGATGACATATTGACGAATTTGAGACAAGACGGAGAGCTATCGAATTTTTTTCTTTCTATTTCTTGGGGTCAGAAATGAGGGTAGATTGCATTCGGCTGAGGTACCTATTATAGCGAATATCACAAACTCAGGAAAAGTGGTAGTAAGTTTGCAGGTGTTTTGATAGTCAAACGCAGAACCAGATTTATTGTACACGTCCTATAACTTAATTCTCTTGTTGCGTACTGCACGTAATTCTTTCTTATACTACGGTGGAGATGATGAAGGATTTCTCTTTCGCTCGCGAAATACACTGAAAGATCTTTTCGTAGAAGACAGAATCAACAGAGGTGTTTTTATTGAGTATACAACTAAAGTCAGTACATTGGGACGATTGTTGAGTTTAGTTTGTTTTACGGAAGTTGAAGTGGAAGGAAGTTTCTGAGGGGGTAATGCAATTGTTGATGTAGTGTGAGAAAATAGCAAGTAGGGGAGGATGTGGACGTTCTAATTTGGAGAAAAGCTATAAAGATCTGGTCTAGTTGTCTACCCATGTTTTTAGAAATATCATTTATTTGGGAAAAGCCTGATTTGGAAAGGCAATTCATAAAGAGGATTTCCTTATCTGAAACAGCATTTGAGGCAACGAGATAAGAAGATTAGATTCATTGTCCAACTGAGTCCATAAGAGATGAGGGAGATTAGAATCGCCAAGAACTATGATATCGTCACAGGGGTCAAAAATATCAAAAAGGCTAGTAGCCGTGTGTTGGTTCTTAAGGGCGAATGTAACAACAGAGTATATATAATCTGCGCCTGGAGACACTAACTTTAACAGCAATAAATTCAGCTGTTACTGAGTTTTTAACGAGTTGAGGTTCAAAACGTTCGTGAACTGCCTTACATTTTGGTAAT
Source organism: Volucella zonaria (assembly GCA_963966105.1). NCBI lineage: Eukaryota > Metazoa > Arthropoda > Insecta > Diptera > Syrphidae > Volucella > Volucella zonaria. The sequence goes on along the minus strand of OZ014530.1, from coordinate 291,772,021 downwards.
AAAGTGATAGGCATTTGGGTGCGTTATTGATGACTGGGTTAGGAGCTGTGGTAGTTTTTAAAGCTAGAACGGGTTTTTTTCCAGGTGTAAGATACGTTTAGAAGATACATGGCAAGCATATAAAGAGAGGTCGTTAGCAACATCTGTGGGGAGTTCAGTTTTTATGAAAATGCACGAAAATTTGTTGAAGCTATTTAGGGTCGGTAGGTAACCGGTTTTGTTGGATTGAAACCATAATTTATTATTTGTTCGAGTTGTACTATCATGCAAATAAACGAGGTACAGGGGCCATCGTCACCGTTAGCTTCTAATTGTCTTGTAAGCTTCATAGTGGAGGGAACAATAGGGTCTAAGATTGGAGATCCAGAAGTTTTAGAGGAACTGCACGTATTGAGTTCGTCAACCGACAAAGACACGGAAGGATTGAGGTTATGGAATATGATTGGAATTGGGGTTAGAAGACTACTTATGAATAAGTTTATTTTTAGGTTTAATACAAGACATAGCATTAGGATTAACACTTGGCTTGTAGTGCTCTTTAGTTCAGTTCTAGTTTACTTTTCTTAACTTCATTTCGCAAAGTTAAATGACTTCTGAGAAGGGCTTGCAAACAGCCACTCGTATTTCATTGGAATGTTAAATTTGAAGCGACAAGACTTTGATGTTTTGGCCGCGGTGATTTTCTGGCAGTTGAAAATAGCGACTTTAAATTTACGCTTACAAAAGTATTCAACCCAGTTTGTGTCATTGCGATTTGCTATACTTTCGATGCTAATTGTGAAACGGTCAGGTTTTTTGCAGGTATTTAGGCCGGCTGACTTTCTTTCGATCCTTTCCCATATGAAACTGTTAGGAACCCACTAGAAAAGAAGCTTTTTGATTTGATCTGCAAAAATTCTTGTAATCTTATTTCGCGGTTATTGGTCATCTAGTTTCGTGTATTCGTGGTATTCAATTCTTAATTTTTTCTTACCATCTTACGAAAACCTAACTATTAACAAAATATGGCATAAGCAATCATTTTACGATAACACTATTATGATGATAATATACTCCCCATTGAATTAAATCTTTTCGTACTGAAAATAAAAAGTACATATTTCGATTGGGCCAACTAAAAAAGCCAGTACGAATTAAACACATAAGAGATCATTATAAGGAAACTATCAATCAGTTTGCTCTAGGTCAATTCTATTCCAATATTTTGCGTACATTTTCAAACTAAACGGACATAACAAAGTGGTGATGAACCAAATTTTAAGGAAGACAATGAAAGCAACCAAATAAATTTCCTAGCTGCACTAGATCAAACAAACGATGTACATAACAATAGACATCACCGAAGGTACCTTAAACATCCTTTAAACACGGCATAACACTAAATCAAGGACTAAGTATCAACTTTTACTCTATTCCACACCTTTTATTCTGCGAGATTTGATGAAGAAATTTTGCCAAACTAAAAAAAAAAATAAACTTCAAAAAACTTTTTCCTCCTAATTACCGTAAGTCGCACAAAGTTTCCATAATAACAAATCCTGACTTATTAACGTTTCATCACTCTTCCATCCACTTCCGTGACTGCCTAATCCGGTATTGCCATTATGGATTCTGCTCCATTACGCTTCCTTAGCAGACAGCTATGTACCTACACCTAGAGAGCACTGTGCTCATCAATCTTCGTCTTTAACGTCTTTACTGGCAAAGCTGAAGCTTTCCTCCATCAACAACGAATGAAACGAAAAACGACAAAATAAAGCACAAAGAAAGGCAAACAACAAACGAAGAAACAAAAACGAAAACAACAACAACAACAAGAGTAACAAAAAAGTTTCTTGACATCCACAAATCCATTACAACTAATTAATCGGCGTGCGGATGGTATTGCTACTACACTTACTCGTAGATGTGTCCCACCTGGCTCCTCAATTCAACTCTTGCCTCCTTAGGGCAATAAGTAAGTTCTCACTCTGGAATCTGGTAAACCTCCAGAAGCGTACGATTACAGCATATCCGAAGCAAGGCAAAATGAACACCTTTTCAAATGGTTTCACCATTGCCATGGTTAATGTTGCTTCGACGTCAGCGTCTCCAATTTCCAATAACATCGACAACAACATCATTACCAAAGGCTCTTCTTGCAAACTATTGCAGGTATGTACGAGTACGTCGAGGTATATTACTGCCTTCATGCCGCTGCCAGAAGAAAGACCGCCAAAGCCACCATCAGTAACCGTTACTATTGAAAGAATGATGAGGCAACACCGAGCAACGACATAACATAAAAACAACATCATGACGGAAATTCACGACAAAACTCACGACCAAACTCGACGACGAAAAATCAAAATCCTTTGATGAAGCTTCCCGAAGATTCTAAACGAACGTTGGATTCTACGATGATGACGACGGCCAAGAGACTGAAGGAATAGTACCGGGTTCCCTGTTTAACTTACGTGGCTTTCACTCTACACAGCACTCACGGCGGGTGGTGGTCTTGACTGTGTCGTTAGTTTATCCCTCTGGGAGCAATTATTGCTCTTAATGTGTTCACTCCATCAGAGTAGCGGAGTAACATTTCACAAATCCCCAATGTTGTCCTCCGGTAGAAGGGACTTTATTTCTCCCAGAGTGATGTTGCTGCGCGCCTTCTGTTTCATCCTAGTCGTCCTAGTTGTCCTAGTCGACATCGTTGTCGTTGTCGGCCTCGTCATCTCAGTTGTGGTAACTTGAAGGAATCTTAGTTGTTGCTATGAGTTTTTCTCTTATTTTTCCTTTATCCAATCTTCACAGGGATGTTGTAGATTTCCTTGATTTTATTTGCAGAGCAAAGGATATTTCTTAGTTTCCTTTAGTTTGTGTTGAGTGTTGGGGGGTTGTGGAACTTAGGAGTTGAGTGGGTTGGCGATTATAACCAAGTTTTTTTGTTCTCATATTTTCCTCGAGTCGATCTCAGTCCCATGAGATGTGTTGTGGTTTTTTTTTATTCTGTTATTTTCTTATCACATCAAGTAATTGGAGTTTGTGAAGAGCAAGGGAACACAATCTTGTAAAAGGATTGCCTGTGCTCTTTTTTTCCTTATTTTGTAAATACCAGGTTTCTAGAACTGATGCTAAATGTATGTGTTTTCAATGAATTTTTTTATACCTGATCTCTGACGTTTTGGTTGAGTTAATTTTCAGTTGAATATACAGATTTGGAAAGATTTAATTATGTCAGTTTAATTACTTTTGTATTCAGTCTCAGTTATTATATTTTTTTTATCCAAAGATGTATCTGAATAGCTGTGGTTTAACGATTTTTTATACTAACAATTACTAACAATTAAAATAGCCAGGGGTTAGGTATCAATTTGTTCATGGTCGTTGCTGAATCGTGAGTCCTAACTAGGTCTGACTATTGACTAAAATACTCGTAGCTTTGTTTTGTTTGTTCAGTTTTATGTTATTATCAGTTTTGTTAAAGGGCTTGTCTCCATATTGTAATAAAGAACGCACCATGATGGTATATGGTATATTCAGTGAAAGATTTTGGATTACATAAGCTCTCCTTCGTGTGCCAACAATTTTCTCTAGACATAAAAAGCTGCGCTAGACATTGGACATTAGTAGGGAAGCCTAGTTGGTACTTTGGTTTTAGTGTTGTATAACATACGTTTTATGTTGTTTTGATTTTACGCAATTACTTTAATTATATCCCTTGACAGAATACTACTTAAAACCATAATTCATAACAGGGGTGAGATATCCCCTTCTAGAAATGCTCACTGATTTAGTAAAGGACAGTTTTCTAGTTTTGCCTGAAATATCCTTTTTTTGAGTATCAATACAATCCGTTTACTGTCAAACTCTTTTACACTTTGGTCAATGAAGGACTATTGGATAGATTTATTATATGTAGAAACACCTTACTTTATCTAATAGGACAGACGTCTCAGTTGCCGACACTATTTTTTCCATTGATGTCTCTGCAGACTTAATTACAATATACAGTATTGGCCACAACTAAAGCAGCTAAAATTGTAAGTCCGTGTTTTGCGATACATTTCATATAAATTTAGTCCAATGTTAAAAAAAAAATTCCAATAGCTTGGAGTATTGTTGATTAATTTATGAAATCAATGAGCAGCAATTTTACGGCATTAAAAACAAAAATACAGGCATCTAATTGAATTCACTTTACTTTTCTGCTGGACAAAATAAAAACAACTCAATTTGCTCCGTAATTTTTCATTAAAGTTCTTCGTTCTAGAAAACCGTTACTTTGACCAAACTACTCATATCTGTATTGTCAATATTAAAAAAAAGGTAATTGACTCATTCGAGCGTATTAGTCTGCTGCAGCAAGATCTATAGATCTATGGATAGATCATAGATCTATAGATCTATGGATCTTGCTCCCTAAATTTTATCTAAAGTGGCCAGAAATAAATACTCCAATGAGGTTAAAGAAAAAAATTATTAAATTATTAACGAATATACATACAGTGTGTTTGACAAAACCGTGTAGTTTAAAAAAAACAACCGCTTGACTTATGGTGGAAACAAAATTATTTATTTTAAAGCTTTTAATATTTCCCTTACTGCGCAATGTACTTAATATGCTGCTCAGTCTGCTCCATTCCCAATTATCGCCTCGCACCTTTGTCGACAACTTAGAGCCAATTTTTTTCCGTAATCCTGCGGTAATTGTCACCAAATTTTTTTTAAAAGCAGTTTACGGTATTTTATTTTCCTTTAATCCTTTGCTTAATAAGTCTCCAGACATTTTCAATCGAATTGGCATCTGGAGACTCAGATGGCCAATCCAAAACATTGACGTCATCTCTCTCTTTAAAGCCCTGACAGATACGACTACGATCGTTGTCCTTTTGTGGGGGCCTATCCACGTCCGAATAGCAATTCACCGGATCCCAGCAATTCTTTCTTGCACAGTTGGATCATTCTTTGAGCATCGAGATACTCGGTAATGGTCAACAATTTTCCGAAATCCGCCGCACAGAAACAGCCATAAGCATGCACTTTTGCCGGATGTTCCACTGTTTGATAGACGATAGTTTCACTGTGAGCAGTCCATACACGTCTCAAGGGATTGTTTAAAATAAAAAAATAAACGAAGCTTCGTCAGTGGTAATAATTTTGGACTGCTCCATATCGTTGTAAGGGCAAGCCCACGGAAATCTTTTTCGGTTAACAAATGCTTGGCCGCAAGGGTTTTTTAATTAAAATCGTTGTTTTTAACGGCTTTTGAAATGGTTTGTAATTTTTCCCGTTCTGGCAAATCGTCAACGTCTCCATGTTCGTTAAATCGGTTCACCCACTTCCTCATAAAACTATCTGATTTTCTGAGATAATTTGTTGCAGTTGTAACGGATAATTTTGGTCCCCGTGGATGAGCAACAAGAAACACGGCTTCAAACCGAACTTTATATACAGCACTTATTACGGAATACGTCTAGTAACTTTCAAAAACGAGATGCAACTAAGGTAAAATTTGACTGCGGATTAGAGGAGGAATAAAACTTTTATCGTCTGCGACTAACGGGTTAATTTTTACGAGCCACACGCTTTTGCCAGACACACTGTAAAAGTGATATTTCACAATCTGAATTATCCAAAAAGTATTCAATCCCGAAGTCGGTGATAAGCCGAGGTGGTGGGCTAAGAGTTTCATCATACCAGGAAGTCAAAATGATCATTAGGACGATAAAGAGTAATCCCTTTATGTCATCAAGGCAATTACAAAACCAGTTTAGTACAAAAGTTAGCGCCAAGACACTTCGTCGGAGAGCGGTTGATGTTGGTCTTTCATCATTCCGGATCGCAAAGAAACCATTTATTTCAGCCCAAAACAAAAGAGCAAGACTGAAATTTGCCAATATTTCCACACAGTATCGAAGTGGACAACGGCTTACGCCAGCCAATCATTGAATCCTCGATATTTAAAATGCACTGTGAATCATAGAGGAGATAACATTATGGCTTGAGGATGTTTCTCTGGACATAAAATTGGTCCCATATTATAAAATAGATGGAATTGTACACGGACTTATTTACAAAAGTATACTTGAAAACAATGTACAGCCACATGCTGAGGAGGAATTGCCACTGAAATAGATATTTCATAACGTAAATGATCTGAAGAATGCTTCAAAAATAGTCCAATAGTGGTCTTGAGATCAGAAAATCAATGTTATGGAATGGTCAGCCCAGTAATCTGATTTCAACCCGGTAAAAGATCTATGGGAGATTGAAAATCGGTGAATAGTTCGCGAGATGTGCAGTAATAGGAACGAGCTTTATATTTAAGTCCAGGCTTGAAAAAGACATCCGAAGATCTATAATTTCCAATCTGATCGAGAGTATTCCAAGAAGGTTTAGTGACGTATTCAAAAACAAAGGTTTCGTCGCGATGATTATTACGAGTATTAAATGGGGAAATTTACTACGCAGTTGCTTTTGTTTTGGCCAGCTTAAAATCGACATGGTTTCAATATTTTTCAAAAAGTTCCCGGAATTTATTCAGAAAATTTAAAATACAGGTTTATTCATCTAAATCTGTACATATTATCCCCTTTAAAGTAATCCCCATCGACTGCAACACACTTATGCCAGCGCTTGATCCAATCCTCAAAACATTTTTTATATTCGGTTTTCGGTATGTCCATCAGTGCTTCCTGCGATCAGATGAATTCGGTGGCTGTTGGATGGTATTTGTTGCATTTTTTGTCAAAAACATTACGAATAATGATGGCATTGTGCGACGGTGCGTTATCATGGTCTATTTCGGTGAATTGCTTCACGCGAACGTCTCATAATGCCCAAATAATACTCTTTGTCTACTGTCTGGCCTTCTGGCAAAAATTCATGATGCCCTACACCCTTGTAATCCATGAAAACCGTGAGCATTGCCTTCTTTTTTGACTCAAAACGACCTTGTTTTTGGTCTCGGCTCATTTGGCGAACGCCATTCACTTGTCTGATGTATGGATTGCGTGTCGTACTCATAAGCCCACGTCTCGTCTCCAGTAATGATCCTTTTGATGATTGTGGGATCGGATTCAGTCTCGCAAATCATCTCTTTGCGACGTCAACACGATCTCTTTTTTGCATGAAATTGAGGTCTTTTGGCAGCAACTTTGCTGCTACACGACGGAAACCCAAAAAATTGACCAAGACATCTTGGACGGATCCATAGGCAATGTTCAAGTCCCCCGCTATCTCTCTGATGGTTAATTTGCGGTTATTGACTAACATTTCTTTTACTTCATCAATGTTTTCGTCGGTTTTCGGTGTCAATGGTCTGCCACTGCGTTCATCATCTTCGGTTGACTCACGACCACTTTTGAACCGCTCGTGCCACTAGTAAACGACCGTTTTCTTTAGAGAATCGTTGCCGAAATACTTTTCCAACATTTCCAACGTTCGCGCACCATTAAATCCGTTGTTTACGCAAAACTTAATACTCGTACAAGTTCGTTTTAGAAATTTGCAATCAATTTCTAAAATTGTAAAAAATCGCCAACACACACAAAAATAGATGTACTCTTGGCTACGTGACTTTTGCAAATGTCAAGCTATGATGCTAATATTTAGAGTGAATGTCAACAACAGATTTACCAACTTAACAAAAAAAATAGAACTCAAATCGGAACAATCGGAGCGCCACACGGTGGTGTCCCCCGGGAACTTTTTGATCAAGGTGGTACATTGAAATTTAATCAGTTTTACCGCAGAATCTCGTGCTTGCGTAAAAGTTGCTTTAGTTTTGGCCAACACTGTATATATGGAAGGGGTGTTGAGACTTAGTTAAGAGTCATTTCACCAGGCTCGAACATATGTGAAAGTCTGGATATCTTCTGGTGTCATTTGGATTGAAATGGAAGATGGTTTAGGTCCGGCACTTTAGTTCTGGCTGTAATTTCGCAGGATGCCTTTTCCACGGTTATAGTGAATTTAATTGCAACTAAGTCTTCGAATAGCAGCCGATGTAATGTACTCAGGTCGTTCAAAGGTTGTACAATTTCGTAAACTATTTTTTTTAAAGATGAACTAACTTGTATTAGATTAGAAGCTTTGTTTATCTAATACGAGTAAAAATCTAACTAACCAGAGGTGGTGTTTTGCATCACAATCGCAGACTTAAAATGCTTGCTCATAGCGCGGTTGAAAGAAAATTAGGGAAGGAAGTAAGAGAGTAAAGGGTACCGACGAACGTTAGTTTTAAATGTTTGAAGGTTACAATGACCAGGAAATAAAGAGTTCGTCAGGGCATTCTACAAGCGACTTGTTCGGCTTTGGAACGAATTACGATATTTCAGAGTACGTCCGAAAGTAGGCTTGGGAGTATATGGATGAGCATTCATAGCGAGACGGGTGTTACGGTTGAAGTCTTGCAGGGGCGGAATGCTACTGGCGATTTCTACGGAGCGATAAAATAAAGTGAGATACAAGACATTTTGTCGGTGTCGATTAACTGCGTGATATTAGCATCACCTACGAGTTTTATGCACGGTTTTGAATCCCATCTAGCTGGTGCAAAGATGTTTTAGGCGGACCTGACCAGATGTTTGCACTTTACTCCAATTTTGGACGGATGAATGCCTTATATATTGAGGCCGGATCAGAAGCGGAAAAGTATTTCTTACATCTTTTGAGGAAACCTAGACATTTCGCAGCATTTACGGCGACATTGAATATATGGTCATTCCAACTCAGATTGTCACTAAAATACAGACAGAGAATGGAAAGTTTTTCGGTTTCGACGATGCAAGTGCCATTAATGGATAATTCCACTCTATTGATATTTTCCCAATTGCTTATGCTGCTAATATCGGAATTTAATGAGCTTAACATACGCTGCCGTCCCCGTTCTACAGCCGAAGAGCAAGGACGTGTGTTCGGAAACGAATATTAAAAGCAGAGTGTACTCTCGCCAGTAAAGGAATATATTGGATTTGAAGTAGTAGACAATAGATCATTGATATAAATTAAAAAGAGTGCCGGCGACAGAACGGAGCCCTGTGGCCCACCAGTATTTGTAAGTATTGGTAATTTCTAATCTATTAAAGAGACAAGGGATCTTGATGCTGATCTCTGTCAAATGCCGTAGAAATATCAACAGCAACTACATGTATTGCTTTCGCCAGATTGATGTATGCTTTTGTGTCACTTTTCGGTGAGTCATGCCATCAGATCAACAGAGGACTTGTTGCTGCAAAAACCGTACTGCCAGTCATAGTGAATGTTAAGATCTCTAAGCACTTTTGCTACTACTCGAGTGCGAATGTGAATTCGCCCCATTGAAGATTCGACGCACTCAAGTGTAAGCGGGGACAAAGCACAATTTGAAAGTGTTGAGCTGGCCGCAAAGTATGCAGTAGGCACACAGTATGCCCAAAGAGCTGGAGGCTTTAATTTCACTATAAATTAGCGTTAGAATAGAGGATGAAACAGAATTTCTAATATTTTTCAAGAACGATCAAAAATGGTTACTATCTCTGCGACATTGTAGTGTATTTTGCTTCAGTTTTTGGTTGTATTGAAATTTCATAAGCTTAAGAAAGACGTTGTAGTCGTCTGAAAATTTTTTAATTTATCTCTGTCGGGTTGGTCTTGAAGGACCGAAGAAACATTTCTCTACCCTCTCTAGGCTCGTACCATGCCTTTTCTTTTGGTTTGATACTCATCATCATGTGATGTGATCATATCAGCAGCGGCATCCATGTCGTTATCGAGGTATATGGTTCTTTTAGGAATCTTTTCTCTAACTGTGTAGTCGGTGTTCGAGAAATTAGCTAATATGACATATAATAGTCCGACGAGCCTAGAGGGAATAGCACATCGACCTATACATATGTAGGCGTATTTCCTGGGCTGCTGTCGGTCGTGAGCAATTGCAGCTGCTCTGCCGCAAATGGCTTGTCGTGCTTAATGTACTTAATAACTTTTAAATCATTGAGGCAAGCGAAGGCTTAAATGTGTTGTTGTGTTCAAATGAATATTTTAAACTTACTTCGTAAAAGAGGCTAAGGGTTTTGTGCTTGTCTCTCGATATGGTCAAATTGCTGACTCAGGTCAATATCTTCCTTCTCACCAAAGGATTCTTGGGAGCACATTTTGTGTGCTTGAGTTTAGCTTGGATGACTTTCAGCATGTTGAAACAATTATAATAATTCGGAATCGCGTTACCAGTTGCTCCAGCAGCCCGATACAATTCTGTTAGAGACGTTTTCAGTGGTCATTAGTAAAAAAAAAACTTAACTTTGTCAAAGCAAAGTTTTCAGCTTCTGCATTCACGTGCTTCTGACACTTTTCCTTGATGAGAAAGAAGGAAAAGTAAATTCTTTTCTTGTATGACTTTGCCTATCTTGGCGATCCAGAACCCTCGGTAAATGTGCGAGTTGCATGCAATTTTGATGCACCTGAATTACAGTAACTGTGGTAACTTTGGTTTTTGGTTCTTATGAGCCATTCTGAAACTGCTGCTTCTCATTTTTATGGTGCTTGCTTGTTAGCCTTTCAAGAATTCCACTGGCTGTTTCTTTATTAACAATTCTTCTGAGGATTTATACATCTCTGCTGCATTTTGTCTTCTTTTGACTATGGCTCTTGGACGCAAGTTTGTTATCAATCATTTGCTTCTGGAGACTATTTGGCCGCTGATATTATCATATTCTTTGATGTCGCGTAGATCCCAAGTAGAACTAATTGTTAATCATTAAGATGTATCTATTGAGGATGACTGCCTGCCTCGAATGACAATGGTTAGACATTTTGACAGGTACCTTGTGATATAAAAGTCACTGCTCACTTACACCAGCAATAGGCCTGTCCCATTGAGCCCATACGACCGCCGGATTGGACACGGAAACTCAGATTTCTATATGAATCTCAAAAGTTTCCTTAGTTCAATATTGCGAACACCTTCTAGCTTTGTGAAGAAAAGCAATCCGGAATTGTCTCAAAGTCAATAACTTGTCCTTTAAAGGCGAGACAAAGTTCGTCAGCCTTGTTATTTTTTCCCTTGCTTATTTTTCTTCTTTTTTTTTGTGATTTATAAATTGTTAACCGTCGAGTATGTACACTCGGAAAAGAAATTTTGTTTTGACCAAGCCGGCATATCAAGAGAAGGCATTTGACCGCCGCGCTAGGCCATCGGTTGGGATTGTTTCTGCCGGTTCTCTTTAACAATTAAATTCCCTTGTCTCAAGGGAATTTTTTCAGGGCTTATTGCTCTTGTGGACTATATACAGACACACATTTCTAATGAAAAACTATGGTCCTTATTCAGTTTTGGGAGTTGCATACATTTACTATATATTAGTCATTATTCGCTCTTCTCAGTGCTTCTATAAATATTTCTTGGTACATACAATATTATTTTTCACTTCACTGTCTTGTCAAAACTGGTAGCGCACTGGGAGTGTATTGGTTTTATAATATGGAATGTATATGACCTGCCCACAATAATTTAAAGTTTATTTTCTGAGGACTGTCAAGAAATTCTATTCAGAATAGCACCTGGAAAGATAACACAACATTTCAACAGAATTCCCCTTCTGTACGTAACTAATCTTTATTTATCTAAATATGATTTATATAAGAATTCTTACTTGGAATATTAGAAAATCATTCACAGAACCACATACTACTTACATATCCTCTATACCACTTTACTAAAAGAACTAAATAAAACTTAAACACATTTCGCCCCTATTTTAGTTGTATGTATCTCAACAACCATCTTTGAATAAAAATTAAACCTTTCTACCAAAATTAAATTCTTCGTAAGATACCTCATAATCACATACTACATAAATTTCCTCAATTTTTCTTAAACTTCACCTAAACCAAACTGCTTTACGAAACATAGAGATAGCACAAAATAAGGGAGAACAAAATATAAAAAATAGGAACCAGTTTCTCGAAAACACCTTGCAACTTAGAGCTAAGAAAAATTACACCACTTAGGATTATTAAAAATTTATGCTTAAGTACACTTGAATACAAACGCAAACACGCAACATCCCGCAACATCCTGCACCATTCCACAGCGTTTCTAACCATCTCTCACCCCATCTGTTTACAAGGACCCAAAACATCTACTCTGAATCTCCATTAAGCTAAATAAAGGGTTTACAAAAACTTCAAATAGCTCTAATCCATTATCGCTTCAATTTCTATCCCCTCAAAAAAACATCCCCACAAACTATAGGTATAACAACAACGGTATTCATGCATTATGGATTGAGCAAAATCGATTAAGACACTTATCAGTTGATTTTATCATCAAACTGATTCACACCATTTAGTGTCTCGGCTCAACATAATTGGATATCAGTGTTCTTCTACCCTTAAAGGGGATGAAAAACGATACCATTAATCGTTACCATCCCCTGTGTGTGTATATTTATAGCATACTCATCAGGTGACAATAGGTTATTTTCTAATACATACATACGTATCCACATGTATAGTAAATACATGTTCGTAGATAAAAATTCGAAAATACCATTCGATCGAATCCCTTTTTCTCTTCTCGCACACTTAACACACTAATACTGGTAAACTGTAAATATTACATAGAACATCATAGAGTACATTAAAATATCATTTCACATCGCTTCCTTGCAGATTTATCACCAATGGAATATTATCCTGATCCGAATCCGGCACTTCATCTTGTCGTCTACAGTGTGAATCAGAAGGGGCGTTCCGAACCAATTGTCTTGGAGAATATACCCATTAACGAAGCGGAAAAGCGTACAGGTAAGTAAAATGATTTTAGGGGGGTAAACCAAACAGCTATACCCAATACTATATTATAATATAGGGAGATGCCAAAACAGACGAAACGGAAATCCTTTCAAAAGGAATTGTAATCCTTTATTTATGTGTACACTTCCTGATATTTGTCGCTCTTCGTTAGTTGCCATCACGTCGGTGGTCGTTGCCAAAATCAGCGTTGCCACGTCAAAATAAATTACCATACTAAGACAAGTGCTGTCGGATATGAAATCGAACCTAAAATTAAAACCTGTGACAAACTCGTATATGTGTATATATATATTCATTTTCATCATATAATGTCCCTTTTAGCTTTGTGTCTTATCTCCCTCTCATGTCTTAGGTCCTGTTTTCAAAATTACTATGTATACCCACCTGCTCCAGCGTTATAATCACCTGCTTCATGTTAAATTGCACGTGTTGGGTCCTCTGCAAACCTGATTATCTTGGTAAAAGTGACGCAACCGCAGACATTAATCTGAACAAACACATCTCGCTACTCGGATCTGGACAAAGCGAATCTGAAATATGCAAAGTGACTCCTAAATATAAGACATACAAACAGACTGGGATGGACTATTTGAGAAGAAACCTCCATCTATTTGCTATGAAGCCGATCTGATGCCATAGTGGTTCCAAATAATTACACAACGACATTTTCTTCGAAAAAACGAGGTACTATGCAATGTGGTCTGAGCTATATAAAACAGAAGGTGATGATTGAATACGGAGCATACATAAACTCATCTCCAAAGTTTTGATGGACAAAGGTATGGCCGAGGAATAGAACTTCAGCATTCCCCTAACCAGACGAACTACAGGGGAATAATTCTCTGCAACACCGCATATAAAATCCTATCTGGCGTATTATGTGAATGCCTTCATCAACAGTCCGACCAGTCCCTATCAGTGTACCTTTAGGCCTGGAAAGTCCACCATAGATCACACTTTCATATTACGGAAGATCTTTGAAAAAAACTCAGGAGTTCCAAACGATAGACCTCTTCGTCAATGTCAAAGCCCCATATGACAGCATCTATGTATAGAGATGAACTATATAGAGTCATGTCTAGTTTTAGTATTCCTGTCAATTTCATTCGATTATGCAGGATGACGATGGAACGTGCATGCTTCTCCGTCAGAGTATTTTGAGACAAAACTGCGATCTTCAATGTCAGAAAATGACTTAAACAGGGCGATATGCCCTGTTATGTGACTTTTTCCACATCGTTCTTGGAAGAGTTGTCCGAAACTCACAAGTCAACTCCCGAGGCACTATCATTCAAAAGTCTGCTCAGTTACTCGCATTTGCACATGCTATTGACATAATGAGAACAACACAGCGAGCTGGCAATGAATGGGACTATTGAAGCAGATGCGGGAATGATGGATTGAGCGGACATACAACATCAATATCTAATACAAAACGTTACCATAGGCAGCTACAACTTTGAGAACAGTAAAAAGCTTGATCTACCTCGGCTCCGCTATCAGCTCCGGCATCTACACTAGGGCGGAGATCATGGGAAAAATCACTCTTGCTAATCGCTGCTTCTTTGGGCTTTGAGGCAGTTTAGTAGTAAAGCCCTCTCTCAAGCAAGCAAACGACATTATACAAAGTTCTGATCATCCCAGTCTTGCTTTCTGGCCCAAAAGCCTGTACACTGACGAAACGAAAACGGATGGATTGGTCTCGGTCGCTTAAAGAGGAAAGTTCTTTCGGTAATTGTCGGCCTCGTTTGCATCAATGGAGAATGAAGAAGATCAGGACAGTGAATTTGCATGACCTGTAAACGATTCCGGCTATGTCAGAAAAGCCAGGATAGCTCGGCTTAGATGTTTAGGTCACCATGGGCGCATGGATATCATCGGGCTGGAAAGTTTTCGACTCCAATCCCATGGGACATCATAGTAGAGGATGACATCATCTTATATGGCACATACAAGAGTAGAGGACCTCAGACAATTTGGAGGAAGCAACACAAGAGCACGCTAGGTGGAGACGCATATTAACTGAGGCCCTGGTCTAGACCTGACTGGGGTGCCATTTAAGTAAATAAGTAAGCCGAGCTACCAATTTAGGACATAAAAGTCTTGGATTCTCGAAAAATTTTCTTATTTTGATTATTTTGTATGGCACTGCAGTTGAAGAGATAGCGTGGCGCTGCAACTACCACACAAAAGGGTCTGGTTTAAAAATTCGACCAATACTGAAAGCAGAAAACTAAATCTACCTTTCTGACATCACAAAGAATTCGTCGGACAATGGCAAGCCGCCTAAAGTGATATTTTCAGTCTATGGAAAAGTTTCTGACTCTCTTGCCGTTTGGTGTGGGCAAAAATTGTAGGTCCCCTTTCTGTGTACGAAATATTAAAAGAACAACACACACAGAGAGTGGGAAAGCTTTGGTCCACTTTAAACTCCCACACCAACAATTTATCTACTACCGTTGGGTTGGAAACTGCGCCTCATGCCAACATCTTTTCCATGTTTTGTTAGTTTGTATAAATCATATCCAGCTACGCATACCATAATGTTGACGTTATTTCCACTTGAGCGCATCACTTAAATTAAGGTATTCTTTCACCGCTTTATCTCTTTGTGTTAGACTCCTGAATTTTCTGAGCTGGGATGTCGGTGTTCGATCGCTAAACATATGCAAAACACTCTGGAGATGAATTCTGAGAAGCCCTCAATGTATAGCTCACATATAGTTGTCAGTTTATAGGCATGACCTTCGCAATATAACAGAAAGATCGACGAATATTTGTTTCAAAAATTTACGTAAGGTATAACGTGACATCCACCACGTAGCCCCACGTGGCATACTGTGACCACTACGATTTATTGAAATCAATGTTAGGTAGGGAGTGACTCCAATATAGGGACCTGTATATTCTCCAACAAAATATTGCAACCTAACGCCGGTCGATTATTCTCAGTGGGCGGTGCGTAAAATCGCTTGTTTACGTGGATAAACCACCAATAATTGGGCCACGAAACTCAATATTGTGAGGTTTATGGCCGCGGATGCTCGAAAAAGTGATGAGATATTGAACCGAATGCCAAAAATCGTCGTTGAATGTTAAATGGTAAAGAACTATTGCTCAAATTAAATCACTTTTTTTTTGAAATCGAAATATTTAGTTGATTTCGTTTCACTCTCTAATAGTTTAGCAATACTTATCGTAGTTAAAGCGATCAGTAAAGCCTATAACGCTGCTTTGGTGTTGCTACTAAAGCAGATACTTCCCTCCTTATGCTTGTTATATATAATATAGCTAATATAGCTTATTTACCCAACGAGCACTGAAGTCTAAGGTTACCCTCCTATTCGAAAACGTCCGTCAGTGCTATATCCTTGATTGGTTTCAACCCATCCGTAAACTTTAGATTACATTTCTCGGTATCTTGCAGAAGCGATTGTAAGTCCTGAGCATAGTTTGTACTGGAGCAGTAGTGCTGGACCCACAGCAAGTTGTAAACTTATTTACACTCTCAAGAAACCTAGAACCTTTTACCCAAATGCATATTTAGTCCAAATAACTTACTATGCATGATGACATCCAAACGCCAAATTTTTGATTTTCGTAAAAAAAAAAAATTAAATCCTTGATCCGCCATTCACGAAGAAAATAACTTCAGTTTAAAGAGGGTTCCCTAAGAGCTTGCTTATATTGCACAAATGGTCGTTAAGATGAGGCAAAAACGTATAAATAGTGCCACCTCTGTGTGTTGCTTGGCGATATGCAGGTCATTGGAGCTTAATGTGAGTCAGCTTTGACGAAAGTGTTCGAATTTTGCAAATAAGTTTGGAACATGAGCCTGCTTTCAACTTAGTTTGGGTACTTAGGCAGATCTTGTGATTGTTTCCGGTTTTTCTTCCAGGTATTCGAATTAACCTCTAATCGACCTTCACAACCTCCAGCTTCCTTCAGGGTAAGCGATGAACTTTGAAGTTATTCTTTAAAAAGTCTTTGTACCACCGTGGAACACCTTTCTCTTTGTTGGAAACAATTCAAAATATTTACAAAAATCTCTATTTATCTCTAGAATTAGATTTTATTATTTTCTTAGTTTATCCTTATCCGGTTGTTTTTCCGGAATTCTAGTGTTCTGCAATGAGGTGGCTTCGCATCTGATTCTGAATTCATTGAATGGATTTGTAGTCCGACTTGGACATATGTGATAGAAGTTTCTTGGTAATTATTCCCTTAATACACAATATGTACCTATTAGACAGAGTTTATTATTTGCACTTATGACAAAGTCAAATAAAATTCTTATGGTATAGCTAGCAGATACTCATACATAGCTCCCTCTTAAAATACAATTTCGAATGCCGCAGAAATTATTCGCTCATAAGCATCGCAACCGATGACAAAGCCAATCTTCATGCAATCTGTAACGCACTAATTGCCCCAAAATTTTTTTTTTTTTTATAATTTACGCGCGCCTAAGAGGTTATGATACCCTTTTACTGTTGCCAGGGAGCGGGCGGAAAGATAGAAGGAGGAGAAAGGAAAGCAGGCGGCAAAATAAACGAGGTAGCTTACTTACTCCGCCTTAAAGGGCAACGCGAATGAAAAAGTAATTGTTAATATGGCAAGGTAGCGTTGAGGTAAAATAATAAAGCTTTTCCACTATATTGGATTGTATACCTTTAGCTAATACACAAATAAAACTTTGGAGCTATTCTTAAACCAAAGTACTTTCATAACTGTGGTAGAATACTCCACAAATTTTGAGATTAATTATTGTGGTTGTAACAAACTCACGTGGAGAAAAATCGTTTCCATTCTTTATTTGACTTGCTGTTTATGCCTGAAGCAGCTGAAATATGTCTGCAAAATTAACAAATTTTGGTTTTGGGACTAATTCCCCGAACAGCTTGTTATATATCAGTTCAAATATATAATGACCTTTGTTCAGAACTTGACTCTCAATTCAAGTACTCGTTCATGGAAAAATTTATGTGGGCTATTGAATACAGACAGTAGACCTAGTAAGGTTGTATTATTTTGTAAATCAACATGGGAATCGTAGACTCAGGTTTTTGGAGTGTATTATCTGACCTTGATGATTTTCTTGTATCGACTCTAAATCTAATCCTTCATATTATATGAACATGCATTAATTGATTATAGTGTTCCTCATCCAAAGGCGCCTCCAGTAACCATTTTGGAAGCTTTCCCTTAGCTGACACCTTTATTTAATTCACGAAAATATGGTTGGGTTTAATTCAACGGTATAGAAACCACCCATTCATATATGCTCACATAAATCGAGTAAAAGTCAATCAAGTTGAAATTTTCCGTGCTATGCATGTTCAACGAACTCTTCTGTGTCATTAAAAGGGCCAGAACAAATTAAAGACTAAAATCAGCCTTTGCTGGCCGAAGCACTTAAAAGTAGTATGTGGGTCAGCATCTTATCCTTTTTACTGGAACCCTTAGATAACCCTAGCATTGTCACCTTGAAGGAAGTCTTTCTAGGAAAAACTGTGTAATCACATTCCAGTACTTAGCGAAGGACATTTTTATAGCCACGAATCATTAAAATTTGTTAAGGCTTGGAAGATTATTTAGCTAGCAGCTAATTAAGCCTAAAACCCTTGCTTTCATGAATCAGCTACTTTTACAATTTGACTGCCCTCTGAACAGTTGTTCAAAAGTCATTTTTTTTAAGGATGAATATAAAAAAGATCGTCTTACACAGTTGTAGAAAGATGTACATAAAAAGCCCGAATACAATGAGTTCGACAACATTTATACATACAATAAAGTTCCAGTAGGCAAGGATACATGTACCGTTGCCAAACCGATACGTACTCGTACACATCCCATTTGTGCGGGTGCTTATAACTCTTTTCAGGATTAGGCTATATTTCTTCGAAAAAGAACACTTGCATGGTAACAATTGTATCACATTGGCAACGCTACCCGAAATACCTTAAGGAAATCATCCAATTTCACTTAGCAACAACATTTAAGGTGTTTTGTTTCCTATTACTTTATGTCTGAGATACATTTCAAGTTATCACATTAGCGCACCCAAGCAATTGCCTTCTCAAGCCCATATGTTACGCTTCAGTAAAGTACTGCTCTTAGATAACATTATCTTCCTGTCTGAACGGGTAAGGGATGTGTATTGTAGAAGAAAAAAAGAAACGTTGTAAGATGGTAATGTAAGATGGAAAGATGAGCCTTAAGAGTGCTGTTTTCATGGCTGCAGGTGTCAAAAGGATTCCACTTTCTTTCAGCGAGTCACGTGGGAGCAATACAGAGTTATTGTTTCTATTTCAGAGTTTTTTTTTCTCTGTATCTTTCCTTTTCCCATTTATTAGATACTGTTCAAAGATAAACAGTAGCATACCACAAATAACAGAAGAATGGTAAAATTTCGCTCACTTTATTGATTTCAATTCCATTGTTGATCTATTGATGTTGTATCCCTCTGGTGAAGCTTGTTTCATATCAAAATACAGTTTCTAAGGGAAAGGATATCTTTGACTACATGGTAAAGGATTCGGATTAGCTGTAGAGTACAATCCCTCGCCGGATATAATAACATTTTATATTCAGAGTGGATATGTGAATTTTGTCTTTCCCTAAAGGAATACATTGGAATTTGTTTAAAGAAAATTTGTTATAATTGAAGTGCTT
The DNA here is from genome assembly GCA_963966105.1 of Volucella zonaria. NCBI lineage: Eukaryota > Metazoa > Arthropoda > Insecta > Diptera > Syrphidae > Volucella > Volucella zonaria. The sequence goes on along the minus strand of OZ014530.1, from coordinate 291,752,566 downwards.
GAGCTTTGTTGATACGAGATACTTGTACCCGAGGGATAGCGGATTGTTGTCGAACTTTTAACCAATTGATCGATGTTATACATATCTTTGGATTTACTCGTATGAATAAACAATGGATGACAAGTCCCCACTTCTGAGAAAATTCTTGTAAATATTTTAAAATACTGAGAGGATGGTTATGCAATCACAGGCAGTCGTAGGGTTCCAAATTAATTTATTAATATACAATTTATTATACATTAAAGTGAATATGAGTGCTTCGCATACAGAGAACAACAAATAAATAAGTTGTGTACGATTTTAAACAAGGAAAGTTCGGATACAATATTTTCAACGAGTAGGTATGCTTTAAAGGACACGGAACATAATCAATGCGAACATGCTGTCCTGCTATGAATCCAATCATGCGCTCATCTTCGAAGATCACAATGTAGTGAAGAATTATCTGTTTTCATTTCGCTTCTCCTATTTAGTGAGCAGATTCTTTATTACATTTCTGGTTTTGAAAGTATATCTATAGGTCCTTCATATAGTATTTGGTGCGCAACTAAGTTCTTAATAGATGGCTCCAGCACTAAGTGCTGGTTGATTTTAACATATCCAAGACGTCATGAACCAAGCTTAGACATATGGTAAACAAACCATTTTGACACATTACTGATTTTGTTTTGGCGTCATATACTTTTGGTTGTGTGAAAACTGAAAATGTTTGAACGCGGCTGAAGTACATCGAGAGGTCTAAAAACTTTACGGAGATGCTGCTCTAAGTGAAACAGCGTGACGGTGATTACAATGTTGACGACCGTCCGCGGAGACGCTGAATTGGAGGCATTGCTCGATGAGGACCCGTGCCAAACGCAAGAAGAGCTTGATTTACCATTACAGTTACCCACCAAACGATTGCATGAGTTGGAAATGATTCAAAAGCAAGGAACATGGGTTCCTTATGATTTGAAGCCAAGGGATATTGAGCGTCGTTTTTTGCCTGTGAACAACAACAGCGGCAAAAAAGGAAGGGCTTCTGCTGTGTATTTGGTGGGAGCGGGTCGGTGTTATTTATTATGAACTGTTGAAACCCAACGATACCATCACTGGTGAACGGTATCGACTTCAGTTGATGCGATTGAACCGTTGAACCGATCACTGCGCGAAAAACGGCCACAATACGAGCAGAGGCACGAAAAAGTGATTCTACAGGATGACAACGCTCGGCCTCACTTTGCCAAATCCGTTAAAATCTACCTGGAAACGCTAAAATTCGAACTCGAATAGTCTGGCTGATAAACAGTTCTGCTCATACGAAGACATCAAAAAATGGCTTGATTCGTGGATAGCCTCAAAAGATGAAAACTTTTACAGTAACGGCATTCGATCTCTGCCAGAAAGATGGGGAAAAGTTGTAGCTAGCTATACGCAATACTTTGTATGATTCATTTGTAACCATTTCCATCTTCTGTAGACCTCGATTCAAAGCCAGAAGATTTCACTTTCGGAGTTTCATTACCGCACGTAAAAAGATGGTGCCGTCAGATAAGTGGAAAACTTTATCTATTTGGCCTATACCAGAGTTTCAAACTCAGATGCTAGTTCGCTTTAGTTAACGAATCGCAAACACTAGATTAGCTTTATGGCAATAGACGTGTCATTCAAATTTATTATGCAAATCGGTCTTTTCTTCGCGAGAAAGATACGTACGTGATCGATTTGGTCCTCAAAGCTCGCCACTTTACATTACATAAAGTCAACAACCCATCAACGCAATGTGCTTACAGAAGGAGGCCCTTGTAAGTGAAAAAGAGTAGCCTTTGTTCACTAAAATCTCGGCCCAAAGACGTATACTTGCTTCAGCAAATCAATAAAAAAAGCAAGTGAAGCTAAGAAACCATGGATTGCGAGGATAGGTTACGTATTGGGGTCTTAGCCAGCTTGAAGACGACACCTATTTTTTCATTGAAAAATCGTTTTTAAAAACAGTGCTCACTTTTGGCTCAATTGGTTTGTGAGCAAGCAAAAGTGACATTTTTGGAGTGAAGTAAATCCAGAAGAGACTCATCAGACCCATCACCACGCTAATGCCATCATTGGTTCTTGGTTTTGATAAGAAATTGGACCAGAGCCCCCATTACAGGCAATGGCCAACGTTGCCGGTTAATAATTAGTGATCGGACGTATGCCAAGCTAAGCTTTAAAGTATATCACTACTGCTCACTACTCTACTCAGTCGTTGCTTCAAAAAAAATGTTAAGTTTTCAGAATCGTATTGTCAATGATAGTCATTACAGTATCAATCCGTGCTTAATTCATTTTTAATACCAATCGCAAACTAAATTTTATCCAAATGGCGAAAACGAAGAAGTTTGGTCTAGGGTCCAATAACTGGGCTTTTCGTAAAAGCTTCCCTCATGGGCTGCCCCTTTAAAGTCATCCTCTATTTTAAGGAATCAATGTTTGATAGAAAAAATGTAGGTTGTCTTTAGGCTCTGGTCTTTTAGACATGCCAGTCTTACAGATAGGACTTGATTCGCACAGAATCATAGCCAGAAAAGGATTATAGTCATACACATCTTCACGGGTAGGTCTAAAAATGTTCCTAGCAACGCGCTGTTAATGACTCCTCAAGATATGGACATTTATGAGGGCAGAATGCCGACGAGCTCTCTAAAAAGTTAGCAGCTACATTTCTGCCTTTCAGGAGGAAAGGCTTTTGAGGCTCAAGCCTTATTGCACAACACTTCCTCTATAAATTTACCCTCGTTCAGGCCGTAGCAGGTGCTAAGTGTTAAGGGGTTAGGTCACTCTAGGGGCCGTAAAAATAAGCTTTTTTGTGATTTTTTTTCAAGAAAAATATAAAATAAATCGAGTTTACAAAGGCAAAAGTTTATTATACCTACATATGATTGACTATAAAACATAATTTTTATAGTCTAATTTATTTAAAAATGGGCTGTGTAGCGTTTCTCAGATGACCTCTTTTTTTGGAAGGGTCTACGTCGTACCAACAGCTCCTGTAAATTTTGAATTATGATGAGTCACTAATTTTTTTTATTGTAAATAACAACAGCTAGAGATTTTTGGCGGAATGACGAACTTCTAAAGATAAACTTGCGAAATTAACAGAAAAATCGCCAGAAAATTGTTAATAACAAATGAACTATGTCATATTTAGACAATATATTCTTAAAGGTCTAGTTAAAATTTGAAGTGGAAAGTTGTCAAGTTTGAGATAAATGCGTTTAAAATTTTATGTTATAGAAAGTCGTAAAAAATTTTGCAGATACCTTAAATCTGCGATACCTACTCCAAATAATTGGCCTTCTAGATTAGTGTCCTATTCTTCCATTTCTTTTCTATTGGATTTTAATGCGATCCTCCACTCTCTTGTAGTCTCTTCTTGTAGTCTCTTTCTACAAGCTTTCTGCGCTCGTTGTCAATCTCCAAGCACACTTCGTAGCTGTTCGAGCCAATTTCTAAATTCATCGCTTTCATTATGTTCAAAATTGAAGCAAAACCTCATCGTACACACAAACTGCAGTATCTATAGCTACTATACACCCAGCACAGTTTTACCACTAGAAATGGATTTTGGGGCCAATGCCCACACACTCGAACTACAACTTTCATTACAGTTTTGAGTATAACCGCCGATGAATCGAGTAACAATATCGTCTCTGGTCAATTGTTCGTAGAATGGCTTGATAGCTTCATACACTTGGAGGACCTGGCTTATGTTTGTACTCAGCCAAACTATTTGTAGCTTTAGCCTTTTGCCATGAGCACCATGAATCCTTTCCTATCGGATATTTATCGTGCTGCAGTTTTGCATCAATAGAAAATTTATGATCGAGTGTAGCCAATATACTATTTCTCATGTTTTTAACTGAATCACAGTTTCTACGAATGGCCAATCCATAATAAATACATAGTTCATCTATTAGTTTTCCCGTCAATTTTCCTCTTCCACGGAGACCTATTGTATTCTTTTTGAAATTACGTAGGCGGGTACTCATTCCTTTTGAACTTGATCTATACACTCTTTCTTGAGTAGTATGACTTTCTCATAGGGCTTAGCATCAGTAATGCCTTAAAAAGTCTTACAATCACCGCCAGCAATACAAAGGGTGTATTTTACCTGGTGCAAAGCTTCGAATCGCTGTAACATCTCAACAACTGAATCGACCTCTATTTCTGCCGCTGATCCATCGTTATTGACATCGCACTTATCTTTATGAATTTGTGCCCATTTCATATCTTCTTCGGTATCTTCTTTATCTTTTTAATACCTACACGCCTTACAGTGTTTTGATTTCACTGCGCAGTCTATAATTTTTGCATTGTAATTGCCAATAAGAGTCACTAAACCAAACAAGGACGTAAGCCAACGTTTTCTCCGCGAACCATCGGCTGGTATCATAACTCCATTTTCTAGTTTCGCTGCTTTCATCATAACGTTTTTGCAAACTAGTTGAAAATTTTTCGACAACGTTATCATAGAAAGAGTGAAACATAGACCGAGGTAATTCCATGAATGCACGAAACTTTTTTATTCCGTGCAAACCAATTCCAAGTAATAGCACGGAAATTACAATGTTAGCGTTTATTTCATAGACTTTTTCAATAAATAGATTACTGGGTATCTCAGTCTGTACACATTTTTCACAGGACACTACCATTTTGATTCCCAAACAGCGCTTAACACTTTCCGTAAATTTCACTTGCGATTTGCACACTTTACAAACGACAACGTTTGCAATAGCTGAAAAATCTGCAATAAAGTTTATCATACGATAACCAAAACCTGGATTTACTCCAATGTCGTAAAAATTTTCCGATTGCTTCAATTTTTTCTCGGATGTACTAGCATTCTTTTCACTTGGTGCCTCTAACTCGTGTCAATTCAGCGATTTTCTTCCAGATATTTTTGGCCTCTTGCTGTATGTACTCGTACGTGTCTCTTTTGCACCTTTTTGACCACAACTTTGTCACTCATTATAAAAACGAAGCAATAACACTCACAAAACAAAACACAAGGTAGCACTTTTATCGATAAAAACAAACCTCCCTTAAATAGCGATCTTCTCGAATATCTAACTGTGCGAAACCGACTGAAACCGAGAAACGTTTCTAAAGACCAAACAAGCAATAGTCTGAACACGTGGCAAATAGCTTCAAAAACATCTGCCGTATACCTACTCTAGTCCCCTAAAATACCGTACCTCATTTTGGTCATAAGAGGCTCTACCTGGCGGCCTTGTACTATACTTTGAAAAACAAGTACTTCGAGATATTTCCCGACCATAATTTGGGATATTGAAAGCAATAAAAAAAAATCGATTTTTTGAAGATCCTAGAGCGGCCTAACCCTTTAATTTGGTGGGTTCTGGCGCTGTTGGTACTTTATCACTAGATTTTCGACCACATCGTAGTTCGGTGTTTACATACCATTCTTTTGGCTACATATTATTTAGCTTTTAAGTAGTATCAATGGTTAGATATCCTACAGATCGTCTGCATTCCAGGCCGTTGAAATACAATAATAAATTTATAAATGGTTTAGCGTTCGGCCAATGTGTAGAAGAATTCGTAGGATTATAAATTTAAAGCGTATTTTTTTCACAGGTTCAGACTACTTTGTTTAAATAAAATACAAAAAAATTAACTTGATGACAGTATATTAAATTCATTCGAAGGGCTTCTTCATGGCATTTAATCTATATATAAATACGTGCTGCCCATTTTTGTCGTACGCTTATACACCGTTCTACTCAACTGAATGGCATGATACTTACATCACTGAAAAGGTAATTTTGCGTAGATGTGCAGATTGTATTTTTTTTGCCAAACGGTTGAGTAGAACCTTGGTAAACACATTTAAAAAATTAGGTTATTTTACAACATGACAGAAAAAAAAAGTCTGCTCTCCTTTGAAAGTCAATGGTCAAGAAAAGGAAAGATGCTAGGGATAAGCGTATAGTCGAATCGTTTTGGTGCATGTGGTTCATAAGTTTGTGACTGCGAACGTCACTACAAGATTGCATAAGAGTTTCTTAACTAAGTGGGATAGAGACTAAAAAAAATGAAAAAAAGAGAAACATAGTGACAAGTGACGACACTTCTGTTATGTACACGAAGACTGTTGCTTTTGCGTTATGTATTTGCAACGCGCATGCACGTTCGGTTCAACAACATTATACATATGTATAAATTAGTAATTTTGGTGGGGGCGAAAGCCCCCATTTATTCAAGCTATAACTTAAAATTAAACTTAAACTAAAACTTAAAACTAAGGTTGGTTAGAGTGGTGAAGGAGAACGGATTTGAGGTAGGAAGTGGTGCGTGGAAGTCAAAGACGCTAGGGTTTGAATTAATTTTTCGTAGCATACGGGGGATTGGTTCGTTCGCGCCATAGGTGGTGCGGTGGGTTGGGAGATAGAAGAGACGAGGGGTACGTAGATTACGAGGGTTAGTGTTGAGGAAAATAGAGTTGTGAAGGGACGTGCATTCAACCTAACCTGAAAGAAGTCGATGAATGAAGAGAAAGTCGGCTGCATCTCTGCGTTCCTCAAGGGTGTTTAGGTTAATAAGGTTGAGACGGTTTTGATAGGGGGGCAGAGTAAAAGGATCATCCCAGGGCAAACCTCGAAGAGCGAATCGAAGAAAACGGCGCTGGATGCTTTCGATTCTCGAGATATGAACGCGATGATATGGGGACCATACTTGACAGGCGTACTCTAGGAGGGGACGAACAAAGGTAATATAGAGGGACCTGGTCACGTATGGGTTGGTGAATTCTTTGGACCATCGTTTTACAAAACCTAGTACAGAGTTGGCCATCCATATGCAAACGGAAGTTGAGCTCCCTATCACACAAAATGCCGAGGTCGCGAAGAGATTCAACGGAGGAGATAGGTTGGTTGTGGAGAAGATAGAGTCGGGGAAGAGATTTGTGCCGCTTATGAGAAAAGGCGATGGATTGACATTTGGTGATATTAAGTTCCAAACAATTTTTGAGGCACCAGATCGAAAAACTATCAAGGTCTTGTTGAAGAAGGAAGGAGTCATGTTTAGAGGAAATAGTTTTGAAAAATTTGGTATCGTCGGCGTAAAGGGAGACGGATGAGTGTTTGATAATCCTATCGAGATCATTTATGGTTAATATAAAGAGAAGGGGACCGAGATGGCTTGAGGAACTCCAGAGGTGGCCAAAAATGGAGCTGAGTGGGCTGACCTAAAACGAACACTGTAAAAGCGGTTTTCGAGGTAAGAGGATATCCATTTTAACAGTATGGGTTCAAAGCCGAGGGCAGACAATTTGAAGAGTATTAATCGATGAGAGATTCTATCGAAGGCTTTGCTAAAATCGGTTGCAACTACATCGACTTCGTTGCCGTTCTCTTGGGCAGAGATGGCAAAGTATACGAATTCAACGAGATTTGTGGTGGTTGACGTACCGTTTAGGAAGCCATGTTGTTTAGGGGAAATAAGTGATTTGCATTGGAAGCTTAGAGCTTCATACAAAATACTTTCGAGGAGTTTGGGTATATGGGAGAGTTTAGCGATTGGACGATAGTTTGTTATTTCGTTCTTGGATCCCGTTTTGTGGATCGGGGTTTTTAAAGAGGTTTTCCAAACCTGAGGAAATTCTCCTTGTGAAAGGGATAGACGAAAGAGATCAGAAAGGGCAAGGGAAAGAGACGAAGAACATTTTTTAAGAAATATGGCAGGGAGGCCATCTGGACCGGGTGTAAATTCGTCATTGAGTTGGTGTAATTTATATTCGATATAAGAGGGGTCCAAGATGTGAGAGAGAAGTGGGCCATTGAATAAGTTCAGTAGGTAACGAAAATAGGATGGGTCTGGTACAAAGGAGTCGTTGGTGAAAGATTGTTTAAAGAAGCTGGCAAATAGGTTGGCAATGGTGAGTGGATCGGTTGATGACTTGTTGTTGAAAGAGAGGGAAGGAGGGTAACCATCGGCCTTTCTTTTGTAGTTAAAAATTGGTAAAAGGACTTAGGGTCATTTATAAGGTTGACTTGCGCATTATTAAGGTAACGCTGGTAAAGGATATCGTAAAGTTCGGTGAAATGAAGATAAGCACCAAGATAGTTGGAATAGTCGGACAAGGATCTGGTACGCAGGAAAACAGCCCATAACTTGTAGAAAAGCTGTGTAAAGGAGAAAGAGCGTTCACATTGCAGGGGAATAAATCATGTTGTGTATTTGTTAGTACCTGTTCACATTGGCGTGGGCAGGACGATTGTCCGAAAGAGAGGGAACGCTTTTTATTGAAGTGGGAAGAAGAAGGGTTAATTCCACCGAAAATTCATTTCTAAATTGCTAAATTGGATAATCGTTGAATTTCAACGACGGGCGAGCCCAGTATAAGAAAATAGCTTCGGGCATATGTCCACCGCAGCTACCTCATACAAAGCATATTCTAGAAACCCAATTTACGACCACTTTTTCAAGGATTGTCGGAATAAACTAGTGACTTAGAAGAAAATAATCCAATATCGTCAAATCGCACGGTCTTGCTGGCCAATTGATGGGTCCAATTCTTGGAATTATTCTATTGGCAAATCGTGTTTTCGCTGGTAGCATGGGTTAGCGCACTATCCTGTTGGAACCACAATTCTTCCACATCAATGTGACGCAAGTTTGAGAATGAATAATCATTGATCATGGCACTGTACCGGTGTCTATTGACAGTAACTTGTGCTCCGGCTTCATTTTTGAAGAAATAAGCACCGGTGATGCCACCGGCGTATAATCCACTATGGCATCTCGTGAACTTCTTGAGAATTGTCCTCACTCCAAATACTGCAATTATTCTTGATTACGTAGCAGTTTAACCAGAAATAAGGCTCATTAGTGAATCAAAATTTTACTGGAAAAAACTGTGCCAACTTCAGATCAGTTGATAAATAGAACCTTCAGATGCACGATGATGTCTACCATAAATTTTACGAATTGCTCTATAAGTTTTGTGAACAGAACTTCTATTTTGGAAATAAATTTCAACGGCTTGAAATTGTTGTTTTGGCGTTAACTTCTCCATGATGAAATGGCAGACTGTACTGAAAATAAATGAAGCTTGACGGTTAAATGTGACAGCTGATTGAACATTTAATCTCTTTTGGAAATTCTGACACGGAACACCCTGCTTAAATTCTGAGGGAATTTTAAATTCATTTTAATGTAGCGAAAATATAAAGAACCTCGAAATCCAGTGCTTATGATGGTTTAGAAACTAATAAAAAATTTCAGGACTTAGCCAGGCAGTTTATTTAAAAATAAAATTCCAATAATCATCGGATGTTAATTGGAAAGACAACTTAAGAGTATCTACGTTCGGCCTCGTATTTGAGAAGTGCTCACTATTGATTCATAATTTGCGCAATCCTTTGACTCCTACTCTAGTACTCAGTTAGATACAATGACTTATTTTTTGTAGGGTGATTGATGTGATTCAGTAATGAATTTATTCATGACAATCAAGATACCTGGCAAAGGCATCTGCCATCATGCTTTCTATATCATTTTGGTCTCCATAAAAGGGAAAGTTAATTATGCCGCTTTGTTTAGATGGTTTATAAAACCCTAATGACTGACCATAGTCAGTTCTCCTGGAAGACTGCATGCATTCACATAAAAAGGCGGAAGCGGGTTTTAAATTTTTCTTCATCGAAGGAAATCATACCAATAGTTGTAGACGGCATCTCGTCCTGTAAGTTAAAATCATGATAATAAAGAATGTTTGTCGCTGCATATATTTTTTCTTTTATTTGAATTGAATTCAATTTTCTTGGGCTCAAAAATGTACAAGTTACATTATTTTTCCATCAAAGTCTGAGTGGCTTGTCTGCAGTAGATTAGCTACTTTTTTTAATTTTTGAGTTCTACAGACGCAAATTAATTTTGCTCGAAATCTGTTCACTAAAATAATGAAATCAAAAGATGTTGAAAAATGTACATAGATAAAATTGCATTACTACGTATTAACATACATTTGTTTACAAAATACGAGTATGTTGGCACTTCTTTGAATGTTGTTGGAACTGCTATTGCGTATCGCCCACGGATGTAGTCATTCTACAACATCGAGACCATATATGTATGTATCTATTTTGCAAATGTCTTCTTGTATTTACTCTGTTGCGTTGGTGTCTTATATGTATTGCCGTCTTTGAAGGTTACGAGTATCTTCAGTTTATACAGTTGGTTGATGGAAAGATACAATTTAATATTGTTACCTTGTTGACGTTTCGGTTTCATCATCATTTTCTGAATACTTCAATGTATAGTGTTCAGTTTTTGGAGCTGCGGTGCACTTCCCCAGGGCATGATGCCATACCGGAGGTGCCACTCAACCAAGCTGAAGTAGCACTGCCGAAGAACATCTTGTGGACATCTATAGCTCAGATGGAATAGAGCGTTGGCGGATTGCCGAAGTTTTTTTTGTCAGATGGGAAATATGGAAGCTCCACTTCACGTTGTAGTCTACTTCAACTCCCAAGTATCTGTGCGTTGACACATTTTCGAGAACAGTTGAACATTTGTCATCATCTTGGAGTAGCGTGTGGTTTTGCATCTTGTGTAGGCATTCCACATCATGAACTTTTATTTTCAATTTACATATGTTTAGGAATATGCGGCTGACGGATGTGCATCACTTTAGTCTTTTTTTTTACTGGTAATAATATTTAAGAGCATTATCATGACACCCATATATGACTATAATATATTGTATGTATATAATATATTTTTTTTATTTTTACTTTAAATCTTCGGTTTTTTAAGTAATCCTAAAACCATAGTAGTAGCCCTCCTTTTATGCCTGTGTTTTCCAACTACCTTAGAATGTTTTCATGGCATAGTGTGTTAAATACTTTTTTAAAATCTTTGAAAAGTATCACGTGGGCTGATTTTTCTCTTGACTTGTATTTATTTTATTTGCAAAGTCTCCAATTAGACGATCGATACTTTTGTTTGGCCTAAAACCAAATTAATTGCTTGCCAAGATTTTATATTTGTCAAGGTATTCAATCAGTCTTTTCGCAATAGTTTCTTCCAAAATCTTATCCGTATCGAAATCGGTTGGTAGTTTCCGATGTCGCCTCTTTTCCCGTCTTTGTGTATAGGATGGACAACAGATATTTTAAGAGCTTCAGGTACTGTTGACTTCTCAAAACTGATATTAGCCAGCTTTTTTATAAATGACACTAATACGCCTGTATTATACTTTAAATCCCTTGGCCTTATAGCATGTTCACCAGCCGACATGTTTTCCTTTAATGAAGTAATCGTTTTCAAAATTTCTTCCATACTAACTTTACAGAAAAACATTGAATGTTGGACTCTGCCAAACAAACATTTATAGTTTTTTCGATATCAGTGACTATGTTAGTTTACTTGCAAACAGATTAGCTAAACCATCAAAATTTAATTCATTTAAGATTTTACAGTTGAAATAATTGATTTTTCGTAATTGGTGTTCGTTGACTTCGCTGATTTGGCTTCATTGTACTTCGTTCGAACTTGGCAGTGACCTATAGGTGTCTCTGTACCGCTCGAGACAACCACACGCGTAACTGACTTGATCGTCCTCTCGCTGCTGTCATTGATAGGCAGTTATAACTATTGGACTATATAAATCCGCTGTGTTTATATTAATATTATATTAATTTTATATTATATTAATATTGATTAATGTTTATAATTAATGTAGCTTCCAGTCCTGTAATATTGAAATTCAATGCATTGCACTCGTAAGATATGTACGAGGTTGTCTTTCCGACCGAACAATGATACGACATTTTTTCCCAAATTTTTTTTTCATTTTTCTACGTAGTCTCCTTGTAACGCTACATACTTCTCCCAACGATGCTCCCATCCCTCTAACCCGTCCATTTTTGCATTTTTCTCTGCAAAATAATTGTTCACGAAGGTGATTTGACGAAAATCTCTGTCCTCTGAGCGCAGTTTTTAGATGAGGGAACAAAAAGAAATCGCTTGGGGCTAGATCTGGTGAATAAGGCGGATGGTCAAGCAGTTCAAACCGTAATTCATGGATTTTCGCCATGGAAACCGCTTAGGTGTGACCCGGCGCGTTGTCTTGGTGAAACAGGATTTTCTTTTTCTGCAAATGTGGCCGTTTTTCCGCAATTTCGGTCTTCAGCTTGGCAAGTAATGATGCGTAGTATGCTCCTGCAATGGTTTTTTCCTTTTTGAAGATAATCGATTAAGATAACTCCTTTACTATCCCAAAAAACAGTCGCTATCACTTTCCCAGCCGAAAAAACAGTTTTTGTTTTTTTTGGAGCCGGCTCGCCCTTTGCAGTCCACTGTTTTGACTGAATTTTTGTTTCGGGCGTATAATGGTGTATCCAAGTTTCATCTACAGTAATTAATCGGCGCCTAAACTGCGCCAACAGAGCGTTGGAAATGTTCATTCGAACATGTTTTTGGTCTAACGTAAGCAAATGCGCCACCCAACGCGCGGACAGCTTTCTCATGCCTAAATCTTGACTTAATACATATGTAACAAACACGTTCTTTGGACATTTTCATTACCTCTACTATCTCTCTCACTTTAATTCGGCGGTCGTCCAACACCATTTGGTGAACTTTAGCAATGTTATCGTCAGTGGTTGCAGTTTTTGGACGTCCCGAACATTCATCGTCTCCCAAGCTCTTACGGCCACGTTTAAATTCAGCTGCCCAAAATTTCACAGTGGTAAATGATGGTGCAGAGTCCCCATACACAGAATCCAACTCATTTTTGATTTGCGTAGGCGTATTGCCTTTCAAAAACAAGAATTTAATAACAGCTCGATACTCAATTTTTTAAATTTTCACAAAAAACACTCACATCGACTCACTCAAACGACTGTCAACTAAAAACTGCCAGTCCAAAATGACTGAAACTTCGGGAAGTAACTGTCAAAAGATGCAAAACTAACATTCACTAGATTTTAGTGACGAGTGGCGCTATCTTTGCGTTGCGGATACCCTTGTAGTTCACTTTAGTGCTTACGTACCCGATATTGTCCTTCTAAGTATAGTGCTTATACCATAATACCACCTCCTTCTCTTTGTATTCTATTAAATGATTCAGAACGAAATCAGACAGTACAATAATATCAGAACTGTGCAAAAATTATTACAATTTGTCCTTAAAAAGCGAATATTTAAAAACAAACACGATAATCCATTAACTTTGGTTATATAGTCTTTCATATTGTATTTTTTTCAGTTTTAACTCATTAGTGCAGAAAGTTAACGAAACAATTTTTTGTATCCCTTTTTGTTTATTTAAAGTAAAATACTCTTAATCTAAAACAAAATACATGATTTTAAAACATTTTGTTTCTTATGGTAAAGATATAGGGTGTATGTTTAAATGGACTCTATGCAGAGAAATCATTACTTTGTATGTAAATTTTAAAAACAGTCTTTTAGATGGATATCTACCTTTTTCGCACTTTTTACAGATAAATTACCTTTTTTGCCACACTTGGTCTGTCGGGCAATACTAAATAACGTGATCCCATCGGTCAAAGCGAACATTATCATAGAAGTTCTCGAACCACACAATTGTAGAAGAGTGGTTGATTGAGATGTGTCGACGAAAATTTAAAAGATTTGTTAACTGACGATCGCTTGGTCGTTCGTTCCTCATGAGAAACCAAGCATTTACTACAGAAACATCCAGCAGATACGAGTATGTATGTAAAAATTGGCTAGCACCATTTCGTTTGCCTAATCCTCATTCTGGACACGGCAACAAGCTGATTCATTTTATCAACACCGCCTATACTTTTATTATAATTTCCAAAAACCTAGGATAACCACAAATTTTAGCAAAATGAATATCAGTAGAAACTAAGTAACCTTTTTGATAAATTGTTATCTTTCCCTTTCCTCGTATCCACCGCGTGCAATGTCCGATTTCAACCCCATCAAAATTAGTTCGTTGTTGTGTGAATTGTTCGTTGTGATTTGACCATTATTGGTAAAACGAAAATCGTAAGATCATCTCTCCTTTTTTTCATTTGCGCTTTCGGTAACAGTGTGCATTTATCAGTCCTTCCATCCCATATACTATATGTAGTTCCACTTTCGTAAATTCCAATATTGGACAAATGCTTCATCAATTTTACTTATTAGTTTAAGTAGTTGTCAAAAAATAGCTGTTATTTCAACTTCAATTCCAATTTATTTATTTATTTTGTTGGGATGTACTATATATTAAGATAATATCTTTTATAATATTTAGAATATTAAAATTTAAGTTATATAAATTCAAATGCCTTAAAACTAAATTACAATATATAATCGGTTTGAACTGCAGAGAGGCAGAAAATGGTTAGGATGGATTTAAGGAAGATAGAATGCAAAGCAGGGATAATATATTGTGAGAAGTATAAGTTAAGAGGTAATAGATGAAAAGTAAAGAATAGCACTTTTAAAATTTTTGAAATTAGAGATTGTTTTAATTCGCGCGGGTAATGAGTTCCATAGTCTGACAGCGTGGATGTAGAATAGACGTGAGGGAAGAGATAATATTCGCAGTTCCAATAGAACGAGAAAATTTAAGCTTTGTATACAGAATACAGATATGTCGGATATTGGTTGTTAACGATTTTGTGAAGAAAAATACAGTTTTCGGCATTGATGTAATCTAGCAGAGCACATCCAAGTAGCTTTCGAGAGTGAACAGAGATGTGGTCGCTTCTACGAAGGCCATAAATATATCGCACCGCATCATTGAAGGCAACTTGCAGTTTACGTTGCGATAAAGAGCCAAGTGAGCTGTAGACGACCTCAGCATATGTAGTGAGAGGTAGTGCTAAGCTTATTATCAGCTTGGGAGGAGTTTTAATCGGTGTAAAATAAGCAGAAAACCATAGTTTACGGAGACATCCATAAATTCGTCCAACGACAATGTTTATGTGATCGTAACTAGATAGGCTACGGTTTATAACAAAGCCTAGACTAGTGACGGAATCAGCCACTCTGATTTTACTTTTATCAAGCCATGTATACGATAAAAGATTGAGGTTGAATTTTTTGTAACTTATGGGAATCACCTGCGACTTTTTCGGATTTAGTTGTAGCCCATTCTGTACAGACCATCTGTGCTCTAAATCTTCATTGATACGAACAGTGAGTTTATCTATTTCGTGGAACGGCATTACTGCGTGAAGGTGAAGATCATCTGCATATAAGTGAACTGATGTGTGTTTACAAACATGTGGAAGATCATTTATAAAAATGCAAAATAGGATCGGTTCCAATATTAAATTCCTGTGGTACGCCTTGTGTGATTTTTGCAACCTTTTAAAATGAAAGCTCCTTATCAGTTTAACTGCTCTGTCACTGATCCCTAATAAGTTTTTGAGTTTCCAACGCAGAATTTCATGGTTTACCTTATCAAAAGCTTTTGAAAAATCTAATAAACACAGAAGCGTTATGTTGCTTTTATCGTAATCATGCCTTATTTCCTCAAGTAAGTTAACCATAGCCGAGGTTGGCTCTAAAGCCAGACTGTCGAGAACTTAGCAATTTATGACGTAAAATATATTTTAGTAACTATTTTGATATTATCTTTCCAAAGACCTTAGACAAACAAGGTAGGATGCTAATCGGTCTGAAATCATCGACTCTCGTGATTTTCCAGGAATCCGGAAAAGTCGTGGTTATAATGGCTGTGATTTCACCCAGTGGTTGGTATCCGATCTTTTTGAAACTTGAAGCGGCTCATCATCACTTTCATCAAAACTCGAACTTTTTTAATTTCTCACCGCACACTTGACAAATGGTATGAAATAAGCTGGGCATTTTTAAAAATGCAAGGACTACGTACTCGTAAATCTATTATTAATTTGAACAATTTCAAAATTTTAACTATTTCTGTAAAAAACGGTGTGTAAAGGACGTCCGTTTTAACGGACCATGTGTACTTATGGGTTAAAATTTTCGAAAAATTTTTAAAACGTCATTTTCTTCTTCATTGTTTCTTCCATTGAGTGTATGATATTTTTTGGTCGTGAGTGTATACGTTTTATTCTATATCGAGAGCGGATGCAATTTCCACCACCATATATTCACCTGCTCCTGTAATCAATTCACGGCTTTAAGCTTCCAAGCGGTCGTCAAGTCATTCGGTACTCGAAAAAAAAGAAAGGAGCTTAACCGTAGATGTTTGAAGCTATAAAAGTGGCAACACAATAAATCATAAGTACGTCCACTTAAATTCAATACTTGTACTTCATAATCACCTGACTGTTGTTTACATTGAGTAAAGTTTGTCGTGTTTTGCTGTTATTTACTTTTAAATTCGACAGATCCCGAGAAAAAGTGAGAAAGAGAAAAATCAAAATAGATTCATAACATGTCTTTGGTGTACTCAACTCATAGTTCTTTCAGTCAAATAAAGCCAATTCAAAAATAACAAAGAAAACTCAAGTAAAAAGCATATCAACATAACAATGTGTTTCCAATTACTGCCATGTTATCGAAATTCAAGGTTGCATTGTTCCTTCACAAAACAAAATAACCCATTTGCATATCAATATAAGCATAAACACATATCATAAACCCAAATGTGTCTTTCGTCGTTCGAAAATAACTTTTTAGCTTCTCCTAACCGAGGGCAAGCCACCGACCGTTTCTCTGTTTATTGCCTCCGTATACGTATCAGTTAAACCATGAAAAGGCAACCCAAAACCATAAATCCCTTTAGAAGAATCCTAAAAATCCACATATCCACCACCTATTGACCTAACCAAGCTTCAAATTTGCTACAGCCCTTAAAAAATAAATAAATATTTTATTAATACTAATGTAGCATCATTGTCTAGACGGATTCATAACTTTTGAGAAGGGACAATCCGATATCCTTCTGTTCGAAATATTTTAGCGCGTAAAATTCGAATAACGTCGAGGAAAGGACACAAAAAATACATTTACGAATACTCTTTCCAATACTGAAACTGACGGAAGGACATAAATGAATACGAAGAAATATACTTACTCGTATATACTCGCATGTAGGTATAGAATGCATCAACTTTGTATATGTCCTCGTCTTTAATCCAAACTTACTATGTATAGATACTGCCATTCAACACACTGTGACTTTATAAGTTAGTCCGAAGGTATTAAGGACACCCCATCAACCAAAAACGAAGGATAAAGCTGAATCTTATCGCTCCATGCTCATAATTTCAACTCTTGTCATCTAAACGGATATCTCAGCGAAGTAAGACCTGGACCCACTGAGATGTGGAAAGGTCATGCAATTCAGCGTTTACTATCCGGAATAAGACGACGATTTTACGAAATTGTATCTCTTTTGTAGTGGCAATTCGATTCAGTTTTACTGAGTGCTACTGCTATATGAGTATGAGTACGTATCCAAAAATACTCGTACATACATACGTACATCCGAAACGTACTCGTAACTACATATCTGGTTGGTGTTGCTTCTGCTACTGCTACTCCTGCTGTTGCTGCTGAATAAACATCATTCAGATATCGTCACCGATTCCATTTGTTGTTCCCTGCTATACGTTCCATAGTTTGCACACCATAAGAAGCTAGTGGAGTGATTTATAAAATGGCACTACTACGCCATAATCAGGCTGCCAGCGTACCGCCATAAAATGCAGGATCCTCTTCTTATTCCCCGTACCATGTGTCTTCTTTTTCCTTTTTTTTTTTTTGCTCCCTCTTCTCTGTTTTGTGGAAGGGAAAAGATAGACGAATGGAAAATTTAGCTTATTTAGCAATTCCTTTCATTTGGGGCGTTTCTTGATTTTCCATGATAAGAGAGAGTTGTTGCTGACATCTTAGATACGAGTAGAAATGTATCAAAAAGTATAAACATTTTTGAAAACCGGATACTCCCAACAAAAAATTCGAAAAATGTTTGAATGTGAAGATTCTTGTAATACGAATAACTATGTGAATGGATGGAAATGTACGTTATGTATGTAGTCGTAAGCATGAGCGATTTGAAAAATTGATTTAGTGCCGACTCGTCTATGTTATTTCCGGTTACATTTGGGCATCTTGAAAACGGGTTAAACTAAGATTTACTTCTCCATGATGCTTGCTCAAATAATGGTAGGTAGGTTACCTGGGAACATTGCGAAATGTAGAAATACAATAAAAATGTGAATTGACGTTAAAATAAATTGCAGCTTGTTCCAGAGGGAACTGTTTGAAACATATCAGACGACTGTAAAAGATGAAGCGAATTCGTGATCAATGTCATTTTAGTGGTTTATGTGAGTTTTTTAAATATTATCCAACAGGCGCAAGTAAATGACGGCCAAATTTTTTTATTGGGCAAAAATTGTAACCACAGAGCAGGTGCTCTAAAATAAAGTCGATGTAGGTCTTAAAAGCAACATAACACCAGAAGCTATGATACATATGCACTCGTACATGGACAAATGCTATTAGAAAAACTGCTGCATTAAACAAATACTTTGTCCATCATGATGATTTACCATTAAAAGCAAAGATGACATACATATAAGTACACATAATACATACGTATGGGTATAGAAGGTGTTTTTGTTTTAATAGATCTTCCAGTTGGGATAACTTTCAAACTGTGCTATTATTTTTGACAATTCTTTAGGCCTTAGTATTTTTAGTATTTTTATTATAATCATAAGGACATTTACTTCAAATAACTAATGAACTAATAACAAGAAATAATTTAGTAAACTGAATTATTTTAAACGTTAACAATTAAAAAAATAAATAACAAAAGCACACAAAGAATGTCATTTTTAGCTATTCGAAATATCACTACTACATGCTAAATGCTGAAGGAGAGAATCCCTAAATTGCAGATACTTGATAAGAAAAGCGTGGTAGAGTCAAGAATAATGAATCCTATGATCGAACGGAGTTTTTATTTATTTTTATTAGGTATATCAAATAAATAACGCGGCTGTTTGCTTGGAATTATTTTACATAGGTACTTGAAGCAACAAAAATCGAGATACTTGTTGAGTGCTCCCCGGAGAATGAGAAAATACCTATTACTAAAAACCACATTAAGTTTTGCTGAATCATTTGAACAGCCATATGTGATGAAGGCAATGAGTATAACTCGCAGAAGCGTTAGTCTTGTAAAGGGTTTTTCAATAGGGATAAAGCAATTTTGTATTTTGATACAAATGCACCATTAAATTTTTTTTTATGATCTGTCAATGTCAAAACGTCAGTCTACGTTTACATTTTAATAATGAAGAAGTTTACGAACGAGCAACATTTCGCAGTTATTAAAAATTTCTACCGAAGTCCTGATTCGGTGGTCGCAACTTTAAAAGCGCTTACTCCAATTTTCGGTCGTAATAATCGTCTCACCAGATAGGCTGTGCGTGCTATAGTGATAAAAATCAAGTCTACATATCCACTATCAAATATCCTTGTGCCAGTCAGATAACGCACCGGTTGAACTACCGAAAATATCGCTGCTGTAAGTGCTTCAGTTCGAAATGAGCCAAGTCATTCGATTCCGCGCCATTCACTGGAATTGGGAGTCTCTCAGCCCACATTGTAGCGAATTTTGCGAAAATATCTTAGCCTACAAGATCAAATTAACTCAAGAACTGAAGCCTCTTGATAATAGTCCGATTGAGTTTTGCAAAAGTTTGAAGAAAATCCTGAATTTCATCTAAAAATCATCTCCAGCGATGAAGCTCATCTTTGGCTTAATGGTTTTGTCAATAAGCAGAATATGAGTTATCGGACAGCAACGCACCCTCATGTGCTTCAAGTGACTGCATTACATTCACAAAAAGTGACCGTGTGATGTGGATTTCATGCCGGAGGTGTGATTGGCCCGTATTTTTTCATCGATGAAAATGATCGCCAAGTTACGATCAATAGAGTTCGCTATCGTGCCATGCTGGAAGATCATTTTTGGCCAGAATTGGATGAACTTGACATCAGTGATATGTGGCTCCAACAAGATACTGCCACATGCCACACAGCTGGTTAAACAATTAATCTGTTAAATGGGAAGTTCGGTAATCATGTAATCTCGAGAAGTGGCCCAGTCGATTGGTCACCTCGCTCATACGATTTAACGCCGTTGGATTTTTTTTTACGTCTTTGGTTTCTACCAACAAGTTAACAACGTTAGAGGAGCTCAGGAATAATATCGAACGCAAAATTGTCAGCGGTCCGGCCGATATGTGTGGAAGAGTGGTGGAAAATTGACTCTAAAGAATTGATCGCTGCTAACGTGCTCGCGGTGGTCATATGAACGAGATCGAATTCCATACTGGAATAAATTTCAGCCCTATCTCAATTATTCTGCATTTTATTTAAATACAAAATTGTTAGGTCCTTATTGAAAATCCCAATATTAATTGGGGTAACATTTTGAGAAACTGAAAGATTTCTGAGGGAACTGTAGATTTTACCAATTAAAATTCTCATATGATCGCCCCAACACAGCCTGGTTAAACCAAATACCTAGATTTTCGGCTTCTTCGATGAACTCAATTTGTGCACTTCCAAAGTATAGTGGTAGTGTGTTGTTAGCAACAGTGTCTATTCTGCCGATTATTAAACATTTTGTTTTGTCAGGGTCGGAGACAGTTCTCGTTTACCCAGGTGTCAATATGATGAAGTTTGTCATCTAGCTTTCTTGCGACATTATTAACAAAATTAAGAGGCGAGCTTAAGGGGTTAGGCCACTCTAGGATTTTCAAAAAATCTATATTTTTGTTATTGCTTTCAATGGTCCCTTAGGACCTCAAAAATGACATCCAAAACATTATGGCCGGTGAATATCTCGAAGTATTTGTTTTTCAAAGTATAGTACAAGGCCACCAGGGAGGCAGCGAGCTTAACTTAAAATTCTAAACCCGTTTATCTCAAAACTGCATTTTTCCAGTTGGCCGCATGGCCGACGGTATTCATCCATCCATAAGTTCACCCGTCTTATAACCTGTTTCAGCTTTATTCGAGCGTTCTCCGCGTCTTTTGCCGCAATCACCGCGGTGATTTCACCTACGTACCCTGTCAGGAATTCATCTTCAGGCATCTCAATGCAAAGTATGCCATCGTATTAGATATTCCAGAGGTACTAGAATTGATCCCTGTGCTGCTCCGGAGGTGATTTCCATTCTTCGAGGGCCTTCCGTGGTATCATAGATAAGGTCCCGGTTTTTGAGGTAGTTCTTCAGCATATGCAAGAGGTAAACTGGAAAGTTGAAAGTATGCTCAAGCGCATCCAAAATATCGCTCCACCTGGATGAATTAAAAGCCTCTCGGATATCCAGAGTTCCCAACAGTACTATCTTCTGTGAGTAGTGCTTGCCTGCCCTGGTGGAAGGCCTGGTCAGCCTTAACTACTTCTCCAATAGCCTCGGTCGTAGAGTGGCCTTTCTAAAGCCACACTATGGAAAGATCACCTGGTCTTTGTATCTGCATCTGTGAGCCGTGGTTTCGTCATCTTTTCTAGGAGTTTCTCGTGTCTCCGTGTCTCGTTTGCACCAAGCGTTGTGTTTTCCAATTTTTGAGAAAGACACCTTCCTCAAGGCAAATGTTGAACATGTTCAGCAGTAGCTGTGGGCATTTTTGGGCAATCGCTTTCAGCATTCATTCGATATTCCGTCTGGAATTTCCCAACTGGAATTTCCAGCTCTGATCTTTTGGTTCTGAATTCCGATAAAATATCTTCCATAGGCTCAGCGCGCCTTCTCCTTCCCCTGATTAGCGTGCGCCTAAACTGCAGGCATTTTTTCAGAAGCGCGGCTATCTCATCCATCCACCAGTACACTGGGACCCTGTTTCTATTAGAGCTACTCATTCGGGGCATATACGCATCACATCCAAGCCGTATGAGTTACATCGTGGCTTCAGCTTTTGTTTCTGCAGCACCCTCAAGTTGGAGTGCAGCAGATTTTCCTTCTACGATCGATCATACATAGGCGTGAGAAGTACTTCGTTGAGTCTATTGACGTTCCACCTCGGAGCTCGTGTTGGGTTCCAATTTGGAACTCGCTGGTCCGCCCAGTCTTTGATGCCTCTTCAGTTTTCTGATCTTGAGGATGTCGATTCGTCACGAAGGTAACATCCAGAATGGTTCCTTCGTATCCAGGTCTACCGAACGTGGGTGAGTTTTCTACGTTTACTACATTAGGGCCGCGTCTCATATTTATCTGGTGTATTTGCTTTCCTCATGAGTCCGTGGTTGGCAGCCCCCACCCTAGACCCCGGCATTGAAGTCTCCGGTGACCAAGAACTTCCCTTTGGTTTCAGCCATGAAGTCCTCCAATCTTCCAGTTTTTCTAAGAAACTCGTCCATCGTTTCGTTTGGCGAGAAATAGATGCTAGTTACCGTGAGTCCATCGCTTTACGTCCAAGCAAAGTCTCTTGGCATTGCATGGTGAATTTTCTTGCGTCTGGAATCTAGATAGCAGCTGTTCCCATTGAGTCCACAATCCAGTTTGGCTCTTTCTTGTTCGTGTATTGCTCGCTGATGATGGCCGCTTCTGCTCGCATTTCGCTTCTGATATTAAGCAGGAGAACCTCAGCCGTTCGACTCCTGTGAAAAGTTTCTAGAAGTATTCTAATCACTGGAAGCTGTTTTTCTCCACCTTTCCTTTTTAGGTACTTCTCTAAACGCTTGACATTCAGCGGGGCAAATGATCCAACGCTGATGGTGGAGTTTTTACATCCGCATATCGGCAGTACTTCGGACAATTTTGGCAGTCGACTTTTCTATGGCTCCTTTGTTCACATTTGGATCACACCTCTTGTCCCTTTCTGTCTGTACCTTTACAGGTTGCCTGCTGATGTCGATATCCAAAGCATCTAAAACATCCTCAGACCTCCACTCTTCTTTGGATTCGACATTGACCCATCCAATTTTGATACGAGGGGTTTTCAGCATATCGCTGGCTACTCGAGCATTAACGCTGACCAGTACCATCTTCAGCCAGCTTCTGTTTGTTTCTGTGATCACAACCTGGAGGATCACTGACCGACTTTCTTATGCCTTCTTGAGCTTCCTCCAATGTAGTTAGTTCGTCCAAGTCCCTAATCTCGATTGAAATTTTTCGTTCAAGGCAGCGTACCGTCGCCCTATTCCCAAGAGTTTCTTTCACAGATTTCTCAAAAGCCTGCTTGTCTTTTGTCTTCGACCCGACCTCTAGGAGCACATCTGCACATGTCGTTTGGCGCACTGTTTTAACAATAGTTTTTATGTCGTCCGGATTCGCTTACTCCGATTCTCCCTCAGGATATCGACATACATTTCTTTTCCTTTGGGCTTTTGATCGAGATTTCTGACGTCTCCTTTACCCTTCCTTTAAGTTTCCCTATGCCCCGTTTTTTTGCATCGGCTGGTTGCTGTTGGTTACTCGGGTTTATTCTTAACTGCTTGGGCTTAGCTTAATTTTCCTATTCGTAGTTTATTGCAGAAGTTTCCTCTTGGGCCGATGTATGTGGGGCCTTCCACTTTCTTCACTAGGGGGCCGGATGGCGGTCTATTGCTTGGAGCTGGCTTCTTAGAAACGGCTTCTTCACTTGTATTGCGACTCTCGCCTATTATTATGTTGATATCCGATTGCGGTTGAAGTGCACTTCGATCCTTAAGGTTAATCTTCATTTTATTTAAGTGAATGTTTGAGTACCGCAGTGCCATTTTTGATATCTATGGTGATAGTTCTTTGCTTAATGTAAACCCTCTTGATAGATTTGATGATATCTCCGTATTGCTATATCTTCAGTTTGAGAATATCCTACAACTGGGTGGCGCTGATTTGGTGAACATGTCTACTCGTTTCCAGTCTGGAAGATTGGGACGATATCTGAGCTGGTGGCAATTAAAAAATATTTGATTAGAACAGCACTAAAAGGTAGTGAATAAAATACGAAGAGCTTCTAAATTTGAGTGAAAATAGTGCGTCAGTATGCTCGATAACTTCATGAATGAAGGCCATAAAATCTTAACTATAATCAAACCAATTAATCTTTCCGATTACATTTTAGTAGATTAATCATTGTATAATCTGATTATTATTTTTTTTTTTTTTGTTTTATTGTTCTCCCGTTGGGCGCCAACGTACAATCACTTTTACCCATCAGCTGGGTGTGCGAAGAGAAACTATCTAAAAGACAACTTTGTTTTCGGATACCACACCCTGTAATCGTCTATTGTTCAGCGCTTAACGACACTCTGGTGTGTGCTCATTATTGATAAGACACAGTGCCGGGGGAACGAAGGAATAGCAACAGCAACAGAAACAGCAGCAGCACCATCGGTGGCATTAATCGATTGGGACTCGTATATGTATAAAGTGGCGCCCGACTACGCTTCTTAACGCTTAGTCCTCCCTTCTATTGAGTGTCTCGACCAACTGAGACCCATTGCGATTGTGAAATGGTGAAATGGTGGAATGTCTGGCGGGGTGGCAGGACGATGATAAATTTGCTTTATATTTGCCTGCCCTTCTGCAATGTGTGGAGTATCTGGTGGGATGGTGTTTCTTTTAAGGATGTGTTTTATGTTGGCTCAAATATTGGTTAAGATATCAATGGTGGATGGGTATCTCTATCTACCCACCCATCCGCCATACTGATGGAAAATTTATTTTTATATTCTTTTCTACCCCTTCGTTTGCCACTTCTTTGGTTCCATGGTTCTATGGTTCTGTAGTTGTATGGATAGCTGCAAACGATGGCACTGACATTGAAGGACATTAGAAGCCAAAGTTATGTTCTCTGTCCTTGCCATAGTCCGATTGAATAGTGTCTTTAAGGCAGATACACCCCCTAATGGCGATTTATTTATATCACACATTGATACGATGGGAGAATGACATTTAAATGATTATGACGTTATCGTGATAAGAACGATTTTATATTGAATGGTACGAACACTGTACTATGCTAGTTGTTCTGCTTGGAGTGTAGTTTTCCTCCCTCTACCACAAAAGTGAAAACACCACAAAATGTCAGTAAACAGTAAACGTCAGCCAGAAAGCAACAATGAATTATTAATTTCGGCGTTTATGTTCTCCCATAAAGGGTATTTGATTGGCAATTATTTTGTGTGATAATTTTTTTATTGGCCACACTGTGGGGTTACTAAATTGGGCGAGTGAGTGTGGGATTTAGTGTGAGGGTGAGTGCAAGAGTGATGACTCGTTAGAGTTAGAAAATAACAGGTTTTAATATTTGATGAGACACAATTCTATTTTGTTGGGGTTGATTGGAAAAATAACGTGAAAAGCAGGTTTAATTGATGTTTGTTTTATGTATACACGGTTCGTGGTAGCAATTTTCTGCGGATGATTGATTATTTATTTGTTTGAATTTTACTTGTGTTTTACATGAAATTCCTTTGATGAATTTGTGGTTTGGTGATTCGGAATTTTTTTGTTGAGAAAATTGGTTAGAAATTAATTTTTAACGGTTTTTTAAAAACTTTTCAATTTATATTTTATTGCATGATTTTTGGTAGGCAATTAAGATTTGATAGAGCAGAAGAATGTTTTTCTGTTTTACCAAACTACGTTTTGTAAAAAATTGTCAACAAATTCAGTCATCCCAAACAAAAATGGAGGAGATCAGATCACTGTCACTTGGTTGACAAGTTGTGTGCATACATATTTAAAGTGTGTTTTTTAGAGGTTTGGTTTTTAAACTTGCAACACTGTTTTTACAGATTGTCAATTTGATAGTTGAAAGTTGATTTGACATTTTACTATGAATAGATTAACGCCAGAACAACGCCTGCAAATTGTGCAAACTTATTTTGAAAACCATGGTTTGGTTCGCTAAACTTATCGTGCGCTAGTCCATCTGAGCAAGTTATTTGTAACACGATGAATCGTTTTCGCACCACCTACACCCTAGTGGATAATACGCATCCCCAAAGAAGTGGACGACAAACAGTGCGAACAGAAGAAGTTATTGCCGTTGTGGAGCGCAGTGTTGAGGAGAATCCGAATGAGTCGATTCGCCATCGTGCACAACAATTGGAGCTATGCCCGTCCACTTTGTGGAAGATTTTACGGAAAGATCTTGGCTTAAAAGCTTATAAGATCCAGTTTGTGCAAGATTTGAAACCGCGTGACCATTATACGCGTCGTAGGTTCGGTGAAAGGGCCGAAAACATGATTCAGCTTGATCTTCATTTTCAATGCAAAATTTTGTTCTCGATGAGGCCCATTTTTGGTTAAATTGATATGTACACAAGCAAAATTGCCGAATCTGGAGAGGAGAAAACCCAGAAGCCCTTGTGGGGACGTCCTTACAACCAATAATACTCAGTGTTTGGTGTGTTTTATGAGCTGATGGAATCATAGCCCCATATTTTTTTAAGGACGACGCCGTCCGGAATGTTACCGTCAATGGAGAGCGCTATAGAAACATGGTGTTCCTCAGTTGGCATTGACGTGACTGAGCTTTGGTTTCAACAAGATAGCGCAACATGCCACACGGCGCGCGGCGCCATCAATTTATTGCGAAAATATTTGCTGAGCGCATAATTTCGCGTAATGGACCTATGAACTGGCCTCCATTATCCTGTGATCTCACACCTTTAGATTACTTCCTTTGGTGGCATGTAAAGTTACTAGTGTATTCCGATAAACCACAGACCATTGGAAGTCAACATTAGCCGTGTTATTGCAGTTATATGGCCCCAGTTGCTCGATAAAGTTGCAGCGCGCATATGCCCGATATCATATTTCAGCACTGGCATAAAATTATCTATTGAATAAAGTTAATATCATAGACATTAACATGAGCATCAAGTGTTTTATTTCATATTTGATTTGTAAATCTCTAGAAAAAACACCCTTCATGACTTTTTAGAAGGATATGACTATATGGTTTCAAACCCACTGCCCTGTTTTGTACTGTAAAAACAAATAATTTTTAAGTGAATGCGGTTATAATCTGAAAGTTGTTCGACTTTCTGTTGAGGCCACATTGGCCTAAAATACAAAAGGAATTCTTAAAAACATCTCCAGGCGTTTGTTTAGCCACACAGATTTATGAAAACTATGGAATTAGACAGAGTATAAGTACGACTATAGCTATATCAGCAGCTTATAGATCTGTGTTATAAAATCATGTACGGATTATTTCGGATACTCTTTTAAGGCCTTATTTACCGCAGTTCTGCTCTTGAACTTTTGAACCCTTGAACTCTCTTAAAACCGGAGTTTTTGTAGATATTCGCGGTTTGTTCAAGATAAAATTTGGAACCATTTGTGTTAACGGTTTCAAACCGGATATCGACCTAAATGACCTGAGAGTACTAATAGAAGAGTATATGCAGTTGGCCGGTATCAGCTCGAATAGTCATTGATTACAACCTAGAACATTTTGGTCGTTAAATCCTTACCGAAGTTTGATGTAGCTGCAGGTAGTCTGCGATGGACAAACATATTGACCGTAAATCTCTAGCTAAGGCACAAATATGTACCTGCTTTTGCAATGAGGTCTGTACATGAAGGTCTGAACTGACATTCTTATCAAAACGAAAAACTAGTGGGCCGGTTTCTAATCACTATACTCATCCGCCTTGGGATTCAAAGATAATGAATCATAACATTGACTGCATCGTACCTTGTCTAGGTTTCGATAATCATCCACTTCTGTACGGGCTCCTTGAAAAATTATACAAAATTTCGCAGCAGTGTGCGCTCCGAGTGTCTCGCACTGAGTATCTCTCTCCGCCTTCCAAATTACTGTAGGTAACATATTTCGGCAATTAGAAAGGGAAGTGTTTTAACTTTAAGTATAATTATTTTTCACCGACAATAAAGCAGCTATAAAATGCTCAAACCCAGTTTTTTTTTAAACTAGCCAAAAATTTGTTGCTAATCTCTTAACCAGGTGCCTTAACAATTATACATCCGTACTTGCATATTAAGTGAGAAGCGAAGCATTCGGAAAAATTGCAAAGCCGATGAACTTGTCAAAATTAGCATCCACTCAATCTCAAAGCGCATTGGGTATCCACACTTTTTAATTCAACGGTCAAATGGTATACAGTGCAAACTTATCAAACAGATATGACCCAATCTTATCCGGCATCGTACAAACTTGGCATATTAGTATTTGAGTGAAGATCACCACAAGCTATTACATAACTGGAATAAGGATAATAAGAATGGTTACCTTCTTCTGTACCAAATAGTTTTTATGATCTCTACTATTACAAAATTGAAGATATTTTCAAAAAAACCACTCGTGTGGATGTGTTTGTACCCAAATCAATTTTTTTTTAGAATTCTTGTCAGTTTGTTTGTCCGAGGATCACAAAAGAACTACTGAACCGTTTCTAACCGGGTTTTCACTGTTCGGTAGTCCGTTTTTAACCTGAGAACTGCGGTATGTTTCATTACGACCGGTTGAACAGAGCCGGAGTTACAATTAAAGAAACATTTCAAAATTAGTGTTTTTCAAATAATTGAACTACTACATCTACTGTACACATATCTATATATGTATATGTATATGTATATAAAACTATTTTTGATTACCTTTTCCAAATTGTCGAATGACAATTAAAAACAACTTCTACTCTTCAATTTACGCGTGCCGAATTATGGTTCGAGAAACGGAGCAAAATTATTTACTTACTTTCGACAACTTCTTAACCAGTATTATGTTGATATGCTCGCCAAAATCGAGACTGAACTTTTACTATATACTCGAACAAACCAAAGTTAACTCCGCTCCGAAAACTACATATATCCACCTGCGAGACGCTCTCGGATAGAACGGTGTCCCCGACAATATAGGGCCCTTAAGATATTGCCATCTTCCTATATGCACCAACGAACTCAAGATGTTTTGTGTACTTGCGAAAATATGGTCGTCGCGATCTGTTTATAACCATAACAACAAATACAAAGTGGGAAGAATTGTATATCAAATGAACTTTTCGAAGGACAGGTATCTCACGATCATCATGATAAACGGGTGTTCAATTTGAAGCTTAAAAAACTAATGCATCTTTTCACTAATGCAAAGATATTTGGTGTTATTTGGTGCCATACATATGTTTACACTGGAGTTGCAGAAGCGGCACTAGTCACAACTTCACATATTGCTGTGGTTAGGATATAATTAAATGGATGACATTGTTTGTGCGTAGTTCCCA
The DNA here is from genome assembly GCA_963966105.1 of Volucella zonaria. Taxonomy (NCBI): domain Eukaryota; kingdom Metazoa; phylum Arthropoda; class Insecta; order Diptera; family Syrphidae; genus Volucella; species Volucella zonaria. The sequence continues at coordinate 291,723,399 of OZ014530.1, read as the reverse complement.
GATATCCAAACAGATCCCGATCTTTTCAAAATAGTGAAGTCACATATAATTCACGTCCTATGTGAAGTTCTAAATTCTTAATCACCGTGCATGACAGATAGGCAGTGTTCTAAGAGATTTCTCAAACTATTCACAGGTGACAAGGACTGCCCATCCTACCGGCGTAGAAATGAGGTTGATTTTTGTCGTACAGCAACATATTGTGGCAGAATTGAGGCTATAAAATACCTGTAAACAAAATACTGATCAGGCCACGTTCTCTGTACATAAAATAACGATGAAGTGATGCCGTGTCAATGTGGGAGATATGTCAGATACGGTCTGAGGCCGTATAGCGTATATTCGGCAACTCCATTCATGAGCGGTTCCCTTCAGTTTTTCATTTGGACGTTCATTTTGAAAATGGGCAGCGGCTGTATTTTGATGTCATGAATATACACGGCCGTGTGCAAAGCCCAAAAACGCCACTCTCTCAGCATTTTTTCAAATTTGCCGGGAAGACGAATTCGCAAGAGTTCTGCTATTTGAAGACTTCTTCACTTTTGATAAACAAAGAGGAATGTTCAACCGGAGACGAAGTGGGACTCGGATGCTCGCCCATCCCGGTGTGTTTAAAGAAATCACCGTGGGCTCCATTTATACAATACATTCTACTAACATTGAATACTTCTACCTCCGTTTACTTCTCCGTTGCAACACGCAATATCGCTCGTTGATCTAAGGTGTGCTGATGGCGTTGAATATCTTGCTTACCAAATGTTATGTGCACCTTGCAACTTGCTGGATAGCGACAAGCACTGGGATGAAACCCTAGCAGAGGACTGCTAATTCGCCAATTGTTCGCGATATTATTGGTGTTCGATGATGACATCTCCCGCGAAAGCATTGAAAACAGCTGTCTTTTAAAAACATAAAAAAACCTATTCTAGAGGAACGGGGGCAGATGGAATGGTTTTATGCAAAGAAATATACATAAAACCAATAAATCCCACTACCCTTTTCATTGTTTTACAAGACATGTGCCCGTCTCAAGAAACCCATAACTTAACGATGAGGCGTATTATCCAAGACTTAATGCAAGTATGAGGCGTGAAAGAGAGCTGCTGTTAACACATGGCATGGAGAAAAAAAAAAACGACCATAAACTTCCACGAAGAAAAGGAGCAAGTCCTAAAACGCGAAGTTGATGCTGCCGGAAGATGCTGCGACAGGATCAGATTTCGGATATACGAGTACATAGGTGTCTTGGCGAAAATACCTAAATAAGATACTCCATAAATGATACCGAAAACTAAATAGAGGCGCAGTTAATGCTTAGAAGTTATAATGATACATAACTTTGTCATACTGTTAACTGCCGAAGACGATCGTCGAACGCCGATACCGAACGCCGTCGGAGAAGGCAGGCCCTTTAAGCCCATAGAAACTCAAATCTTACATATCCGCAGGAACTTATACCCTAGCCTCTTAGCTCTAGAAAACTGGGAAAACTTATCTGGTGGGAAGAGAAACGCATGCCTAAGAAGTAGAATCTCAACATCGTCTGCGCGATCCTGATGTAAGGTGTGTGAATATCTTAAGCCTACTGTCAACAACCTGGCAGGTATATGTATATCAGTGCACGTGTAGACCTGATATGTCACCATCGACCACACTCGAGTATTCATTCTATGATACACCCAAAAATATCAATTCGTTCCCCACAAACTCTTCATCGCTTTCAGGATTTTACAAAGCCATGTCTGGTTTCATCATTCTAACCAAACTCATTCCCTTCACCACAAAGCCTATTGAGAACTTCGAAGAAGCATTACCGGAAGAAACATTACCGAACTTATTGATATAAAGGAAGTTCTTAGAGAGCGCAACGTGTTACCTTATGAATTTTTAATCATCCTGCTTAGATGATAAATGCGCAACTCACAAGCCAACGGCAGTGCATCGAGTAACGAAGATGACATTGTACATATATTACCCTCTCTATCCCTGTCTTATTATATGGACCAAAGAGATGGACATTTTTTAAAATGGATGAGAGTTCTTTTAGCTCCTTTGAACATACAAGTTTCTGTGTGATCGTTGGTTCGGTCATTGTTGACGAAGTGTCGAGGAAACGTTATAACAAAGAATTATACCGATTGTACAGTGACGGGGATCTGGAAAAATGTGTGCGACTACAACAAATGAGATGGCTAGGTTGTGTTGAACATATGAAGTTAGGTACTCCAGCCATACGGAACTTCGATCCAGATGGGAAGACTCGGGTAGGTATTTCCTACTTCAACCTAAACCAGCATGCGTAATTGGAGACGAGATTAGGGATCGACTGGTCTTTTTTTTTTTGGTTGCGTCAAAGGATGTGGCAATCTTCGGAAGGCACTAATAGCCCGGGCTATCATGCATGATGATGATTCGCATGCATGATTCGCAAACCCCAAGTACTCGATTTCGGAAGTGCGCCTACGTATTAACCCACACCCTGCACTCTTATACCACTCTCCCCGCGGAACTGCCGTTAAGTACTACTTCGCGGGGCTAGTAAGCACTTTATGCCTTTCTTTCTCCGTTTGTTGGTTCGACATTGTGTACAGTATTTACTGTTCTTTGTTGTATTAGAGTTGCCTAGTTCTCTTTCTGACTCTTCCCAACCGCCGAAGTTCCTTCATTATTTCACCGCATCCCATGTTATACTTGATGTTACCATATGGGTTGCGATGTTTTCAGGAGTTGCTATCTCTCCAATTTTCTCCTCTAGTTCTCTGCGCTCTGTTCTGATTTGCCTGCGCTGGAAAAATACGTGCTGTGCAACTTCCCTGGCCGCTCCGCAGTTTAATCAGAAGGGAGATTCCTTCAGACCAAACCTGTATAGATATGATTGAAAGGAGCCATGTCCAGTTAGCAGATGACTTAAGTAAAAAGTTACTTCTCCGTAATTACGTTCTACCCATTTACGAATATCGGGTATAAGTCGGTAGATCAATCTCCCCTTTGTAGACTGATTTCATCTCTCTTGCCACGCACCTATGCTGCGCTGCTTTCCTCCCAGCTTGATATGTTTGACTGAAACCCCGGGTTCCGGAACTTTGGCATCGTAGGTCCTTTGTAGCTCAGTAGCCAGTATATCTGCTGGTATCATTCCCGCAATGACATATATGGCATCATCTGACACTGTCCGATATGCACAGCAAATTCTCAGAGCATGTAGTTTGTTGACAGAGTTAGTCTCTCTTGCGTATGACTAAATTTTCAGTGATTTCGCCCATATTGGTGCCGGGTATATTGTGATTGACTGCACCACCCTTAAGTGAACCTAGCATCGATCATCATACTTAGGTATCTGATAGCCGGTTTTGATGTTATATCGTGATCGCCCACCCTGATGGTGATTGTTTCTCTATCCTTGCCGACTCGTAACCAGAACTGCTTCCGTTTTATGTTCTGCAAGCTCTAACCCAACTGTTGCCATCTAATTTTTCGAATATATTCATTGACAATGTCTTCTATTTCTTCCAGGTGTTTCGCCGCCACAACGATTGCAATATCATCTGCAAAGCCTATGATTTTAGCCTCAATTGGGATTCCAAGTCTTAGAACCCTGTCGTACATAATGTTCCATAAGAGAGGTCCTAGTACCGATCCCTGTGGAACGCCGCCAGTTATGTGGTACTGCCTTACTCCATCGTCGGTATCGTAGAGTAGGAACCGATTCTCGAAGTAACTTAGCATAATTTTTATTAAAAACTATGGTACCATCATTGGCCTAAGAGGGTGTACTATAATCCCCCAGTTTACAGAGTTTAACGCATTTTTGACGTCGTTAATATGCGCCGCATTTTTTGGCACCTCCTCTCCGTTTTCTGCCCTGAATGGCTTCTTCTAGGGTCGTAGTTACCTTCCGAGTAGCATCTACTGTAGACAGAGCCTTTCTAAATCCATACAGCTGGTTTGAGGGTCCTCCGGCGTCATCAATTGACACCTCCAGTCGTTTGCATATTATTCGCTGCAGTATTTTACCCATTACCATGTCTAGTAAGCATATGGGACGGTATGACGAAGGCTCATCTGGTGGTTTATTCCCTTTGGGCATCAGCACAAGACATTGCTTTTTCCATTAGTCTGGCAAAACCCTTTCTGTTAAACACTTGTTATACTCATCAACCTCTATACCATGTACACTAAAAATATGGCTAATTAGATTCAAGCTAATTTCAATTGGCCTTTAGATGATTTTCCGGGCGACTCGACTCCAACATTTTAAACTCCAAAAAATCATCTAATTGCCTTAAAAAAGTGCATGGAATAGAAGCAATAATCTCAAATTATATATGAACAATTGGAGAAGTGGATAAATGTATACAACTTGACGGACACGATTTCTGTCCAGTTTGGTTTATTCAGAAATATCACAGGAAAAAATGATCTACTTGAAGGTTTGCAATCTTTTCCACAACCGTCAGCCAATTTTAAGTAATATCCTTAAAACAAAACCCTCCCTCTATTATCAATCGAGAAGGAAAGAGTATGAAGTGCAAATATGTAAATAAAAGGAGCTTTTCATTCCAACGTTCTCAGAATGTTAATTATAACAGTAAGGACCATAATTTTCATCAACTTACAAACGACGTGAAACAATCCTCATTGATTAGTGTAAGCTGACATTTTTTGTTCATAGTCATGCAATGTTTTTCCTTCTAGTTTGTGTCACCTTAAACCAACTGACCCTAATTAATGGCCCCAATTCATCTCTGTGTAATCCAAAGCATATATTCTGACACAAAACAAAAGTATACGAGTACAAAAAAGCAGAAAACAGAAGAGCTGAAGGCTAAAAAACAAAGCGAAAAAGAAAACATTCAACTTTGCAACAAACTTACGTTAATCAATCCCTGATCCGCTGCTGAGTGCAACTACATCTCTTCTTTAAATATTGTAGCTGCGTAAAAAATACCTTCTGGCCAAATAAAAACTAAAACACACAGATACAAAAATAAATAAATAAATAAACAGATGTAACAAAAAAAAAAAAAAACTGCTAAATATTCACCGTCATAGTCACCTGCATTGCTTAAAGGGATTTTTGCCAGCCCTTCTATTTCATTTTTTTTTTTGTGAAACCTTCCATTCATCCCGGAGGGCAAACGTAAATAAGTCAAAATGTACACACTCCAGAGGGTTGTAGTACTAACAGACGACAACAGCGAAAAGAAGAAAAAAAAAAAGCACAATTCTCCTGAAATGGTCATTCCGGGGCAGCTAAACCAACAAAAAAGGGTGACGCTAGGTGGCGTTAGGTGGTGAACAATTGCTAAAGTTAAATACAATTTATTACTGCAAAGCACTTGGCTGAGTGTGCCCTGCTTTCTTTGCATATCCCTCACACTCAACCCCCGGCAAACTATAAAGCATATAGTAATCCTTGGACAGTATTTTAGCTAGAGAACCTTTTCCAAGAAAATCTCTGCAAAACGAGGATAAATACTATATGAAGAAGTAGGAGACCGGAGGATGGTTCATATTGCTGTTTTCTCTATTTACTCCCTCTCCATACACCATTCTTTCGTTCAAACCCATTCTCTTGTTTTATTCAAATGAGAAACGAAAAAAAGGAAAAATGAACAATAAAAGCCGTCAATAGAAACTAAGATCCCATTTGCATTTGCCTTTTTCTCAAACATGCTTTCCTTACTGTTTACATATAAATAAGGATAACTCGGCAAGAGAGTAAAGCGAAACAGCAGAAAATAATAACAACAAACGACTTCCAAGTAAACAAAGGGCCAAAGCGGGTACAAAAAATAAAATAAATAAAAAAAAAAAAAAAAAGAACGAGAAAAGAACTTAAAAAGGAAAAGGAACTCCCATTGTTTGATCGTCCATTCTTTCCGACATCACTTAAGCACAACGAAACACAATTCGACGTTTGCGAATTCCTAGATCCGGATACGGATACGAAATTGAAGTTACTCGGAAAAAAGCTATTGAGTACAGGAAATAAACAGAGAAATAAAGACATAGGATATTATATCATATTGTATCGTATCCGCGTTGCTGTGTTATACAATATACATATACTCGTATATATCAGCAGATACAAATCAAGAATACGAATAATCGACAGACGTTGGGAAAAGGACGAACTGGAAAAAGCAATTGATTTTGAAATCCATCTGAGAAATGACTTACGCAGAAGCTACCATTGTCCTTTCGTCGTTCATCTGTTGAAATGAAAAAGGAGTTTAGCAATCCAAGACGATGGGAAAACTCACGGAAATTTCCCAATGTTTTCAAATAAATTGGTATATACCCTAAACAATGTGCATGCATTTTTGATAAGGTAGTAAATAACTTCCTATATATTGTATATGAGCATACTCGAACGTCGTAAGACCAAAACATTTGAGCAATCTCCAGGTTATCGAATCTTCATCTTTTCGAAACTAGAAGAATGAGTGATAAATATATTGATGGATATGTTTTAAGACGTTCCGTTTCCATAGTTTTGATTACAACATGCAGTCTTTAGTCCTGTAATGACAGCACCTGTTTCTGCTTTTAAGAAAAATCTTCAATCGAAGCACGAAGGCATTTTATGGGTATACGTATATCAAGAATCATCTGTACTAACAAAACCTGCACCATATTCAAAAACTTGAAGTTACGCTGAAAAATTAGTCAAAAGGATAACTAGTACCACTAATATTATATAGAATAAGTTCTGTACATATATATTTTGTCTTACATTAGTTTCAGGAGTAAATAACTTGAATACCTTTCTACCTTTTGGAGCCAATTTCTAGTTTGATCTAACATACATTCACGAATCGCGTAGTAACTATCTCGTGATTCTTTTTTTATACGCAATAGGATCATCACTTAAAGATCACATCATTGTTGATGTGTACCTTTTTCTGTCATCATAAGTCTCTTTACGATTGGGAGTTTAACGTACATTAAAGCGGTTTTTCTGGTGTCATTGATCTGTTTTAGGCTTGATTCAATATACATGTACTCCAACATTAAGGCAGCATTATATGGGTTTATTGTACAATGCAAGCGCCAGAGGTTTGCCCTATTTCACATTGAGTGAAAGTTGAAGAGTATAGACGTGTTTTTAAATCGTTCCGTATTTTGGGCTTAATTCAAAAGTTACAGTGATCGGATTTTTGATCTTTTTTTTCTCTTTGGTTCCTCTTAAATCGAGGATTCGTTGGGCAAAAACGGTTGACTTAATGAATGAACGATTGGCAAGATGAAAGATTGCAACAAATGTAAAACTGCAATACGAGGTGAATCGGGTCTACAATGTGCGGGTGTGTGCGGCAAAATGTTCCACTTTACAGCAAAATGCAGCAGCGTGGACTGTTATACGAGTAGTTGTAACATATTAAACACGAACCCGATGGTTAAATTCATTTGTGATGATTGTATACAATATATTCACAACGTCGATTTAATGATTAAAGACATGCAAGAGACGGTAAAAAAAAAGGAACCTATCTAAAAGAATATAAGTCCGAATTCGAGGAATCACTCAAAAAGAGTGAATATGAAATTAAAGCTCTACTCGAAGCGATCGAAGAAAGGTACATAGACCGCTTCAATGATATGAAAATAGCTCAAGAGACATGTGTGAAGAGTGTAGAGGAAATCAAAAGAATGAGTGATTTTAGTGAGTCATTTAAGTCAGAGAGTAAAAAAATAGCAGAGGATGTGAAAAAGATGGCAATAGACAACGAGAATGTTGTCAAAGAAATTGACACCAATATTGAGAATGGGGTAAAAAGGATAACAGAATCAAACAAAAGCGAAACAAAATTGAACTACGCAGAACATAAAACCAAAGAGTAAACAATTGAACTCTACGACAAAAAAGGACATAAAAGAAAATATAGACCCGGCATCTCTTTCTCGCAAAGTTGATAGTGTTTCGGACAAAAGGGAAGGAGCAATTACAATTAATTGCAGAGGAAAAGAAACGGTGCAAGAAATAGAGAAAGAAGTAAAACAAAAGCTAGGAGAAAAATACGAGGTAAAAGTCTTTAGCAAAAGGGGTCCACAAGTAATGATAACAGATATGAATGAAAAATGGAGTATAGAAGATCTGGAAACGGCTATTAAAAAACAAAACAACTTGGTTGGTACTGTAAAATGTGTAAAAGAGTTCAAAAACAAAAACAGAGAAACATATTATGCAGTCATTGAACTTGATGAAGATGATCACAAAAATGTTATTGGTATCAGCAAAATCAATGTCGGTTGGGAGAAATGTCATGTTTTTGAACATTTTAATTTAAGTAGGTGCTATAACTGCTGTGGATATCGCCACATTGCTAGAAATTGTAAAAATAATACAAAATGTGCGAAATGTGGTAGTAACCATGATACCCGGGAATGCGCATCTACTGAAAGGAATTGTGCTAACTGTACATGGTATAACGAAAAATATACATTAAACCTAGACACTAAACATGACAGTCGGGACGTTACCTGTGCGGTATACCAAAGATTAATACAGTCGGAAAAAAACAGAAATGTAATATAGCAACGAAACCCAATAAGGGGGGTATACTGTAATATTCAAGGTCTGACTGGTAATATAGCTGAAGCTGAATTGAACTTTGTGGATAAAAATTTTAACTTTATAATATTTTCTGAAACTCATCTTACTGAGGATATTGATGATAGTGAAATTTCTCTTAAAGGCTACTTGCCATATCGCTGTAATAGCGAATAAAGGCATACGGGAGGTCTATGTATATATGCGGAAAAATCGTTTGATGTCTGCGTAATCAAAAAAGAATCTATACCAATGGAAATTTACTGACTAGTCGTAAGAATCACTGCCAATAACGAATCTATACACTTAGGGGCTGTTTATCGTTCCCCAAGTTCTTCAGAAAGAGTGTTCTGTAACCTATTTAAGGAATTCTTAGAGGAACTTGCTGTCTCAAATAAGCAATTTATAATAGCAGGCGATGCGAATATCGACTGGACGAATGAATCGAATTTGTACACTAAGGATATAATAAATACAATTAAAGTGGAAAACAACTGCAGACAAATAGTGAAAGAGCCGACAAGAATAACTAAAACATCAATCACGTTGATCAACTATGTTATAACAAATATGGATTATGTTACCGCCAAAACAAACATCAAGCTTAAAATAAGTGATCACGAAACGATTGTAATTGAGAACAATAATAGGAAAAGGAGCTTGGAAAGGAATGTGAACACCAAAACTGATCGGTTTATTTACAACAGGTCACTATTTCTCCACCAACTAAGGAACAGCGAACTAAATATAAATACCGATGATCCCAACATAATCGGAAGGGTGATTAAAAATGAGCTGATCAGAATTACAAACTCCATGATATCCACAAGAACGACTAAACGAAATACGAATAAATGGTACAGTAATAGACTATCACAGCTGAAACGCAACAAAATTGCATGGTATAAAGAATTTTTGACATCCGGGTGTAATCCGGACAGATAACGTGTTGCAAGAAATAGATATAAGGCTGAAATTGTTAGGGAGAAGAACAATAGTATCAAACAGAGTATCGAAAGGGCCCAGGACCAAAAAATGATGTGGAACTAATACAAAATATATACTTTAATAATACTTGTGTTAAAAATGCAGCTAGTATTGCCGAAGAATTTAAAAATTTTTTTATAAAAAGTGTGTCGGACATTAATAGATCAATACCGCTCCAGCCATTTCTTACCAGACCCACCACTATAAATACAACTTTTAAATTTAAAACTATTGACGTTAATGACATAATAAGTGTCTTAAAGTTAATAAGCCAAAAAAGAGATTTCAACTTTATGAGTGCTAAAATCAGAACATAGCATTCGCTCTACATGTCCTAACCAACTCAAGCAAATGATGTGCAGTTCTCTAACTAAATCGATCTTGCTATACAATTCATACAGTTCTCCTCCAAGGCCGGTTAACGCAAATAGGACCGAATTTCTTACGAAGCATTTTTCTCGGCCGAAGATACTCGTACCTTTGTCCGCTTTATCCATGCTTCGGCGCATGGTGCAACATGGATTGGAACCATGATGGCATTGCACATCGGCTGTCTTTTGACCCTGTTCTTATGGACGGACATACCACCTGACGCAATGACACCAGAACTCCTGCTGCTGAGAAAATACGAAATACTTTCCCTGTGCCCAAAACGGTTTTCGGCCAGGATCTGGATTCAAAACCGATATAAATAGGATTCGGAGCTGAAGTCTCTCTGAAAGAAGACAACGCTAGATTTCGCTCCTCGTTAGGAATGTTTGTATCTGTCTTCTAAGTGGAGATATGAACAATACTGATGGCAACGAGCTATATTGTGAAAACCCGGTAGATGAGGCGATTCATTCACAGCCAACCTGCAATTAGAGTCTTTCTGAACTCTCTTACAAGCTAGTTCGAGAATGCAAAACATCACTAAATGCAGTCGGAATGCTGAATTCACTGAGCCTTTTCTGGGCCCCAGGTTATAATGGGATCACGGGAAATGAAATCGACGTTATACTTGCGAGGCAAGGCTCAGAGGAGAGTTTTTAAGGACCCGAAACTAGGTTAGGTCCGCCTACGTACTCGGTAAAGGCTTCCATTGACAGTTGAGTTTCATATGAGCACAACTGCAGATGACATGATTCCCTACGTTGAAGGCAGGCCAAACGAATGCTTCCCGATGTCTCTAAGAAGTCAGCGGCCATTCTGATGTCCCTTAGAATAAAAGACTGCAATTTGTTTACTGACATCGTGACGGAGCACCACACTTTTTCTAAGCTCTTAAATTTGCTGGACATAAGGGGTACAACGTTTGTCACACTTGTTAGGAAAGTGACGATAACGCACTACCTCTTTAAATATCCGGCTTACGCTCTCATCACGCTGCAGGTAATCGGCGTTTACGGGGTGGATGCTGGTACTATAGACACTTTATCACTGAAGCGCCTACTCATTTTTTTTCGAAAGGCTGAAAGATCCCATTAAAAGGAACTCACATGGAGTACCATGGATCAGCTGCTCTGTTCTGACAGAAAAAAAAAAATTCTTCTGCGCCATAAAGTAGGACTGGGGTGATCAAGGCAACATGCTTTTTTTCGAGAAAGGATCTTATTTTTCAATTGCATACTTAGCCCAAAGACACAGGCATTGGCAAGAGTTAGTCTTCGTTTTATTTCCACTGACGTATTATTGACAGAATTAGAATACAAAGGCCCTTACTACTTCATAGTTGTATCTATTGACGTGACATTCTGTCCAATTCGTCGATTGCGTGTCCCTTCTTGTTGGCAGCATATAGTTGGTTGTCTTTTTCCCTCAGCTCATTTTGGTAGCTTCTGTTTCAATAATAGCGAACGTTTCGGTGACAGCCCATTGAGTCCTGCCAATTATGTCGATATCATCGGCGTACGCTAGTAGTTGCACAGTTGCTGAGATTCCATTCATCAGGCATATCCTCTTTGGACCAGATCTTAGAAATGAGTTGGTCCACAAAGTCATTTCCAGCAGTTTAACTGGATTTGAGGTTACAATCTTTATTCTTGTAACAAAACGTCAGCATCTGCAGCCTTATTCGAACCTAAATGTCTCCAGTTGATGTATTCTCAAAGACAAGGAGTTATCAAAAAAAACTCTTATATTAGTTTTCCCTGGGCAAAGACAAACTAAATTGAAAAGTAATTCTATCACTAGAGACCGGTGCTTCAAGTTTGCTTGTAATGGCTTCTATGTCCTACCCCGAATCATCCATAATTCTGATACGCCTACAGTAGATACTTTGAAAGCTCAACAGTGTGGTTTTTATATGCGAATATTTTCATAATGATCGCTATTCGAGGGGTGCTGTCTGTCCGTCCTTTGAATTCAGTTCATCTGAATGAAGTGATTTTTAATGTTTTTGGTAATTATCGAGAATTTGGCGAACTTTCAAAAGGATCTCAAAACATGAATCATGTTTGCCTTTAATGAATGATGATGAAAGTAGAATTTAATCGACTGAGAATATACAACACGACAGGTGGCAGTTCTGGAAAATGCTGTGGTGCGAGGCACAGTCAACACTTGGCATGTATTCCTGTTTTCGTTTTGTATATATTGCGGACTTGGGCAAATAACATTGTTACTACCTCAATCAACCGTTGGTATCATTTCCTGTTTTATTTTTATTTTTTTTTTTTTTTCATTTATCTGTTTCATAAATCTGAATACAAGGATTAACATACAATGATATCATTTTATTGCAGTTATCTCAGGGTACTCCTAAACCTCTTTTATGTTACTATCGTTTTGCCTTGACAAGAAAGAACTCCTGTTGCCTCTTAGGTTACATGATACCTACTCATGAATTTCTGGTATTCTTTCTTTAGAACCTTTTCTGATTCGTAAGCTTTTAAGATGTGTCAAAAGTTATAGAAGTAGCTCCCTTTGCTAAGAGCTATTGGAGGTAATATAACATGCTTTGTTTTGGGGTTGATTGATCCTTTTTAATTTCAAAGAGTTGAATAAACACAACACAGACTCGTTCCTCATAGTATCCATGAGTTAAAAACATTCATTTTAAAACCAATACTCGCACACCCTATAGAGCGAAAGCAAGGATACGAAGGAATGTAAACCAAGATTAAACATCCATGTACTCGTATATCTATACGCTTTGAAAGAAAAGGGAAGGTGATACGTTTTCATCTATCTTAAACTTACATATCTTTGTAATACCCCGGTGTATTGTTTGAGTTCTGTACCATTTCAAGCTTTCGAATGTATGCCGAGTATTCAATGTTAAAAAAGTAGGGGGTGTGTGCCTTGTGCGTTGACGCGCGATAACGCATTTTATTTTTAAATTTTTGTTCGTATTCCTTCGAAAATCCCATGCTCCTCATTCAAAGTCTAAGTTATACAATTGGGAATAGGAGTCTACATGCGAAACGAGACATAATCGAATGAGCAAGCAGTGGATAGAATCTTCTGAAGTAATAGTAAATTGTGGAGTACACTCTTGAGGATACCCTTGGTACTGAGCTGCTCTTCTGCTGCCTTAAAAGATGAATCATAAAGTTTACAGTAAGCACAATAAAGTGAATTGAATGACTAGAACTGGGATATCTCTAAGAAATGAAATGATTGAAGATTCAGTTTTGGAAAATTTAGTAGAAAGTTGATCAAGTTTTTGAAAAGTTTCGAAAAGCGCCGCTAAGTTGACTTTGGGGAATGTTCTTGTGGATATTACACACACGTGGCTACAGTGGGAAGTTTTTGACATTTTTAATTAATTTCAAAACTTTAAGTAATCACATGCTATGTTATGTTTTGGATTGGAAGTGATGGTTGGGAATACAAAATCCCAAGTTTGAGGGGTGAGCCTGTACCAGGAAACACGAGGGTGTTTGTATCAAAGTTAGGTTTGGTTAGGTAAGAGTGGTTGAGAAATCCAACTCACTGGGGCCTATTGGCCCATTGCGATGCCACGTGAATTTGTGACCCTTCTACTCTTGGAGCTTCTGGAAGCGTAGGAGACGTCTATATAGCCTAGATCGCTTAAGGTCTTGTATAAGAAAGCTCCTAAGTGTAATTTCCTTGTTTAGCGGAGAGCTGGGCATGTACAAAGTAGGTAGATATGCAGAAGAACACTTAGGGTTTCTATCAAGTTTAGGTGTTTGTATCAATTCTTGCTATAATTTTACATGCAATCTGACCCTTGCTCACTACATGTCAAAACGAAGAGCTATAACTATTCGGCTTTGAAAATCATTCCACTATTGTGTTGAGGCAACGTACGTATAGAAGAGAATATCGCACTCGAAAATTACCAACAGCCAAAACTGTTAAAGTACTACTTAAGTTTGGCAATGCCGGTGTATTGTAGATACATCAGCATTGTAAAGTTTGACGTTTTTAGTGGTACATGTGCTATTTGAGTTTGTTTTTACAAAGATCGTGAACATATTCGTGTGATGATTTTTTATGATTTTCGACGTGGATTAACTCAACAGCTCGCTTCGACTTTTGGTGATGGAGCACCACCCCAGGCCACTGCGTTCTGCTAGTTTTCCGATTTCAATTCTGATCGTAGTTCGCTCCCGGATGAATTTCGTGAAGGTTGCCCAAAATTGGCTATTATACCAGAAAACATACGCGGGAACTGCACAAGAATGATCTTCATGTGATTTATCGTGCAATTGAGGCATGCTTGGGCACGTTTGGCCGTCATAAAGATTTATTCGCATCGCTCAAAAGAAGACTCGTGTCGATTGTATGGGTCTTTCAAGACCAGCCCCATCCAACAAAAGTTGTTTGAGGACGAAGCACTTTGAAGCTTCTTCAGAAAAACCGGACATGTCGTTACCATGTGAGGAGAAATAAGGAAAATCAACTGCCGAACACGGATCATTTTCCACCACGACAATGCGAGCTCTCAGAGCACTCAATACATCGAATTGACCAGTCATTCGACGTACATCAGATACGAGTATAAATGACGAGGTCAACGCCTGCATAAGCGTTTGATGCGTTTAAAACGTACATTCAGTGGCAAATTGGCTCGAACTTATGCAAACGTGTATGGAGAGTACTATGAAATGTAATAAGGCCATTTTCGATGATAAATATTTGTCTTTACTTATTTTTCTCAAAACTTAAGTAGCTACCTACTAATATGTGGCAAAAATAAAGCTAAAGATAAATGCATGTCCCCGTCCCCGTCAAAGTAGACCATGAGACGGTCGGTTTGCACAATTTTCCATATGAGATGAAGATCGGTCATGAATAATTGCCGCTTGATAATCCCAGTGGTGTTTAATACGATCGAAACATGCAAAATATCCTTGCTGGTGAATCAGATTTTTGGAACCGTGTAATTCATGACCAACGAAGCGCATTTTACTCTGTGTGGAATCGTTGATACACAAAATATTAGACATTGGGATACTCAAAACCCAGAACTTAGTTTTCAAGTGCCTTCGCATTCACTAAATGTTACTACCTGGCGCGGTTTATGCTCTGAAAGTGTCTTTGGCCCTTATTTTTTCAAGGACGGTATTGGGGGGATGGCTTTGGCCAACGGAGTGCGATAAAGGGAATTAATAGGTGAGTTTTTGATATGTCAACTGGATAAAAATGACATCAAAAGTTACTGGTTTCAGGATGAGGCATGTCATACTGCTCTTAACACAACCGATTTATTGATGGTCCCTAGTTGATTGTTTAAAAAAATTGTGACCTTGACAAGCCAACATGATTCCGCCTGACTTTTTCTTGTGAGAACAATTGAAAAGCAGGGTTTATGCCATTAAACAAGACTCCCTAGAACCACTTTAGACCAATGTAGCGAATTCGCCAGAATTTCAGCAGAGGCTTTTAAAAGCGTCAATGTTGACGTAGTCTATGTCAGATATAAGTTTCCAGAAGCGACTAATTGGATTGTACAGGTTCAACTGAAAACGTAATAAAAAAAATAAATCAAAGGATCGAGTTTTATTTAAATTATTCAAAAAAACGTTAGATACCACAAAAAAAAATCACCCTGTATTAAATTTTCGCTTTTAGGCGTCCTACACACGCTAAAACAAGGCATTAGCACGTTGTACAGTGTCAGTGAATGTTTATTCATGGGTACATGACTTCAAAAACACTTATAAACCGTTTTCATTACATTTAATTTTACTCATGCCGAAAAGGATAGGGGCAATCGGTTTACAAGCATGTTACACTGTGGTATGGTTGTTTAATAAAACATTTCGCATTCGAATTGAACATGTATTCAGTGTACTTGTATGTTTATTTTAGGGAAGGATTGTGAAAAAATAGAAAAGCAAATCTTATAATGCTAATCTCCAAACAAAGTCCCAATGTATATGAAGATGATCAATATGGTAAGACTGTGTGTAGTTTTTCACTGCGTATAGGCTGTATTGCTGTATGAAACTCAGTGAGTTGTATGCCAAGTCAAGCGAACAAGTGAAAGGTTAAATGATAACGCGTAGGCTAAAAACCGATAAAAGCCAAGGAAGACAAATTATCTGATTAGGAAGCAAATATCTGCACTCGGTATGACAATTGTAGCTCCTTTATTTTGGTCGCATTTATTGTGTCGCATGACTTGTTCCTAACAAAAAAAGTTAACTTTTGTAGATATCTATAGACCCAAAACTGAAACCAATCGACCACTCCAGCTAATTACATATATTCCAAGCAAGTGCCTCCAGCATCGCACGCCCATTTACTTGGGGTCTATATCCAACTGGACACGCCACATTAAATGTGGTCTTTCTCTGTTCTAAGTTGGAGCCAAAGAATTTTCAGGCAGAAGCATAGTTGTTCATACACCAACATATTCTTACTACTCGTATCTCAGGTAGGATAGATTTTTTTTTCGTTTGACTGGGTTGATGTCACTGAATAACCCGTACAGTCTTTTTCCACTCTCACCTAATGCAGACGGAGCCTTGTATATGCCATATGGATTACTTTCCTTTCGAAACGGTCAATAGTATCAATTTAGCTTGGATAAAGATCCACGGTTCTGTATGGCAGAAAGCGGTCATTTTTGACAGGTTTTCGTTTTGTTACAGGTTTTTGTTAGCCTAAATAAGCATCGATTGTGAAAAGTAATTCTGTACTGATTTTGCTCTAAGAGTTACATAAAGCGTAATTTAAATCCTTCACAGCTTCGTAACTATCGACCTTCCAGATCCATTTCTCCTCTTTGATTTTTCTGGGATCTGTTGAAAAGTGAATATTTGGATGGTGAAAAATCCTGCTGGAACCACTTGTCCCGCAGTTCCAATTCATCCAATTGAGGAATGAAAAATTCATTGTTCATGGCTCTGTAGCGTAGGTTAGAACCGATTCATGGTCAATTCCCATCAGCTGATGGACTGTCTACATTTTTTAAGGAAACATCTTGAAGTCTTTCACGAAAATGCGGCACAGAGACGTGCGTCCAATTGCCAATTGCGTAGCACGTTGCCTGGTCGAAGTCTCCACATCTTTAGCCACGGCAGCAATATTCTCCGGGCTTGCTGGACCCATTTTCGAATTCGAATTCGAAATCACAACGAATTATTCATCAAAAACGTCGTGGCGATTATCCGCGTTATCCAGGAGTATAGCGTTGCATTGTTTACTAACAGATTTTTTAATTCTGTTTGCTTCACAGATGACAAAACCTAGTTGACATTCGAAGCCATTTGTAAAAGTTATGGCACTTTCCGATAGGGTTATGCATTATGGCTATCTTCTATAAGACCAAATTTTGTAGGTGACATTTGTAGAATACTGACGGTTTTATTGTGGGTCCAGTAAAGATTTCTGTTTTTTAATTGGGGCAGGATCTGTTTCGAGTTGCCATTAGCTATCTTGAATTCATCGGTGTGTAAGCCTTGTTTATATTTGTATCTTGTAGGAATTGTGTCTATTGATCTATTCTGTCTGCCATCGAAGGTTTCTCCGTATTCGTCCAGTAGTACTACGTTTTCTTGGATATCTTGCCACTTGTCTGTTTGACACTTGAATCCCTGTCATGGTATTTTTACCATTTGGCATGATTTCTGAACATAATTTTTGCTTTAGTGTGTCTCGATATTATATACGAGTACTTACACTACCATTTATTTTTCTCCTGGTACAGCCAGACTTCGCATCCTTCTGAGCTCGAGAAACTCACATCTCCCCGCCCATGTTCACCATGAAACTGGGGATTTCATTGTATCCGGTAATCCGAGTCGATACTTGCAGCTCGGAAGGTGTGGGCATCCAAAATACAGTCTCCGATTTGAGACAAAAAAGCTGATGGCGTGCTCCAAATGACCCAAGGCGTTGTTTTCAGTTAAAAAAGGTGGAGGTGCTAAATGTTTTCATCCATAGTAATGGTGTTGTGCATCATGAATTTATCCATAAAGATAGACCGTTAATAAGAAATATTATTTGGGCGTTATGATACATTTTCCTGAACCAATTCCCAAAAAAAGCTCTAATTGTGGGAAGGCAACTCGTGGATTTTACATCACGATAGCCGCCAATCTCTCACTGCATTGATTATGTGTGCATTATATACCATTTAACACGGAATTTACCTGATCGCACCTCTGAGACTTTTTCGTCTTCATTTTTGAACGGACGAGAGGCGATAATGAAAAAATCGCTGAATGCATTGAAGGCCAGATCGAACATTGAGCACAATTGCATTGGATTGATGGGGCTACTTTAAAGGCGACAATATAGATTTAAAAGAATAAAATTGTATTTATTATTTTAAAAATAAATTCCAAAAATTTTTTGAAGAGGGTGGAAGGTCTTTTCGATGAGCTAGATGGAATTTTTTCGTTACGTAACTCTGCTGCTCCGTAGACGTATATTAGCCCATATAAAGCTCATGTAGGCAAGTATGTAAATGCCTGGTTCAAACAGCCATTAGGGGTTTACTTACATGCCCATGGCTTATGACTTCTTCCGAAAAACAAATGACATTGGCGACAAACACCCATTTATGGCACTCACCGTAGTAGATCTCACAGTTTTCCATCTGCTTCTTCTCCTGCCTATCCCATACGGCATTTTATGATACTTAGAAGGAAGGTCGTTCTCTAGAATAAAAAGCTATGTGGTTTTCCGACATTATCCATTCCTAAGATATTCATTTAGAAGCCTCCTGTAGCGAGGTTTGTGCATTGGAGTTTGAAATTTTAGAGCTGCCTATGACCTTTTAGAAATTGCCTCTTCAAAATTGTATTCCAAAACCATAAACCTCAACTGCATTGTTCATCCGTTTTGTTATTTGCAATCCAGATTGCTAACAAATTTCCAAAAGAACCTTCATAAAATGTTGTAAAGCTCAGCCACGACAAGCAAATGTTTTCCTTCTATTTTATTTCAGCAACAAAAAAAGCCGTCTATAAAATTGTGTTTACCATAGGCTTTTCAACACATCTAATTGCTATCCCGTCTATTGAATCAGTCAAAATCAAAGTAAACAAAACGACCAACTTGAATTTCCATTTCAACAATCTTCGTTTTGCTGCTTTGTATGCAAAAAAGTACAAAAAACCAGAAATCAAAAAAACAAATCGCAAAAAATCACTCCCAATTGACACTTTATTTGTCCATTTCATTTCAAGCCCCAATTGAGAATCCATGTGGAATCTCAATATTTACCAAGTAGTTAACACCCATCCAAGACGAATTTTAAACACTTGACACAAATAAACAGACTTGCAAATATTTGGAGGCCACATGTCCCTTTTCGTCCCCAAAAAGAGCAGATCCTCATCTTAATTTGCATTGGTAAATTTGAACACTTGTCCCCTTCATCGCAATTCAAATGGCAGCCAATTCTCTTCACCTCCATCCTCATCAACCCCCATCTATGATCATTGCTGCCACTTCCTATTGACAGTCCTTGCCCTTCCCTACTTCTGCAAACCATATACGCAAGAAATTGTGATAAGAAAAACAAAGCACACACACACACACACACACACATTCACACACACACACATACACACACACTAGCACAGTAGCACGAAACAATGTTTTCTTGGCAATAAAAGTTTACGACAATCCCAATGGAGTCATTATTGCCTGAAAAATTTGTAAAATCGAAGAGCAACAAAACAAAAACAAACAATACCAGCCCTCGCACATACTTACACCCTCCTTGCCGTCCACACCCAAGCACAATGGGAAAAGACTGTGAAAAATTGGCCAGGACATTGGAATGTCGCAGAGTGGGCTGGAAGTGAATGAATCCAATCGAAACCAAACCGAAACGAGGAGCAGAAAAAAAACTACACAACTGTTTATAAAAGGGAATAAAAACGGAACCAACACATACACCAATAATAAACGTATAAAAAAGTCACACCAATTTCAGGGGTCAATAAATTTGTTTTGTTCGTCCTTTTCTCGGCAACCATCGCATTGAAGTCGTACGAATATCCCAATGCTGCCACCAACCCTCATGGAGTCTGGAGTCATTACTCCCTGTATGTTCCACCAACCCCTGTCAAGCCCATGCATTCACTTACATTGAACCGAGATATTATTTCCCCTTCGGATATTGAATATAATAATCGGAAGCCACACGTGGATTTCCCTTTTTCCATTTTCGCTCTTCCCTATTTCCTTTTTCCTCTCCCCTTTTACACTTTACAAATTTCGAAGATGATAGTGGTGGAGGTGAAAAGAGTTTATCCATAGGAATGCTTTGAATAATGCTTCATAAGGGTTGAATCTTGAAATTCTACCTTTGATTGCTTTGAGTTTATATTGCATGGCTGGGGGTTGTAAAAGTGTTACTTAATCTGAGTAACTGAACCAGCAACCTCACATATTTTATTTTGTATTTTAAATTACAGCAATTTGTATCGTATACTAGAATTGTATCCAACTAGTTGGTACTTTAAATAAAATTGTTTCAAGCAAATGGGGGATCAGTAGGGGATCGAAAAATCAAACGTTATCTCTTTGCTGGATTTCGGCCAAAGTCCGAAATTATTGTACGCGAATAGTGAAGCCTTTTGCTTTTGACTCGAATTTTCAATTTTCAGTGTTTTATTGTATTTTCATCTGCGTTCCAAAACAACTAAAAAGCCATTATACGATATCATACAAAACACTGATCATCGCGGTCCTGTTTTACGGCGCAGAAGCAGAAGAAGAAGAAAAAAGTTTGCATCAATGAAGAAGGGGTGAGACAAACTATGTATACGGGCAATACAGCAATGTCCCGCTTAGATAGGTGGGTCACCTTAAAATTTTCGAATCCAACCTGGAATGACCACGCAGTAAAGGACGGAACTGGAGGCAACTGGCAAAAGGCCACGCCAGCTGGAAAGATGTGTTAACTGAGCCGCTGGTGCACCGCGGACTGTAGCGCTATCTAAGTAACTAAGTACTTATCTACTTTCGAAACATAACCTCTATGCACTGATTGCCTTAAGGACTGAAACGAATAAAATTTGGAAAATTCAAAGTAAAAAAAAAAAATATTTTCATAATTCATGTAAATTTTTTGTATTTGCTTTCAAACCCTGTTTTTATTAAATTCATTCACAATTACGAAAAATAAAAAAAATTATTTGGGTTCCCATTCTTTCCTCAACTTCTTTCGAATGTCCTTCATAAGGTTGGTGACAGCTACATCCGTGATCTTTTTGGACGCTCTTTTCGATTTAGCACTAAAATCTTTTACGTCCTTTGCACACTGCCCACTTTTCCTCAATTTAGCTTTGACCAAAGCCCAATACCTTTCAATGGGACGGCACTGTGGAACATTGGGTGAATTCATGTCTTTTGGGACAAAGTCGACATTTTTAACAGAAAGCTCAACGTCGCATGAGCATAGTGAGCTGAATCTAAATCTGGCCAAAATAATGTTGAGCCCTCGTGTTTGTTTAAAAAAAGAATCAACGGTTTTTTTTAGGCACTCGTTAACGTACACTTCTCCATTAATTGTTCCCGTTATAATAAACGATTAGCTTCGGTGTCCACATTGGCAAATGGCCTGCCAAACGAGATATTTTGACACGAATTTTTTCATCCCAATCGATGTTGTTGATTGGGGAAGAATCTCAGCTTCAAACGAGTTGTAAAACTGCGCACCTGGAAGAGTTGTAAAGTCGGCTTTGACATAAGTTTCGTCATCCAAAACCAATCACGCTTTCTTGTTGCCGATCAACTCGTATAGCTTTCGGGCTCGTGTTTTTTTGGTATTTTTTTGTTTTTTTCGTGTTTTTAGACCGTTACGTTTTTTAGATCTTTGTACCATTTTTTGGTTGGCATTACATTTCCGAGCAACATCTCTGGATGACATAGTCCGGTTTTTTACGATGGTACCCACTATTTTCCTGTCCAAATTTGTATCATGTGCTCCACTTTTAGCTCCACTTTTCTGTTTTCGCTTAACTGTCAACGTCTCCAAATATCGTTTAATAAGAGAATCCACTGTACTGCGTGATATGTTTAAATTTTTTGCGATGAAATGGTTTGGACGCGAAGTATTTTCGAGCCATTTGTCGATGATCTTTTTACGGCGTTCCTGTTGACTCATATTTTATAAATATTTTAAACCGCATCGAACTAAAATCAATAACAAACTGAAACTAGAGAATATACAGGCTAATTTGGGTACAAAATGGGATCGCAATTTTTACGCATTGGAAGTAGAGCCGTATTAATATTTACAGATTTTATTCGTTTCAGTCCTGAAAGATCCCAATTTCTTCGAATGAAAATGGGTACCTTCTTTTTTGCCAATCAATTCCGAACAGAATACTTTCTTCCCAAACAGCACGAACAGAGCAGCCACCTAAAGAACTAGTCTACTATACTCCTTGTAAGCTCCTTTTAATGGAATCTTCTAGTCTTTCGAAAAAAGATGATTAATCGCTTCAGTGATATAGTGCTTAACTACCAGCACCCAGCACGTCAGCGCCGAGTACCTGCAGCCTGATGCTGCGGTAGGTCGAACATTGGCAGAGGTAGCGCTAGGCGATGTCATATCATTTTTACAGCAAGCATCGCTGGATGTTTTATCGCTTATGTCCACTGTTTTGCAAAAGTGTAGAGCCCCGACGCACGCCAGTAAAAACCATCCAGTCTTTCGTACTAAGGGACATCAGGAAGGCCGATGACCTCTTAGAGACGTCGTAAAGCATTCATTTGGTCTACCTGCAACCTGAGGAGGCATACCATCTGCAGTTGTGCTCATATGAAACCCAACTGTCAGTGAAAGCCGACTTTACGTAGGATCGTGTCCAGAAAAACTCTCCTCTGAGCCTTGCCTAGGATGTTCGTCGGCGATTTCATATCCCGTAATCCCGTTGTGACCTGGGTCTTAGACAAGATCCAATGAATTCAGCATTCCGACTCCATTCTGTCATGACTTGCGTTCTCGAACTAGCTTAGCTGTCGCTACAGATGCAATTGTTTCGCACTCTCCACCGGTCCTTCACAATATAATTTAATGCCATCAGGGTTGCGAATATCTCCGCTGGGGAGAAAGACACATGCTTTGCGAACAAGGAGTGCAATCTAATATTTTCGCCTTCCAGAAAGACATCAGTGCCGCATCCTAAATCAGTTTTGGAGCCATCTGTGAAGACCCGAATGCATTTCTTTGCTGGCCCAGATTATAGTCGATACCAGTGTTGGGCACATGGAAAGTTAATTCTGTATTTTTTCTGCAGCAAGAGTTCTGGTGCCAGTTCCATAAGACAAGAGTCAAAAGACAGTAGTCACGCAAGTTCAACAAAGCTCTATTGCGTCTTTTGCCAAATACCACTTCTTTATAAAGAGAAGATGGCTTTGAGATTGCAGCCCGTGATACCAATACCAAGGTGGATGGCGATTCGTCAATATGCGTAGAGCGGAACCAGGCGTACTAGGGAAAGCTCCAATGGATCCGAGACAGGTTGCCCTTTAGAGTGTGGTAATGACGTATTTTTGTAAGAGCTTACTCCACCATACAAACGACGCATAGGATATAATTGGTCTTATCATCGCCATGTAGATCCAGAGAAGCCATCTCGGTGACCGGCCATATGCCTTGCTCATTTGCCGACCTCTTAAAAGCCTTTGAACTAAATTGTTTAGTCCATAGAAGTTTGTTATCCAGGATGATACCAAAACATTTAGCTTCTTTGGGGAAATGGATGGTGATGCCTTTAAGCAGATCCCCAACAGCTTCCTCTAACGTTTGTTTTATCCTGAGCTTAGGTGGAGCACTGCTGGTCTTACTGTTCTCCTACTCGATCGTGTCCACTTGGGTCCAACGGATTTCTCCACTTCAACAAGGTCGAGACCTATCATCCGATTCTGAATTTAATGTACCTGTGGTCTGACATGGAGAGCTCCGATAGCACTTTCCAGCTGGTTGTCTCCTTATCATACCAGTTGTTTAACCTTAAGTTGATTACTTTCTGTGTTACCCTCGTAACAAGTCTTGGCTGAGAGGCACTATTGTTGGCAATCAAGTCCGACGATAGTATCCAATCCAGGAGATCACAAGCTCTCACGTTGTTTCTACTGCCCCAAAAAGTATTCTGATCATCAGAATGGCAGCATATGATAAGGCCCATGTTCTGGGGTCACAATATCCAATAAGTTTAGCTACCGCCTTCGGTGCTGGTGGTAATAAGTCATAGGGAAAATAATCAAACATTCTACGTAAGTTTTGTAGCAGCTAAATCTTTGTTGCAAAATTACCCACGTTTAGGTGGTAAGAGTGAGTTCGGCCCATAAAGACAAGTTTTCGGTCTTCCCGATCATTCGTCATATAGTTGCATGAAACCCCTTAAATATTCGAAACCACATATGCGTTTCTCTTTTGAGGGCCTTCTGACCCTAAAGGAACACCTGTGTATAAGCTAGAGTTATTCTTTTTAATCTTGGCTACTCATCACGATTCTATCTTAATTCTCTAAAACGTTACACTGGAATTCCCATAAACTTGTATACGACACGGCATTATTTTTTCCATAATCACTTTAAAGAAGTCGCAAGGTAGGGAAACACAGATGGAGTAAATCTATTAGATGCTTTTGAAATACTGCTAAAGTTGGTCAATGCTCTCTTATAAGGTCGAAAGGGTTCCACAGATATACCGAATTCAGTCATCACGTATACGGGTGATGCATTTCAGAACCAAAAGCCAAAAGTAGCTTTAGAACTTCAGAAAATGAGGCTGTTGTCGGTCTCGTTTTGTTGGCTTTCTTCGGAACTTTTCTAAGATTCAGCATAATGTAAATATGCTGGTCTTGAACCCAAAATTCCGAAATATTAAAATCGTGCGTTCTATCAATCAAAATGTGGTCAATACGGTTGTACATTCTTAGGGCTGGAGACAGTCATATGATCTTGTCCTACAGCAAAGTCGTTCAGTATCGCATCAAAGGCGATCATTCAGTTGATTTTGCATTATGCCCTTTTGGAATAACTTTCTTCCGTTCACCGCACACAACGCAATTCAGCTGTGGTCAGCTTTATACTTCACAAGGACAACATCCAGCTGGATACGGATGCCTTGATGCCTGGGATATTATCTATGGTGTCTTGGGTCTTGTATGACAGTCCGCTTGTTTGAAATGTGGCTATGACTTGAGCATCCATTCATATTTTATTCATTAGAAAAATTCTTTGTTTAGCTAATCCCTTTTATACCTTTGTTAAATGCGCACGGTTTTCCTTGTCTATTATAGAGGCTGTTCTGATGTTTCTCAAACAATTGTAGTCACCTGAGTTGCACAACAAGTTATTTATTGTCGAATCTTAAAGCACGAAGATTCATTGAATATGTTTCCGCGACTACCTCAAATTATCGACAATGCTAATGCCTATACCATATGTTGTTTTTATTTTTCCATCAAAAGTGACCATATTTTCCTTTGAAGCCTCAAGCTTTTTCTCCGAAGCCCTTTAATAAATATTAAATTTACTCGAGAGTAGATCATTAAGTACCCGTTTTTTTACACTTGGCAGGCACTTGGTGTTGCATTACAATCGAGTGCTACGATCTTCCAAACGCAGCTACGAGTATATAAAATTTCAGATTGAATCATCGGTTAGTTTTGATTTTACAGCCATTTGTCAGTAAATTCTATTTGGAAAGGAAAACGTGCAAAGAAAAAAAAGCAGGATACTGTCTCTAGGGACACTTCGCAATATGTGACAACTGTGAAATATTGGTTCAACGAATTCAAACGCGCCCCTACACATCACATAGACCGCCCAGCAGACGTAATAACTGAGAAAGAAGGCAAAGATGGTAACATCGCCTTAAAAGGCCCGGCTATGTTTTTTTGGGATTTGGAGGAAATAATCCTAATTTACGCACCGTTACAGGGTAGCACTATAGTGAATTATTGAACCAATTTGATAAGAAATTGACAGAGACGCGGTTCTATTTACCAAACAAAAAAGTGCTGTTTCACCACGAAAACGCACTATTGGAATCGCCGTGGCCGATTGCATGAGCTATGGTATGAATTGATGCCGCACCCACCGTACTCTTCCGTCCTGGCAGGAAACAAATTCAGCTTGAACGAAGCGGTCATCGGCGAGAGGGAGGTTTATTTAGAAAAGTTTGGCAAACCATATTTTTTAAATCGCAAGAACATTGGGAAAAGCGTGTCGTCCTAAAAGGAGATGACGTTAAATACTAAAACAAAATTCGTGAAAACTTGCGTTTTCATCCTAACACAGGTTAGTATACAGTTAATCTTTGTTTGTTCTTTTCAATTAACCTCCAATCAAAACATAACCAAATTATGAAGTGCATTTTATATTTCGGGTCGATTTTTTTTGGCTGTAACTTTGGTTTGACTGCAACTTGCCAGTGCGAGTATTTTGGGTTACTTGAAGATCAGGTCTTAACGGAGCTACTGCCAGGCAATCCAATTCTAACGGGTAACATTCCTTCCTTGGTCGACTTCGACATCCAATAATAATTTATCCGGAGAGGGAGGACTGGGAAAAAATTCAATAATCAGGTCAAATGGAATTGCAATTTTCACAGATGGCTCCAAATCAGGGAAGGGACCGGTTTGGTATCTTCTCAGAGGACCAAAACTAAAAGTGTCTATAAGACTACCGGACGCAAGTGTCCAACCAGAGGTGCTGACTGTCATCAGGGCGGCTGTGCTAATTCAGATGAGATCGGTATGCGAAAGTGATATGGCTATCTACATCGATAGCCAGGCCGCATTCAAGGCAATGGAATCAATCAACGTCAACTCTGATACAGTCAGGGGCTGTCGCACAGTACTCAAAGCACTATGCAGTCAGAACTGGGTAAGACTGTGCTGGGTGGGATGACACTGCGGTATTAAAGGAAATGAACAAGCGGACGAGCCTGCAAGAAAAGGAGGGCTACTCGACAACAGAGAGGTTGCCATCATCAAACCACCCTTTTGCATAGTGAGGGGCACTATCGAGGAAAAAATTACAACGATTTGTGGTGGTCAAGTCTCGAAGGACACCGGGTATACAAGGCTCGTTGGCCGCTTTTTGACGGCAAAAGATCTAAAGTTAATAAAATTAAACAGGGATAAGCTTAGGACAATAATCGAAATCCGGACAGGACACTGTCTTATGCGGCAACACGCAAAGAGACTCAAATTGTCAGACACGGATATTTGCAGATTCTACGGTGATCTGCATACTGTGTGAATGCTGGGCAATATCGTGTAGTTGAAGAAAAGGTTTAGGGAAATACTTTTTCAAAAACTTTGAGGAAATAGACCCCACGAACTACAAAGGCTTTCTTGGTTTTTGCAGGGAAATTGGATGTTTCACCAGGACAATTGCTTAGGTTGCTGCCATTGGAAGACAATTCAACTGGTTCCATAGGGATCGCGATGTCCCCGTTTTTGTCCCTGGTGTCTGTGTGATGATGATGACATCAAACCCCTGAATAATGTAGCCTTATCTACTTACCAGTAAAAATGTTACGGTCATAAGGGGTGTTTAATATGAATATAATGTCTGCCGTTGTATTGAGACTTTTGAAATATTTAGTTTAAATAATTTTTCAATTGTGAATACATGAAAAAAATTGCGTGATTTATTTTGTGTCAATCTTGATTGACTTCTTTCATGATTAACCCAAAATAAATGTCTTCAGTATTTAATGAATTATATCTAATAGTGTACTGAAAAATATTGATGCAGTGAGGCAAAATGTCCATGCACTGGAATTTGGACTGTGTCTAAGTGCCTAAGTGTGTCTAGTGCCTAAGTTTATAAAAAATGCTCAAAACAGATTTAGATTTTTAACTGTATCAGACCCAATTAATGCAACAGCTCCAGCAAAATGATTACACATGGCGAAATTGCTAATGATTAATAAAAGCAACCACTATTATTTGGCAAAAAATCATCATGAACAGTGAGGAACGTTTCGACTTAGCTGGCATTGTAAATACACCGAAAAGGCACTACTGGGGCACTCGTACTGTATAGTACTCTAATTGGGCCAGCAGCTTTATTGGGGCACATTTCTTTGAGTATGCTGTAACGAAATCGTGACTTTTTAGGAAACGTTTTAGTGCCATAATTGGATGAACTGTGCGAGAAAGTTTTTCCGGTCAAACACTGCTAACAAATGGTAAACTCAGTTGGGCTTCATCTCACCATTCCCTGATTTGACCGCCAATGATTTTTTTTCTTATAGCAATAGATATACTTATAAACCAGCAACCTAACCAAAATCTAGGCGCTCAGGAAAATCTCTAATAATCGTGGACATTAGGGGTCGTTGAAAATTTGATTTTTTTTGTAATAATTTCTAATAGTGTTTTAAGCGTCAGCTAATTATAAACTAAAAACGTAGTATTTTGGTTTTATTTTTACATGACTAATTAACCGCGCATTGCGTTTGAATTTTTCGAAAACTACCTAAAATTCGCACTTCTCTTTGAGTGTGAGTGAACACGAAGTAAGCGGCATACATTTATTTTCAGTGCCTTAAATTATTTTGAATACAATTACAAGTCACGTGTGAGCAAAATATTGTATTACGCTAATCGGGCGAGAGGTGCAGAAGGATGTTTTAGCCTAATTAGTTACAAGTGAAAGGTCGCACGTATTAACTTGATTTGTATCGCTATTTTCTATGTAATTTGTTAAATAAATATCGTTATTCATCATGCAGATTTCAGATAATACCAGTAAAGCCACAAATTGCTGTATTTTTGGTGCTTCTGAAGAAATAAGGTAAAATCAACTTCCCACGTACAAACAAGTAATGAGATATTACAATTTAATAAGATATCGTCTGAAACACGAGCACTATTCGACAAATGAGCCTAACAGTTGGCGATATTTCTGAGATCGTACCAAGAAATATTGAAGGTTTTATTCTAATTGTCAGTTATGACGTCCAAAGTCAAGGAACTGCTAAATGATTTGAGTTTACATACCATGAAACAATAATTTCGGAACAGTAACACACACGGACAAATATGGCGGAGTTGTATGGCTTAAACAGACCTCTTCAATAGATTATTTGTCTTTTGCACATGAACGAATTGCCTTTAAGACACTTGATTTCAAAATCGATGGTACCACAACAGGACCTTCCACTTATTCTGGTGTTGTTGGAAAAGATAGAGGGCGTGTTACCACATATTTCTGCAGTCAAGGATCTCATTTCTATCCAACGTTACATTTATGATGTCACATCTACTGTAATAAGTAGCGAGTGCTCTCCTGATTTGGATAATTGTCCTCGAGGAAAAATTTCTCATGCCAGATGGCTGACAAAGGCTAACCGGATTTCGTGATTATATTTTTCAACTGACGAGCTGATGAACGAACTGAAACAACAGGTTTGCTCGCCCATCTAATTTGAAATCAATGAACATCCGTCGTGCAAAGATGGGGCAAGACATTTCTGGAATTTGATTTTTTATTCTAGATATCTTACATGAGAATTGAAAAATGTTGTCAATCCTGTTATTATTCGGAATTCTCTCTTTGTATTGGGTCTACAAGTAAGTTTCCAGCGTTTGTTCCAAAATTTGAACTTTTATTATGAAAACATAGTTACAATACTTTATTCAAAGTATCGTCCATCGGAAGCTACAACTTTCCCCCATCTTTCTGGCAATTTATGAATTCCGGACCAAAAAAAATTTCTAGT
Source organism: Volucella zonaria (assembly GCA_963966105.1). Taxonomy (NCBI): domain Eukaryota; kingdom Metazoa; phylum Arthropoda; class Insecta; order Diptera; family Syrphidae; genus Volucella; species Volucella zonaria. The sequence continues at coordinate 291,693,742 of OZ014530.1, read as the reverse complement.
CTTTCGAGCCCAAGAACGTATCGAGCCAATTTTTGATTTCCTCTACTGAGCTGAAGCGTATTCCCGTAAGAGCGTTCTGCATCGAACGAAACAAGTGGTAGTCAGATGGTGCCAAGTCTGGACTGTAAGGCGGGTGAGGCAGAATTTCCCATCCACTATTTTCCAAATAGTTTTTCACCGAAACCGCAACATGTGGCCGAGCGTTGTCGTGATGAAAAATGACGGACTCAGCGCTTCCCGCAAATGGCGTTTATTTGGTTGGAAACTTGCCATGATTTTGCTCGATAAAATGTACGACACCGATAGAACTGCTCAAATATAACGCTGCAAAGTTGTTGACAGATACAAAACCTACAAATAAAACACATGGGGTCTGACATTTGTGCCCGGGATCCACTGGTGGCGCCATCTCCGACAAACGCTGGAAACTTACTTGTAGACCCAATACATCCGGAAAACCTTACTATTGTCTATGTTAACTGACGCGCCGCAACACATTAGAGAACTGTCCGCTGGGTGCTTGCATTTCGCAGACAAGTGCAGCGCCAAATTCAGCAGGAGAGCTTTGGTTAGTCCAGTTGCCAAAGATTATCTTCAATCCCTCGTCTTATATAGACTTGATTGACTGGAAAAAACATATTCTCAGCCACCACCATTCAAGTGAAACCCTTCAATCTTTAGCGGGGGTAATGCTGAAGTCCTTTTTCAGCGGCTGCCATGGCACACACAAGCTGTAGAGTCAAGACAGTCACAAAGTCGACCTTGCAGCTTTGTGAGCAAACATCAAGGGAAACTTTGATTAAAAACAAAATTCATTCTCGAATGCCGAAGTTTGAAAGCAAGAATGATTTTAAGGTTATTTATTTATTTATGTTTTTTTTTTCGACACTTATATTGGAATAGCTAATTAAAATACATTTTCTTGTCCAAATATTGAGTATTTTGTTTTTTCAAATATACCGTATGTGCTTTTCCTTTTCGAATTTCAGATCTTTAAAACAGGGTTTTAGCCCTGACAAAATTTTGCTCCAGAATTTCTAGTAAGCCGCTTATTTCCTTTAAACGATTACGAGTACTTCCGCTCATTGAATTATCCGCAATTTCAAAAGCAATTGGAATCTATTGTGGTCAATATTTGTTGGACCAGTGCACTTTTATAAAAATTGTCCTTGGTCCAATGCAATGATATTGATGAGTATTTCACAATACCCATGTACATCGCTAACATCTTGGGTTACCATTAGTGCAACGAAATCAATTGGCTACATATAAGAAATATTTATATTTTGTGATGTGTTGAGTTCAGGTGACTCAAAAATAAATCCTTTCGGTGATCTTTTAGTAAAGGTGCAGATTCATTTGAACACTCTGTTACAGAAGTAGAAGGAAGAACAGGCTCATCTTCAAATTCTGAGTCAGAGCCTTCTAGCAGACTGTTTTCATTGGAATCGCTTGAGTCAACATTTGATATAACATATCCTTCTGAATCTGAGGCTTCGAAATCACCATCTTCATTATCAGATTCCTGCGGTCGACCTATGTTTCCATAAAATATGTTAGCGTTTAACTTATTATCACTATCCATAGATAGCATTTAGAAAAAGGTATTGCAATCAAAATCTGGAAAAAATTGTACCATATAAAATAATATAAAATAAAATAAACTGAAAAAAAAAAAACATAAAAATAAACATATAACCCACCGATGGGTCACGTGGCACTCAACACGAACATCAGGACCCATGTGACCCACCGATGGTCACATAATAGCACACGAAAAATTTAAACAAAAGACAGAGTATTAGAACACAATATTAAGAAGACTTTAACACAAAAACCCCTGTTGGCACTGTGGTGGTATTGTTTTTTGGTATGGCGACAGTCAACGCTCTAAAGGAAATTCCCAATTTGAGCTTATGATGAAGCGTAGGAGACTATCAACGTCTATATTGTTTATATCGCTTAAGTCATTGTAGAACAAAGCTTCTAAGTGGAGTTTTGGTCTTTGGTAGAGAGCTGGGCATGTACAGCGTATGTGGAGGATTGTCGCTTCCTCCTCCTGGTCCATGCAGCTTCTACAGAAATCATTTGTAAAGACGCCATGCTTTCTTGCATTCATGGCTATAAGTCAGTGTCTAACGATGGCACCTATGATGGCGCTGAGATGTTTCATATTTAGAAAGATCAAACTCTTAGAGCGATTCAGATCCAGTTTTGGCCAGATCAGTTCGATCGCTAATCGTATTGATCCAACAGTCCACCTAAGGTCTGTTCCTTTGTTAGCATTCAGCTGTAATATTAATTTGCTCGTAGCGATTGGTATACCTATGCTACCCTTTTCCGGTAGAAAAGGTAGAGTGGTTCCAATTTTGGCGAATTCGTCGGCCTTACAATTCCATGGAATGTCTCTGTGGCCCGGCACGCAACATAGATGAAGGTTTAGCTGCCCTGCCATCTCCCTAAGAGATGATCGGCATTCCAGGACGGTTCTGGAATTTAATGAGACTGAGTCCAGGGACTTAATACCGGCGTGACTACCCGAAAAGATGCAGATATCACCGAGCTTCTTTAATAGCCGAAATTTCCGCCTGGAACACGCAACAGAACACATTTGGAAGACGGAAGGAGAGGCTTAGATTTAGCTTATCTGACAAAACACCGTCACCAACCAAGCTATTAGTTATCAGTCCAAAAGCTAATCCGAGCAAAACATTGGTGAATTAAAGTAAACGCACCATTTTTTAAATGTATTTTCAGAAAAGCATTTTTTTTTTTTATTTTAACCCTCTGTAACTCAAAATCTCCAAATTAAAAAAAAAATTTGGAATCAGATAGGTTTATGAATACAAAAAAAATCGTTTTTTCTTTAAATTTATTTTCTAATAGGAAGTGTAGCTTACTCAAGTTATAATGTATAAAAAATCAACTATATTCTGAAAAAACGAATATCGGTTACGACAACGAATATCGCCACTGATGTACCTCGAGTTTTATTTTTCGTATCTCCGGAGTTCAGATATAGGATTTTGGCCTATTGACATTAGCTGTCTGTACGTGGGAAGTTGATTTTCACTTATTTCTTTAAAAGCACCAAAAATACAGCAGTTTGTGGCTTTAAGGGTATTATCTGAAATCCCTATGACGGTATTTATTTATCAAATTACACTATCGAAAACAACGATACAAATTAAGTAAATACACGACACCTTTCGCTTGTAACTAATTAGGCTAAAACATCCTTCAGAATATCCTCGATCTTTCTTCAAAATTACTTTTCCTGACGACAACTTGCAGTCAGGAATTCTAAATCTTCTGATAGTACCAAGTCCAAGAATACCTCCTTTGACTAGATATTCCAAAATAGGCAAAGAAGTGTAGTAATTATCGAAGTAGATTCAGTCATTATGGTGTAGCGGAATTTTTCTCGCTTAAAGGTGGGTAACTTTTATTAAAAAAAATTTATTAAAAAGAAACTTTTCGGACATGAGTGACCCACCTAGTGGAGTATCTAATACATTACATTTTAGCGTTTTTCCTAAAGAGAGCTTCATCACTGTTGTTACTTATATGATGGCATTTCACCCAACGGATCAAGGTTCTCAATTGCTATGCTTCAAACAAGTACAAATTAACAACATTGAAACCCTTCCCGATTCTCCCGCCAACCAGTTGCCCTTCGGAGATTTCAACTTTTAGCCGAGAATACTTATACAATATTTACTTTATTGCTCCTAATTGTTTACGAGACGCTTAGCAACAAAAATATATACAGATTAGCATATGCATATACTCAGCCTACACATTTTTAATTCATCTAATTATGAAAATATTAAATTTGTTTTTTTTTTTTTAAAAAAAAAGCTACTCACACCAACCGCCCACTTTTATCCTCATATTGGTTTACGCATTGGAGAAACACCCAAGTTCCGGCCAACCCCGAGAATAAAAGAAAAAACAAAACATCTCCCCAAAATAATGTACTTCAAATTGATCCATAAAAACTCAGCGAATTCCTCCCCCAGGGCACAGGTGTGGATTATTCAAGTTGCCTAATTAAAAAATCATTTCCACGCAGCAGCTGCTTCGCGGCACCCTTAGCCAATTTACAAACTAATATTCCGAGCACTGACGCAACATGGGTGCTTCAGAGTTTTCGAGAGTACTCCAGCGCGTTTTTGAGCGCTCTTTGGTTGCCTCTGTTACATAGATGTTGGATGGTAGTTGCTAGTCGGTAATCGGTACCTGTTCTGCTTAATTCGTGCCTTAAATTAAAATTTAATTTTCTTTCGAAGGAGATTTCAGAATCCCTCGAATGACGCCAAAGCTATAATCGACAATAGCTAATCCAATAATTATAAATCCAAACACTCCGACTGTTGGCGATGGTGGTGGCGGTCGATTAAATGGTTCTTTGTTTTTCAATTCCGACTTTTGGCGTTAATACTCGTAATGTGAAACAATCGCTAAGGGGAGCTATGTATATCTCAGTCCCAATCCCAATCCCAGTTCCGGTCCCAGTGGAACGTAGGTGTTTCCAAAACCCGGGAATGCTGGGATACAGGCAATTGTTGCTGTCGTGCTTTAGGTGGTATTGTTAAGTTTTCTTCCTTTGACTTTTGAGCCAGAAGTTTCCTGATTATTTATTCGTTTATTATTGTTTCATGGAGTTTTTGAGAATTTCCGAAAATGGATTTGCTGAGGGCGTTGTAAAAACTTCAAAATTTGAGTTATACGAATTTACAGAACGCGCACAAAGTAAACCTAATATTTGAATTCGAGGTCACAGCACAATAAAATATGACGGATTGATAAAGGCAAATTAGAATTTGATTATACTCGTAGTTGGGTAGTGCTTTAGGAAAAGTCAGCTGGCGCATGTAGGTTTCTACAAATTTTGAATGAAACCATTTTGAATTAATCTTTCAGGTCAGTTCCATTTTGAGATAATGGATTCAAAATTCTTACATTTTCTTGAGACAGTTAAAAATTGAGAAATACTTGCTACCATCTATTACGAGCAATATCTTCCTTAAAAGACAGGACTAATAAACCTTGCTAAGTTGATTATATAAATTTGAGAGCACCATGCGTTTTTATAGAGTTATGTATATATTCCCACAGTGCTTCTTTGAATATCAGAAAATATGTCATGGAAGGGAACTCTTCTTAAGTAAATCTCAACAGAAATCAGATGCGGTGCGATCTCGAATACGTTTGGAATCAAACGGAATCTTTCACTCATGTGGAAGGAAAGAGCAATATTGAAAGACTCAGTAAGGCGACATGTATAAAAATTACACATCATATTCAGGGTCACATGGGCTTCCAATGATCACCTACGTGCTGCAAAAGGTTTCCCCGATGTAACAATTACTCCACCTTTTCTGGCCTAAATATATCAACCTACCTTCAATTTATACATATAAGAACATAGTTATTCAACTATTATTATTTTAAATTAATAGAAAAATGCAAGACTGTTACAAAAAGTGGGAATATTTTTTATGTCAGTCTAAAGTACAAACTCCGGGGTTAGTAACGGAATAAAACATCTGTTATACGTCTACTTTGGCTCTGCCTGCATATAGTTATTCCATTGATGAAAGTTTTCATCATGTTTTCGCATAACTGCGGTTGTATTTCGCGAATAACAGCTCTGATATTTTCTTTAAGTGCATGAATCATTATTGGAGCATACATTTTATCTTTAACAAAGCTCCAAAGGAAAAAGTCTAATGGTGTTAAATCGCACGATCTCGGCAGCGAATTCGAGAAATCACACACTTAGAAAATTTGTCTCGCAATAAAGCCGTTATTTCACCAGCTCTGTGGCGCCGTCTATGTCCATAGAATCAATTTCACGCAAAAAAAAAAGTCAGTCAACATCGTTCGGTAACGAAATCCATTCACTGAAACAGTCGCACCAACATAATTTTCGAAAAACTGTGGCCAAATGACACCGCCAGCCCAAAAACCGCACCAAACTGTCACTCGTTGTGGTTAGAGAGGTTGTTCTTAGATTTCCGGAGACCCAAATGCGGTGGTTTTAGTTGTTTAACATGCGTATCTAGACAAATAGAAATTAACCTCATCACTCAGAATAATTTTTTTGTATATGTACAATCATGTTCAGCGAAAATACGGCATTGTGCGTGGTCCACTGGCTTCAGTCAACTGCACTTTATTAGCATGTAGGCTAAGATTTTTATGCAAAATGCTGTGCAAAGGGGCTGCAGCCTTGATGGACGGACACAAGTTGGAGTCTTCCTGTCGGAAGCGTTCAAATTTATCTATCAAACTCACTATATCACAATGTGTGCGAAAATAATGAATTTTCACTATTTCAACACGTTGTGCGAGTATGTATCGAACCACATTTAACAACCTCCTAGTTTTCACCTATTAAAAGTGATCGCGCTGATAGTTGAATGTTGGCAGTTCAACAACGGCGCGAAATTTAAAATAATACCTCTTGTTAGATAACCCTCTACACTACTCATATCTGGTCTGGTGCCCGTATACCTCTTGGTTTTCATTGTAAATTCCGTAAACCCCAAAAACCCAGAAATGTTGATTCGGCGCCGATCACCAGAACTGGGCATCGCCAGAGAGTCAACCCGGCTTATTTTGCGGTTCTTTTTGATCCGACATCCGTATAAGATTCTGCTGACGCAAGAATTGAAGCCGGTCGATCATAGACAACGCCGTGAGTTCGCTAATTGGGCGCTGGAAATGTTTGCCGGAGATCCGGATTTTGGCCAAAAATTATCTTCTCGGACCAGGCCCATTTTTGGTTCAGCGGCTATGTCAACAAGCAATATTATCGTCATTGCAACGAATATAATACACAAGTGTTCGGCCAAGCATCAATGCATCCACAAAGATTGACTGTTTGGTGCGGTTTATGGCACCTTATTTCTTTCGAAATGGAGAAGGAGACACCGTTACCGTCAATATGAAGCGAAGTTAACCGAATTTTTGTGGTCAGAGCTCGACAACATCGATATATGCGAGCTGTGGTTCCAACAAGATGTCGCTACATTGCACACAAGCGACGCGACTCTCAAAGTTGCGAAGGGGAAATTTGGCGAGCGTTCATCAATTGGCTGCCGCGATCATGCGATTTGATACCACTCGATTATTTTCGCAGAGTCAAGTTGGCTAACAAGCCACCCACTCTGAACGAGTTCGAGGCCAACATTCGACACGCTATTGCCGAAATAACGCCGCATATATAGACCAAGTCATCAAAGATTGGACCGACCGCTTGCCAGCACTGCTATTTCAATGATGTGCTATTCCACACATAATGGCATGAACGTAGCTGCAAAATAAAGCCAGAATCAATTTTGTATCTCACACCGTTGTTGTTTTATTAATTTTTTTTTCCTATCATTCTTTCCTGGTCACTCTTTATAAAGGGTGTTTTTTTTTAAAAGTATCCAAATTCAACACAAAATAAAACACTTGAAGCTTATGTTAATATCTATGACATTTACTTCATTTAGTAGATAATTTTATGCCATTAGTGTTTAAGTATGATATCGGACATATGCCTGCCGCGGCTAGCTCGAATGAAAGGCAATCGTGAAGTCCAATTTTCGACAACTTTATCGAGCAACTGGGCCCGTATATCAACCATAATACGGCGAATGTTGACTTCCACATTGTCCAACGTCTCATACTCCCAAAGAAAGTAACCTAAAGGTGTGTGATCACAGGATCGTGAAAGCCAGTTCACAGGTCCATTACGCGAAATTATGCGCTCAGCAAATGTGTCCCGCAATAAATTGATGGTGTCGCGCGCCGTGTGGCATATTGCGCCATCGTATTGAAATCAAAGCTCTGTCCCGTCAATTCCATTCAATTGAGGAACGAAAAGTCAGAAGTCAAGTTTTTGTAGCGCTCTCCATTGACGATAACATTCTGACCGTCATCGTCCTTAAAGAAATATGGACCGATGTTTCCACCAGCCCATAAAGCACACCAAAAAGTTAGTTTTAATGGTTATAAGGGCGTCTCGACAAAGGCTTCTGGGTTCTCTCCACTCCAAATTCGGTAAAAATGGGCCTCATCGAAGAAAAAAATTTTGCATTGAAAATGAGGATCAAGCTGAATCATGTTTTCGGCCCACTCACCGAACTTACGATGCGTATAATGGTCACGCTGTTTCAAATCTTGCACAAACTGGATCTTATAAGGTTTTAAGCCAAGATCTTTCCGTAAAATCTTCCACAAAGTGGACGGGCATAGCTCCAATTGCTGTGCTGTGATGGCGAATCGACTCATTCGGATTCTCCTCAACACTGCGCTGCACAACGGCAATAACTTCTTCTATTCGCACTGTTTGTCGTCCACTTCTTTGGGGATGCGTATTATCCACTAGGGTGTAGGTGGTGCGAAAACGATTCATCGTGTTACAAATAACTTGCTCAGATGGACTATTATGTCGACCGTAAAATTCACGTAGCGCACGATAAGTTTGGCGAACCGAACCATGGTTTTCAAAATAAGTTTGCACAATTTGCGAGCGTTGTTCTGGTGTTAATCTATTTATCGTAAAATGACAAAACGTACTAACCGCAAATCAACTTTCAACTGTCAAATTGACAATCTGTAGAAACAGTGTTGCCAGTTTCTAGAAAAAAAAACACTCTTTACTGCTACTGTAACTTACTCTCTGACCTCCTAATAGGCCCTTGTGTCAAAAAACGTCTCCAAAAGCAGCAATGGGACAGAAATAACAATTATTTTATGTAACAGTTAGCCACAATCTTGAAGCTAGACATGCTACTGAACATGAAAAACTATCCAGATTTCCCACTTAATTCGGAATCATGGCGCAATTTTTTTGAGCAGATCATAATTGGGCAATCTGTGGTTGCAGAGATAAATGGCACGGAACTGCTCCAAAAATGTTCACTTTATTTATAGCCAAACTGGTGTGATTCCGCGTATTCGACTACAAGAAGTTGTTCTCGTGGTTATGATACAAATGATTTAAAAAGATGAAGCTGTATGTATATCAAACTTCTCGATCACCTTGTCAGCAATGTTAAGTTGAACTAGCTCCGATAAGTCAAAGGCCTTTGTTTTGGCCGATATTATTCCTAATCCATATTTGTTAAATAATAAACCATGTTCAATATGTTTGTTATTGTTTACTTCGTGTTACATAGGAAAATACGACGGGGATGTATATTAAATGCTCAGGTTTGTAATTGGCGGCTACAGGTACTCGTATTACTCGTACACTGACTGTGTTGTGCTCTAGGCTACAGCGATATCTGCTGACAAAGATACATTTGAGCTTTGGTTATAAAATGTATATTATTAGGTTTGTATTCAGGACCGCGCTTCGGAAAACATTTTACAGATTTGCAGTTAATGTTAAAAGTATTTGCTGTTGTTGCTTTCAAGCTCTTAAATTGTTGACGCACTGAGACAAATTCAAAATCAGTTGGTGCTGTGAGTGAATATATAAGTATAGATGGCTCTAGCAGTAAAATCTGGTCGATTGTGACATACCCAAAACGTCATGAACCAAGCTTAGACAAGCAAACCGTTTTGACACATTAGTGATTTTGTTTTTGCGTCATACGAGTATACTTTTGGCTGTGTGAAAATGTCTGATTTTGTACCAAATAATCGTCATTTGCGGGAAGTGTTGATTTTCTTCTTTCATTCGAAGAAAAGAACCGCTGAAGCCCATCGACAGCTCCAAAATTTACGGAATGTCAGACATTGCTCGATGATGATACGTGCCAAACGCAACAAGAGCTTGCTTCAATATTAAGAGTTACCTGCAAAGCCATTTACAAGCGATTGCATGCATTGGCAATGATTGAAAAACAAGGAACTTGCATTCCTTATGATTTGAAGTCAAGGGTCTTTGAGCTTCGTTTTTTCGGCTGCGCACAACAGTTCCAGCGGCAAAAAATGGAGGGTTTTCTTCATCGCATGGTGACGGGTGGTGAAAAATGGATTCATTACAGCAAGAGAAGAAAGTCATGGGGACTGCCCGGTCATGTTTCTACGTCGTCGGCTCGGCCGAATTTTCACGCTGCGAAGGTTATGCTGTGTATTTGGTAGGACCAGGTCGGTGTTATTTATTCTGAACTATTGAAACCCAACGAAACCATCACAGGGGAACTGTATCGACTTCAACTGATGCGATTGAGGGTAGCTCTCTGTGAAAACGGCCAGAATACCAGCACAGGCACGAAAAAGTGATTCTACAACATGACAACGTTCGGCCTCACGTTGCCAAACCCGTCAAAACCTACCTGGAAACACTCAGATGGGAGTTCTACCCCACCCGCTATATTCCCCAGATACTGCGTCGTCCTATTATTACTTGTTCCGTTCAATGCACATGGTCTGGCTGATCAGCAGTTCCGCTCATATGAAAACATAAAAAAATTGCTTGATTCGTGTACATATAGCCTCAAAAGATGAACACTTTCACCGCGACGGTATTCGAGCTCTGCCAAAAAGTTGGGAACTTTGAATGAATTTGTAACCATTTTTTCACAATAAAGTTGCATTTTCATCAAAAAAACAGCGATAACTTAGTTACAATGTGTTAGGTATATGAATTTTTAAACTACGATTAAGTGGTATTTTGAATGGTGTCTCAATATTAGCTCCACATCTATAAATAGATAGCATTTGACCTATGGCATGTTCGGTTGGAATCGGGACACACATAGTTAACTAGTTAGTTAGTTAAGACTTCTATTTCATAAAAGGTAGATTATCTTACATAGTTTTCAAGTTTATTTAGGTTTAATCATTCTTGACCAGATTGACATTTGGGGTCCTTGCATAAAATATAAGTTTACTTGAGGAAGGTTGATAAATTATCTTACATGGCTTACAAGTCTACATATTTAGGTTTTGTCATTATTGATCAGATTGACATTTGGGCTCCCTACATAAAATATGAGTTTATTTACATGGTGCGTTATAAATTTTAAACATTCTCATAAAAGAATTAATTATTGCATAACGAAAACTAAATATATTGACATTTCTGTTTTAAAAATGGTATGTTTCATCTTACAGATTATATCTAAGTTGCGAGTAGTAATTACTATGTTGCCAACTCCGTGTATCGATTACGTATCTCTTGTATCTATCTCGTCCGAGTGATGACAAGAGCATGCAAAATTGAGTTTTTAAGGCTATACCCTGATTCGCCATTGTTAATGTAAAATTGAAACCACATTCGGACACGAAACGTTCCCAATATTGATAAAGATGACCTCCTCTTGAAATGATATGATTGAGCACCAGGTTTGTTCCATCTCGGTTTCTTTAACTCGATGTATACAGGGTATCCCCTAATTCGTCAAGGATAATTTGGGAAATAATTCCTGGGCATATTCAAAGAAAAACGTCGTTCTACAGTAAGGGTCTATCTCTAATGTTGACATCATTTATCGAAGATTTTAGAAAAGGCTTACTTTGGTGTACCCTGACTCATGTTAACGGAAATTGCTCTGTTAATACTAATACCTAATACCATCCTAGACGTATGCTAAGTTGCTGTTATACATTGCCCTTAAAATGTTGACGAGTTTATTAGATGTTCCTATTACGCTGAGTTTATAAATTAGCCCCTCGTTGAGTATTGAGTCAAATGTTTCATGGAAATCGACAAAAAGGGCATACAACTCCTTGTGTTGGTTTTTGAAAATTTCAACGATTTTAATAAGCGAGAAAATTTGACCAGTGGTTGAGTATTTCTTTCTAAAACCCGCTTAAAGTTCTCGCAGAATTTTCTTATCGGAGACCCACTGCATGAGCGTTTTAAACAAAACAGTTCCGATATATTTGAGAAAGATTTGCCCCTGTAATGCCTTGGATCATCATAGACTCCTTTTTGGTGCAATGGGAAAATAATTGCTCTGTTTCGAAAATTTTATAGAATTCCGCTACTAAGTGCTACTAAAAGAAATTCATTCGTCCAGTTTTTATAGAATTCGAAAAGGATGCAGTTGTCTTCCAGAGCTTTTCGAACTTTCAATTCCTTGATGAATTCTAGCGCCTCAGATAGAGAAGCTGGTGCGTCCAGAGATCGTCAATCTCCGGGGCTACATCTACATCATGAATAGCTGGCATAATTTGGACGAGATTGAGGAGTTTGCTGAAATATATCCTCAACTGTGGTACCTGCAATATCTATCCAATGATATTAGCTTTTCCGTTAAAATATTTTAGAGCCTTCCGAACCTCTGCTGAGGATCTCGATCTGTTGATTACCTCAATAGTCTGTTCTTCTAAAGACAATTTTTTCTTGTAACTGATGCACTTGAAGTCCTTAATCGCTTCACCATTGATAGTTTCGAACACATTTATGTTGTGTTTTCGCAGAAGTCCAAGAGCTGCAAAATACCTTCCCCTTTTCCTCAAGCATTCAAAATCAAATCACTTTTCTTTGCCTAGAATGTTCCTCCTTGTTGACTCATATGGTGTATATTCCTTTATTATTTCTGTGAGCTTGGTAATGTTTATTAGCGTGTCTGATGCTTTCAGAATCATAAGTGTTTCGTGTAAATTTCTCTGGAATAGTGTACAATTAGGCTACCCTTCCAGATCAGTTTTGGCAAAGAGAAAGTAATCGTGCATTTTCTTCAACAGCTTTTGTACTTGATATCTGATGGAGAGGCATGTGATCTGAAAATATCATCATTACGACTCTAAAATCAGATATCAGATGATTGTAAACAGCAGAAACAGGACAATAATCTAATGTGGAGCGAGCTGTTCCTCGAATTAACATGTATTCTCCTCTAGAGTCGACTTCACAACTTCCTTTTAAAATTAAAGAATTTTATTACCATTTGCATCACAAATGTGGAGCTGTTAAACCGCTTGCAAGGTTGTTTTGTTAGAGTCCAATTCTTCCATTAAAATATCAAGGCAGCATAATGTCAGATGATCGAGTTTAAACAAAGTATATATAATTTTATCATAATTACTTTGCCAGTTGTTATTGTTGATGTAAATTGGGATTATGAATGAATATGATAATGAATGGACGTTTATTGTTAATCTTAAATTTAATATATTCACAACTTTTTCATCTAATCATTTCAGAGACCTGCGGTATTCAAATAATTCACAACCACTTCCTCTTCCACCACTTTGGCTCATAGTAGCGAATAAACTTTTAAATCTATTCTTTCTCCTCCTTCTAAAATATGTTTTTCGAATAACAAAAATATATCAAACTGCTTAATTTAATTAAAATATTTAGCAACAATTTATTTGTGTTTTTAGGTCTGCTAATTATTCTAAAATCTAATAATATATTCATATCTCTCTGGCAGTCAGGAACCATTCATGTAGCTTTTGTTGGTACGTGTGAGCTCCCCCTTAGGTCTTTAAGTGCAGCGTGCAGCGGCTGTTTTTTGCTCACTGCGGTTTGGAACGCTTCTAACTTAAGCTGACATTGAGATTGACGTTTGATTTGAGTTCATTGTTTACACTTTTCGGATTTCCAAATTCATTCATTACAGGCCGTCTCCACAGGGCATGAACGATACCCGGATTATAATCATACCTTGAACATGTCCAGTGGAGAGATAAAACCTCATTGTCAAGATCAGTGCATGAATTGTGAATTGTTTTTTGTTGTTTTGGTGGTAAATGTATGTTTTTCAGAATGCCGAGTAAAAAAGAGGAAATATTTGCTGCTATTGTTACATGTTGTCGCATGAACATCTGCTCGCAAAATGAAATGTTTTGCAGTACAGCAGACTAGATGTCAGATGTTATGTCTGACATAATTCTGTCTTATGGAAACGGGCTGTCAAAATCTAAAAAATTGAAAGGGGATTCCTAGCAACACCTCAAACTTCTTGGTTGGTCCCAGGAGAATATTTTTCTAGAAGCGTTTTATGGCTGATTTCACCTGGGGTTCTTCTCACGAACGATTCTCAACCTGTGCAAGTTCGGATCTTTTTATGCGGATGTTGCTGTCAGTGTCCAAGCAATTCGTCGCACCGTGGAAAAGTTTGAGCCTGAATACACTCTTTTGGATCTTAAGCCACCAACCAGACAGATTGGTGCGAAATGAACAAAACATAGCCCATCAGCTAAATTGGTCATCGCCAGAGAGTCAACCCGGCTTATTTTGTCTACATTCATATAAGATTGTGTTCACGCAAGAATTAAAGCCAGCGACCATAGACAACGCCGTGAGTTCGCTAATTGGGCGCTGGAAATGTTGGCCGGAGATGCGGATTTTGACCAAAAAATCATCTTCTCGGAAAAAGCCCCTTTTTTGGCTCGGCGGCTTTGTCAACAACTAAAATTGCCATTATTGGAGCGAACACAATCCAAAAGTGTTCGGTCAAGCATCAATGCATCCACAAAGATTGGCTGTTTGGTGCGGTTTATGGCATGGAGGTATTGTCGGACCTTGTGAATCCAACAAGACGGTGCCACATGTAATACAAGCGACGCAACCCTCAAAGTTGTGAACGATATATTTGGGGACTTCATCATCGCACACCAAGCGTTCACCAATTGGCCGCCGCAGTCATGCAATTTGACACCACTCGATTATTTTCTCTGGGGCTACGTCAAATCCTTAGTCTACAATAATAAGCCAACCACTTTGGACGAGGTCGAGACCAACAAATTTATATCTCACACTGTTGTTATTTTATTTAAATTTTTTTTCCTATTGTCGTTATCTGGTCAACCATATAACAGCTGTCGCTTAGGAATTCCTTCAATGGGTATCGAATTCTAAATATTTCTATCTCTCTCTCATCTATTGTAGAATATTGCTATTACTACTTTCGACTAGATAGAGATTGCTCGTCATCAGCTTCAGCTCTTAACACGACAGATATTGTACTTTTAGTTTACTAATGCAGAATAAGCCTACACTCTAAGTATTTTAGTTACACCTTGCCTTCTTCTCGTAATTGAAGATGGGTGTAGAACGGAATTTATTGAATGTTGTTACTGGATGTCTACTTGTTTCCATGTAAACAAAGCTAAATCCTAGTTGTGTGCTTTTGAAGCCCTATCTCAGATTTTCTGTATTTCTAAATTTTCATGAGATTATTCGAGTATTAAAGAGAGGTTCATGAATTAGAGCTCACTTTCTCATAACTAAGTGAAATTGCAGCCCTTGATATTTTTATTATATACAATATCTACATACTCGTATACCGCCACGACATTTTCTGCGTACCAACAATTTTGTAAATTTTCTTAACCAAAACTCAAATATGATTAAAATCATATTTTGAAACAGTCAAAATAACTATCATCTACGAGTATGTATCAGAAATAGTTCTCTTATGTTTGTTCCGAGTCAGTGTTTGATTTCGTACGAAGGAGAACTTTGCAATAAGCTTGTTTTTAAAAACAAAAATCTCAGTTTCTACTTATACTCGTATTATGGTGCGAACATCATCACCTCACTTGCAATCGCAATCATCGGATATTTGTTATTGATACTGCATTAAGCCAAACTTTTAGAAAGTTGTTTTTATACAAAATTTTCTGACAAGATTTCCATTCTGAAGAGGTCCAGAAGTCATTTAACTCAATAATGAAAGTAATTAAATAACCACACAACTTACCTGTGACTTGTTATATGCAATAAAATGTGAAAGTACTGCCATATTGCGCACATTTTACAGGAGCCTTACCGAAACTGCTGCTAGCATTTTTCCTAGAGAATTCATTGAATAATAAATTACGTATACGCCCTCGTTCATTCCTTATGCGCAAGTGGAATAAAATTAACGAGTAATTTGTAAAATGCCAACGGTTTTATTGCTCAAATATCTCAACAAGGAAGGGTCAGCCATCAGAAGGTCTGATGTACGGATGTTTTCTGTTTTGGGGTAAAATTCTACTTTCGTTTCTTTTAAAATCGTATCTCATAAATTATAAAGAAGTTTGACTATGCATGAGTATTTAAAACGAAAAACTATAACGAAGATAGCATTAATTTTTCAATTTTACTGATGTGGACTTTAAAGCAGCCAGTACATACTCATATATGTACATACATACATATAAGCATGTAACTATAATTCTCCGGGTTTGAGGGTTAAGATTAAAACTGCATTTCCAAAGGGAATAATAATGTTTTTACAATAAGAGGTTTTGGGAGACATGTGCATTTTTTTCAATAAAACGCTTTGTTTTAAAAAGCGCGCTCTTTTGCCACCTATCAAAAAATGTGAATTCTTTTTTAACAGATGACAAGTAAAAACGACACACGTCTTAACTATGCACTTACGAAAAACTAAAAGCACCTTCGCGTCCAGGAGTTACGAGAATGTTTTAGAAATTTGGGCTATTAGGATAACTTAGTGCAGAACTGAAATCGTACCCGCCACACAAGATATGAGAATATTGCTTTCGTATTTCAAAGTGTGACCGATTCTAAGTGAATTTCTAGAATTGGACATAAAAAATACTTCATCAAATTCTGCATAACGACTTGGGTCATCAGCAACTTTATCGAAAAATAATTTTGAGCGATGAGGCATATTAAGAGCTTAAAAAATCCATGAATGATTGTAGAGGAACTTCTGTAACCACGATGTTTCACTGTTTGTTATAATTTTGGGTAGGAAGCATCATTAGACCTTTTTACCTCAGAAATGGGGCTGTAACCGTAAATAAGTTGTACTATCGATCCATGATAGATGAGTTTTTATGGTCGAAACTGCAAAGCTGGCGAAACCATTTTTCTTTTGTGAGAAAAGTTTGTTGGTGGATGATGATGAATTTTGGCCGCTGAAGTCAGGCAATTTATCACCTGCTTCTGTCTTTGGGGCCATATAATGAAATAGCTGTATTCCAACGCTCCCAAGAGAATTGAAGCCGTGCTATTTTCGCTGAAATAGAGCTGCAAATGTGATGAAAAATTTGACAAAACAGCCCAGGTGTGCAATAGTGGCCGGTGGGCACATTTGGCTGATATCTTTCTGCGCTATGAATAAAAACTCTTCTTCTATTGAATAAAATAAAAAATCAAATCTTGTTTCAATTAAAATCAAAATTAGACCTCCTTTTAGATAACCCTTCACTTTATAAATTAATGTTTAATAGGAAAATTGGATATAAACTCCGGTTAGAGACTATATAGTAGAATATAGTATATCTACAACCTTCAGTAAGATTCAAACGCAGCACCCAGGCGTACTGTGTTCAACAAAAATTATATATTTATTTAATCTTTAATAAGATGGTCTCTCTACACATTATCTGCCATTCCGCTGGAGTTTTGCTTCTTCATTTTTTTACCTTAATGTCCGGAATGAACCTGTAAAAGTTTGTTTTTGCATTTGTCATGATCGATCCCTCTCTACTGCAAACTACTACCCTCAGTTGAGGTGATTATTGTTTTTGACGATTGAACTAGAAGACTTCCTGCGCATAAACAAGGGCTTTAATTCACGTTCATAAAAATTTCTTTCCACCAATCTACCACCTTGATCAAAAAGTTCCAGCCACACCTACCGTGTGGCGCTCCCATTGTACCGATTTGAGTTCTGTTTTTTTGTTAAATTGGTAAATCTATTGTTGATATTCCCTCTAAATCTTAGCGTCAGAGTTTGACATTTGATAAAGTTACGTAACCAAGAGTACATCTAACTCTGAATGTGTTGGCGATTTTTTACAATTTTAGAAATGGATTTAAATTTGCAACAACGAACTTGTATTAAATTTTGAGTGAAAAACAGATTTAATGGTGCGCGAACGTTGGAAATATTGGAAAAGTGTTTCGGCAACGATTCTCTAAAGAAAACGGTCGTTTACCAGTGGCACATGATGAACGCAGTGGCAGACTATTGACATCGAAAACCGACGAAAACATTGATGAAGTAAAAGAAACGTTGGCCAGTAACCGCAAATTAACCATCAGACAGATAGCGGAGGACTTGAATATTGCCTATGGATCCGTCCAAGATATTTGGGTTAATGATTTGGATATCCGTCGTCTAGCAGCAAAGTTATTACCAAAAGACCTCAATTTCATGCAAAAAAGCGACCGTGTTGACGTCGCTAAGAGATGATTTGCGAGGTTGAATCCGATCCCACATTCATCAAAAGGATCATTACTGGAGACGAAACGTGGACTTATGAGTACGACACGCAATCCATACATCAGGCAAGTGAATGGCGTTCACCAAATGAGCCGAAACCAAAAAAACCACGACATTTTGAGTCAAAAAAGAAGGCAATGTTCACGGTTTTCATGGATTGCAACGGTAGTGCATCATGAATTTTTGCCAGAAGGCCAAACAGTAAACAAAGAGTGTTATTTGGGCATTAAGAGACATTTGCGTGAAGCAATTCGCCGAAAGAGAATTGTGGGCAGAAATCTATGATAACGCACCGTCGCACAGTGCTATCGTTATTCGTAATTTTTTGACGAAAAATGCAACAAATACCATCCAACAGCAACTAAATTCACCTGATTTGGCTCCCTGTGACTTCTTTCTATTCAATCGAGTTAAAAAACCACTACGGGGAACGCGTTTCAGCAGCCGAGAGGAAGTAATGGAAAAATCGCAGGAAGCACTGATGGACATACCGAAAACCGAATATAAAAAATGTTTCGAGGATTTGATCAAGCGCTGGCATAAGTATGTTGCAGTCGAAGGTGATAATATTTACAGATTTAGATGAATAAACTTGTATTTTGAGTTTTCTGAATAAATTCCGAAAAATTTTTGATCAAGGTGGTATTATAAAAATAAAAACTAGAAAACCGAAAAGGGTTCAAACGAGCCTGGAAAAACTACAAGGTCTTTCTTAAATGTGTGAAATTTCAATACAACCAAGAGGCAAAAAAAGCTACACTGTTATAAAAGTTGTAACAATTTTGGTCATCCGTCAAAAACATTAGAAATTCTGCCTCATCCTCCATCAAAACTATGAGCTGTCAATTCTTTGTACAAGACTAATCTGCTTGCTGCACACTGTGCGGCCAGTTCAACACTTCCAGCTAAAAAATATGTCCATATGCTAAGTTTTTTGTCAAATTCTTTTCTTAGCCTTAAGCATAGAAAATAAGTATATATAAGTATAAAATGTAAACAAAGTCGAAAGACATAGATATAAGAATTTAGAGTAGCTTAGAGTGCCTGTGTGGGGCCAGTAAGTTAGTATAAGATTGTTAAGTAATTTTAAGCTAGCATTTAAGCATTTTTTGTTAGTATGTAAGAGTTAATGATTAAGATAATAAAATGCATTTAAAACTAAACTAAACTCAACACTTCCAGATTGTGCTTTGTCCCCAACTACATTTGTCAGCGTCGAATCTTCAGTGGGACGAATCCATTGTCGCACTCGTGTAGTAGCAAGAGTACTTAAAAATCTGCGGCTTCAGATGGCATATATCCCCCTCTTTCGAGAAGGTGTTCTTCCACGCAGGCAAAACTACTGCGTAAGCTTTATCATCGACCCAAAACTTTAGGACTATTTCCGTACAGATGGAAAAAAGCATTTGTCCAGTCCGTTCCTAAAAAAGACAAACCTTTTTCACTCATTGCACTTACGTCCCTTCTATCCAAGGTCACGAAAATGCTGATAAGCCGCCGGCTCATAAAATACCTCCAAACTCGAAAACTCTCAATGATCAGCAGTACGGTCTTCGTAGCAACAGGTCTACTGGTGGTATTTTTCTCCGAAAGTGGAATAAAAGCGTACATCAATCTGGCGAAATCAAAGTAGTTGCACCTGATATTTCCAAGGCAGTTTAATATCAGGCTCTTTTGTCAAAAATGCGTGTATTTTGGATCGACGACTCTGTTCTTCAATGCATTAGAAATGACCGTCCAAGTGTCTTGGACGGTTTCAAGTCTGATATTCTTAAAATAAATGCTGGTGTGCCCCAGGACTCTGTTCTATTTCCGACACTCTTTTTAGTTTTCATTAATGATCTCTTGTCTGCTACTTCGAATCCAATATATGCCTTTGCTGACGACAGTACTCTCACCTTTTCATATTCATTCCATTTTCGTCACGTCGCTGCTATGTATGTTAAGCTCATTTAATTCCGATATTAACAGCATAGCCAATTGAGGAACTATCAAGAGAGTGGAACTTAATGCGTCCAAAAATACGACGCCATCTGCTGTCATTAAAGCGTAATTTAAATACCCAGTCATTTTCCATGAGCGGCACTTACATCGTCGAAGCCGAAAAACTTTCCATTATCGGTATGTGTGACAGTGGTAATTTAAGTTAGAATGGCCATAAATTCGATATCGTCGAAAATATTGTGAAATGTCTAGGTTTCCTCAAATGATGTAACAAATACTTCACACCATCTGGTCTATAAGGCCTCAATATATAAGGTATTTATCCGCCAAAAATTTAAATATAATGCCCTCATCTGCTCAGGTGCGCCTAAAACATCTCTACACGTGCTAGATAGGATTCAAACCCATGCGATAAAACTCATAGGTGATGCTAATATCACTCAGACAAGGGACACTCTGGAAAACCTACGTAATGTCTAGTGTCTCACTTTGTTCTATCGCTATTTCCACCATCAATGCTCCATAGAAATCGCCAGTTGTATTCCGCCCTTTCAAATCTTCAACTGTAACACTCGTCTTTCTATGAATGTTTATCAGTGTACCCTCCCGCGTACTCTAAAATACAGTGTTGTATTCCTAACCTGTGCAACTCGCTTATGGAATGCCCTACCGACCTCTCTATTTCCAAGTTGGTATAACACTCAAACATTTAAAACCAACGTATGTGGGTATCTCCCTAATTTTCCTTCGCCCACGCTATGTGCAAACATAACCCCGAATTAAAAAAAAAAAAAAAAATGGATAGATTGCTTATCATGTCGCCAATAGTCTTCTCCGTTCGACGTCGAATATCCTTGCAATAGTTCATTTGTGTTTCTCGTCCCAGGATTCACTCGAGGTTCGAAAAATGAAAACAAAAAATAATTAATGAAATGCAACACACCAACAAATTCTCGTTTTCACTGGCTGGATGATCCAAAATAAAACAGCGTTTAGATTGATACTTAGGTCTACGATTTTGACCAACTCCACAAGCGGCCAATTGCATTTCATTTGCATGAGAAGTATGTCACATTAGATATTGATGTCTAATAACCCGGACGCCTAAGTAGATTCTGATTACAACAAACTTATAGGTTCTTCCATTTCTTCTATATCAATGTGATCTATCTTTTTGAAGGTGTCATAGTTGTTTAAAGTTCATGTTATTAAATGATAACTTTAATGGTAAGGCTTATCTGAGTTTGAATATGTAATGAAAGGTGTTTATATCTTTAAATGATTAGTATGCAGTAAGATTTTTAAACCTAAGTTAGCCATTCACTGTTAAGAGTGATTTTTTGCTGTTTGGTTTTTCAGTGTTCTATTTTTGACAGCACACGCGTGATTCGTGACATGTGTCAAAGTTAAACATGCTCAGCTGGCATTGTCATTTCATCATGGAAAGACGTACACCCGAACAACGCTTACAAATTATTGAATTTTATTATCAAAATTCGTGCTTTGTGAAAAATATTTTTCGCGCACTTTTACCATTTTACAGTCGTCATAATCGAGCCCACTGAGCAAACAATTCAAGCCATAATGACCAAATTTCGAACCAATTTCGCACCAATTTCGCACTATTGGACATCAAGCCATCTACCCGTATGCGTAGAGTGCGTACAGAAGAAAATATTGCCGCTGAAGACGTCGTCGCCGTTCGCAGCAATTGCGATTGTGTTACTCGATTACCTGGAAGATCTTATGCAAGGATCTTGGTCTAAAACTTTACAAAATACAGCTCGTGCAGGAACTGAGGTTGAACGACCTAGCACAGCATCAAATTTTTGGAGAGTGGGCCTTAGAAAAGCTGGAGGAAGATCCGCTTTTTTATCGAAAAATTGTCTACAGGGACTAAGCTTATTTCAAGTTGAATGGGTAAGTTAATAAACAAAACTGCCGTATTTGGTCGTATGAGTAACCTCAAGCAACACAGGAGCTCCCAATGCACCTGGAAAAATGCACTCTTTGGTGCGGTTTTTGGTCCAGCGGATTCATTGGCGCGCATTTTTTCAAAGATGACCGTAAGAGCAGTTTTATCGTCAATGGCGCCCGCTATCATTCAATGATTTTGAACTTTTTTTGCTCAAAATGCACGAGTTGCCACATCGGTGGACCAATTGAGAAATGAGTTCTGTGAACAATATATCTCTCGTTTTGGACGTGCTTTTTGACGCCTTTAGACTATTTTTTATGATGATATGTCAAATTACTTGCCTATGCCGATAAATCAGCTTCAATTGCAGCTTGGGAAGACGACATTACACTTGTCATTAGCGAGATATCAGCCAATATGCTCGAAAAAGGGATTCAAAATTAAACTCTCCATGTAGACCACTTGAAACCTAGTCGTGTTCAGCATTTATATAAGATAATCTTTAAGAAGTAAATGGCAAGAATTGATTTATTAACTTGAATAAAAATTTTATACAGTTTTGCAATTTTCCTCTGTTTTTTTTTGACAATTAAAAACTTAAGCTTAAAAAACCACCCATTATAATACTCAGATTCTTTGTCTACTCCTAAGTAGGTAGGAAAGAGTGGCTGTTGGAAGCCTATTGTGATGCCACGTGGATCCATAATCCTTTTACTAATGAAACCAGTTTGAGCTAACGATGAAGCGTAGGAGACTGTTTACGTCTACATTCTTTAGATCGTGCAGAAGAAAACTCCTAAATGAAGTTTTGTTCTCTGGGAGAGAGAACAGAGTAGTTGGAGCATTGTTTCCTCTTCCTCCTCGTGCAGCTTCTACAGAAATCGACTGTAAAAGCGCCAACCCTTCTTGCATGCATGCCTGTGTGGCAATGTCCAGTGATGACACCTATGATGACGCTGAGATGATCCAGCAAAGGTAGAGGTTTAACTCCTCTGCCATCTCCATAAGCGACGATCGGCATTCTAGGGCGGTTTTAGGACTTAATGAAACTGAGTCCAGGGCTTGATAGCGGCTTGACTATCCAAAAAGATGCGGATATCCTTTGCAGATATCACGTTTTTCTTTACCCAGGACAGAGCTTCTTTAATCACCAAAATTTCCGCCTGAAACAGGCTAAAGTGATTTAGAAGGCGGAAAGAGAGGCTTAGATTTATCTTTTCTGAGTAAACACCACCACCAACCCCGCTATCGGTTTTAGATCGATCCATTTGACTTTTCCTCCATAAAAGCATCTTCCTTCCAGAAGGATCTAAAGGGGAAGCTTACATGGAAGTCTTTGTCAAAACAAAGTTCAGGTATGGTGTAATCGATGTTCTCTGTGAGGATTTCTAATATACAATATTAAGATTGTTACCGTGGCCAAATGCATTATTTGTCCCCTGTGTAGTCGCTTTAAGTCTAATAGCTGCAGTCGCAGCTACTTGCCTGCCAAAGATATCGAGGCGTGTCAAGTGAAACAGAATGTCTAATACCGCAGAAGGAGGCTCCGCTTATGCATAAACATGTTGTTCTGTGGACTCGGTTAGTTTGCTGCAGTTGCATTGTCTAAGGCCGTCCACCCGAAAGCAACCCCGTAGGTGACATCGGTCATATGACCGAGATGTATAGCCAGTGGGTTATGCGAGATTAAAAGCCCGATTTGTCTACTCCTAAATATGGAAGACAACCACACACACGAATTTTGGATTTGCTATCTAATTTCTTTAGGCATTTTAGTTTGTTTAGTACAAGTGACTTCTGAGTTTTATAGACTGTCTCATAAAATAGACCGTGTTAATCTGAAAACGATAAATCAATAATTTCTTCAGTTAAAATGAGCACATACATATAAAGTGAAGCCATATTGCCCTTTTTTTTCCTGTTTGTTAATTTATTATAAATGCATTTAAATAGTGTAGAGATTCCCTTATGTAGAGCATATCCGAGAAACTTTCCATGGCTTACCCAAAATTCCATCCAGATAAAGTGTGCGGTTTTTATGTTCATAATTCCCGCACCTAACTCAAACCCACCCCCCCCCCCCACACTCCCTTCTAAAAAAAAAACACTGGATACGTTTCTGTTTATTTTGTTGTGTTTTTTTCTCATCCAGGATTAATGGAGAAAGCTAAAAGGGTAAAATCCTTGAAACGAATGAAGTTAGTCACTTTCACTTGTTGGACTAATTAATGTGAGCATAATCGCCGGAATATCTTACTCGTATGTAAGTGTTTTTAGCATATAGAACTGGGATTGTTTGGTCAACAGTAAGCAAGCAAACCTTTTAGGTGTGCATATGTGTACTGCTGGGTCGATGGTTTAAACCATCGTCGGTCAAATGAAGCATAGGTACCCCTACAGACGTAAATGTGAGATTTTCCTAATTTGGCCATAATTTACGTAAATTAGTGGTTGTGTGGCCATTTTGGCGGAAGTTCATTTAGCGCGTGCAATGAAGTATTTAGATTGTTGGTGGGTAACAGCTAAACGACCATTGAGTACTGCATGTAGTGTCGGCTTAAGTGTGTGTACTTAGTTTAGAAGCCGCTTATAAAGAGCCATTCAGTTTGCCGTCTAATTTATGTAAAACATCTGACAGTTAAGTTGAGGGAAAATATTCGTACCACGTGAATAGCTTCTGAAACTTTCATCGCCTACTCTCAATGATGTGAACAAATCACACTAAAGCGTGAAAAAAAACCCCAACGCTAATAACCAGAAGTGCAAATTGTTTTATATTTTTTTACTAAAATAATTTAAATACCTGAGAGAACACGACAAAGGATTACAAAAGGGAATTCCAGACCCTTCGACAGGGGTCAGTGTTTTTTGAAATGCAATTATCTAATTGAAAATGGATTCTATAATGAAACTTACAACGATTCTTTTTTTTTTCTACCTTACAGATGGCCGCATGGGACTTTCAATACTCCCGTTGGCTGCATTATTAACCGGAACTTTGTTCACTGTTGGAATTGGGGTGCTTTTTGTTGTTGTGATTGCTGTACGAAAACGTCGAGAACAGGGTAGTCGTAGTATGTGTGATGACAAGGATAAACATTTAGGTAAAGTTCGCGCACCAATACCTTAAAGCAAAGTTATTGCATAAAAAGAAAGAAATAACGTTTAACGAATCGTGTTATCCTTTGTAGGAATGGATGTAACAGTGACGGCCCCATTAGAGACTGGAGCCGGACACCAAAGACTTGTTGTTGCTTACACACTAAAGCAAGGTATCGAGAAGCAACCGGATATTTTGAACGCGCAAAAAACTGGAAGTGCTTCATCGTCACCGATGGCCAATAGACCCAGCGCTTTGTGCATAGGAAAACCGAATTTCTCCTCTGTAGATTATGTGAGTATACAAATTGTTTTTCAATATGTTTCTTTTTGGTTTTAGTATCTAGTGTTTACGGAAAGTATTGAATATATTTTTTTTAATGGTTCGGAAACTTTGAATTTTTTGTACTGGTTTTCTGTTTGAATTTAGCCACGTTGGATCGTAGCTAAAATTTGTTTACATCATAGCTGTAGATAATACGAATATTTTCATTTCTGGAAAATTGTTGATGGAGAGCATTGAATTTTTGCAATACTCACATGTTCTTTACTTGAAATTTGAGTTGATTTAAACATTTTTGAAGAGGGAGATTTAGTGAT
Source organism: Volucella zonaria (assembly GCA_963966105.1). NCBI lineage: Eukaryota > Metazoa > Arthropoda > Insecta > Diptera > Syrphidae > Volucella > Volucella zonaria. Next base: position 291,668,086 of record OZ014530.1, on the reverse strand, counting down.
ATGCGTTATGAATTGTGATCCTGCAAACAAATAATATTTTTTTTTTATTAAACTTTAAGTAACCGTTCTTGGCCTCTAAATGATAATGATAGAAAATAGTTGATAATGTAGCAAAAGTCTATTTATTGCACATTTAAGTGTGAGTTTTATTTATTGCCTGTTACAATATAAAACAAAAAATATGGATACACACTTTTGTATTTTATTTCTACCGTGTGCCTCTTAAAACCTTCAAACATGTGCAGTTTAGGGTTTATTGAAGACTTAAACTCAGAATTCCATACCACTCAGTTCATCAATGATATATATTTTATCTTAGGAACCGCTTCTTCCGTGGTTGATCTGGGCGTCAATTACCAGCTTTCTAATTAGGTGTGCCGGTCCGCTAACTATTTCTGATTGAGCTCATTAAATTGGTTAAAACCATTTTTCCTTCGGTCGTGCTATTAAAGACTACCACAATGTCCACCAAGGAAGCTTTCGAATGCTTTCTGCCACAGAGTGCCAATATTCATTCGCTTAACATGTGCCACCTATCTCAAGAGATAAGCCATATAATTCGTTGTTGTATCTGCAACGAGCCCAGTTTTTAAGAAGTCCGGGCCCGGATGTACTGGAATAATTAAGTGTCTTAGGAACTTGTTTAGAAGTTGGTCATTTGAAGGGCTTATTTATAAGGTGTCTATAGTATTTTCAGACAGATTTTAACAACAAAAGGTCTCCTTTTTCTGGTTGCGCCGAAGGATGTGTAATCTTCATATATACCAGTAACTCCAGCTGTCAGCATTCACGATTCGCTAGCCTGATTATTCGACTCCAGCAATACGCCTACGTAGCACCCTACTCACTTCGACCATTCTCCACGCGGAACTGCCGTTGCTATTACTTCGCGGAGCTGGTAAGCAATTTATGCTATATCTCCTGTGATTACTGCATCTCCACGTCTTATTTTTTTCGATCCTTCGCAGCTCGTTTTGCACTTTTGTAATGAATCTGCAAATTTTCATCCAAATTTCTTCTGACCCCAACATTTGGTCCATTATTGACTGTGGGTTTGGTATGTCAGTTCTCCGTCCCAGAAAGCGTATGCAATGAAATATTGTATCCTCTGCGTCTTGCTCTTGATTTGAGCAGTCTGGGCATAAAGGTGAGCTATCATGCCCGAAGCGGTGTAGATACTTTCGACACCCACCGTGACTAGATAGAACTGCGCAAGATGCTAGTTACAGTTTCCATGCCTTCGATTTGTTCAAACGTCTATGGATGGAATCAATCTGTAGGTCCAACTACCCTTCGTGGTGGTCATTGAAGTAAGTCTTTTTTCGTCCTTGATCATTTTGGTGACGGTCGCCTCTCGGTCACTGTAAGTTCTTCTATTATAGAATCTCTGCATCTCGTCCGCAAGGATATCGATGGGAATCATCCCACCTATAACAAAAGCTGCTTCGTCCGAAATCGTTCTAAAGCCACTGCAGCGTATGTTATAACAGGACTGAGTTTACTAGCTTTTATATTAATATTCTTCTAGCATATCGGTGTCCTCTAATGTTTGCCAGTATTCCAGATAGTGCTACCTAGAGCTTTGACGCCTTTTTGCTCGAATAGTCTATGTGACGCATAAAACTTAGTCTATCGTCATATATTGTTCCTAGGTATTTTATGTAATCTTTTGATCTAATGATTTGACTTCCTACCTTTATGTCCGCGTATTCCTCATTTTTCCGGCTGGTTACTAGAACAACTTCCGTTTTGTGATATACTAATTCTAGCCGGCGGATATAAGCCAGTCTTTGATAAGGATTGCATTGTTCCTATCTTTGCAAAAGTTATAATGACGTTGTCCTCAGCGAATCTGATTATTTTTACTCCTGGTGGCAGTGTTAATTGCAGAACTCCGTCGTGTATGATATTCCAGAGAAGGGGCCCCAAAACCGATCCTTCAACCTTCTATTGCTGAAGTAGCAGGATACAATCTTTCGCAAGTAGTATGGCGAAAGATTCTTCTGGCTCATAACCTTCTTATAAATCACCATTTTGCTGAGTTAAATGCATTTTTAATATCCAGCATTACTACTGCTCAATTTTTTGGCTGCTATGTCTACCACCGCTTTTATGGTGTCGACGGTGGAGCGCTATTTTCTGACCCCAAACCGTTGATCTGATAATTCTCCCTTTTCTTCCGCCACAGTGAGCAATTTATCATATATGACTCGTTCAGGTATTTTTCCCAGTGTGAGTGCTTTTATTTCTTAGCTCCGCCAGTAGCACGATGCACCTCTTTTACTGGGTATTCGTCTGTGGATTGCTGCGTCACATACTGTTGTTATAGTGCGAGTGACGTAATGAGACAAATTATCCACTGTGTCTTTGTCGTCTAGCTCACTGATATCCAGCATTTCGTCAAACATGTCCTTGTCCAAGAGTTTACCTTACCATTTTGGTCCCGTTGGTTCAATGCTTTAAGTGTAAAGGAAAAGCTAGCGAATTTTAATAATTTTCAATGACAGCTGCAGTTTAGAATATTTGGTTGAATTCTTGGATTAGTACTAGAAGGAATTCAGGTGTAAATTTTCTATAAGACTCAAATAAAATACAACTTCTATTTCAGGTATTGTGATTTGCTCATGCAGAAATTCGTCGAAGTACATAGGGGCTCCGTTTTGAAAAGTTGATGATATCGGTGCTGAATTGAGAATGGTCTCAAAGTGTTCTTTTAGCTGCTCCGCTTGTAGGTCTGAAACGATTGTATTTCCTTTCCCGTTTACAAGTTGAGCGGCTTTCAAAAAATCTGCTGATGAACGCGATCTATTCAATAATACAATATTCTGTTGGTCAGCTGCTGCGTACAAAACTTTAAGTGAATTGTTACCGTTCATCCTTAATAAAATGACTAAAGAACCGACGTGCGCCTGCCTCGCATGCATTCATTACTCAACCATTTTTGCTTGCTCATTTTACTGCTAGTTTGACGAAGCGGCTTTTCTAACTATAATAGTTAGATATTCAATACACGGTGGTATTGTATGTACATTCTCCCCGTTAGTCTCCTTCGCAACTTCAATTTAATACCCTGCATCTCCAGGCATCCACTAGTTCCAAAATGTTAACACCTTTTGAGTCCATAATTTATCCTCGGAGTTACGGTCTATGTAAATATAAATACAAGATGACTAGCTAAATTCGTTCAAAAAGCTGTTTTGAAATAAACCTATTCTTGCATTAAAGTCTCCAAGAAGTAGTAGCTCAGTTGTTATTAGGCTATTCAATATATTTCTTAATTTATTAAAGTCGCTTAGCCTGTGGCTATAATTTAAATATATTGGCACCATGAAGAAAGTTCTGATATCGATTTTAAATTTTAGGAGGCAACTTTCTTCTACCCTCTTAAATTCAGCTGAAATTCCTTCAAGCTTCTTCCGATATCTAAACAGTTCAATCCTACTCGCTCTTCCAAAAAAGGCTTGATTTATGTAACCGCTGGTATGCATTTCATTTCAGTTCGTATTCCCTGTAAAGTGTTCTTACATTTAATTTATTTTTTAATCCTGCCACGTTAAAGTTTAATATTTCTAATTCATGTGATACATCGTTGTTCTGATAGACGGGTAGTCCTCAATTAAGTGTTTCATCCGAACTCATACTTGCGTGAGCACCCAAAAAGTTTACGGCGGCTGCACCTTTAGTAAAATGTTGCCTTTTTGAACTGTCAGCTCCGAATGACATTGACGTTTCGCACACATTATTTATATTTTGAAATTAATTGCTTTAATTCATTCGTATCATTTTTGTTACCATACTGCAACCCCTCCCATAAGTCCCAGGAAACTTTTTACCAGCCACTTAGTTTATCATTTCTTAGGACGTTATTCGTTTTCGGTTGCTTTATGGGAAGAAATTTCATTAACGTAAGTAATTTGGCCTTTCGCTTGCGTATATTGTGCGGTATATCCTTGTGTATACGTCCTCTTAGTTTTCTTGAATTCTTAAGTTCTTCAATAACAGGGCTTCTTGATTTCATTTTGACAGTACCCCAACCTTGTTTGCGAATAGCTTTTATGCAATTCGATGGTGGTGTTTGCATCGTTTTTGTCCAAAAATCCTGCGCACAAAGACTTCGCTCTTTCAACTACATGAGGTTTAAATCAGCCGGAAGGTTTACGACAACGTTGTTTTCGGTACTTTTTTGCTAAAGTTTGTCTAAGTGCTCATCAAGGAATTTGTTGCGAGCTTCTAGGTGCAAAACTTTGTCGGAAATCTGGTTGCAATTTACATTCAGCCTTGTTAATTCTGAATAAAGAACCTGAAAGTCCGAATTCGACACAAGATCCTTTGTGAGTTCTCTATTTTTATCGTCCAGTATCTCGATTGCTCTACCCTGATGCCCGACATATGTATTTACACCAGACATATCGTCTGTGATTTATGTAGGACATATTTTCTCGCAATTACGCTGATCAAGGGAAGTCGCTTGCAGTCCTCTTTTATTCATTAATTAAGGTTAAATTTGAACTTAGCGAAAAAAAAAGTCTTAACTACTAGGACGTACTCGAATTGCAGTTTAAATTTTAAAGCTTTAATCTTGCAAAACACTTAGTATCACAATTTCGCAATTATACAACATCCTTTTTATTTTATTTTACTATTTTTTGAGGATAGATCTTCCAACATAATATCACTTTAACAGATGTCAATCGCATCTGTCGAATTGTTAACAATCTCTTTTTTTATGAAATAAATTGACAATTAATCTAACTAACTGTGCAACTTTTCCAAAGTCCAAAGTCAAAGGAAAAACGATCCGTACACTTCAGAGTACAAAATAAGAAGGAGAAATCTATTTAAGACCGGAAATTACAGCCATTAACATGATAATACAAGTAAATAAACGTGTCCAATGACACAGTGTTAAAGTTATGTTAGAATCTAAACTATTCCAACATCTCCCCCCTAATGACTTATTTACATAACATTAGTTCAATTTACTTCAATCAAATAATAGTTAATAGTTAATTATAGTTATTTCCAATTATTTTCAAATACAATACATATCTAAGAGTTTCGAGTTTAAAGTTAAAAAAAAAAAGGAAATTTCAAATTATAAGTATGCAGCTAAATAGCTGAACCTCAGAGAATTTTGAACTTAAAAAGCAACATTTCAATGTTAATTTAAGTTAAGTAATTAAACTATTTACATTTTGAAGTTTAAACCTTGGAAGAAATTTTGTTAAGCAATCTGCACAATTTTCGTTACTAAGTACGTACTGAAAGTCAATTAATCTTTTATGGACTTTTTCTTTGATGAATTGTGTTTTATCCTTATAGAATAGCTATTATTTTTTATAAGTTGGATAGCAGTTTTATTACGTATATATCACAGTAAATTGTCATTTATTTCAATGCTGCAGGGAAGAATTCCATCTCCAAACAATTTGAGCCACATCGAGTCTTGTATGGTTGATATGATTGACGGACTCTGCAGATGATATAACAACTGTCGACAGTCGCTTGGAAGACCAGGAAAGTGGATTTCCACTTATTGTAAAAATGTTGATTTTCTGCAATCCTCGCCGTCCTCTCAGTCGGCGTCGCAATATCCCTTAAAGTGGTCATCATGCAGAGTGAAGACTAATTTTTTGTTGATAGTGCCTTTAAGATAGCGCAGCACTCGTTTTAAAGTTACCCAGTGGGCCATCCCTGGATTCCCGGAAAACTGCTAAGTAAATTAACAGCAAAAAATATATTAGATCTAGTCGCTTGAGGAACAAATAAAAGACTACCTCCTCCTATAATCTCCATATACCGTACATTTAATGGGGTTTCTTTTCCATCAAACGAAGGATCCATTTTAGAAGAAAGTTTTTTTATTAAGTGCAAGGGGTGTGCTAAATGGACTACAATAATTTATTCCAATTTTTTTTAAAAAACAATTTCGATGTCCAGTGATTGTTCTATTGCAATGGATTCATTTGAATTGTCGCATGATATTCGAATTCCTCTCCTAAGTCTTTCATTTGAAAGTTAGTTTTAAGCAACTTCTTTAACTCCTTCTGCTGAGGGTTGTTGTAGGAGAATATATGGACGTCGTCAACATATATGGCAACAAACATCATTTGGTATTCATGTTTCCAGTAGTAAACGCTTTTATGACCATATAGTGGTTTTCGTAGTTTACAAACTCTCCCCGCCTTATCGTCAAACTAGTTTTAGTGATGCATATACATTCCCTCCATTCAGAAAAACAGTGACAGGATCTAATTCGGAAATTTTCAAATTATGTTTCACAGCCATGGTAATGAGAAATCTAACAGAGGAGTAACATCTTACAGGAGAGGAGGTTTCAAGACAATCAATGTCTTTCATCAGTGAAAAACCCCTACACACAAGTCGAGGTTTATATTTAATAACTTTCCAGCATTGATTTCTTTTGGACTTGAAAAGCAACTTACAATATACATGTGTGGTTCTTTCCTTCTGGCAATGTATTCCAAGTACTTATAGGAGGCATTTCACCTCCATAGCTGTTCTCCATTGTTTGGAGTCTCCCCTGTATACGGATTTATTAGCTGAAACAGTTTGCACTTAATCCAAGTTCAACTTGTTTTTGTACTATGTATTTAGATCGACAAATTTCATTTTCAACAACAATGGGGCTTTGTCCGACTTGATCTTCACTTTCCTCAGAGCATTCTACTTCACAAAAGCGTGAAGGCGAATTTTCAATCTCAGCCAACTCTTCTTCCTTTCTTATTTCAATGTCATTGGTTTTCTTCTAGAACTTGTTATTTATATATTATATAATTCTGCATGGGTTTTGTTATTTACAAATTCTTTACAACAAAACTTTTCATCTTCAAAAAAGACTACGTTCCAACTGACAACTATACATGGTGTCCCAATTTAGATTTGGCAGCAATTTCAGTTTAGATGTCATTTTTTAGATCCCGAATTTTCGCTGGATTATTGGCAAAGAGCTTACTCTTCATATAACGTCACAGGAAGAAGTCTAAGGGTGTCAAATCGCATGAGCTTGGAGGCCAATCAGCTTCTCCTCTAACCAAAATAATGCGATCTTCAAATTTCGTGTGCAATAAATTGATTAATTGGTGGCTTGTATTAGCGGTGGCACTATCCTGTTGAAATCAGAGATCGTTCAGACCCAACTCATGCAATTTTGAAAAAAAAGGTGCCATAAGTGAGGCCCAATTGTTGACTTCGGCGACGAATTGAGATGCATGGCTGGCTTTAAACACTTTCGCTCACAGTGGCGATGTTTTGGCCTGTACGGAGTTTGACCCGATACCTAACCAGTTTCTTCAAAACGCTTTCACGAATTCCGGACTCACAAGGGCGTTTAAATTTTTTTTTGTTTTATAAGGGATTTTTGTACCCTGAAAATGACTGTACACAGCGCGGGCGAGGGAAATTTAGGGAGGAAGAAAGGACAGGTACCGATGTACATTGTTTTTAAATGTTTGTAAATTATAACGACCAGGAAACACAGAGATCGGCAGGGCATTCCATAAGCGAGTTGTGCGGCTTAGGAGTCACCATATTTCAGAGTACGTCCGAAAATGGGTTTGAGGGCATACTAATGACCATTCATAGCGAGACGGGTGTTACGGTTGAAAGTTTGAATGGGCGGAATGCTACTGGCGATTTCAATGAAGCCCTGGTGGTGGAAAAAGCGATAAAACAAAGTGAGACAGGAGACATAACGTCGGTGTTCGAGGGTGTCCATTGTCTGACAAATATTAGCATCACCTATGGGCTTTATCGCACGGTTTTGAATCCTATCTAGAAGGTGCAGAGATGTTTTAAGCGCACCTGACCAGATCTGGGCATTATACTCCAATTTTGAGCGGATGAGTGCCTTATATATTGTGCCCAGATCAGAGGGGTAATATATGTATTTCTCACATCGCTTGAGAAAGCCTAGACATTTCGCAGCATTTTTGGCGACATCGAATATGTGGTCATTCCAACGTAATTTGTCACTGACATACATACCGAGAATTGAAAGTTTTTCGGTTTCGACGATGCAATGGCTGGGTATTTGAATTTCGCTTTAATGACGGCAGACAGCATTGCGTTTTGGAAGCATTAAATTCTACTCGGTTGATAGTTCCCAATTGGTTTTGCTGTTAATATCGGAATTTAATAAGCTGAACATACGCTGCTATTCCCGTTCTACAGCCGAAGAGTAGGGGCGTCCGGGAGTACTGTCATCAGCAAAGGAATATATTGGATTAGAAGTAGCAGACAAGAGATGAATAATGAAAACTAAAAATAGTGTCGGTGACACAATGGAGTCCTGGTGCACACCAGCATTTATTTTGTGAATATCAGACTTGAAACCGTCTAAGACAACTTGAATTGAACGTTCCGAAAGGTAATTTCTAATCAATTGAAGAAGTGAGTCGTCGATCCTAAGAGCACGCATTTTCGACAAAAGAGCCTGGTGCCAAACTCTGTCAAATGCCTTAAAAATACCAAAAGTTCCACTTTTCGGTGAGACATGCCATCAGATCACCTGTGGACCTGTTGCTACGAAAACTGTACTGTCGGTCATTAAGAAGTTTCGTGTTTCGAGATATTTCATGAGCTGACGGTTTATCAGCGTTTCCATGACGTTGGAGAGAAGGGACGTAAGTGCAATGAGTCTGTAGGAGGAGAGAGAAGAAGGTTCGCCTTTTTTAGGGACGGGCTGCACAAATGCTGTTTTCCATCTGCTCGGAATGAGTCCTGAAGAGTAGGATTGATGAAAAAGCTTACGCAGTGGTTTTGCCAGCGAGGAAAAACACTTCTTCAGAAGGAGGGGGGTATACCATCTGGGCCAGAGGATTTGCGAATGTTAAGATCTTTAAGAACTCTTGCTACTACATGAGTGCGAAAGTGGATTCGTCTCATTGAAGATTCGACGCACTCATGTGTAGGCGACAACAAAGCTCAATCTGGGAGTGTTGAGCCAACTGCAAAGTATGCAGGAAGCAGGTTAGCCTTGTCCAAAGAGGTGACAGCTGGAATGTCATTATAAATGACAACCAAAAATTGTTACTACCTTTGGGACATTGTTGTATGCTTTGCCTCAGTTTTTGGTCGTATTGAAATTTTACACGCTTCAGAAAGACGTTGCAGTCATTTCTGGCTCGTTTAAACTTTTTTCGGTTTTCCTCTCTCGGGTTGGTCTTGTAGAAAAAGCATTTTTCTAACCCTGTTATCCTTTTTAGAGCTCGAGTCGTACCATGCTTTTTTTTGGTTTGATACTCTTCATCCGATGAGGGATTCCAAGAGAATAGTTTCTGTGATCATGCCAGCAGCGACATCCACGTCGTTATCGATTAAATATAACGACCAGTTAAATTTCCTAAAAAAGGTGTTAAGTCCCCTCCAATTGGCTTTTTCGTAGTGCCATACGGTTCTTTTAGGAATCTTTTCTCTAACTGTGTGGTCGGTGTACGAGAAATTAGCCGATATGACACAATGGTCCGACGAGCCTAGAGGGAAGAGCACATTCACGGAGTGAGAAGTTAAAAACAAATCCAGGGTGTTGGCGGTATGACTATCAACATCTGGTTTTCGTGTGGGCTCATTTACAAGCTGGGTTAAGTTATATTCCGCAGCGAGGATCTCAGCACACCGTCCTTCGGGTGTTGTCTGTCCAGAATGTCGAAGCCACCCAGAATTGTGTATATTGAAATCGCCCGTAATAACAATCTCAGTATGAGGATACAGGGATACAATTCTTTGAATAGAGTCAGACAGCGCACCAACTCGTTAAAAGTCGAATTGCCGTCCAGTTTGGGGCTTCTGTAAATAAAGCAGTAGTGGATAATTTGCTTACGGATATGGAATTTTAACCACATGAAATTGAATTCCGGGTTGGAACAGGGACTACATTGTGGTGGAATTTGGTAAGCTACATCACTGCGTACGTAAATGACGAGACGGCGATGAGAGAAGAATAATGGCACTAGTTCGTAGCCAGATAGCTTCAGATCAGAGTGATCTGAGACATGTGGGCGCGGATCTTCCTGTGTTTCACTAAGTGCCAAAGCAGCTGGCTTGAATTTACAGACGTGGACGCACGCCGAAAAGTGATTACTTTTTAGCCCGCGGCCACGCAATGTCCATCCTAAATTCCCGAGTCATTATAAGAAAATAAAAACAAACACAAGCAACACACACCGACTATGCTAAGCAAGGCTGCGAAGTGAAAATTTTGACATTGGTTTGCCGAATCAAATTGTTGTAGGTCTTATGCCCTTACAACAATATGAAACAGTGCACCAACAAAATTTTCACCCGCTATCCATCAGTTGTTACATACAGTAACGGCAGTGTCCGAGTGTAAGCAACGGTATATACGACCAGGAGCGGGAGAGGTGGGGATACCCGCACGGTGTGATATATATTTTTTTTAATTCCACTGCACTATATGTTTTTTTTTTGCACACGCGCGGTGGTTGTGTTTTTTTTTTGTAATTTTTCTATTTCGGTGTGCAGCACACGAGAAATTATGAGTGCACTGGTTGACGTGTGCACTCGTCGCGTCGGTGCTCGACACGGTACTGTTGACCGAAGAAAAATTCACACATTTTACGAAATGTTACTTTTACGGATCGCCCATTTCCGTAATAAGATTGAATAACAAAAATGCGTTGTTGCGTGGTAAACGACTCCTTGAATAAAATTACCAAAGATTGTATGACACCTGCCAATAAGATTAATCACATTGAATTTAGTAATTGACAGCCAACATTCACACCATCTGTTGGCTCACCCTTTAGAATAGGGCGTTGAAAAAAAAGGGATGAGGGATATCTTCTTACTATTTTCTCACAAAATTCATTAAACTGAATGATCTGATCTGATCTCTTGACTACATCATTCAGAGAAGTACACATAAGGATACATGTGTACTGTACAATCTCAAATTGTGTTCCAATACGAACAACTGCCTTGCTTTACTGACTTAACTCCTTATAAAAAAAAGAAGAAACACGAGAAAGAGGTTCCACGACAGCAGTTTGAGTTATGCTTTTCTTTACTGTAGTAAGTAACTAATTCACACTTGAAACCCGAAAAGGCTTTTTTAAAAGTCATTATTTCTACATTTCTATATTCAGCGTGTTCTTATAGTCCTGTGAACGTAAAAAATGTTCAAATCAGTCTTGTCAAAATATTATTAAATCTTCCTTTTTTTTGGAATTTCTGATCTATTATTTTATTTCTATTAAGAAGTTAAGCTTACTTATTTGTACAAGCAGTCGCTTTAGCATTCCTCATATCCATATATATTTCTGAAAGCTATACCATCTCCGATGAATGTTATTTCAAAGTATTTCATACATTCATATTATTAGTTAAATACCAACAGTACATTTTCCATCATATCTACTATTTTATATCTTGCTTATTTTGCTTGCAGGATCCACCTTCAATGAATTATAATGATGCTGATCAACACAGTACTGCCTCAAGTCGCCAAAATACACTTAAACTGACTGCGGAAGCACGAAAAGCCTACCAAAATCAGCAGTTGCTCTACGATGCGCTTCCAATCAAACCACTTCCTGACAATATTGTCTGTGCTCCAACAAATCTCCATAATTCCCGCCATGACATTAATACAAGATATGACCATCCGCTTGGGAATACCATTAATTACACCAATTGTAGCGGTGGTGGAATTGGCAATAGCACCGCCGGTGGTAGCAACAGTACCCTCAATAGCAGTTGTAGCGGTATACCAACTAGTAATCAACCATCGCTACCAAACAGCATAGGCAGTCATCATAAACAAACTGAACTCTCAATAGCTGATTACCTCTCAGCCAGCAGTATAATTGACTATAACTTAACCAATTCTGCGACAACGGGAACATTACCCAAATCACTTGCCTCCAGCTCATCAGGGAATCCAAATCCCTCAACATCGTCGATAACGAGTAAAACGAACTCTAGTCGAAATCATATTATCACAGATACATTACCTGGCCCCGAGAGTTGTGTCTAAAGCAGAAGAACTCTTTACAAGAGCTTAGCCACATTATCGCATCGAATCGGACAATTAATTAAATACATAATTCAAATCAGACATACATAGAAAGTAAAAGTAATTTTAAAATTAAAAAGAGGCAACAAAAATATTCATTTACATACATACATACATATATGTATGCACATCAGATAAAGTAGAGAATAGCGAAATGGAAAAAAATGTATCTACATAAGACTGGTCCACATATTTTGAATAAAATCGAATAAATAGTAAAAATAAAAAGCAAAAAAATAATAAAACAAAAAAAAATTGTAACTATATAACTATAAGTAGGTAATTTGCATCAACAACTCACACTTATGTAATTGTAAAGGATTGAATGAAAACCAAAACAAAAATCCTTTGTGTTTATCTCAAGGACAAAAACCCATAATTGTGACAGAATATTCAATTGCTCAGTGAATTGAATAAAGAAAGAGCATTTTTAATTAAAGGCAAACTGTAATTGATATTAAGAGTAAAACAAACAAAACATGTTTTCCATAGAATGTAATTGATAAGCCATATATGATTCACAAACATATATTTAAACGTATATGGATAGATATATATGAACACGTAGATAAATATCCTTTCCTTATTTGTCCAAGCCTAAACCCTTTATCCATTCTATAAAAATCTTGCGAATTATTTTACAAGTATTCTACCATTCAAAGCTACTTCTATTGACGAACGAATTCAAGGATACATGTTTTATATTCTGATTAAGCGGGTCTTAACGTTTTTAGTGTTATTTAGTAGTTCTTGTTCACCTGAGTACTTTAAATACTAAAGTCATTTTACATTGTGCTTACATTCTTTCATCACGCTCGAAGTAGGTAGGTGCTTTCGATTAGTAGACCCTTCTGACAACGCTTCATCAGTGTGATGACAATGATCCACTTATATTCAGTCTTCAATCCCTAGTACGTCTTCACTAGCTAGCTGCTGAACGTAATATATGGTATGTAGGAGCTCAGATAAATGCTGGTTAGGATAACACACTGCTTTCTTGAGGATCTGCCAAAGTACGTATTTACTGGTTATTAGCCGTAGTTGAAGCCACTTAGTATCGGGAACTTTATACGTTGTAGCAGTCAGGACAGTCTTGCGGTAATTTTAGTATTTTAAGAGCGATAGACTTCCATGAGTTATGAGATCCAAATCAATATTTTGCTGCCGCTTTTCAAGCTCTATAGACATGCTCTTGTCGGAAACTCGATTTTATAAATATGAAGAAGGAGCAGCAGGGTTCTTGTTTTGTATAACTAGAAAGTTCAGTGAAGAGTTTTGAGGTCAGCATTACGAATGTATAAACGTATCTAGGTACCAATAAAACCCTATTTGATGTTATATTAATCACCTACAATATTTGCAACATTTATAGAAATTATTCTCATTAATTTAAGTCGGTTTTTAAGAAATGAAGCTATCCGTATTTATTGGTTGCAGGTACCTTAAGAAATATATTTAATAATGAAGATCTTTTGCAAATTTGGTCTTAAGCTGAGGTCCATAGTCTAACCTTACAACATCCAAAGTGCTGTGACTGAAAATTGGAAGTTCATTTGGCTATTAACACAGTTTATAAATAGTCTGCTGCTCTGAGACAACTATCTCCAAGTACCAGAAAATATAGCCACTGATTGGCGGTTAAAATTTAGAGCCATAGTGAAATAGATCTACTCCTACAATTTGCCAAAAGGTTTGGGCATCTAATTGCTAATTAGACCTATAAATCGTAGAACAAAGAGTCATTTCTTATTATATCTATATATATTTCATATATATTTCATTAACTCCACTTAAGACTTCCACAAACATCCCATGAAGTCGGCCAGAGTGCTGGTTGAAAAAATGGGCCCGAGAAATTGATGATATTTTTCAATATTAGCAGTTATACTTGTTGGCAGAGCATTTTATCAGCCATCTACGAGTATATAGGTCTACTTTAAAGTTTTTTGCAAAACCCTTCTCGTTACTCGACAATTTTCGTTAGACGTGCGCAATCGGGTAGAGACATCCTGTAATGGAATGAATCTCTGCGTCAGACAGCAATAGAATCGACCATATCTCAAAACATCACGTTTCGGTTTAAATTCTCATTTTGTGCAGAGCGGAGCAAAATTCATTGGCTGATGTATGATGATGATCATTTTTATAGATTTGAGTTGTTTCAACAAAGTTTTTGGAATGCTTAATGCAGATGTTTTCTTTCTGGAACCGATAATGCGTAATTTATGAAACGCAATTTCACTATGAGAATGGGGCTGTTTGGGCCGGTATTTGCCCCAAAACCATCATTGAGCCTTTTTTTTTAAAGTTGGCGCACTTTCTGTATCTGCATATGCGAAAAAGGTGTACAGGACGAAGTAAAAACTCGCGACATTACGAAACTTATTTATGCCGAAGGACAATATTCTTGCTGAAATATAGGAGCTGTGCTCAGATATTAATGGGCTTATTAATGTATTGTACATTTTTACGCTCAAGTAGATGATACTAATCTGGAGAACGCGGAAATCGGTTTTTGGAAATTATTCGGTCGTCATAAGTATTCCTTAGTAATGCCATTGTGGCGCCTTCAATCGTAGGACGATGCCTTTCCCTATGTAGAGTTACAATATCGACAACATCGTCTTAACACCGCACCAGGAGGTGCACTTAAGTGAGTACTATTGTTGATGGTGAATCAGAGGAAAGGGGAGTAATCATTATCGGGTGATAGATAAAATAATTTTCTTGACCTCCTAACTGAACCCTTACCCAAATTGGATAGCGTATGGAAAAACCTGCAGGACACACAAAGTTCAACTAAGCGCCTTCGCGTCGATGTTTCTAGACTCTGCACATCATTTGCAATAATTCTTTCAAGATTCGGTCCATAATGGGCGATGGGAGGTCTTCAAGTCTTCACAGACAATTGATTTTGCATTGGAAAATGTTGCCAAAAAACACTTTTGGTCAAATAACCGAGTAATTATTTGCAAAATAAAGTTTAATGAGTTTGGCCAATTTTAAAGGCTAAACTTCTCATGCATTTTTATAAGTTCCTGGAAAAAAGGAAAGAAAATTGAAGAATTTTGTTCCGATGTGCAGATATTACTCTTAGGTAACATTGCCAATTTCTAAGAAAATTCGAATCACCATACCTGCCCGCAACAAGTGATTGAGACAGGATTACTTACAACCGCTGAAGTTCTTGATGGAAGAGATTTAAACAGTTTTGTAATTAATTTTCCCAGGATTTTGTCCCATTCGTTTCAATGGCGTTTTAAGGTCTGCTATGTTATTGAATTGCCTTGGTAGACAGCTCTGGAGAGATATCCCCATACATTCTAAATTATGTTGAGGTCTGGAGACAATGCTGGCCAGTCAAGAACACAAACATTGTTTTCTTGGTTATTATTCACGATCTCTTCGTCTAAGATCTTAAGGTAGTCGTTACTTTTCATTCTGCCATTTACGATGCGGATATTAGTCTTATTTTGCTACGATATTCCTGTCCAAATCATGACTCCACTTCCTCCTTGTTTTCGTCGTCTTAAAAACAGCTCGTTGAAAATAATGACGAAAGCCGTCAGGTCCATCTCAAGGCAAAAGTGTTTCTCATCGGTGAAGATGACTGTTCTCCAATTTTTCTTAAATCTTAAACGATTTCTGGCAATGCTCAAACGGGCGTTTTAATGACGTTGCAGTAAAGCGAGTTTTCTGTACAAACGTTTTTTTTTTAAACATGTTCCGCTTCAGCTAACATGTGCTGGCTAGTCCTTAGTTTTCTGTTCACATTCGAAATCCCTGCTAATACCGCAATTTCCCTTGTTGTTGCTGGAGAATTTGACGCTTCTCTTAGTAGGGATCGTCGACCTACTGGTGTCAAGGTATATTTTCGTCCAGGTACGAATCTTTTCCCGTATTTTTCTGGATCTTTTAAAAAGTTTGAAACAACTGTACGACCGCGCTTCAAAGGTTTTGCAATTTTAAAACATTCAGTGGATAATAAGGTGTTTAATGCTCTAATGATTGGATTTTGTCCCACTGGACTTGTTTTCTTGTTGTTTCTTATTGGAGGAATGATGCAAAGGAAGAGTCTTCAGGATATATGTTATGTATAATTGGATTGGCTATAGAAAGATACGAGTATAAAACATCCCTCTATACTGTCAGAATCGAATGCACGTCTGTGAAATAATTTCCCAATAGGATGGTATTGTTTGCCTCTATTGGCTTCCCGGATAAGCTTGGCAAAATGTAAGGAATGCTCCAAAAAAGTAAGTTGTCTGATTTTGAGATCAATTATTTTTAGATTGATCAAGAATTTTTAGAGCACTTTAGAGGAGACAAAATTCACTTCAGCCACATCAAAATCAATTTGAAAGGCTTACCAGCTTTTTAATTGAATTAAACGGTCCTATAAGCCGACTATTTTTTTAATACGTACGTCCACTTAAATAATATGTGCTATTGTAGTTGTAGCTATTGAATGGTAAGTTGTAAAGACTTAGGTAACAATTTACGTATCAATGTATCAATGAATTTCTCAACATATCCATACGATTTTTAACTCCACATATCCTTTTTTACAATAATTAAAACCAAATGAGAAACAAAACAACTCTTCCATTCTTAATTTTGTAAGAAACAAAAATATTGTAATAGAAAATTTAACAAAAAAAAAAGAACAAAAATTAAAAATAAATTACTAAATACAAAATGCATTTGTTTCATAGCGCAATGGTTAGAAATTGTTAAAGTTTATAGTAAAAATCAGAAAGTAACAATAAAACAAAAAAAAGTAAAACTAGCTAATAAGGGAATGTTATATTTAAAAAAATAAAAATAAATAAAATAAAAATAGTGCTGTATGTACATTAGTATTTTATATGGTTAACTAAGAAACGTGGCGCATGTAAATGAAAAAAAATTAGGTAAATAAGTTAATAATTAGAATGAATGTAAATGTGTTTAGGACGCTAAGCAAACATCACTGGTTTGCATCTTTATTTATTTAAAAAACAAAAACACTCACACACACAAACACAAGATCTGATTTCTTTTTCTTACCTCGTTCTTATTTTGTAAATAAATTTCAATAAAATGGCAAAAAAGAATAAAAATAAAGTAAAAAACACTGAGCAAAAATTATAACGAATATTGATGAAACGATTTTAGTAAAATTTTCAATTGTGTCAGACATTTTGTATAAAGAAAAAAATAAAAACATAAAACAAATCCAAAGAGTATTGTGTACATGAAGAAAATATCAATAAACAAAGTAAATTTTTGGAAAAAAAAAAAAACAAATTTATAGTTTCCAAAAATATGAAAAAGAAAAAAATTATAAAAATAAAAACTATATTATTGTAAAAAAGCTTCAAATTATTTGTGATAAAAAATGACAAGTTAAAGAAATGAAAAACAAAATGTTCTTCTGGTTTTATTTCGAATGAAAAGGCTCTTCAAAGAAATCTGCAATGCACATATCAAATTATGTCGAACATCATTCCTGATTCAACGAGAAAATCCTTTAAACCCTTCTAGGAAATGAATGAATTTTGTTACTTTTTCTGGAAAAAGAATTGTTTCATGTGTTATTGGCAATTCAAAGAATCAGCCCAAGGGATGCTTTCTTCGTATAAATGTGTGGAAATCCATTGGAAAATCCACTCAGGTGTCTGAAAAAAGCAAACAGAGGTACGAGCAACGTTATGGGTTTTCTCGAAACGTTTCTAAATCCACATTTAACTTTACCTAGAAAAATGGTTTTGCAAGAGCTTTTAGTAAAATATTCACTAAAAATACTTCTTACTGGTCGAAGGTTTCCTCACTCGTTGATTTTATAGATATGAACGTACTCGTACATCTTTAGGACTTCAAGTATAAGATGACCAGATAGCTATGATAGTTTTTACAATTGTTAGGTTTCAGCGACTGTCAAAGTTACCAATGACATCCAACTATCAAAATATTCAGAAAGGTTTGCCATTTCATCGTTTAACGCTTACCGAACCTGTGGAAATTATTAAAAAATATTATCGAAACTTCGGCGCAGTTGTAAATACGCTACGTGAATTTCGTCGTGAGGTCGATTGCCATCACGGCTTCAGTGTGCAGGCAATTTGTCGAACTGTGTAAAAGTTTGACCGTGAGTACATTTCTTTGGACGTTAAGCCACCAACTAGACAGAGATTGGTGGGCAATGAAGAAAAGATAGCCGCTATAGCGGCCAGTATCGAAGAAGACCCAGAAATGTCGATTGGGCTCCGATCAGCTGAATTGGCCATCGCCGAAGAGTCAACCCGGCTTATTTTGCGGTTGGATTTGGGCCTACATCCATATAAGATTGTGCTGTCGCAATGGATTGAGTTCGCTAATTGCGCGCTGGAAATGTTGGCCGGAAATCCGGATCTTGGCCAAAAATTCATCTTCTCGGACGAGGCCCATTTTTGGCTCAGCGGCTATGTCAACAAACAAAATTGCCATTATGAACTGGAAATTTGGCGACTGAGTCATCTCACGGCGAGCGTTCATCAATTGGCCGCCGCGATCATGCGATTTGACGCAACTCGATTATTTTCTCTGGGACTACGTAAAGTCCTTAGTTTACGCTAATAAACCAACCACATTGGACGAGCTCGAGGCAACTCACTTTCCATCCTCCCTGATTTTCCTTCGCCCGCGCTGTGCGCAAACATTTTAAGTGTACTTACAAAAAAAAGAAAACATTCGACACGCTATTGCAGGAATAACGTCGCACATATTGGACCGAGTCATCAAAAATTGGATCGACCGCTTTCAGCACTGCCAGGGAAGCCGATTTGAATAATGTGCTATTCCACACATAATAGCATGAAAGTAGCTTCAAAATAAAGCCACAATTAATTTTATATTTCACAGCGTTGTTGTTTTATTTATATTTTTTTCCTATAGTTCTTGTCTTGGCACCCTATATAAGGCCACCCAGGGCTTTGTTACGCAATTGTCTTCCTCACCCAAAAAAAGAGGCTGCAAGAGTTAATGTCATATGACATTATTCATAATACGAGTATATGCGGAGTGTAGGTAGACAACTTTTTGGGCAATTTCGAAGCTATGGCTTTTCTTATCCCTGGGTTTTGCACTGCGACCGAATTCTAGGTTCTTCCAATATTGTCAATCTCGTCTTCATTAGCAAATACGAGTGTACAAACTTTTAAAGGATTTTGCTTCTGCTGTTTACATCTGAGTTAAAAGAAAAATTATGATTGTGCGTCGCCTCGTGTGAAGCCTTTTTGACATTGTAAATGCATCCTCCAGCGTTATCCTGTATGAGTTTTAAAGGAATCTCAAAAGGAGATATTGCTATAAAATCTCTTATATCCGGTTTTTAATTCAATAAAAAGTTGTCTGTATTGATTCGGTACTCATAGGTGTTTTTGCAGATCAGCCGTATGGTAAAAGTCTGCTAGATGTTGTACTTTCCTAGTCTAATACCTAATGCAGCTACCACTGTTGTAATCATATCAACCTATTGAATTTAACAGCATTTGCTGTAAATAATTCGGCTAATAAACCGTCAGCGTCTACATGACGCTGACGCTGATATCTACATATGTTATATTGACTCCTTCAAAGTAATCCCCATCGACTGCAACACTGCCAGCGCTTGATCCAATCCTCGAAACATTTTTTATATTCGGTTTTCGGTATGTCCATCAGTGCTTTCTGCGATTTTTCCATTACTTCCTCTCGGCTGCTGAAACGTTTCCCGTAGTGGTTTTTTAACTCGATTGAACAGAAAAAAGTCACAGGGAGCCAAATCAGGTGAATTCGGTGGCTCTTGGATGGCATTTATTGCATTTTTCGTCAAAAAATTACGAATAATGAGGCCACTGTGCGACGGTGCGTTATCATGTTGCAAAATCCACGAGTTTTCTGCCCACAATTCTGGTCTCTTTCGCCGAATTGCTTCACGCAAACGTCTCATAACGTCCAAATACTCGTAATACTCTTTGTTTACTGTCTGGCCTTCTGTCAAAAATTCATGATGCACTACACCGTTGTAATCCATGAAAACCGTGAACATTGCCTACTTTTTTGACTCAAAACGTCGTGGTTTTTTTGATCTCGGCTCATTTGGTGAACGCCATTCACTTGCCTGATGTCTGGATTGCGTGTCATACTCATAAACCCACGATCGTATTCAGCCTCGCAAATCATCTCTTTTGCCGTTTGCGACGTCAACACGGTCTCTTTTTTGCATGAAATTGAGGTCTTTTGGCACCAACTTTGCTGCTACACGGCGGAAACCCAAATCATTAACCAAAATGTCTTGGACGGATCCATAGGCAATGTTCAAGTCCTCCGCTATCTGTCTGATGGTTAATTTGCGGTTACTGACCAACATTTCTTTTACTTCATCAATGTTTTCGTCGGTTTTCGATGTCTATGGTCTGCCACTGCGTTCATCATCTTCGATTGACTAACGACCACTTTTGAGCAGCTCGTTCCACTAGTAAATGACCGTTTTCTTTAGAGAATCGTTGCCGAAACAATTTTCTAACATTTCCAACGTTCGCGCACCATTAAATCCGCTTTTTACGCAAAATTTAATACAAGTTCGTTGTTGCAAATTTAAATCCATTTTTAAAAATGTAAAAAATCGCCAACACATACAGAGATAGATGTAGTCTTGGCTACATAACTTTTGCAAATGTCAAGCTATGATGCTAAAATTTATAGGTAATGTCAACAACAGATTTACCAACTTAACAGAATAAACAGAACTCAAATCGGAACAATGGGAGCGCCACACGGTTATATGGTGCGGGAACTTTTTGATCAAGCTGTACTTCGGCAAAATGGGAAATCTAAGTAGTCCATCGTCATGGTTGAATATTACTAGGTGGGGTGAAAAGTAACCTCCTTGGCCGCCAGAATGCACTGCTAATGCAAAAAAGGTTATGGTGCCTTGAAATCCGTTCATATTTAGGCAGACATGCCAAATTTCAGTGCGATGTCTTTAGTTTTGTTTTGACAGCTGATTGTGTTGACGTGTTTGGCATCATGTTGAGTATGAACAAAAACGATTTTCGTTCTCTCATAAAACATTATTTTTTGAGAGGCAAAACGGCGAAGGAAACAAAAGAAAAGTTGGATAAATATTATGGAGCTAATGCGTCAGATTACACCGTCAAATATTTGTTTCGAGAGTTTCATGGTGGCCGCAATTCAACTACCGATCAAGTCCGCAGCGGCAGGCCCTCCGATGCGGTTAGATAGGACAATGTTAAAAAAATACATGAAATGGTGTTGGCTGACCGGAAAGTGAAGGTGCGCGAGCTGGCAGATACCACAAAGATTAGTACTAAGCGCACACGCCACTGGCAATATTCTTCATATGAAAAAGTTATCCTGCCGCGTATGCTCACTAATGACCAAAAACACGAACGCGAGCGCACTTCGAAAGAGTGTTTGGACTATTATCTCTTCCCAAACCTCAAAAGATGGCTCATCAATAAAAAATTCAGCTCACGCGGGGAAACCATCGACACCACGGAAGAGTATTTCGCAGACCTTCCGCAAAATTACTTTTCTGACCGGATCAAGAAGTTGGAAAATCGTTGGAATAAATGTATCAAACTAAAAGGGGACTATATTGAATAAAATAAAAAAAACATTTAAGAAAAATAAATTGTTCATTCCCAAGGAGTAGTGCATTCTATAAGATTGTCTGTTTCACCAGGTGATCTTTCCATATCTTCAGCGTGGAATGCGAATCTACTACTAGGCTTATCTGATCGTTTTTACAGACTGATCGGACTTTATAACCTCTTTTCTTATGGCTTACTAGCATTATTACCACTGGAGTTCAGGAGAGTTTAAGAGACACTTGATTGGCAAGGACTATGAAGACTTCTTGTAATTGTAGATTAGCTACCACGATACAATGATCCAAGTCAATATTAACTCATCGGAAAGTTCACGCATCAATATTGGTGGATTTGCCCGCTAGTACCATAATATTAGCCTACGGCATCATAGGGCTCACACGGAAGGAATTAAAATATGTGACGAACCAACTAATGACCTTTCGTAGAAATGGATTCACTGTTGACGTTTAAA
The DNA here is from genome assembly GCA_963966105.1 of Volucella zonaria. Taxonomy (NCBI): domain Eukaryota; kingdom Metazoa; phylum Arthropoda; class Insecta; order Diptera; family Syrphidae; genus Volucella; species Volucella zonaria. The sequence goes on along the minus strand of OZ014530.1, from coordinate 291,645,942 downwards.
GCACAACGTCCGTCGGAACTGTAAGTAGAATGGCCCCTTAATGTGCGGAACAATTAGCAATTATCAGGAAGTGCGATGTGATAAATGTATATTATGGTGATTTACATTAGGGAATAGACACAGCGCTTATTCGGATGCAGATTTCCGATATGCGACAGGTATAGCAAGATGTCTTGAGCTTCCGACACGTGAAAAAGCTTTTTGCTACGACATGAATTAAAGCTTAATTATTATACACCCATTCCCCTACGGAAGACAAGGACGCCACCGCCAAAGAATGCTTCTACGGGCTCCTCGAAAAGACAAATGAGCAATATCTGAAGTATGACGTTAAAATCGTTCAGTACGAAAAGGTTGACAACTTTGATAGACGGACACCACGGACTTAAGCTTATTGCCTTTATGGCGTGACGAAATATCACTGTAATAAGCACACGGTTTGCTCATCGCAATATATACAAGGTCACGTGGCGGTCTCTGGACCATCAAGCGCTAAATCTATCAATTCGCCTTTGTGCAGAGTGAACACCAACCCATTTCTCAGATCTTGCCGGAACAGCATAAATGGAATCCCATTATCATATGCCTGATCCACACAAAAAAAGACCTCCTCAATTGCGCCTATACCTATAGAGGTATAAGTCTCCTCAACATCGGATACAAGGTCTTATCTGCCATATTGTGTGAACGTCGAAAGCCCTTCGCCAACATCCTAACGGTTTCAGACCAGGAAAGTCCACAATCGATCAAATCTTCACACTACGGCAGATCCTGGAAAAGACTCAAGAAGTCCCAATTGATACCAACCATCTTTTCATCGATTTTAAGACAGCATATGACAGCATTTATAGAGACGAGCCATGCCTAGTTTGATATTCCTGTCAGACTCGTCCGTCTGCGTGACGATTGGCAATTGACAACGCACGCTGCTCCGTCATTGTTGGTAATGACTTAAACGAGACCTCTCATACATGAAAGAATCGTTCGGAGCTCACAAGTGAGGACTGGAAGCACAATCTTTCAAAAGTCTGTTCAACTACCAGCTTACGCCGATAATAATGATAATTGGGAGAATAAAGCGGGTTGTCACCTGTGCGGTTGCTAGTATGTAAACTGAAGCTGCGGAAATGTGTTTAGCGGTTAATGAGGGAAAAAGCAAGTACTCGTATATAGTGTCAATAAGAAGGGACACAATCGACAACTATGTACAATATAACTTCGCGGTAGTAAACAAATTTGTCTACTTTGGTTTATTGCGCAGAAGCATGGACCCTGTCGAAAGAGGATGAAGATATCCTCAATCGTTTCGAGAGAAAAATTCTTTGAAAAATAATCGGTCCCATTACGTTGGTGGTTTGGAGGACAAAATTCAACGACAAACTAAAAGAACTGTACAGCGACACCGACCTAGTAAGAAAACTGTGCATCAGTCGCCTGAGATAGCCGGGACATGTAAAGAGAATGGACATCAATGTACCGGCCCGAAGGGGTCACGCAGAAGAGGAAGACCTCACCTTAGGTGGAGCTCACAAGTAGAAGGGGACCTCAACCGACTTACGCGGATTGTCTGAAAAGTTTCCGACCGAACAATGATACTCGTATAAGACATTTTTTCTCAAATTTTTTTTTTATTTTTCTACATAGTCTCCTTGTAACTCTACACACTTCTCCCAGCGATGCTTTTATCTCTCTAACCCGTCCAAATAGTACTTGGCATTTTTCTCTGCAAAATAATTGTTCACGAAGGTGATTTGACGAAAATCTCTATTCTCCGAGCGCAGTTTTTAGATGAGGGAAAAAAAAGAAATCGCTTGGGGCTAGATCTGGTGAATAAGGCGGATGGTCAAACAGTTCAAACCGTAGTTCATGGATTTTCGCCATGGCAACCGCTGAGGTGTGAGACGGCGCGATGTCTTGGTCAAACAGGATTTTCTTTTTCTGCAAATGTGGTCGTTTTTCCGCAATTTCTGCCTTCAGCTTGGCAAATAATGATGCGTAGTATGCTCCTGTAATGGTTTTCCCTTTTTGAAGATTATCGATTAAGATAGCTCCTTTAAAATCCCAAAAAAACAGTCGCCATCACTTTCCCAGCCGAAAAAACAGTCTTTACTTTTTTTGGAGCAGGCTCGCCCTTTGCAGTCCACTGTTTTGACTAAATTTTGGTTTCGGGCGTATAATGGTGTATCCAAGTTTCATCTACAGTAATTAATTGGCGCCAAAACTCGGATTTATTGCGCCTAAACTGCGCCAACAGAGTGTTGGAAATGTTGATTCGAACACGTTTTTTGTCTAACGCAAGCAAACGCGGCACCCAACGCGCGGACAGCTTTCTCATACCTAAGTCTTGATTTAATATGTAACAAACACGTTTTTTGTATATTTTCATAACCTCTACTATCTTTCTCACTTTAATTCGACGGTCGTCTAACACCATTTGGTGAACTTTAGCAATGTTATCGTCAGTGGTTGCAGTTTTTGGACGTCTCGAACGTTCATCATCTCCCAAGCTCTTACGGCCACGTTTAAATTCAGCTGCCCAAAATTTCACTGTGGTAAATGATGGTGCAGAGTCCCCATATACAGAGTCCAACTCATTATTGATTTGCGTAGGCGTATTGCCTTTCAAAAACAAGAATTTAATAACAGCTCGATACTCAATTTTTTAGATTTTCACAAAAAACACTCACATCGACTCACTCAAACGACTGTCAACTAAAATGACTGAAACTTCGGTAAGTAACTGTCAAAAGATGCACAACTATCATTCACTAGCTTTTATTAACGAGTGCCGCTATCCTTACGTTGCGGTCGGAAACTCTTCAGCCAACCCTCGTAGAGCGCGCTACTAGAGGCAATTGGCTAAACACCATGTAACGGTCTGTCTCCACTTAGGACGTCATACATGTGTGTGACGGCCTTTACAGGAAGCCATGTTCTTTGTCGGGACTCGGTCGGATTTACCCCTAAACTGAGGCGAGTTTCGGCACGTTTGATCACACTGCTTAGCTCGTCGGTTGGGGTGGGATCTTTCGCCTCTCAACTGCCACACAAAGACTTAAATACATGCCTATCGTTGTATCGTTCGATACACAGAGTTGGTAACTTAAGATGGTACAGCTACCTTGGGTATGCCTTCAACCGTTTGTCTTGTGGACGACCCCTAACTTATCATCAAACTGCGAACATTGATCGCATCCTAGTCTCGTTACACAAGGAAACTCAATAAAACATTATACTCGTAGAGATCATATAAAAGAATTAAGTGATATACGAGTATTCTTTAAAGAAAATCAATACATATTTATTTAGTTCAATTATAAAAGATAATTCAAGTATATTTATAAGTATACGTATAGGTACGAGTAGATATATTTATGCAGGTTGTCAAATTTTAAGGTTCAAAAGATGCGCAAAACATGTAAGTACTCGTATGATATTGTACATCGATATAATTAAAATCAAAAATTAATCAAAATCTTGGAAACACTATCACTTTTATAGATGTAAAAAAAGAAATAAATTCAACATGCCTTTTATTGTCCATATGCAGATGATGTGCGCACAAAACCTGTTGACTGTTGCCGATGAATTATTGAAGTGTAATACCATATATGATTTTATCAAGTACATTATTAAATGCCTTATCAGGTTTACTAACTCTTAAGCATATCAAACTTATGTGCATATTTACATACATATATATTCAGTATTGATCTTGCAAAAGTACAAATTATCTGTGATAGGAATCTAAATCTGTGATATTATCTCAATTCTTTACATTTTTACAATTTTTATATGTTTTTACATCAAAATTTGTGGGCAAATATTATTCAGGTGAATTTAAACATTATGAGTTACAAATAAAGGTTCAATCAATTAATGATCGTGGCGATGAACATCGATTTATAATTGATGGCATATCAGTGCGAGCCATTAAAGGTTGCAGCGGATTGCTTATCACTATGATGATCTGCCATGAGGTTATTTGTCCAAAATGCGTTGCTCCAAAGAGAATAGATGAATAGACGTGTGAGTGACTATTAAATGCGTAACACTCTTGTACGTATGTATGTACATATATAATTATGTATTTGTAAAAATCACTGAACCACGTTTTGCCAGTGATTTTGCGTATGGTACGATTCGGCGTATAAGCTTTCCCCAGTTGGATCTTTACGTGCTTATTTGCTGCACAGCTTGCGCTCGAATATTGCACTCCGCGTTTACTTTACAAATTACATTTAATTACGATTCATCGTATTTCTTACGTATTACACACCTGTGTACGCGTTGGCTCAGACGGCCTGCTCTCCAAAATGCAGAGCTTAAGGTCGATGCGACCTGTCACTGTAACGACTTGAAAAGGAAGAGTACTTTGCGGAAATCATCATCGTATCTTCAACATCGTAAAAATTTTACTGACCAAATTATTGGTCCATTGGATATCGTATACGCCATGTATTTTTTCTTAAGGTCAGGGATATTGTTGGAAAAATTTTATTTTCATAAATAGATTTTTTTTTGTAAGGTGGCTACTACAACCGGATTAACTGGAGAGGCTTGTTAGTTGACGCCCAGGTTTACCCCGAACTGTAGTGTAGTAAGTAAATAAGTTAGGTTTCTGCTTACATTTTGAGAAAAACAAGAAGGATCAATTATTTATCATCGAAAATGGCTTTATTGCTCTCCATGAAAATTAATACACTTTTGCATGCGTTTGAACCAATTTTAGGAGTTTGGGTGGCCGTGGCTCAAGTGGTAGTGGACTGGCTTCCAAATGGAAAGGTTCGGTGTTCGAATCCCAGCCTCGCCCGAAAGACATATCATCCATTTTTTTCAGTTAACGAAAATCAAGCAAGACGAGTAGTTGACTAGAAATCAACATCAAGCCAACTTCCACTAAGAATTTAGTCTCCCCATTAAATATTGGATGCCACCCATGGAGCGAAATAACCACTGAGCCCAACATCTTTCTTTCTCTCTCTATCCCATTTTCCAAAAAACTTAACACATGCTGAGGCATTGTAAGTGCATTCATACCCACTTGAGTGTTAAGCTCTTTTAAAAACAAAAAAAATAAAAATTTTTCCACTCCAAAGGAGGTAACTCCAAAACATGCATTTTAGTCGCATCAACCGCTTCTTCAGGGGTCGAAAAACGTTGAGCTCGCACTTTATTTTTTATGTTTTGAGCGCTCAAAAAATCACTTGTCGACCTGTGAGAGCAAGATCGTGGTGGAGAATGATTCGAGTTCGGCGGTTGCTTTTACTTATTTCTCCAAAGATTCCTGGCAAACAAATGGTGTTATATCTTTCCGAATTGATCGTTCTGCGTTGCTCTAATGGCACGGGGGCAATATGTCCATTTTTCAGAAAAGACAGGCGACCATGTGCTTCGAAATGATTCGTGCGCAAACAAATTTTGTTTGATTTGGCTCGTCTTAAAAGACTCGGACAGTTGACTGCGGCTTAGTTTCGGGTTCATATGCATGGATCCATGATTTGTTGCCTATCACGATCTTATGAACGTCTTTTTAAGCACGGCTATCGAATGTTATCAACATTTCTTTCACAAGGAATATTTGTCTTAAACTCATGCGAGTGAAACTATTGCCCAAGAATGCATCAATTGGATATAAATCACATGTCGATAAGTTTTCTGCCACAACCGTCGATTTTGCACGACCTGCACAAAATTCGTCTTAGAGCGAACAACGACCACTATTGAATTCGGAAAGCCAGCGAAAAACCTTGACCCGGGATGGTGCTTTATCACCAAAAATCGAATTGATCGGCCCATTTTTGTTGAGTTAATCCACGTCGAAAGTCGTAAAAAATCATCGCAGAAAAATGTTCACGGTTTAATTTCATTTGCTGGCTAAGATAAATTTTTCAGGTCTCTCTAAAAAACGCAACCATCTGATCACGTGCACCACTACAGCCTCAAACCATATGATGCTAATGTCAGATCGTCACCCATGCTGCCATGCCTTAAAACTTGAGTAACAGTTTCTAGTAGTAGTAGGAGTAGTAAGAGTGGTAGGAGTAGTAGTAGAAATTTTTTCCTTACTGCAATGCTTTGTTTATCAAGTCAAATCCGTTCAGGCGGGATCGGTACCCATGGACTACTATGAGGAAGTTAGATAAGCACAATTGCTGTGCAGTCATAGTTACAGCATAGAAGGTCGTAAGGTTGACGTCGCTCCGTGCCTACCCCAAACAATAAACCACTTAGAACACCTACCTACCACTAATTCCGTTCATGACCCTGAATGGTTTTATTATATGTATAGTCCTGATGCACTTCAATGTCTTTTTCAAAGTCTTCTGGTATTATTCAAAACTTGGCATGTACATACTCGTATGTACAATCTATGTTTCTTTAATAATAGCTGTACAATCTTTCAAATTTTCTAGAAAACGTCTCCTCCAACAGTGTGACTATACAGCATTTTGGCTGGTACTATAGCTAAGAAGGTGTTTTACAATCATAAAACAACATTTTAGGTGTCTCTTTTTGCCGCTAATTTGTAGGTCGCTCAAAGATGGTTGCAGACTCCTTCCCTCGATGCTTTACGTTCTACTCTGGTAATTAAAGCGACAACGGGTTAAGAGTGCCCCGTCAATCTTTCGCTAATTGCGCTCTATTGAAGATAGAAGAAAATCCGGATATTCACCAAAAAGACATCTGCACTGAAGAGGCACCTTTTTGGTTAAATTGATCAATTGGTGCGGTTCACTCAACGGAGTACGTTGAATAATTTTTAGAACTGAAATATGTGGCTTAAACTGGACGGTGCCACTTCCACATAGCTTGTGCCACAATCAACTTATTGAAGACGAAGTTTGGTAATCGTTTGGCCAGCCAGATCTTGCGATTTAACACTCTCAGAGTCTTTTCGTAAGCAGTAGCATTAAATCTCTGGTCTATGACAACAATCGAGAATCTTTAGATGATTTGATGACGGTCGAATTATGCCAAGGCATTAAAAATTAGGTCCAGCGCATCGACTCATGCAAGCGGTTTCATGAGCTGTCAAAAATAGGACACTGAAAAACCAAACAGCAGAAAACTCACCGTTTACAACGGAGTACTCATAATTCAAAATTTTGAAGTACGAGTATTTGAGTATACAAAGGCTCTGTTCGAAGTGGGTGCCGCTCAGTTGACCAAAAGCAACAACGTGTTGATGATTCAAAGCGCTGTTCATGCGGTATGTGGCAACGGATGAAACATGGATCCGCTTCTAGACAGCGAAGAATCAAAGTCAACCAAACGCAAAAATCGACTGGCAAGGTTATGGGGTCCGTATTTTGGGATTCGCATGGCATAACATTCATCAACCATCTTGAAAAGGCAAAGTCCATTATTACCGAATATTCTATGAAGAAATCGCGAAAAAAGCGGACCCAAATGAAGAAAAAAATAGTCCTCACAAATCGGTCGAAACGATGGCAAAACTGCATGATTTGCACTTCGAATTGCTTCGTCATCGACCGTGTTCTCCAGATTTGGCCCACAGTTACTGCTACCTGTTCCCGAGCCTAAAAAACATGCTCGCAAGAAAGAGATATGGCTCCAATGATGAGATGACCGCTGAAACTGAAGCGTATTGTCAAGGGTTGAATAAATCCTTCTACAAAAAAGACATAGAAATGTTAGAGCGGCGCTGGAATGAGTGTACCGCTCTAGAAGGAGACTATGTACATAGATGAACAAAGTCGAATGCACATCAAGTGCTGCACCCATATTACAGCACGTACTCCAAATAGTTTTATCAAGTTGTTCCTGATATTTTCAACAACACTCGAAGTTTAACTTGCGGAATCGGCTGATTTTGTCCAATTTATTCTTTCACTTTTACCTGGAGCGGTCTAGAGTCTCGCTCATATATAAGCCGCTTGGTGGCTCTATAAAATATTCTGTTAAAGCGTTTGCTTGCATTTTGCTGCGCTTTTGAAGGGAGTGCATTGATGTAGTGACGCACGACGTACTCGCCACTACATTACCAAATGCTGTAAGCCACGGTTAATTGCATTGGCTAATGTGTTAGATTCTTAACGCATTTAACAGGAATTTATTTCTATAATATTAGTTTATTAAGCAGCAAGCACCACTTTTCTGCCTTAAAAACTAAATAAAGCCTTTCCAGCCATTATAATACATAAATTTTTGTAAATGAACTCGTATGTTTATTTAAAGGTTGGGGTAAATGTGCGGCTTAGAAGAGAAGAGGTATAGTCGAAAGCCAAAGTGCTGATACCTCATTCCCTCATGTCTGCAAAAGTCGAATATGCTAAAAAGAAGAATTTATGTTAGGCGTGCACACTTCTTTTTCATCTGTTTTGGAAAGGTCAAAGCGAAAGAAAACTCCTGGCGCTCTTGCATTGGTGGCATCTCCAGCAAATGATGTCCAGAATAAACTTCCAAGTTGCAAAGATCAAAGTTAAATGGTAGAAAATCGGCTGAAGATGTTACAGCCCCGCCATTAAATTCTGAGTACAATCGGTGCCCAAACCAGGAATCTGCTATTAGACCTGTTCTGAGTCATAGTGAAGAGTAAGTACCACAGTCCCAACACAGTACACCAAATCGTACATCTCAAGAACGTTCAGAAGACAATGATAATGGTAAAGATAATGACTCTTATTACCCTTTGAACCTAGACCGCTCTATCAAAATGATCTAGATGACCTTATCAGAGATCTTGGACTGTCTAAGAAAGCCATCAGAACTTCTAACTCCTCGGTTGAAAGAAGGAAATCTTTGGTAATGATATAAACTACAATTATCTCCGTTTATCGCACAAGAGAAAATAATTTACACACTTTCTTTTCTATATTTCTGGTTTAATTGCTCCAATGGGATTATAACTCAAATGAATGGCGTTTAATTATAGACTCATCGAAATGCAGTCTTAAATGTGTACTCTTGCATAATGGGAATAAACTGGGTTCTTTGCCCATTGTACATTCAACCAAAGTTAAAAAAGAATATCCTACTATATCCCTAGATATCCGATGCGTAGATCTGGAAATGGTAAACTTTTCTCTTTTATATGCTTATGGCACAGCAGAGCTAAATCTGAACACTGGATGAAGAAAGATTGGCCTTTGAGGGAGGCTTTGGTCCCTGGGAGGCTGAATGTGATAAATGCTTCACTAGTGTCAAGAGACCGTAATTTTGCCTCCTTTGCATATAAAATGAACCTTAATGAAATAGTATGTGAAAGCTCTTAACAAAGATAGGGAGAGTTTCAAGTATATTACAAAAATGTTTCCAAAATTGTGTACTGAAAAACCAAAAGCTGGTATTTTTGATGGTCCTCAGATCAGAAAATTAATAAATGATTCTAATTTCATCAATTGCATGACAGTTGTTCGTTTGGGTAGTTAAAAATTTCTTGAAAAATAAAAAGTCTGCCCCGTAATGTAAAAAAACATCGAAATCAGTTTACCTGTTGAGATTGTTATTTCTTCTTTGTTGTATTGTATTTAAAAGGCTATAAATTGTGACAGTCCCAACGAAGTAGATCGATAATACTGCGGAAACTATCATTGGAAGCTTATCAACACAGAGGGTAAGAAATACTATTTTGCGTAAACATGTGGGGATAGACAAGCACTATTACTGCATTTTGACTGACTCTGAACTAAGCGCTCTTAAAGGTTCTAGTATTTAATAGTCTAAGGACTGAAGCGCAGTCAACCCTAGATATAATCGATGTAATGGATCTGGCGTACTATCCCATAATTTATTATTCTCTTCAAGAAAATAAAGAAGTCTTTTATCTGCCTTACCTTGTCACTATTAATTTTCAACAAAACTAAATATATTGATAGTAAACTTGCTCCGATTCTGAAGACACTTTAACAAATGTTATTTGGCTAAACATTGAGTTTTTGGTGGAGCATTTTGGATCTACATGGCTATTTAAAGACTAACTCTAGCACACACGTCGGTTATTAGATAAAATGAACTTTCACATCATTACTGCTTCCATCAGACTCTAAAGAAAATTCGGATAGGGCCTTATTTACTCGTAGCTCCTTTAGCTTTTCTTTAGATGGACTTAATAATCTCTTTCCATCGATATTCATCTTATGGACAGAACCCCAAAGCCATGATCAATTTAAAAAGAACTGCTCTCTGATATAACTGCCACGGATGTATCGATAATTTTACCGTCCGACTGTTGCGTGTTTAGCTAACTGGGAAAAACGAGAATGTATCGGTTGCCATTAAATTGTTGTATACAACTGATTATAAACATATTTTGCTTGCGGAAATCGGACCTGCATAGTTTGAACATCAGTGCTAAAACAAGGCTACAGCTCCGGAACATCCGCCTGAATTACTAATAATATATGTATTAACCTAACAGATATTTTCAATTGCATAGGTTCTAAATTTTTATTGTAGCTATCGCTGACAATGTTAATCGCTAATTTATTAAAATATGAACGTTAAATTATCACCGTCCAATCAGTTTTCATGTAGCCTGGCAGCACTTTAGGAATGCAAAATCTTTATAACATCAGCTGTGACATCTACATATGTATTGTCGTGTTAGAACCAGTTTTTCCAAGTTTCATATTAGGGTTTGATATCCGCTCGCCAGGATTCAATTTGGTTGTAATACTCGCTTATAAAGCTTTAGGTTATTTTTCTCTTCAGGGAATTCTGGTTGGTGTATTTGATGGTGTGCCGATAATGCAGTGCAATATATAAATGAACCTAAACGTATGTATGAACCACTTGTTAATTACCTCAGCGTAATTCAAAAGAGGTTACAGATGGCTCCAATGACTGTATGAAGATTTATTTTCATTAAACAATAAAGGCTGAGTCAACAGCTAGTGTGGAAGTTTTCATTAAATGAAACACACATTCATTAAGGAATCGATAAGGAGATTTATTGACCAACAAACCTCGATCTATGGCAATTATGAATGGAATACAATATCGTTCATGTAACTACCACGGCTTCTGTTGCAAGCGACCATTCCAAGGTCAAAATTATCGATGATTTTTTGAAGAATAAGTGGGTCAGTGCAAACAGTGGCCCCAATTCCAGTTTGGATATTATGTTTGAGATCCTGCACTGTGGCTGGCATAGACCTTACTCTTCAAATAACGCCACAGGAAGAAATCTAAAGGTGTTAAATCGCATGACCGTGGGGGCCAATCACTTTCTTCTCTAACCGAAATAATGCGAGTTTCAAATTTCGTACGCAATAAATTGATAGATTGGTGGCTTGTGTGGGCGGTAGCACCATCCTGTTTAAACCAGAGATCATCCAGACCGAATTCATTCAATTTAGGGAAAAAATATCCGGTCAACATGATGCGGTAACGTTCTCCATTCACAGTAACTGCCTCTCCACCCTCATCTGGAAATGAAATGATGCAGCCAACCCATAATAGGCCCCATACATTGACTCTTTTGGGATGCATTGGTTTTTTCTAAACCTCGTATGGATTTTCCGGTCCGCAGACACGTTTATTTACGTATCCATCCAAAAATTATGTTGACCGAAAAATTCACGAATTTTACGAAATGTTACTTTTGCAGATCGCCCATTTTCATAATAAGATTCAATAACAAAAATGTGTTGCTGCGTGGTAATTTAACATTTCAATCACTTTTATTGTACTTAAACCAATTTATCACTGCTCATAATTCACCTTTCAAATTCCACTCAAGAATTGACTTCACCTCAGCGGGATTTGTAATCTTCCATTTTTAGGGAACGTTCTGTCCTAGCCAACTGTCCATACTACTTTCATTTAGTCAGAATCAGATCTACAAGATTTGTCCTTATCCTTCCAATGGATGAGTCTTCTATTCTATTCTTTCAATATAAGAGATTATGACACTGTTCTGTCCTTAAAGTTGTTCTTCCCGAACAACGTTCAATTGAAGTGACACATTCCATCCACATGGTCTACCGATCAGGTAGACAACGTCATTATCTTTATTACTTTGTATGGACCTTCTTGTTGCAATTTCTGTGATTTGGCTTTCTTACGAAGAGGATTATACAGCCACACCAGGTTACCCTCGTTGAACTCGGAAGATTTTGCTTTGATGTTGTATCTGGTTTTCATGCGGTTGCTTGCTAGTTTCATCTTTCGTCGTGTTTTGTCGTAAAATCTACGAATCCTGCTGCGCAAGTCATCCACATCGTCGTTCACTTCCTAAGGCTCCGTAGGTGAGGATCTGAATTCCGTTTCAACCGAACTGTTTGACCAAATAGGATTCGTGTTAAACTGTGGACCGCGTTTCCGTAGGCCATTCAAAAGAGAGGTATGTGTCAATCTCTGTTCCGCTGGTTGTTGCCCACGATCTTAGACAGATGCTAATTTAAGGTCCTATTAACACTTTTCTGACTTTGGGAGTTATTCGTGGAATGGTATAGTGACATTGGTTCGTGTAGAAGGGTAAATTGGATATTATAGGATGGTTACCTGGTGTGTTAATGAATGGTGGATGTTTAGATAGGGGTTTTGAGTGGTTAGTTATTAGATGGTTTAATGATTGGTTGGTGCTTTGAATTGGGGTAGGTAGATACATAGGTGTAGGATGAGTGGATGGAGGCCGGATGTTTGGATAAGGGGTTGAGTGGACAATGGCTTATGTATTGACTAATTAAAAAAAAAAAAATTTTTAACACTTGGAATGTTATGAGATCTTGAAGGAAGATTTGGAAGTTCACATTAAAACTGGTAATTGTCACTAAAGCTTTTGGTCTGCGGCATATATTTAATGACAAATTTAATATTATACTTGCGACATACTGCGGTTTGATTCAAACTTCGATTCATGTATCATTTACGTGTGCTATTATTTGCACGCCGTTTTTTTGTTACTCGAAAAGTGTCCACTGCACACACCGCTGCGTTCTTCTGCCAACAATAGCACGAATGAATTAAAATGTGTTATAAAGTTTGCCGGTTGTACGTCGGGTATTGTATATAATCCCTAGGCAAAATATGTAATAAATTATATTTTACACATTGCCTGAACATTTCGTGCATTCTATATACCGGATTATACAGATTACCGGTAACAAATTTAAAAGATCCAATTGGGAATTTATATGGGCTTTTGATTTTTGGTTTTTTAGCTCTCTAAATGCCCTATCGCCTACAATCAACCCTCATCTTTGGCCAAATAAACTTTTTCAAAAGAGAAATCAATTGTGACATCTTCGATATAACAGTCTCTTTTTTTCTTTTCTTTTACCTAGTACTAATTAAAATATATGTAAATAATATTGGAAAGTAAAGCACTACCCTGAAAGTAGGTTAAGTTTTCACCGTCTGAAAGAAAAGAGTCAAATACAGTCAACTCAACAAAATGAGTCTTTAGGTTGGGAATACTGAACCATTTTTAACAGGTAGGAATTTTAAGGCATACGAAGATAGACTGGGGGTAAAACCCCACTGCTAATTACGATCATCGGCGCAGAGATTCTCATGTTATTAGCAGTTTCATATTTGCCAAGCCCAAAAAGTTTGAAATGCTTATAAAACTCTTAAGCGGACACTTTGCTTCGGCAGAAAACAAGAAGGCGGAAAGGCTCAAATTTTATAAAGCGTGTCAACTGGAAGGCGAGCCAATCAGCGAATATGTTGTCGGCTTAAGATCTCTGGCAGAAGCCTGTCGATTTGATGACTTTCTGGTTGGAAGAAGATGCGGAAAGCACAACCAACTCCGCAACAATTAGTCAAACCTTCACGTACCAAAGGAGTATATTGGAAGAGGTTTTAGTCGATCGTTTCATAATTGGGTCGCGGAATGAAAAAATCCACCAATATCTGCTGAATGATGATAGCCTCAATTTTGAGAATACTTAATATTGCAGCATCGGAGAAGACAAAATCGCTACCGTAAAAAAACGGATCTATCATCATCAGTACAATCATCATAACAGTCAACCGAGCCATAAGGCGATAAATCAAACTACAAGTAAATGGAAAAAGCCATCATATGCTTTAACAAGAGTCAAGGTCAGGATCAAGAAAGGAAAAAGCTGTCATATGGTATGCGTGGTTATATCCACCGCGAAGCTAACTATCCCACAAACAATGGGAGTGTACTCTTGGAAAACAGGCCACACTTCGGTAGTCTGCAGATATAACAAAACGATAAAGGTGATCTACAACGTCTCAAGCAGGAAGAATCCTGTATTTAGTTTGGTACAGCAATAAGTACATAAATGATCTTTCAAAAGTCGTACCTAGATGTCAGTAGTGGCTAATTTCTGAACGTTACCTTTGGTTTTATGTCATTGGTGACATTTGTGAAGTAGCCACATGTACAATTTTAACCATGGGTAATTACACGCTAGAACTACGGATCTATGGATCTTTTTTCTTTTTATTCACGCAAAATTATCGTTAGTGATGAAGTTCATTTCAAATTGATGGATTCTTCAATAAACAAAAATGTCGCATCTGGGAAGAAGAAAGTCCTCGAATAATTTCAGAAAAATCATTACATCCACAAAAATGTACTGTTTGGTGCAGTTTTTGGGCTGATGGAATCATTGGCCCATTTTTCTTCGAAGATGCAAATGAAAGAGCTGTTACTGTCAATGGAGAGCACTGTAGACAAATGATTGAAGATTTTTTTGTGGCCTCAAATCGAAGAAATGGACACAGACGATCTTTATTTTCAACAGGATGCAGCAACGAGGCACATAATATGTGCAAACTTATTGCGATTTAAGTTTCTAGGTCGATTAATTCCACGTAATGGTGACTTAAACTGGCCATTTAGATAATGTGATTTACTCGTAACACCATTAGATTACTTTTTTGGAGTTTTTTGAAAAGTAAAGTCTATATGGATAAGCCAACAATAATTGCACATCTGGGAAACAACATTTGGACCGAAATTAATGAACTTTATGCGGTAATGTGTTAGCGAGTTCTTGAAAATGTTGATGTTCTTATGAGAGCCTGTACATGTGCTTGTGGTGGACATTTAAATGATTTTTTTTCACATATAATTGTTAAGAGCCATATTTTTATAAAACGGGAAACCCGAGAAGAAACCGAAATATTTACATGTTTTATTTTTAAGAAAAAATATGTGCGCGACTTTTAAAAGACCATTTATTTTATATTGAAACGGAACATTATCCTATTCCTATTAGCAGGTTGTGCTCTATATTGTGTCATTGATCTCACTAGAGTGTATTAACAACTATCCGTCACTAACCGTTTTTAAGCACTATTGATAATCAATACATTTAAAGGTCTTTTTGCGTATAATAAATTAACGCCAGAACAACGCGTGCAAATTGTCCAAACTTATTTTGAAAACCATGGTTTGGTTCGACAAACTTATCGTGCGTTACGTCCATTTTACGGTCGACATAGTCGTCCATCTGAGCCTGATATCATATCCACCCTAGTAGATAATACGCATCCCCAAAGGTGACAAACAGTACCAACAGAATAAGTTATTGCCGTTTTGGAGCGCAGTGTTGGGGAGAAACCGAATGAGTCGATTCGCCATCGTGCACAGCAATTGGAGCTTTGCCCATCCACTTTGTTGAAGATTTTTCGGAAAGATCTTGGCTTAAAGGCTTATAAGATCCAGCTTGTGCAAGAGTTGAAACCGCGTGACCATTACACGCGTCGTAGGTTCGGTGAATTTGTCGAAAACATGATTGAGCTTGATTTTCATTTTCAACAGAAAATTTTATTCTCCGATGACGCTAATTTTTGGTTAAATGGATATGTTATGTAAACAAGCAAAATTGCGGAATTTAGAGTGGAGAAAACCCAGAAGCCTTTGTCGAAATGCCCTTACAACCATTAAAACTCATTTATGGGCTGGTGGAATCATCGCCCAATATTTCTTGGACGATGTCGGTCAGAATGTTACCGTCAATGAGGAGCGCTATAGAAACATAATTTCTGACTTCTTCGTTCCTCAGTTGAATGGCATTGACGTGACAGAGCTTTGGTTTCAACAAGATGGCGCAACATACTGCAAGGTGCGCGGGACCATGAATTTATTGCTGGAAACATTTGCTGAGCGCATAATTTCGCTTAATGGACCTGTGAACTGGCCTGCACGATCTTGTGGTCCCACACCTTTAGATTCCTTTCTTTGGGGGTATCTGAAGTAGGAGTGGGTTTAAATAAAACGAACCAAAAAAAGAACAGTTTTTCATCTCGTAACGACGTAACCGTTTTTTTCTTTATAACCAAACAGTTTACATAGTAACTACATTTATCTATTTGCGCATTTAAAATTCATTTAAGAAAAATCAAAACCAAAAGAAAACGAGCCCAGCAGACAAAAAAATAACAAAACAAAGAATAGGTAAACAAAATTCAACTCAGGCATGTGAACGGATTATTCTGTCCCACAAACATGAAAAACGCATCAAGGATAAAAACGAATAACATGATTCCACCCCTGATACATACTCGTACAGTATGTTAACTACTTCACCCGATCGTTATCGTTTTTTTCGTTTTTAACATTTTCTGCGTTTTTTCCGTTTTTTGTTCGTTTGCACTAAAAGATATGAAAACGCTTTTTCGTTCGTTTTGTGAATGTAGTTACTGTCAGCCATGAGTGGAATCAACAAGGAAAAGTTGGGTTTATTTTACATTGAAAACAACGGTTTCATTTGGGTGGATGAGACGAAAATGTTTTTTTGGTTTTCTCGCAGTACATGATTATAATTTCTCGTTAGTGCTTCTTATTAGTTAGTTAACTAGTTATATTTCTTTAAATAACTGTTTCGTTTCGTTAACATAAAAAACGAAAACGACCCACCTCTAATCTGAAGTCACTAGTCTATGTCGATAAACGAGAGACGTTGGACGATTTGGAAGTCAACATTCAAGGTGTTATTGCTGATATACGGCCACAGTTGCTCGATAAAGTTGTCGAAAATTGAACTTCACGATTGCGCTTCATTCGAGCTAGCCGTGGTGCGTATATGCCCGATATAATATTTCAGCACTAATGACATACAGTTATCTAATAAACCTAATATCATAGATATTAACATTAGCTTCAAGTATTTTATTTCGTATTGAATTTGTATACCTCTAAAAAAAACACTACTATTATACAATACAATTTTCTTTCGATTGGACAGTATCCTGCCAGGATGCAATTCATAAAAGTAAATATTTACTGCTAAGTATCAGGTGTATGACCCAAAAAAAACCGATAATAGTGGCGACACTTCAGGTGCCAGCCCGCATGGTTTTAACGCTGTTTTGTCACATCTGGTAAATGGTATACATAATTAAATCAGTCCTATTTACGTTGAGTACGTTAAGCCTCGCTCAACAAAATTACTCTCAACTCCATAGGGAAACGCTAGCTATTGTTTTTGCATTAAAAAATTCCACAATGAATGGTCAAGAATTTATATTTCACACCCAGAAAAGAGCAGGGCCGTCATAGTTATTTAAATACAAAATTACTTCCTGGCGGCTCAACAATAGAAGAGTTTGGATCGACTATGATATGGTTCTGGAGCATGGTAAACATGGCGAAACGTTGCAAAGACTGCATGATTACTTGCTTAAATTCTGGACAAGTGTGATTAAAAGGGAATTTAATTCATGGTCACTTAATCGTTGTTGCGACAAGTCTGTAAGAGCGTATATTGCTCGTAAATTTCCTACTCAAAAATCATTCAGCTGCTGTTAATATTACAAGAGTACCGAGATTTTATGTCGAGTAATCGTTACGTAATTTAGATATTGAAAGTAAATTGAAAAGTTGTGAGATTTGTGACCAAACACAGAATGTACGGAAAGAAATAACCACATCCATATTGATGTTTTGTACTTTAAATGGAAAGTAGCAATATGGCTACTTAGACACCAATACAAAGTATTGTGATATAAAAATGATGGACTCTTCTATCATCAGATCTTTAATTAACGTTTTAAAAGAAATTATTGCTTTCTACTACTTACGGACAAAATAGTTGCGTGGGCCGCCTTTCAACTCGTTTGTTTTAACGAAATTTTGTCAGTGTCAAAGTTGTTGCATTCACCCCGTATAACCGCGATTCCAATCGTTTTTGCTTGGATGAGGGAATACATTTTCAATCCAGCAATTCAGAAGCAGCTCTTGAAGTATTTATAGCAGAGTCGCAACTCAAAATGCTCCTCTGCCTCCAAGATGATATCAAAAGTGCTATTTTCTTATAAACCCAAAACTATTTTAGACAGAATAAATAAAGATGCAAATTTTGAAATGAATTGTAAAGCTACTAATGATAAAGATATATTTACAAAATTGAATAAAACATATGAACGTATGTAGAAAAAATCATAGCAATTTGTTTATGGAGGGAATGTATCTATCATTTTAAGTTAACATATCTAGGAAAAATACGACCAGTTTATCAATTCAAATGAAAGATGTAAAAATATCGAAAGTTGTAAAAAAGATGAATTACGTAAACTTAAAATTGTAGCCATTAAAATTAAAAACGAAGAGTGTAAGGCCCATGCAGAACAACTAAGTAATGGATTAGCATCACCCTTAAGCAAATCTACAAGGATAAAAGGAAAAAACCCAAATGTTGTACATTTTCGAAATTCAAAAATAAAACACAGAAAAGGTTTACATGTGCAAAGGTTAAAACAAAGGGAGGAAGGTTGTTATGTATTTAAAATATCATTCTATTTAAGCCCATATAATTATAATAAGTTGTCAAAATTGATGTCAGTTGTGATATCTTCCATATAACAGGCACTCTTTTCTTTCAAACTCCTAACATATAATCTGCATTTCTTATCGCTCTAATTTCTTTTACCTACAGAGTATTTATTAAAATATATGTAAATATATAATATATAAATATATCGGAATATTTAATACTTTAATGAAGAAAGTTGGTTTATTATTGAATACCTAAAACGTATGTGACTTAATCTATGGAATCAATTAAAGCCTATCTTTCGGTAGCTTTTCGTGAGGTAAGGTCGGGTATTGAGTAAGATGAATCGCAGCAGACTTCTCCGTCTGTACCTAGGACTATGAAAGATTTATTTAAGTTGTGAACCAGATACCAAGAACATCTTGAAATCCTCGTCTCTTTCTTTATCCTTTTATAACTTCTGAATAAAGTGCGTCCACCCTAGCTTTGACCCGCTGGGATGAAAAGCACATCCATTGTAAACTGGAACAAAAAATCCAATTGTAGCGATTACCTAGCAGATCCCTTTTCTATTTTTGGTGGAAAGCAAAGCACACGATCCATGGTCTGTGTAAATTCTAAAAGGACGATTTTTGGCCATGTGCAGAAATTGCTTAACAGCTTTGTATTCACCAAACGCGTGGAAAAGCAAGAAGCGTTGTGTTTCCCAAATTTTCTTTGGAGCTGCTCGGCGACTTCATTTCAGTCAATGCTCATCATCTCTTTCATTTCCTTTGATCAGCCGGAAAAGTTCTTGTAGTTTTCCGTGTGTACTTCGCTTATTGCGACAAGTCGTTGGCTGTCTTCGGATTATTGATTTTTAACAATTCTGTAATCCATTCAGGTGGCGAACGAATTACACTTTTATCGAAAAGATAACCCAGGAATGTTACGCTGGGCTGACCCATTACCAATTTTGTGACGGTTGTCACTAATTCATAGTTTAGTTAGGTAAGCATAAACGAAATCAAGTTCTTTGAATACCTCCGTGGTGATATCACTCTATTGGAAAAACCCGTTTACCACCCATAAAAACAAGTGAGGATATGTTATATGGGGGCAAGGTACATATTATAATAAGGTAATATACTTGACCAATTATTTTGGTCCCGTTTGGCAATATGGCCAAAATTAGACCACGAAAAAAAAATTTTGGTTGCGGTAGATTTAAAATTGATTAAACGAAGTTCAAAGGTGCTAAAATGCGTTGTGCTGTGTACGGGTGTTATGTTAACAACTATAAAAGAAAAAATAAAACTGGAAATGAAGAGATATCGTATCACTCGTTTCCAAAACAAAGTAAAATGTGCAAGCTGTGGATTTTTTTGTGCCGCCGAAAAGACAAGTTGAATACAAAAATGGCGCGAATTTGTGTCAACCATTTTAAAAAAAGTGATTTTGTCATTAATCTATTGTACGAACAATATGGAATAGTTCTGAAAACAATTTGGAATTAAAGAAGACGCTGTTGCTTCACTTTTGTTACCATTGCAAAAGGATTAAGAAGTGACGAGCCCACGGAATTTACGGATTCAAAATAGACTTTTCATCCCTAGGTATGTGAAGAACAGGTATTATAACCGTTATTTACACTAATAACACACGGTTTTTTTATTTCAGTGATGCGCTTATTATGCATGACAAGGAGAACATAAATCTGGAAGTCCCCGCGGAGAATTTATTTCTATCAAACAAGTGTGATTGCTCTACGCAGACTGATGCTTCCAAGGTAGACTGCGGTACACAAGTTAAACCATTAATGGTCGACTGTAGTACACAAACTGATGAAATCATCCCTACATATTCTTAGTAAGTAGATGACATATTAAATTAGAGCAATGCGAATTAAATATAATTAGAATTTCAACCATTGTTTGTATTTTCCAGATTATTGGAGTAAATAGCAAAATTGAAAACATAAAACTGGAAGCAGCAACAAACTATTGACTCCGTTGGTCATATTTTTGCCAAAGGCCAATTAAGAAAATTAAAATGTCCTCAAAAACGTGCAAAATGGTCATCATACGATATTGCTAATGCGATTGCAATAAATGCAGCTGGCCCCCGAGCCTACCGATTGCTGTTGCGAAAACAATACCCTCTTCCAGCTATGATAACACTTAAAAAGTGGTGCTCAAAATTAGAGGTATATCCGGGAATAATCCAATTCGTGTTGGATATTATGGAAAACATCGATATGGAAGAAGTAGACAAAATTTGTGTACTTTCATCTGACGAAATGAAAGTCAAAGGGACAATTGCCTATGACAAACGGAAGGATAAACTCTGAAAACTGCGAAATACGTCCAAGTGATGATGATAAGGGGATTGATTGGCAATTGGAAACAATTAGTTTTTTTTTGGCCAACGGGTATTTTAGTATTTTAGTATTATTCATCGATTAAGTGAATGTTGTTTTAAAGTGTGTGCAATCGTCAGTAATCTCGGGGGAATAAATCAAGGTTTGCTGCGTGAACTTGAAATCACGGTTACAAAACCGTTTTTTTAAAACCCAACCGATGAGTCAACGAATGTGTATTTGTTCGCTGATGTGCCTCATCTCATAAAACTTATCTGGAACAACTCCGTTGATAATGGTGGTTTTATTTAGGATGGGCAACGCATTTCCAAAGGAACCATAGAAGAGTTTATTTCGAAAACTAATGATAAGTCTGATTTGAGTGTTGCATACAAAATATCACTAACAATTTATATGTTAAAGGTGCAGAACGTCAAAAGGTGAAACTTGCAACAAAATTATTCTCTCAAGCTATTATGCTGGCTGGTAGTTTAGGGGAACTAAGTTCGGAAGGTTGGCTTAAATGTTCTGTATTTTTTAAACAGGTAATAATTCAAATTTCCTTAAAAATCATGTGTCATCTGTGTCTTTATAATTTCAGGTGAATGATAGGTTCGACTGTCTCAACGTGAGAGTTCCTTACTAGTATAGTCGCGAACGAGTTCTATTCGTTGGACTTTCAGAATCGCTCCAATTTGAAATTGTCGACCTATATTATCAGTCAAACCAATTGGAATTGATGTATCGACTTCGTTCATATATACTTGGACGAAATAAAGGAAGTTTATCTATGAAGGATACATTTGCAATAGGATCGAGGATCCAGATTTAGCTGTTCAAAATACCCAGCAAGAGACATCCTTCACGTGGACTAATCAGCTGACGGAGTGATGTCTTCAAAAACCTAAATACGAAATGATGGTAAATATGGAGAAGATGGAGACATTTTTTTAAATGTTTAATAAAGATGATATAGTTTATTGTCGTAACTATTTAAAGCAGTTACTTAGTCTTTCAAAAGATATACCATCCGAAAGAAAAGTGAAAGAAATTTTCTTCCGTTCACGTACGTACTCGTACTTTAGAATTAAATACCTAAATAATACAATAGAAGACAATTTAACAAGTAGAAAAAGAAAATTGATAAAAACAATATTGTAAAATAGTAGAGTTAAGCTAGTCTATTTCGAATTTGTGATATTTTTTTGTAAACATATTGTAGAATCATTTTTATATTAAGTTATGTTCTTCTCGTATGTGTTCAAGAAATGGAATTCGTCTCTTCGTGTTATATTTTCTCATACCCCGACACCAAGTCGCAGATGATTGTTGTTTTAGTATAGCTATTAATCAATATTTGTCATTATAAATGAATAAAAGTCTCCATAAAGAATTTGAACTCAAGTAATTATTAACGTACAGCATATGTAAACAAAAGTTGATCACTCTCGGCAGCCAACTTGGATTGTTCGGTATTTACTTTTTTTGACACATGCGCAATGTTTTACCTTATTATCTGTACCGTGATATAGGGGTACCTGTCGAGTTTTATTATGGTGCTGAGGGGTCTGTAAATCCTGCACAACCGTCACACTTGTGCGTCCCATAGACTCCGGGATGTGGTACCATTTTTTGTCTAATCATATATTAAAATCTTTTCTTAATCGCGTTCAGCTTTTCCGGAAGTAGACGACGTCGATGGCAAAACAACGGTGAACTTTCGTCACGATATCTGGCTACTTTTTCTTGTTGCGAAAAAGTAGCAAGTTGAGTTGTTGATTCGATAGTTTGTGACCTTTCTATGACAAAATTCGACTTGATTCGAGGTGGTGGAATAATGAAAACATCGGCAGCGATTGAAGGTATACATATCATGGAAGCTGTGTCGACTATAATAGGCATTTCAATATTTCTTCAATGCATTTACATGGTACTAGCAAAGTCCTGATTGATGTATACGAGAGCTAGAACAATTGTGAACAGAAGCGACTGCTCATCCTTGCGGTGAACTTGACGATGTTCCCTTTCTCAAGCTGGCGTGTTAATACAGATATTTGTTGTTCCAGGGGGCTGTATCGAAGAGATGATGCTGCTTCAAAGCACTCAAATAATTGCTAAGCCAAGTCCGCTAAAGCGGCCAACTGCGGACCTTTGTTGGCACCCTTATCGACTTAAGTATTTCCTCGTTCACATTTTTTTCCGCCCAATTCGCGAATTTCCCATAGTAGCTAAGATCTCCGTATATCTCTAATTTCGACATTCTGTAGTTTTTGATACCCTTTAACCTTCAACTTTAACTTGAGGGTATTGTTCGTGTTTGATTTTGATGGAGTCAAGATTACATCGTATATGAGAAAGGCCTTAGCTCTCTATCGCAGCGAGTGGTATACTGTCTCGTCTCTTGTAACACTTGCTGTGGAAAGTTGTGGTTCCACAAGTTAAACTATACCTATCTCATTGTCTTCACGAAAGTATGCTGGTGGAGTACATACAGAGTTGACTCTGTATCGGGCATGAAAAGTATCGACTTCACAGCCGTCAGCAAAATTTAGCAGTGCCAAGTTTCAATATACTTATAAACTTCGATTCACATGTTCTTTTTTTCTGGATAAATAAGTCCTCTCGGTAATGCATAAGTAGATCGAAAACCGGAATATTTTCCAACAAAGACGAAAATTCAAATGGTCCAGACAATGCTGACAAGATGATCCAAACAGTCCAGTATCTGATGATGGAGACATGTACCAACACTACAGAGTTTTATTGGCGGAAGAAGAAGAAGAAATTGCCAATAAATTTAGATTTTTGGTAACTGGTATAAAATCACGAAGAAAGAACACAATTTTAGTTAGTCACCGTCAGGCGTGGGGCAAATAGATTGTAATCTATAAGAAGGGCGCGGTATTGGTTTCAAAACACACCATAATTTTTAAAGCCGATGGTTCATCCCTGATCTTCTTGGGGCTGAATTACACCATCTGGACTCCTTTTTTGGCTCCGAATTATAATAATGAACTCAAAATTCATCTCCAGTAACAATTTCGTTCATAACTTTTTGCTGGATTATGGCAGACAACTTCGAAAATTGTTTACAATATCCTGCAAAGTTTATTTTTGTAGCGGAATCATTATGTACAACCAATTTGTGCTGATTTTTTGACATCAAAGGAAACACGAGTAGAATTTTAAAAGTCGTTATTTTTGATACTTTACACCTTTCTGTAAATTGCTTTAGTTTGAGTTGATTATCTTCCATAATGGCATATTTAATATTTGGGATTATTTCATATTACGTGGCTTCACTTATTTTTTCACTTGTTTATTCATTTTCCACCTTATTTAAATAAGCCTGATTCCTTATAAAATATGGATTTGTCTCATTTTGTTGACTACTGCGGAATAAAAAGCCCTCACCTCGCTACGCAGTTATTTCATTCAGGCCACCACATTTTTTTGACCATCATGCACTTGAGGGATTGTTGTCCCGATCTCAAAAATTCCGATACCTGCATCCATGACAAACATTTTGTCGGGTGTTGTGTATAGAAGGTCCTTTAGATTATTCAATTGCTGCTTGAGTTTTTGAAAAGCTTTCTTGTGAATATAAAAACCGCCATCCTCTTTCCGTAAGCTGATCTAAGTTCTTCTCAGTATCGACAAAGTTTTTCACGGATATTCTGTAGTAGGTATATGACAAGTGCCAGGAAGTTACGTAAAAATTGTTTATCTTTAGGAACTGATCAACTACCGATATCGATTTTGTCAACTAAATTTAACCCGGTAGCTTACTTTGGGATAGGATAAGCGCATTTTCTCAAGTTCAGCTCCAAATGAGCGCTCCAAAGTCTTTGCTTCTTAATCTTCTTGCCTTTGTTTTCCACATAAGACTCTGCGATTTGTACTCCATCACTCACTCAAAGATGGGTGAAACTGAGTAATATCGAAATGGATTCACTGTAAACTGCCAAAGTCACTTTAAAGTCGATTAGTTTCTATAGAGTGTGTTCAAACTGTCAATAGTTTGAGGTCGGATAGATACTCGTACTGCCGCCTGTCTCGTATACCATCGGGAAGTACTATACACTTTTCGAGGGATTCTTACATTTTCGTAAATTTTCAGATGCGACACCACTTCGGAAATATATGTTTGTTTTAGCATAGGGAGGAACCTGCCAGGCAGACGAATCGGCTGGACATTTTTCGCGGCAATAAAATACTATCATTTTTATTTTTGACTGATGAGACTAATGCTGCACGACTTGTTTCGATTATGTTATGTTGTTCTTTGGTTCTACTTAAGTCCTTCCTCTCATTTAGTTTCTAAATCTCCTCTTGGCCAGTGATTCTATCAAATAAAAACGTTATCCAATAATGTCGCATTAACTCAAACAGTTGAATAATTGTAGGGTCTCACCTCTGAAGATGACGGCTTTTGGAAGGAAGAACTTAACGCTTCCGTACATCACTGCTTTATACGTGTTTTCATAATTTGGGATTTTGTGATCCAATGTCGACAGTTGGTCATGCTATTTCATAAAGTCTCTATCAATGAGGCATATGTTAGCCACTCCTTACTTTACTTTTGTCTTTGATGACACCTGTTATCGTATACTGGGCAATGATCCTGGCCCTCAACCAACATGCCTGAAAATAAAGTCCTGCCTTAAGTTACGCACTTTGAGTTGAGGTCACCTTCTAGCTATATGCGCCGCCTTAGATAGCCTTCCTATACTATGTTGCCCCCCTAAGGTTCTTTGGGCTAAGGTATTGTACTATTTTCCATTTCCCCTGCATGTCCTATATATCTTATGCGCTATAGGCGAAGCCTTCTGACTAGATTGATGTCGCTATACAGTCGGTATAGTTTTTCGATGTACCTTCTTTTCCACACTCTGTCAGCGTGGATAACGCCAACGATTACACGAAGAATCTTTCGATTAAAGCAGCTAGGAAAACTTCCATCCGCTCTTGAGGGTGTATATGCCTCTACGGAGTATAAAAGAACAGGGATGACGAGGGTTTTGTATAGCATCTTGTTCGTTGGTCGGAAAAGAGCTTTGCTTTTTTAGTCCCTAGAAACAGTAATTCTAAGCTCGATCTATGCGCTTATGTCACTACTGGGGTTCTTTTGCCTCCTCAAGTTTGTCATATATTTTGTGTTGCTATAACTGACCACCAGTGAAGTTGTATAAAATTTTTGAAATATATGAGCCCCATATTAGCTCTGATATGAATCTACCAGATTATTGACGATCGGCTTTAGACGTGAGAGATTTCAGACTTAATACAATAGCAAGGATCATGTATGCGGGGTTTAGTAAGCTTATGTCCTTGTAAGTGGCGTAATTTGGGGGTCTCCTTTCTTTAGGACCGGACAGGCGATGCTGAGAGTCCATTCATCGGCGTGCATTCCTCTGACCAAATTCTACAGATGACCTGGTGCATGCTCCTCACAAAATCATTTCTCACTAGTTGTTCCGCGTGATCGCCTTTGCAGGCTTCGGTTGGCGTTTTGTTACCCTGACGTGATATGGAAAAGTTAGCTAATCACATTGCTAACCTTTTTCGATTTCCTCCACTCCTCTATTGTCTCCTCAGGTGATATGTGTGAATCGTATTTCTCAACTCAACTCTTGCCTTCGCGTGCAGTGGATTGCAGTTTCTGAAGACACCAATAAAGATGCCTTCCAATTTAAGCATCAGGGTCCATAAATGCGATTTTTGTCATACTTACTGCAGTGCTCAAAGGTTCTATCTAGGAGTTCGCAAAAGCCTACATTGGTAGCGTAAAAAATTTTGCGATAACCTCTTATGGCCAAGAGCGCCAACTATATTTGATAGCGCAAGACTTGTCCAATCGATATATTTGACAACTGATATCGGAAGATCCGGAAATATGGAAAGCTGGCTTGTACAGTAAGTTCTCGAAAGATGGCGACGTCGGACAAAGTTGAATTAAGAATGGTGACAAAGTGGTTTAAGTAAGAAATAAAGTAAAGTAAATGTGGTTGATAAATGTGATTGAATTATAAATTGTTGTTGTATTGTGTTTTTAAATATGGCGATTGTGTTTAAAGAAATAAGTTCTGTCTTTTGAACCCACACACACGTTCTACATTGGCCAGAAGTGGGTTAGGGCATATTGTGTGTAAAATAAATTATATTAGAGCTGTCATGGGCCGAAAACTATTGTAGTTGAACATCGTCCAACTCAAATCCGAGTTAAATAAAAGTAACCTCTTTAAACAAAAGGAAAAAGTGACTTGATGAATAAAAGAATAGTTTGGAACAAAAATTGCACAAACAGAAAACAAATCTAAACGAGCAAAAGAAAAGTCTTGAAGAACAAAAGAACATTCCACAGCGAAAATTCAAACAAATGGACAACAAAGTTGAGCAACTGACAAAAAAGCGCAACGCAGTGCGAAAACCAAATCTGTGAGAATGTTCTTTAAGCAGTCCAAAGAGAAAAGAGTTGAAGCCCCTCTCATTCGATGGACAGAGCTCATGGCCAACGTATAAAAAGCAGTTCGAAATTGTGTGGACAAGTGGGAGAATGACGAGAAGTGCTTTGCCCTAGCAATAGCGTTAAACTTCTTGCAGCAGAGTTGTTACAAACAATCGACATCGAAAAGCCTAAAGACTATATGGCTTTAGTACAGGCCATTGGGAAACGGTTTAGAGATAGCCATTTGCAGGAGATTTACAAGGTCCAATTGCAATCCCGAATGCAGCAACGAGAAGACACATTACAACATATCCAAGCAGATCGCAGTAGACTGACACGTTTGTCATAGTCCACCGTAGGCCAAGAAATAATCAGCATTCATCAGCAGTAGGGATTGTCGGGAAAAGAACCGTTGCTGAAGCACTTGCGTTCGCTCTAGCGACAGAAGCAGACAGTCCGGCTTCCGAAGAAACAGATTTTATCGAGGAAGTAGCATCTGCTGAATGCTTGTGCGAAAGACTAAATTCCGAAAAACGAGATACTCCCCGAGAGAGACGTTGAATACTCTGCTGGAATTGCGATAAAGAACTCTCGCGACGGAGAGGCTGCCCTCACTGCATTAAAAAGCCGATAAATGGAGAATGGAGTCGGGAGATGCTTAAGCCCCGGGATCATTATTTAAATTTCGTTGGCAAAACGATGAAATGAAAGTCCCCTTGTAGAAGTGTTAAGGGAAACGGTACGGCGAAAATAGACACTGGTATCACGGCCTCAATCATCAGAATGGATTTTGTGCAGACGTTTTCGTTGTATACACCAGCAGTTACAGCTTACGAACACCTACGGGAGTAACGACTAAGGTATGTCGCATAAAAATCCACATGGGCGAAATAACCTTGCCTTCCGTGATTTTGGTAGTTGACATACGAGTATGTGACGAGTGTATCATTGGTAGAGATTTCATGAAAGAACATGCATTAGCAGTCGACTTTGAGGTCACAAACTATGAAATACGGAAACGCCAAAACTTCCGTCTTATAAGACATCATCTGCCGAAATCAGTTCCTAGGGTTCTAAATCCAAAGACATTCAGTATGAATGTGGAGAAGGGGGAGATAGTGGGAAAAAGTGCACCTGTCTGTGGGTCTGTGGTATATCGACCACAATGAAAACGAGTCGCGCAACACCAGTAGCAACAGTCAAGCGTATGGAAATCCAGAAGAAAACCCTCAGCCTCTGTACTCTGCTTCCAGAGCAGCTTATTCTGACAGAAAAGCTAATCGGTGAGTACGCTGATATATTTGCTACACCAGAGAGAGAATATGGACGTACCCAAATCGTTCAACACCATATTGATACCGGAGACACCCGACATCCGCCAACCTGAAAGGCGTCTTTCAATGGCAAAGCAAACAGAAGTTGCCCAGATGGTGTCGAAGATGAAAGTTGAGGGTCTGATTAAAGAATCGCAGAGTCCTTGGGCATGCCCAGTGGTGCTCGTGAAGAATAAAGACGGCAGCGCTAGGTTTTGTGTAGACTACCGACTTCTCAACGATATCACCAAAAAGCACAGCTACCTGCTACCGAGAATTGATAACATTTTGGATACGCTTTCTATAGCGAAATGGTTTTCAACTCTTGACTTGAAGAACTCTTACTGGCAGCTAGAGATTGATCGTACGGATGGTGAGAAAACTACCTTTACTATAGGAAGCGGTTTCTGGAAGTTGACAGTGATGATGTTTGGACTGTGCAACGCTCCCGCCACCTTCGAGCGACTAACGGATCGAACATTGCAAGACCTCACGTGGGAAACTTGCCTAGCGTATCTGGAAGACGTTATCTTCATAGGTAAAACATTCGAGAAGAATCAAGAAAACCTAAGATAAATGTTTCGGAGGCTGCGAAGCCCACATTTGAAGCTGAACCCAGAAAAGTGTGAATTGTTCCACCCGGAAGTAAAATAACTGGGTCACATTATATCAGTGGAAGGAGTAAGGACTGATCCTGATAAAATCGAAGCGGTAAAAAGTTGGAATGTCCCCAAAGACCAACCAACTGAGAAGCTTCTGGGTACTTGCCACGTACTACAGGAGGTTCGTAAAGGATTTTGCTGGTATTACGAGGAGCACCAACTTACGAAAAAAGGCCGACAGTTCAGGTGGTCTGGAGAGTGTGAGAAAGTATTGCTCCCATATTGGGTTATTCCGCACCATTCCGCTGTAATCTCTCAAGTTCATGATGATCAAGAGAAAGTGGTTGCATATCCAGACCTTAAAGGAATTACTACGTAACTCGGCGCGAGCTTCTGGCTTTAAGTCTGGCTACGAAGAATTTCATATGAGTACCTCTATGGACAAAAGCTCATTCTTTGGACAGATTATGAAGCTCTGAAATGGCTACTTCAATTTAAGAACCCTAAAGGCCAAGTTGCGAGATGAATCGAGCAGTTTCAGGGCTACGATTTTGAAATGCAACAGAGCAAGGAAAAGCTTCACTAAATTACTGATGTTCTCTGTCGTCGACAGTGCGGAGTCGAATGTGAACTCTGTAACCGTGGAGAAGCGCAAGAATACTCCACTATCCAAATGATCAGGACTGCGTCATTAAATGATTGGAGTACAGACGAAATCCGTTCCTCCCAACAATCAAACAATGGTATCGAAGCAATATTGGCCTAGAATGGACATGAGGAAATGCCAAGCTGGCAGGAGATATCGGACCGGAACCAAACTTTGAAGACTTATTGGGCACAGTGGGACTCGCTTTGTATGGAAGGTGGTTTGCTGAACAGAAAATCTGAAAGTGCAGAGAGAATGCAGCTGATCGTGCCACTGTCCAGAATCAGCGAAGAGCTCCATGAAATACATGACCGAACCCCAGGAGGTCCCTTGGGAACTAGAAAAGCGTTGGAGAATGTCAGAATTGGTGCAAAAGGTGCATAACGTGAGCAGTTAGCAAGGTACAAAAGTTAAGCCGCAGTGAAGGCGGAACATTATTCGAGCCTATAGCCATTGACCTCGCTGGCTCGTTTCTCGCAACCGTTAATGGCAACGGATACACCTTCATTGTCATAAATTATTTCAGTAAGTGGTCAGAAGTTCTAAATCTAAAGACTAAGACCGTAGCAAAACATATAATCAACAACCGGGTGAGCAAATTTGGGGTCCCAATGGAGCTACACTCTGATGAAAGACGAAACTTTGAATCAAAAGTCTTCGAGAAAGTATGCCAACACCTTGGTATAAAAAAACAAGGACAACGAGACTGAGTGATTTAAGAGAGCCGATTAAGATATATTGTAGAAGATATGCTGACCACTTGGATGTGGGAGAATAAGAGTGAGCACTGGAGCGATTGCTTGCGATTCATTCAACTGACGAAGAAGAGAGCAATCCAATCAGGAATTATGTAGTTCCTGTTTGGAAACAAAATAAAAGTTGGTATATCGTTGCCCCTTGATGACACGCAAAAGCTTATAAGTGTTGAGGATCTAGAAGATGTTATTAAGTTGGTTCCAAATGTCCCTGCTGCTTCGAGAGAAGATCAAATTGGGATACAAAACCAATCGTTGGCCTCTCAATATCAATCACGCCATGCCCTCGAGAATTCTGAAATGCACGATGAGCCTCTAAGTGAGACATGTCAAACTCATATGATATTAACGGCCACATGATCTAAACTAGACAGCAAATAAACCGGGCCTGCCGCTACCTTGGAACTCTGATTCACTTTTCTCAAAAAGTATAAAATTTACAACTTGTTATGCTGTAGCACTACTTTAAGCAGGCTTTGCAAAACGTGAGGTACCCGAAAACTTCAAATCAGCAGATCTTCGGCGCAACAAGTTTACAGATGATACCTAGGGACTGGAGCATTCGATCGACGTCCAGGTACGGGCAGACCTAGGGTTACAACAGCAGCAGATGATAGTTATATTAAACTTACTGTTCTGCGAAATCGCCGCCTCAATGCAGTTCAAGTCCAACAAAGTCTGCTTGACGAACACCAAGTGTTCATAAGTTCAGATACTGTCAGAAGGGGACTTTTTGAACAGAACCTAACTCCAAAGGGAGCTGCAACATTCCCAGCATAAACGGTAGCCTACCGTCAAGCACGGCTTGAATTTGCTCGAGAGCAAATTCAGGGGTCGGACGTTAGAGACCAGGGTGCTGTTGCTTATGGAGGAGGATCTTTAATGGCCTGGGCGGCATCTCCTTTACAGCGCATACAGCTTTAGTTTTCATCGAACTGACGGGCCGTACACGTGCATTGACTTCTCACTCGCAGACCATGTGGTACCTTACGCAGGATATATCGGTCAGGATATGTAGTTAATGGGTGATAATGCAAGGCGTCATGTTGCTCATGTGTCAAAGTAAACAAATTTAAAATTTTAATAAAGTTTCTATTAAAAACATAAATCTTCCAAATATGGAAAAAAGGACATTATGTCGAATGCTACTATACATCTGCATGTCATTTTAACAAAACACGATTTACTTCTATCATTAATTCTAAAGTACACCCGTATTCTGTGAATACCGTTTTTTTGCATATCTTAAGATATCCGTAATATAATCCAATGTTCCAGTAATGCTACATTTTAGATGCGTGTTTCGTACTAAAAGCCAATAACGTTGCTCCGTCTAAAACTTCCTAAAACGCTTACCATAAATAATTAATCAGGAAACGAAATCGAGATTTTACACGCCTATGATTTGCAATTTTCTCTCTTGTTTTTGTAATACGTAATTGTGAGGACGAGCAAAAGGTGAGTATCTTTTCATAATCCCATTACTCAAAAGGATAATCACCGACTGATAAAAGGAAGTGGTAGTTCCGAATTGAATTTCAGAAGTTAACCTTTGTCAAACAGGGGGTGACAGTGTCATTTATTGCAAGCAGGACACAAAACTTCCGGGTTTCGATGGCCTTTCACCTTCTTTTGGGGGTCAGCATCCTTTTAGAAATGTATGGTATATATATATATACATAGATATGTACGCTCTACTCTATCTACATTACCGAAGAGGGTAGGTACAGAAGTGTTTTTGTTTGCTGGATTAGATAAATGATAATCCTTTCGTTATATATTAAATTTTCAGGATGAGGTGAAAGTTGGGTGAGATGGGGTAAGCTAAAAGTTTCCTTGGAAAATCGATTAAAAATTTTCTCTGTGATATTTTAGAATGAATTGATACTTACATATGTGGTACTATATAAGGTTAACGTATGCTAAGGGCAGTTCAAAATAGGTTTTACCTTTAAAATGCAATCAAACCGCACATACGAGTATATACACATTGTACATGAATTCTTATGGCTTTTGAGAAAAGGATAATGACATTCAATATTGTTGCAAGTCATTATTATTTTCAGACGTCACCGTATGTCTAAGACACGCTAGGTTAGGTTGACTCATTAAAACAAATGGATCTTTCTTAGTAAACCTTTGAGTTATGTGCAACGGCAAATATAATTGGCACCAGTTAGTGCTGCACAAAGAAAATATCACATTTTGTGCATAACCTTTAATCCGGACAGACTAATTACCGATTACAACGTGAAGTGAAGTGAAATGGAGCATCGTGGTGATATGAGAACGTCGGTGGCTTAGAAATGATGAAATCTAAAGATTGCTTTGGTAACACACATACTCGTATCTGTGCATATGTTCGACTTCTTTATATTGAAAAGTATACATCAGTGTTCATACTATGTATTATTAGAAGACGAAAAAACTTGTGGTAGGTCTGCTAAAACTTGCTTACTCATCAACTTCTTGTGGTATCACAGAGGCAATTATGAATTCTAAAGTGGCTGATGGGTCTTCTGCCCATATACTATATTAAGATAAGCATAAGATGCGTACAACAGGAAAATTATGATAGTTGAAAAGGGAGAACTAACGGTTCGGATAAGGAGGGATACTTTCTTGATCGTCGACCGAGGACAAAAATTGATTGATTAAATGATACCCTGTACTCTCGGATATATCAGAGATGACAACTGCGATACTGTTTTAGCGCAATGTCATACCCTACAAACTTCGATCCAGACCGATTATACTCGTAGGTTCTTGCTCTAAGAACACCTCACAAAATATCCGGGAAAAGTCGAGAAGGCATAGGAATTTAGAGCGACAACCACCTTATATTATCAACCAATGTGTACAACTGTGTCTCAATAAATTCGGGACCACTTTGTGACAAACATAGATTGCCGTGTATCGAAAGGCTGTGAAAAATATGTGACTATATGAAATGCCTTGCGCATATTCGTATGAGTTAAAATGTTCACTTTAATAAAGTCCACCTACAAATGCAGCGTTCTGTATAATAGGAATAGAGGAATTTGAACTCAGCAATGCAAAAAGACTGTATTTGTTTGTAATTGCTGTATACACTCACTGTGTACAGAGTCTTATACATCAATATAATACTCGTATTTACAATATACAGGGTGTCCCCTAATTCGTCAATGACAATTTGTGAAATAATTTTTGAGTATATTCTAAGAAAAAAATCGTTCTACAGTAAGGGTCTATCTCTAATGCTGATATCATTTATTGAGGATTTTAGAAAAAGCTTACTTTGGTGTACCCTGAACCATGTTAACGGATTGCTTGTTGCCCTAATGGTGGGAACTTCCTTTACGATTGGTTTTTAGAAGAAATACCAGCTTGTGTAACTGCTTTTAAATAATGTTGATATCTTATTCGAGTCTCCAGATATACAATTTCTTAGCCTGTTCCATTTTTTAGTCCATGCAAATTTTTGAATTTGAGGTCACTTTTTTACAGTAAATGCGTAATAACTGTAACGTTTTACTATTTTTTTCTTATGACCGTAATAATAAAAAAAAAATCATCAACAAGTTTGCCGAAAAACGCATAGATTTTATGTTATAGCAGGTACAAAATTAATTTATGATTTTTTACTTATGTTTCTAACAACAGTTGGCAATATGTGTGGTTTTCCAAGAATTAATAATTTCCCAATCATTTTTATAAAATTGGGCAGCAATTAAAAATTTTTAAGGCGTGCTCGTTTATTTGGCTACCTGTCAAAACCCTCATTTCCTTTCCTTGTTCCTTAAAAAGTTCTCCGAAAGAGTTATGCAGACATTATTTACGTTTATAGGCAATGCAATGGAAGTTCAACTAGAGCGCGACAACAAAAACAATGAACTTTATGCTAACTGACTACTTCCTTGTGAAGGAATATTTGGAAATACGTATTGAAGGCTTCGAGAAATGGGATCAATCACAAATACACGACCTAACGCGGGAGCTCGTCAAATAAGAAGAATTTCGTCTGATGAAAGAATACTGGAAGCTATTATAACTGATTCATCAATCAGCATCAGATGCTAAGCTTTGCAATTTAATGTTTTCGAACATTAAACTTTCTAATGTATTGCATAGAGAAAATCTTTATCCATACTACCTATGCAAAAACTGCTTTCCTATTTAGAAAAGAGACTTGAGTTTTTTAACTGGTTGCTGGATCGGAGCTTGAATGACAACGAGTTTATTAGGAGAATTATTTGGACGGGCGAATCTCAGTTTACAAGATATGGGATCACAAATTTTCATAATCTTCATACGTGGACTGCGGACAATCCACATACAAAGAGACATAAATCATTTCAAAACATTTCAGCGTCAATATGTGGCAGGTGTAATTGGAAACAAGTTAATCGCCCCCTTCAAACTACCACCTAGGCTGAATTGCACAAACTGTCTGGAGTTTTTGCGGAATGATTTACTAGAACTATTTGAGGACATTCCTGATTCACGTAGCTTCATCAAATTTCCAACAAGATGGTGCTCCAGCCCACTATTGTCGTGAGGTTAAGAATTGGCTAGATGAAGAGTAAGGTAATCGTTGGATAGAAAGAAATGGACCAGTTCACTTGCCTGCCAGATCTCCTGATGTCAGATTATTGGATTTTTTTTTGTATGGAGAAGAATGAAAGAACTTGTTTATTCAACCGAAATATTAACTTTAATTGAATTGGAAGAGCGTATTCTCGAAGTGAGGCAGCAGTTGGCATCAATAAACATTCGCATTGAAATCAAAAACGGGCTCTAGCATGCATACAAAACCTAGGAGGACATTTTGACCACCTGTTGTAACTGTTTTAGTATACACAGAAAATAAAAATTACCTAAGACCACTCATAATATTTTTTTATTCATAGCCTTTGGAGCTTAAAACACAAAAATACTTCTTTTAAAATTTTACCCGCCACAGTTATTCCCAAGTAATATAAAATCTATGTGTTTTTCTGCAAACTTTTTGACGTTTTTTGGTATTATTATTGTTGCATTCATAAGAAAAAAATAGTAAAACGTTATGTCTATTACGCATTTTTTGGAGAAAAGTGACCTCAAAAATCAAAAATCAGGATGGGTAAGAAAATGGAACAAGCTAAGAAATTGGATATCTGAAGACTCGAATTAGATTTCTACGTTATTTAAAAGCAGTTACACAAGCTGGTATTTCTTCTAAAAATAAAATCCTGGCCCTTAATATGGGCCAGTGAACACCAAAGTTAGCCTTTTCTTAAATCCTCAATAAATGTAAACATTGGAAATAGACTCTTATTATAGAACGATTTTTTTCTTAGAATATAACCAAAAATCATTTAAGTTGTAGGTACGGAGAAGCTGCTATAAATATAAGTCTAAGCCGATTGTTTCGAATTCTTTTAAATTAGGAGACATATTGTAAATCTCTATAGTTAAATCTCTGCTATTACAAATCACTATACTAACTCTTAAGATAATTGAATCGAGATACGTCCGTAACTTTTTGAATTTCTGACCTCTTTACTGAAACAGCAACACTGCTCCTGTCAACAGGCATCTGTCAGTTGGCTCCTGTCAAAATTTAAACTTGCTGCGTCAGTTAGTTTGTGTTTGACAGCTATTTTTATCAGACTACTCACTAATTTGAGGAGAAAATGGAAAAAAGTGAATTTCGTGTGCTTATTAAGCATTATTTCTTGCGAAAAAAAACCATTACCGAGACCAAGGCTAAGCTTGATAAATACTATGGGGACTCTGCACCATCGATTTCAATGGTAAAAAAGTGGTTTACTGAATTTCGTTGTGGCCGTACAAGCACTGAAGATGCCGAACGTCCTGGACGCCCAGTTGAGGTCTCTACACCCGAAACAATCGGAAAAATTCACGATATGGTGTTGGCCGACCGAAGATTGAAAGTGCGAGAGATTGTGGAAGCCGTAGGGATCTCGCATGGCTCAGTGGTTTCAATTTTGAATGATCACTTGGGCATGAGAAAGCTTTCCGCAAGATGGGTGCCGCGTTTGCTCACAGTCGACCACAAACGCAATCGTGTAACAACTTCACAGGAAGGTTTGGCGTTGTTTAATCGCAATATGGAGGAGTTTTTGCGCCGTTTTGTAACCGTGGGCGAAACATGGATCCATCACAACACACCAGAGAACAAACAACAGTCAAAACAGTGGGTTTCTAAGGGTGAATCGGCGCCAAAGAAGGCCAAGGTGGGTTTGTCAGCCAATAAAGTTATGGCGACTGTTTTTTGGGATGCACGCGGGACAATCCACATTGACTACCTTCAAAAGGGAAGAACAATCAATGGGGAATATTATGCCAACTTATTGGACCGATTTAATGACGATTTGAAAAAAAAAACGACCTCATTTGGCCAAGAAAAAAGTTCTTTTCCACCAATGCAAGGGTGCACACATGTGCAGTTGCCATGGCAAAAATCCATGAATTGGACTATGAATTGCTCCCTCATCCACCCTATTCTCCAGATTTGGCTCCGAGCGACTACTTCTTGTTCCCAAACCTGAAGAAATGGCTTGGTGGAAAAAGATTTGACTCCAATGATGAAGTCATCTCGCAAACAAAGGCCTATTTTGAGGACCTCGACAAATCATTTTTTTTGGAAGGGATAAAAAAATTGGAGAAGCGTTGGACAAAGTGTATAGAGCTCAAGGGAGACTACGTTGAAAAATAAAATTATTTTTTTATCAAAAAATCTGTGTTTTAATCCAAAAGTCACGGACTTATTGAGCCCATAATTTTTTTTATTGTAGGTATATAGTATGACAATGTTTGAAAATCCGTTACATGGAAATTAATCAACCAATTAAAATCATCTAAGAATTACAGACAACTTCCTCTTTGTTCGGGGGTAAACCTGGGGCTCAATTAACAAGCCTCTCCAGTTGGTCCGGCCTTTTGCTAACTGCCTTCAGCTGCGCACTCCAAGTCGTTTGGGGTCCCCGTCTATTTACACGCAGTCTTCCTCTACTGAGTTTTCCCTCCGGGTTAGATTCGAAGTCTCTCCGGGCCGGTGCATTGGTGTCCCTACATGTCTTAGTCATCTGAAGCGACTGATGGCCAGTTTTCTGCCTTGGTCGATGTGGCTATACAGTTCGTAAAGCTAGTCGTTGAATTTTTTCCTCCAAACCTCACCAACGAAACCGTGAGAATAATTTTCGAAAGATTTTTCTCTCAAAATAATTGAGGATAACTTAATCTGTTTTCGAAAGGGTCCATGCTTATGCGCCATAAAGTAGGACTGAGA
Organism: Volucella zonaria; assembly: GCA_963966105.1. NCBI lineage: Eukaryota > Metazoa > Arthropoda > Insecta > Diptera > Syrphidae > Volucella > Volucella zonaria. The sequence continues at coordinate 291,607,899 of OZ014530.1, read as the reverse complement.
TGATCAAGGTCTTATATAGAGTCTTCTTCGTTTATCGGAATAGGGTCTTACTATTAATACTCACTTGCCTTAGTCCAAAGAAATAGCGATTGGCAAGAGTGATTCTCCACTTTATTTCTGCTGGTGTGTTTTCGGCAGAATTCAAAGCAGATCCATGATAAGCAATGTCCTTTACTACCTCGAAATTATAGCTGTCGATTGTGATATTCTGTTTAATTCGCCGATGTTGTGTGTCCCTTCTTGTTGACAGAACAGGATCTGCCGGAGTGTGAGGATATGGGGAGTTGTGTACTTTTCTGGTCTGAAATCGCACAGATAGCGGCTAATAATTTTGTTGGCTAATGGTTTCAGACGATAGTGTATGCAATGTTGTGGAGACTTATACATCTATAGTTTGTGTAGCTAAGTTGGTGTTTGTTCCCTGTAAAGTCACTTACAGCAGCTTTGAATACCTCGACCAGTAAGCCGTCAAGTCTAGCTGGTTTTCTGAATTTCAGGTTGTCTATTCTCTCTGACAACGGGATTTTGGGCCTTTTCGCCACTGTACATACCCACCACCGACTGTGACTCTACTGCAATGTTTCTTTCTTCATCTCGACAGATTTCGTACGGGTCTTCTTGATTTGATACGTTCCTTGTAACTGTAGGTAAAACGTTCGTACGTCATTCCTGGAGTACAACCTCTCAAAATCTTCGTTTGCGTGCTTCACGTGCACCTTTCGCTTCTTCTGGTGAAGTCGAAGTTTTTCCCGTCCCTTCATGTCCAATATTTCTGTGTCTGGTTCTGTAGCGAGCTTTGTTTTCAATTAGAGCTTTAAGTTGGTCCTCATCAATCATAACCGGTCGTCCAGAACGGGGCAGGTCAGAGCATGTGAAATCACCATTACGAAAACGCAGGAACCACTTACCAACAGTCCAGGTTCTGTCAGAGTCATCTATGCTAGTCTCTATATTCCTTATTTGTCTCCATCTTCAAAAGTACACAAAAAGCGTAAAACACAACAGATCGCGATGTACTTTCTTTCACACATTTACTTCGATTTGTACTTAAATAAATAAAACTAAAACCTCGAAACATTATTCACAAACTCCGTCATTCAAAAAAAATATTGGCCAACCCAATATTATTACATATGGCTAAAGATAAAATACTCACATACTTTTTGTACATGTCTGCAAACAAAGGTACCTAAGATACAAGCTTTCGTGAGCTATAGTATAGCTAGACAAAATTTCACGATTTGTTAAATCTTACTTATGAATACTAGATTTTCTGTAACCATTCCTAGGATCCTTTGTAAACGCTCTCGACATTATGTGAATTTCTGATAAACGGCAAATTTGGTAATTTCAGAGTTTCCAATATACCTTTTTTGAGTTAAAGGCATCTTTATTGTACATCTAGATATTCCAAAATTGAGGCATGTCTCACATACCAACTTGATCAAAAAGTTCCCGGCCATCGTATGGCGCTCCCATTATTCCGATATGAGTGCTGTTTTTTTTGTTAAGTTGGTAAATCTATTTTTGACATTCCCTCTAAATCTTAGCGTCATAGCTTGACATTTGCAAAAGTTACGTAGCCAAGAGTACATCTATCTCTGTGTGTGTTGGCGATTTTTTACAATTTTAGAAATGGATTTAAATTTGCAACAACGAACTTGTATTAAATTTTGCGTAAAAAACGGATTTAATTGCAACGATTCTTTAAAGAAAACGGTCGTTTACCAGTGGCACGAGCGGTTCAAAAGTGGTCGTGAGTAAATCGAAGATGATGAACGCAATAGCAAACAATCGACATCGAAAACCGACGAAAACGTTGATGAAGTAAAAGAAATGTTGGTCAATAACCGCAAACTAACCATCAGAGAGATAGCGGAGGACTTGAACATTGCCTGGATCCATCCAAGATATTTTGGTTAATGATTTGGGTTTCCGTCATGTAGCAGCAAGGTTGGTGCCAAAAGACCTCAATTTCATGCAAAAAAGAGACCGTGTTGACGTCGCAAAGAGATGATTGGCGAGGCTGAATCCAATCCCACATTCATCAAAAGGATCATAGCTGGAGACGAGACGTGGGTTTATGAGTACGACACGCAATCCAGACATCAGGCAAGTGAATGGCGTTCACCAAATGAGCCGAGACCAAAAAAACCACGTCGTTTTCAGTCAAAAACGAAGGCAATGCTCACGGTTTTCATGGATTACAACGGTGTAGTGCATCATGAATTTTTGCCAGAAGGCCAGAGAGTAAACAAAGAGTACGAGTATTATTTGGGCGTTATGAGACGTTTGCGTGAAGCAATTCGCCGAAAGAGACCAGAATTGTGGGCAGAAAGCTCGTGGATTTTGCACCATGATAACGCACCGTCGCACAGTGCCATCATTATTCTTAATTTTTTGACGATAAATGCAACAAATACCATCCAACAGCCACCGTATTCACCTGATTGGCTCCCTGTGACTTCTTTCTTTTCAACCGAGTTAAAAAACCACTACGGGGAACGCGTTTCAGCAGCCGAGAGGAAGTAATGGAAAAATCGCAGGAAGCACTGATGGACATACCGAAATCCGAATATAAAAAATGTTTGAGGATTGTATAAAGCGCTGGCATAAGTGTGTTGCAGTCGATGGAGATTGCTTTGAAGGGGACAATATAGATTTACACTTGCGGTCATAAAAACCGCACCATATCAAAATGATTGAAAAATTGTTAATAACCACGATAATAATTTTTAAAATGAAATAAAATTTTTGTTGAGTACTCCGCAGTAGTTTATAAGTGTTTCTATCTAATTTCCATCTATTTATTGAATGTTTGAAAAAAGATACTAACAAAGAAAGAAAAACCAGTTAATTTTATTATTTTTTTAAAAATTTTAATACAGTCATTGGTTATCAAAACCAAACGATGCATTTTTTATGTATATGTATATAAGATGTTTAGATATGCCACTTTTACCAAAAAATTATCAATACCGAGTTGCTCCTCCTTTGGCGGTTATAACCGCTTTTATTCTAGAAGGCATCGAGTTTGCTAGAAGTTCAGTAATATCCCTTGAAATTTCAGTATTCCATACATGTTCCAGAACTTCATTTAGCTTTTTTTTACTCTCTGGTTTATGTTCAGCCACGTTACGTTTCATTGTTCGATTGGGTTTAAATCGGGTGAATTAGCTGCCCAGTCTAGTCTGGTAATTCCGAGGTCATCAAACGTTGTCTTGAGCTGAAAATTATTGAAAGACTCTAGTTACTTGTCTGTTTATTATTTATAAAGTAGACATCTAGAAGTTGATTTATAACACTTTAATCCATCCAAATTTTCTTTTTTCTTCATCAGTCGTACGATAGTTGAATGACAGCGTCCTATTTTAACCGCAATCTCACGATAGCCAAGCCCAAGAGTCAGTTGATGACCAGACATTTCACTTTTTTTTATTTGTCACCGTCACAACTCAATTCAAACTGATTTTTTTTGCACTGAATACGAGGCCGAACTCCGCTATGAGGAATACCCTTCATTAGTATGGGAAAAACCCTTACGATCTGATGTAATTAGGCATTTTTTGAGAACTCATTATGTGGTGCGGTTTTTATGACCGCAAGTGTAGATGAATAAACCTGTATTTTAAATTTTTTGAAAAAATTTCGGAAAATTTTTGATCAAAGTGGTATAGGATGTTTGCGCTGAATAGAAAGTCTCCCTAAGAGAGACGAAGGCCGACTGACTCAATATAATTTCCCAATCAGTCGTGAAATGGACCTTTTCACAATCTTTCATTAGAGGTCGATCATCTTATAGCTTAATTTTATGAGCTGCACCATCTGTAGATATTTATGAAAGACTACAAAAAACTGAAAACTTCAAGCTGCACCGAGAACGAACTGTAAAAGAGATGTAATATACAATACTTCTACCATTCGAGTTCCCCGTAAGTTGGAATTGTTCCTAATTCCTGGCATCTATATGTGTTTTATTCCTACATACATCTAAAATGCAACAAACCGTCAGAGAATCGATTCATGTCAATAAAATACTACAGCAAAACCTCGGGGAGTTGGTACTACAAGTAATTTCAGGAATTTTTCATAAACAGAATCCACCGCTCTGCACCGCACCTCACCGAATCGATAGGGCACAAACACAAGTATACAAAACAACCGATTGATTTTGTTTTCCTGTTTTACTTAGTGGTTGTGAATTGATTGCTTACGGTGGGTTAAGTGTTGGATATACATATACATACGAGTGTAAGACTAATTACTTACCTCCCTGGGCTGTGAGAAAACCAAGAGAAGGGAGTGGTGGTGGTTGGTTTTGCGCTCACATTCCAGAATTTAGTTTAACTGTTCGGCCCTGAAGGGTTTCTTCCTGTTTCAGTGGGAATTTATTTGCTTCTTCAGTTTTCTTCATTCCTGGATGAATGGTTTCACGGAAGCTCAGAGCATACGTACCAAGGTACGAGTATCCTTTGCTTCCTGTGTATCTTTTTGCTCCATCCGGCTCTGTGTTTTCTGGTGAGACAGTATACAACTTCATTACATTGAGGTCAGCACATAAATCAAAGTCGTGTTGAGATGGTTTTTCCATTCGGTTAGTCTAGGTTCTCCATGGCTTAGCTTCATTTATGTATACACAAATAAATATATATTTATGTATTAATATATACAGACATACATATGTACGACTTGGTCTTGTTCTTAATGGATAAAGATTTATCTTATCGGTTGCCTAATGCCAACCTTGTTGGGTTACGCTGGTGGCGGTTACAACTTGCAGTGTTGTTTCTTATGTTGAGGATGCTGGAATTTCTCTGGGGGTAGTACCTACATCTAACATACCTTCAAGTACTGTAGACGCCAAAAATCTCAATTCTTTCAAAGTTTGTTTGGGAATTTTTGGTTTTGGGTTTCGTTTAATTATAGTTTTCTGTTTTTACCTCTGACAGGTGCCACAAAAGTGGTAAGAGCTTAGGATTTTGTGCTTACCTTGGTTAGGGCTATTGTTTATCGTTAAAGATATTTTTATTGAAAAGTAGAACAGAATAACAATCTATTACAGAAAGTGAATTCAAGGGCTGATTTGACAGCTTTAAATAGATAAACACAGATGAATTTCAATTGGTTGATTGATTCGATGTTCTTCATTTTTGGGCAATTCATCAAAAATGTTTGAAATGTATTGCAGGTGGTACACCATTGTCATGTTAGAAAGGTGCGATATTTCAAAATAATTAAATGGATTTTTATTGTTTTCATAAAGGCGTATAAGTATAAGTGAATTGAGGCATCCCACAGGAATAATGAACATTAAGTATTTAAACGCAGCTGCGGATCTGTTTAAATATGAACGGTTTTAGTGTTATTTAAAATTTGGGGCAACTTGAATAGTCAAATTATTCGGCGACAAATTAGTTTTTAAAAGTAAAAATCAAAAAACGAAATGATAGACTAATAACAGTTGTACCAGGGCTAAGTGTCTGTATTTTATTTTTTGATAGAAAACGGTAAATCACTTAAAAATAAAAAAAAATTATCGAGTTTATATTAGTTGCTGATCTTTAATGGAACAGTATGCCTCCAATGCGAGGAACCACAATTTAACAGATCTTTCGCCTTTGCCACTTCGAACTGTGTTGTTCGATGTACTTTAGGATTTCGTCGCCTTAAGATCCATTATCACTACGACGATATAACCTTTGGCTGTTTTCTTGTAGGCGGCCCATTATATACTTCACTTCGCAAATTGTCTGAACAATATCATTGTATGATAGTGAGATTTTTCTCCTACTCTATAATCGCGTAGTCGGTAACCTTTTCCTACAGTCCGAGACGACATATAAGGTGGGCCAAAAGTAATGTCGTAATATGAGCTAGCTGCCCTTTTTCACGATAAGTGTACTTAGTTGAAAAAATGATCTCGCTCAAATGACTACCCATTTCTGCTAGTTTTATGGCATTTTGAATTGTTGCTCGCAAAACATCCTGCTCCAAATTGGTGATTTCTTCTTGAATGTTGACTTTCAAGACTTGCCACATCTCGTGATCTGGCCGGCCAGTTCAAATAGCCAAAAGCGGGAGATCGCACTTCCTGGAAATTGGTGATTCAAAATCTCCATCGTTGCGGGGCTGTGTGAGCGGTTGCTCCGTTCTGCTAGAACCAACAATACTTGGCGCAAAAAAAATCCTTTAACATCTGTCTGTAGCGCTCACCAGTAACGATTATCGTGGTGCCATCGGCGTCCTCAAAAAAGTAATAACCAATCACTTTCTCACTGCAAATCCCGCACAAAAAAGTCACGTTAAGGTGATTCAATGGCTCTTCCTGCATTTCATGTGGATTCTCTCTACCCACAAATGAAAATTTTGTTTATTCACATGACCACTTAAATGGAAATGGGCTTCGCCCCTCATTTTGTTTTTGGATACGAAATCATCTTCTTCTTGCGCCGGTTTTAAGAGAGCAGGAAATTAAACTCACTTGACGGTCAGCAAGCAGCAATTGGTGAACGACTTGCACTTTTAGCAAAATTAGACGCAGCGAACGTCTACTGATGCTGAATTGTGTGCATCGTTGTCTTCTCGATGCTTGTGGACTCTCTTGGACGTCCTCGGCCACAGGAGTGATATTCTCGGTCGTACGAGTAATATAAATAAAGTTATTTTGTACTATTCTAAAAATATTAGAGATTTTAAAGACAAACTAAGATGTTACCAAACCTTCCCAGAAAAAGCTAATCCAAAAAATAAGAGAGCCTGAAAAAGATTTTGCTAAAAGTGAAAAGAAATTCGAAATACAGTGTTTTAATTGTGGTGTAAAAGGGCATAAATCCATAAACTGCAGCTATAAAGAAAAGGGTGTCAAATGCTTCGAATGTAATAAGTTTGGCCACATTGCGAGAGATTGCATATTAAAAAAAGTTGGCAATACCAAGAGCAACATGCGGATTCTACATTCCAACGATGACATAATGAACAAGGAAGTAAAAATTGGAGATAGGAAGTGGTTAGCTCTATTTGACACAGGCCGTAAATTCAATATAATAACCGAAAAAATGTATAAATATTTGAATATGCCGAAGCTTTCACAATCCAATTTTTATCTTGTCGGGTTTGGGCGGAATAAAAATGAGAATAAAATAAAACCTTTAGACCATTTTGAACAAGAAGTCGATTTTGATTCCGAAAAATTTAACTTAATATTGAATGTCATCATCCGACTGTTTAGATGTTGAAATAGTTATTCGAAAAGAGTTTTGTCGACTAGCCGAAATAAGAATTACTCCTGAAGGTCTATATTTCCAGAAGTTAAAAAAAGATGTCAATGATGAGATCCATGCGATAATGAAGATAGATGCCTTATCAGAACTCGAAGGAATTTACATTGGAGAAACTGCTAGTACTTACGCCAAGCAACATGTGACTGAATTGATCCAAAACTATCGCCCAAATAAGATCAAAACAACAAATGTCGTAATGCATTTAATATTGAAAGATGAAACTGCCATTACATGTAATCTGCGAAGGCTACCAATCAAAGAAAGACATCTGGTCGACGATCAAGTAGAAGAGTGGTTAAAAGACGGTATGATCGAAGAGTCTGATTCTGAGTTCTGTAGTCCAGTCGAACTAATAAAAAAACGAGATGGTACATCAAGGCTTTGTGTCGCTTAAAGAAAAATTAACCGAGTAATAGTAAGGGATCCTTTCAATCTTCCTTTGATTGAAGACCAGCTCGATCGTTTACAAAACGTCAAGATTTTTAGTACCTTGGATTTAAAAAATGGTTTTTTCCATGTGCCTGTTAGCAAAGCAAGTCGAAAATACACCGCTTTTGTAACACATAATGGACAGTATCAATTTTTAAAAGTGCCTTTCGGACTTTCTAATTCTCCAGGGACTTTCCAAAAACATGTCAATTCAGTATTTCGTAATTTAACTAGAAGAGGTATTGCATTACAGTATATTGACGATATAATTATACCCACCAAAAATGAAGAAGAAGCACTATCAAACTTAGAAGAAGTTTTAACACTTTACAGAGACTATGTGCTAGATATTAATTTAAAGAAATGCAGCTTCCTGAAAACAAAAATCCAGTTCTTGGGACATGTTATAGAAAATCAACAAGTGTCCCCGTCACCCGGGAAAATTCAAGCTTTATAAAATATCAGATACCGCAAAACATTAAACAGTTAGAAAGCTTCCTTGGTCTTGCAGGATATTTCCGAAAATTTATACCAAGCTTTTCTATAATCGCAAAACCATTAACTGACTTAAAAAAAAATATAACGCTAAGTTTGAAATGAAGGAAGAGCAAGTCGTTTCTTTTAACACACTTAAGAAAATTCTAAGTGAGAGACCAGTTTTTAATATATTCAATCAAAATTACGAAACAGAAGTTCATACGGACGCTTCTATCGATGGATACGGCGCGGTGTTATTGCAGAAATCAGAAGATTGTCAATTACACCGCGTATATTATATGAGTAAGAAGACCACTGAACAGGAAAGAAAATTCACGAGCTATGAACTCGAAATATTAGCTGTAATAGTAGCCTTCCAAAAATTCAGTTGGTTTACTTTTTAAATTAATAACCGACTGTAATGCCTTCGCTAAAACTTTGGGTAAAAAAGATCTCTGTACCAGAGTTGCTCGTTGGATGTTGTTTTTACAAGAATATGACTACGTCGTTGAGCATAGACCTGGTTCACAAATGAAACCCGTAGACGCTCTTAGCAGGCATGCAGTAATGATAATCAACGATGATAGTTTAATTACCAGAATACAACGACTACAAATGCAAGACGAAGACCTCATAACCATTAAAGAAATTCTTCAAGAAAAGTCATCTTACAACGAATATTTTATGAAAGGCGACGTTCTGTATATGTTGGTAAATGACGTTGAACTGCTAGTAATACCACGAGGCATGCAAATGGAAATAATAAGACGCTCACACGAAAAAGGACTCTTCGCTGTTAAGAAAACGATGGAGCTAATTAATAAAGAATATTTTATACCCAAACTTGATGAAAAAGTACGAAGACTCATTGCTAACTGTATACCATGCATCATAATATACAGAAAGCAAGGCAAACAAGAAGGAGAACTACATCCAATACATAAAGAAGAAGAGCCACTCCAGACATACCACGTCGATCATCTTGGTGCTTTGGAATCAACAAGCAAAATGTATCGCCATATCTTTGCCGTTATCGACTCCTTCACGAAGTTCTGTTGGTTGTATCCCACGAAGTCTACATCAGCCAAAGAAGTAATAGCCAAATTACGGACGCAAAGCATGACATTTTGCAATCCGGTTCAAATCATCTCAGATCGAGGATCCGTTTTTACTTCGGATGATTTTCGAGAATACTGTAAACTGGAGAACATCAAACACATCAAAATCACTACGCCTCAATAGCATCATCATATCCGTGTTCTCTAAGCTGAGTATCGAGACCCAACTAAGTGGTACCTTTAACCGAAGTACCAGTTTGACACCATTTGAGGTACTTGTCGGAATAAGAATACGCACCAAAGAAGACCTTCACATAAAGGAGCTGATAGAGGAGGAAATAATCGCGAGTTATAACGATAAAAGGGACGAGCTAAGAAAAAGTGCTAAGAAACAAATAATAAAGGCTCAAAACGAGAACAGGAAAAGTTATAATCTTCGACGAAAGCCAGCCGCAAAATATAGGGAAGGTGATGTAGTAGCCATCAAAAAGACTCAGCTTGGAGGTGGATTGAAACTAAGGCCAAAGTACTTAGAGCCGTATGAAGTTACAAAAGTTAAGCCGAATAATACTTACGATGCCACAAAAAGCGGTTACAACGAAGGTTCGAAACATACAAGTACCTGTGCTGAATTTTTGAAGCCATGGCCGACCAGTCTTGACGACGACAACCTTTTGGAGGCATTCGAGGCGAATGCCTAGCAGGATGGCCGAATTGTGGGCAATCAACAACACTGTCAAGGAGGAATATGAGAGACAGGATATAAAAAAGACTCACTCGAAGGTTGAGGGCAGTTGTTTTCCGTCTTCTCGTGGTGGCAGTTCTTGCAACAAACAAATTCTTACACTCATATTTTATCAGTTATTTTAAGTAAATGTAAATATATAATTTTAACCCCTAGAAAATAAAAGTCTTTTGTGTTACCTAAATAAACAATCTTACATATATGTAATCTATATATTTCCTTTTAGGAAGTCCACATTGGTTTTCAGTGCCCAATTTCATTCCTTGAATTAGGTATCGATTTTTACGGTAAATAGTAGGTATTATATTATTTTCTTTTCTTCCTCCAAACAGTTGTTTAGTATTTTATTGTTTGTTTTTTTTTCGTGATTCTTAGTGTATGATTTCTATTTTACTGATTTATATAAGTAAACATTAATAAGTTTCCTTAAGCAGAGTTGTTTTTATTCCTACTCGTATATGCGTACAAAAGTCTTGCTAAACTGAACATTTTTTTCATCATAATTCGTTCCTGTATCCCCTTGTGGATCCTAGGGCCTCTACTATGCCTACGCGCCATCGAGTGCGGTTTCTGGAAATGTGCCTCAGCTCTCCCCAACTTTTTCCCAGTTGCTTCTTTCTCAACTGTTCTGCTGCACGTACTCCTAGGACCGCCGCGTATCCTGCCGTCCTGAGTAAGCGGGTTCCATTGCATCTTTTGGTTAGCTATGGACCTGTCACCCTTCGGAGAGTGTAACCAATACACTGCCACTTTCGTCGTCGTATGGTTGTTCCTATAGGTTTATGGTCCGTTCTCTGATAAAGCTGTTCGTTAGAGATACGGCTTGACCGGAATATCCTTAAGATGTAGCGCAGTCACCTATTGACAAACGTTTGCAGCTTCCACGTGATAGTGGTGGTCACCCTCCACGTACCACATCCATATAGTAGCACGGATTCAACTTTGGAACGCAACAGTCGTAGCTTGGTGTTTAAACTAATTGCATTACTCCGCCAAACTGTGGGTAGCATCCCAAACACAGTTTTCGCACTGCATTAGATTGCCTTTTTTAGGGAACTTGATGATCATTCACTTCTTCCACTCGTCCGGAAAACTCTCGGCTTCCCATGTTCTCCCGACAAGTGCAAACAGTAGCTCAGCTGATGCCATTGGCGCAGCTAGAAACAGCTTCGCAGGTATACCGTCCAGTCCTATCGGCTTATTGGTTTTCAGTGCGTTGGTCGCGGAAATAATTTTTTCCTTACTGGGGGTTGTGGTGTGAAATCAGGAATTTCTTTCTACGGACACTTCAGTCTGACTTGGGTGCATACTGCTGGCTAATACTCGGTTTAGAACCGAAGCAAAATACTACTTCTATCTCTTCAGTTGATCCTCATCCGATATAAGCAACGAACCGTCTAAGCCTTTCACTGGGTATGGCCACCTATAAGCTCTTTGGTGATTCTGTAAATGGTTCTGCTGTCGCACCTCGCTACTGCTTCTTCTGCTTGCGTGGCCACCGCATTGATGTAATTGCGCTTGTCACTTCTCACGCTACGCTGCACTTCTCTCATCTTCTTGCGATATAGGGACTCTAACTCAATCCTCCCTGCTGCTGGAATTGCTGCAATTCGAGCTTTTAGTTGGTTTCGTTCGTTGATCCTTCTTCAGGTATCACCGGAAAGGCACGCCCTATAGCTTCTCTGCGATCGACCGACAATCATATAAGCACCTGATGTGAAAACAGTTTTCACAGCACACCAATATTCTTGTATGGTGGCGGTCATTGAGGTGCTGATTGTTTCCACTCCTCGTGAGAGATGGTCCCTTAGTTCTTAGCGCACTGTGGGAGCCCTCAGTCGGTCTAAGTTGAATCTAAGTATTCTTGTGTCATTAGATCTTCGAACGGCAGCAGTGCGTAATTGGACAATAGCTATCATAAGATGGTGCTCTCTTACCAACCCCATGTCCGCTCCTCGTCTGTTTCGGACGTCTAGAAGACTAGGTAATGAAATGGAAGAAAAAAACAGTTAATATGTGTTGCTCTCGTGGCGAAATCTCACTTCCATCTCTTGATGAGCCAGAGGAACCCTTAGAAACTACACTTCTGACTGTAATGAATCAAGGCCTTGTTTTTGAACGGAATTAGAAAATACAATTCATGCTTTCAGATGACTTCATTTGGTGTGGATAAAACAGTCATAATGGTAGGTTTTTCACCTGCTTGTACGATCCATGATCAAATTTACCATAGAATTGGTTCTTAGCTTCCACTAGATAATCATCTGAATAAGATTTCCTTTATGGAGGATGAAACCAATGAAGTGAACCGTATGTGCCAAAATATCCAAGGCGTAAAAAAAGAAAGTGTTTTGCAGTTTCTGAAAATGTAATTAACCGCCTAATAAATCACTTTAAAATCTTCTTTAGAGAGACTACCAGGAGAAAATTGTAAATTAGTGATGCACCCAGACAGTAGACCAAGTGGGGAACCCGAAAGACGACATAACGCAGGACGGTGTGTTGAGATCTTCGCTGCAGAAAACAACTTAACGCAGCTTGTAAATGAGCCCACGCGAATACTAGACGTTAATAGTGATACCGCCAACACCATGGACTTGTTTTTAAGTTCTCACCCTGATAAGCACATCGTGGATGTGCTCTAAGCTTGTCGGGCCATTGTGTTATATCAGCTAATTTCTGGTACACCCAACACACAGTTACAGAAAAGATCCCTAAAAGAACCGTATGGCACTACGAAAAAGCCACTCCAATTTTTTTAGGAATTTCAACTAGTCGTTATGTTTCCTCGGTAACAACGTGGATGCGCTGCTGATATGATCACAGACACCATTCTCTTTGGAATGAGAAACTTTATCCCTCATCGGAAGAAGAGTATCAAACCAAAAGAAAAGGCATGGTGCGACTAGAGCTGTAAAGAGGCTGTCAGGGTTTGCGAAATAGTTTTTCCGTTCTTCCAGACCAACCCAACAGAGAAAAACCGAAAAAAGTTGAAACGAGCCAGAAATGACTGCAACGCCTTTGTTAAGCGACTGAAATTCCAATACGACCAAAAGCTGAGTCAGAAAATACTACAATGTCCCAAAGGGTGTACAAATTTTTTGCCGTTCGTCAAAGATATTAGAAATTCTACCTCACCCTCCATCCCAACGCTCATTTACATATAATGACATTCCAGCTCTCAGCTCTTTCGACAAGGTCAATCTGCTTGCAGCTTACTTTGCGGCTAGATCAACACTCCCAGATTGTGCTTTGTCTCCTCCTACAATTGGGAGCGTCGAATCCTTCAATGAGACCGATTCACTTTCGCGCTCGTGTAATAGCAAGAGTTCTTAAAGATCTTAACATTCACAAATCCAGAAGGTTGTCTGAAAAGTTTCCGACTGTACAATGATACAAGACATTGTGTCAAGTAATGGTCAAGCAATTCAAACTGTAATTCATTTATTTTCGCCATGGCAACCGCGGAAGTGTAAGACGGCGCGTTGTCTTGGTGAAACAGGATTTTCTTTTTCTGCAAATGTGGCCGTTTTTCCGCAATTTCTGCCTTCAGCTTAGCAAGTAATGATGCGTAGTATGCTCAGTAGTATTTTTGAAGAGAATCGATTATGATAACTCCTTTACTATCCCAAAAAACAGTCGCCATCACTTTCCCAGCCGAAAAAACAGTTTTTGCTTTTTTTGGAGCCGGCTGGCCCTTTGACTGAATTTTTTGTTTTGACTGAATTTTTATTTCGGGCGTATAATGGTATATCCAAACTCGGATTTATTGCGCCTGAACTGCGCCAACAGAGCGTTGGAAATGTTCATTCGAACACGTTTTTGGTCTAACATAAGCAAACGCGGCACCCAACGTGCGGACAGCTTTCTCATGCCTAAATCTTGATTTAATATGTAACAAACACGTTCTTTGGACATTTTCATAACCTCTACTATCTCTCTCACTTTAATTCGGCGGTCGTCTAACACCATTTGGTGAACTTGGTCAGTGGTTGCAGTTTTTGGACGTCCCGAACGTTCATCATCTCCCAAGCTCTTACGGCCACGTTTAAATTCAGCTGCCCAAAATTTCACTGTGGTAAATGATGGTGCAGAGTCCCCATACACAATGTCAAACTCATTTTTGATTTGCGTATTGCCTTTCAAAAACAAGAATTTACGAGTAATAAAAGCTCGATACTCAATTTTTTCCATTTTCACAAAAAACACACTTATCGACTCACTCAAACGACTGTCAGCTAAAAACTGCGCCTCCAAAATGACTCAAACTTCGGTAAGTAACTGACAAAAAATGCACAACTGGCATTCACTAGCTTTTATTGACGAGTGCCGCTATCTTTACGTTGCGGAAACCTTTAAGGCAACCCTCGTATGTCCCCTTCTTCTGAAGAGGTGTGCTTCCTCGATGGCAAAACCACTCCTTAAGTTTTATCATCAAACGTACTCTTTACGAATCTTTCCGAGCAGATGGAAAACAGCATTTGTCCATCCCGTGCCTAAAAAAGTCGAATCATCCCCTCTCTCCTCCTATAGACCAATTGCACTTACGTCCCTTCTTTCTAAGGTCATGGAAACGCTGATAAACCATCAGCTCATGAAATATCTCGAAACTCGGAAACTTCTTAATGACCCGCAGTATGGTTTTCGTAACAGGTGCACTGGTGATTTGATGGCACGTCTCACTAAAAAGTGGAACCAAAGCGTATATAAATATGGCGAAAGCCACATAGTTGCACTTGATATTTGACATAGTTTGGCATCAGACACTTTTGTCGAAAATATGTGCATTTGCAATCGATGAATCTCTTCTTCAGTAGATTAGAAATTACCTTTCGGAACATTCAATTCAAGTAGTCTTGAATGGTTTCAAGTCTGATATTCACAAAATAAATGCTAGTGTACCCCAGGGCTCCGCTCTGTCTCCGACACTCTTTTTAATTTTCTTCAACGATCTCTTGTCTGCTAATTCTAATCCAATATATTCCTTTGCTGACAACAGTACCCTCTGTTTTTCATTTTCGTTTCCGGACTCTTCGGCTGTAGAGCGAGAACGGCAGCGAATGTTGAGCTCAACAAACTCTGATATTAACAGCATAATAAATTGGGGGACCACTAATAGAGTAGAATTTAATGCTTCCAAAACACAATGCTATCTGCTGTCGTTAAAGCCAAATTTAAACACCCAGCCGTTATCCGTGAATGGCATTTACATCGTCAAAGCCGAACAACTTTCCATTTTCGGTATGTGTGTCAGTGACAACTTAAGTTGGAATGACCACATATTCGATGTCGTCAAAAATGCTGCGAAATGTCTAGGTTTCCTCAAACGATGTAAGAAATATTTTACCCCCTCTGATCTGGCCTCAATATATAAGGCGGTTATCCGCCCGAAATTGGAGTACAATTGCCGTATCTGGTCGGATGCGAACAAAACATCTCTGCACCTGTTAGATAGGATTTAAACCCGTGCGATAAAACTCATAGGTGATACTACTTAATGTCTCTCAAACAAGAGATAATCTCGAACACCGACATAATGTCTCGTGTCTCACTCCGCTTTACCGCTATTTCCACCAACAGTGCAGTTATTTATACAATTGTGAAGTGAATAATAAAATCCACTTTATTTTTTTTAGAATAAGCGGATTTTATTTTAAAATAAATAAGCTCTACGGGTGATGTCTAGCAAGTGATTAATGTTAACTTTTTCTTATTTCTTGTCATCCAGCAACCAGGATATAAAAGCTGTGCTCCAAAGCGTGCAAATATGTATTTGATTCAGATATAACATTTATTCAACAAAATTCATGATCATCATCAGAATGCTGTATATGGATTTGGTGACCTAAAATACAATGTATTTAATTTCTGCAGGTTCAAAAAAGTGGAGTTAATCCTCTTACCTGCAGTCCAGTATTAACGGACAATGGCATCACTCCACCCACAGTTAACAAGATTGGATCCTGAGATATCATCAACATTAAAAGAACACTCTTTTGTTGCGGTAATGGTAACTTATACCAGTGAACGTTGTAAATCTCATCGCAAATCTTGTCATTCTAAAAAAGAAAAAAATTAATAGTAACCAAACAACAATGTTATTTGACAGCAAGTTACAGTTATTTCAATCAGTGTTCCAATGCCACAATAAACATACAGTATGCTAAAGCAAAGCGACAAATAAGCATACGACCCCGGCCAATTTCCCACAAAGTGAATATATAGTGTCAGAACTATAGACAGACCACTCGTCGTAATTTGGAAAAACGTTATCC